>CM027119.1:70166197-70766197 GCA_015476505.1 Urochloa ruziziensis | reverse complement strand
TGCCCTCAAAAAGCATGAAGTTCTTTTTGTCTGAGAAAATATTAGCCAATAATCAACAACAATGAGCATTAAAATGACCATACATTAATTTGATTAAAGACATGCACTTTAACTTATATTCTAAGTCACCGTTGGGCAGAAAAAAATAAAACGATATTCTTCTACATCAACTATAAATCACCGTTGGGCAGAAATAGATTAATGTAGAAAATCTCATAAACGATATCATGATATTGTTATTAAATAACTTTACACAAAAAATAACAATATCATCAGTTACTTTGCAGTGGAAATGAGAAAAAAAATATTCTCTACTTTAAGAGCATCTCTTAATCTTTATCTATCTCTGAAAATTGATCACTTTGATGCAAAACTTCTCAGAGATTTTAACACTTTAATCATAAACATCATGGAATTATAATATTGTTATCATCAACGTTGGTCAGAAAATAACAATACTATAATTTATCTTTGCACAAATATCTTTCTTTTCATAGTTCTCCAATTAGATTATCTCGATGGTTCAAAAATAATTGGAGAAGTAAAATTCTTTTTCCTTTGCAGTGGAAACTTTTCTATTCAGAAGCAATATCACCATTATCTTTACTTTTCTCTAAACAAATTAGACCGATGGTTCAAATTTGAAGAGTTCAAACTGTGCAAAAAAAAAATTATCAAGCTATTGCTTCTGAAAGGAATAAAACTAATTCATACATGGAGCTCTTCTTTCTTTCAATTTTGCGAGAGTCATTTTAACTTTTCGGCCTCGCTAACTCGGTCTGTGTGGCCTAAAAGCCTGACACATAGCACGTTCGTGCTCTTAAAATTTAATTTTTCCGTTGGTTCGAATTAAATTAAAGAGCAACAATATTATCTTTTCACAGCGGAAACTATTAAAATTTATGCAAATTCAGAAGCAAAACACTGTAAAAAACTGTAACTTTTCGCTAGACAAATTATCCCGTTGGTTCAAAGTTGAATAGACATCAAAACTATACAAAATACATCAAGAAAATGCTTCTGAAAAAGTTAAAACTATTGACAAAACGAAACTGTGTGGAATTTAACTTTCGGCCCATATCAGAAAATGACCCACAGTAATAAAAGTCTATTTTTACTCCTTGAACTTTTCCGCGCGCACGGCCTGTAGACAAAATAAAAACGGCCCGTGGCCCATCCAGCGCCGCGCGCCCTGCCTCCCAGGCCGCGACCTAGGCCTGGGCCAGGAAACCCCGCGCCCCCTGGGCTGAATCGAGCCCAGCAGTGGGCAGCTACCCTGAGCCGTTGATTTGTTAGGGTTCGGATCGGACGGCTGGCCGGCGATTTCGCTTGATCAAAACCGATCCCGACCGGCTCCTCCGAAACCCTAGGTCCAATTCTGTTTTCCCCTTCTCCTTCTTTTCGGCGGCACCGGCCGGCGGCGCTCCGGCCGCCGCGCCTTGGTCCGGCCCACCACTCCATGGCCGGTCGAGCTTGTGCTCGAGCCTTCCCTTTCTTCCTCTTCTTTCCCCACCACGCACGCAAGGCGACGCGCGAGGTACGGCGGTCGCCTGTGGCGGCCCCAGAAAGAAAATGGCGGCGTCGCTGCAAGCCCCCTCGCCGGCGCGCGCGCTCGCCCGAGGGTGAGCGCGGCGCCGTCGAGCGGCCTTGCGGCTACGCCCTTAGCCCTCGCTCACAGTGCGTCAAGGCACTGGCGAGCTGCGGCTCCGGTCATCCCCCGCGCAATGGTGGGTCTTCTTCCCGCACGACGGCGGTCATGACGGCAGTGAGGAACTCTGGTAAGTCCCTCCCCTCCGTCCTTCTCTTTCTGTGATCTAGGGTTAGGGTTGTTCTTCTGATTCAGATCGAAATCGATCTATTTCTTTTCTGTTCTTTGATTCTTTCTCGATCTGAGATCGACTTCTTTCTGTTTTCTTTTCATTTCCCCTACTCAAATTTACTCGCTAAACCTTGCTCTTGATGCCAACCGGTGGAGATCAACGCAGCTCCGGCCCCGGCGCCTCGGCTCTGAACAGCCGGAGGATCGAACGGAGCAGCCACGACGCCATTTCCATCCACGGCGAGCCGGAGCCGCCCTCCCTCCGGGCGAAGGGCGGCGGAAGGGGATCGAGGATTCGAGGAGTTTGGGCAGTTTCCTTGGGGGCTTTGGCGGCTGGAGCGAATGGGCCGCGGGTTATTGAGCAACAAACATGCACGTGCATTGTGTGACAGCATGTGTGTGTGTTAGTGTGTATCGGGCTTGGGCCGCCATTTCGCGCCGCACTCTCTCCCAATGCACGTGCTCAACAGGCGCTCCATATTGTACCCAGCACCCTCTGCTCAAAAGATTGATCCGCTGCAGAGCTGTCTCCAACTGCAAATTGCTTCATTCTCCAGTGTGACTCGGGCCACATGTCTTTGCTGTTATTATCATGCTATCATTGTGCTTCGGAAAGAGAAAACACATGAACCGCATGCCCACTGATTTTTGGGACATATAAAGCCTGTAATTCATATATGGAGTGCAGAAACAAGATGTCTTTGCTACATGCCACATAACTACATAAGCTACTTAGGACAGCACTAGCACTTGAACTATATAGAACATGCAAAGTTTAACATGCCAACAACGTCAGCCGCAGACATATTTATGCCGATTTATTCCCCGGTGGAGCTATTGGATTTCTGCGGAGTATCATGTCGATGTCATCGCGTTGTCCTAGTCTCCAAAACATCAACCAAGGAGCCATTACCTTAGGCGAATATTTCAGTCCTGCAATAGGGTGATGCCATAACTTAGAAATTACAATTGTACATGCAGTGTAACCGTCTATTTACACAATTTCAGTGACATGGCATGATTTGAAGGATTAGTACCTACTCGATTGCTTAAAACAAAGGTGTGTAACACCAATTTTTAAGTGAGAGATGTAGCCACCATATCATAATAGACATTGGCATTGGCATTAATTTGCACTTTGAGAGGTGGCAAAAAGTTTAAAATGATGTAACTCCAACAAATTTACTTTAACCAAGACCTAGCTATATGTAGTACCATTTCCATAAAAACACTAAACTATTACCACTCGGCAATGTGTCAGGTGCAAACCAATCTCTCCGTGCAAACCGTGCATTCTTAATCATCATTTTGCAAATTCCCCCTCCCACCTTCACTGTTATTTTGCAAATCCCACCTCCCACCTTTCCTGTTATTATTTTGCAAATCCCACTCCCACCTTCCCTTGCGTGCCCCCTTGGATCAACATCGTGTGGCCCAGATTGAAGTTTGCACGGTTTGCACCTGATACGCTCCCTTACCACTCAGCCCATATACTCCTATGCACCACATTATAAATTAGTGATTCTATTTCTATATTGCAAGCATGCTACCCAAAGAAACAATATTATCAGACACTGGCAAACATGAAATTCCGTAGGCATGTACCAAAAGCGCAAAAGGTCTTGGCAGATCGATGTTTGTATTCAATGTTTAGCAAACTTGCATAAACATGCAGGCAAGTCCAAAATCAACAAGACTAACAGATGCTTCAACATGGTCATAATAATATGTATATATAATATATGAATGAAAAGTCGACCACCACATAGCTGTCCCAGGAAAACTAGAAATAAAGACGCTGCAAGGGGTCTGCTCATAAGGAAAACTTGATCATGATTTTTTAAAGAGTTTAATACAGTAACTATACAGTAGAAAAATGATATTTGCCTACATACTAAACTACTGTACCTGAAGGTATATGCTCAAAATGAAAGCTAACAGGGTATGTAATTTGTCATCTTGGTGGTAAACCAGCGTGCAGATGTTGGTAGAACATGTGAAGAAAAAGATAGAGAAGGAAGCAAGCAGAGCACACTTTTCTGCTGAGTTTTTCAGAAGCCAAATGTTTACAGAATATAAGTGCTTAACAAGAAGGAAAATTTCACAATGTATCTTGTTTCCTGCGTTCCAAACAACTCAAAATTTCCATTCCTGTGTTTTACAATCCTGTAGTTTTTCACTTTTAGTTCTACCTCATTCCTGCATTTTTCTCCCATTCCTCTGTTTTGAACTCCTTTGTTCCAAACAGGGAAATGTTCCTTTTACATGGCCGCATTGTTGAATAACAAAGCAAACATATATGAATGTCTCCTAATTGTGACCTTAGCAATCACAGAGAATGGCTATCTACTAGAAAATCATGTTTATGCAAGCAAGCTACAAGTCTAATTGTCAAATGTCACACGCCCTACATGGTTAACACCAGGATGAGAATAGTTGAGACGCAAAAGTGGAAAGGCAGAACAATGTCAATGCTAGTGCTAATAATAATTACTCCTGCAGCATGCAGTATCATAGTATTTGAAAGCAAAACAGAGGAAGCCAGTGAAGGGAATGGTAAACTGCTTACCACTTCATATCACTCTCGGTGACATGGCTGGTGGATATCCGATAAATGGGAGGAGATAATAATATTCCAACTTCATCTTACTGACCCTCTCAATCTTCAAAGTCTTAACCTCAAGTGAGAAACACACTCCATCACCATTGAAGGCATATCTGGATTTTGGGAAGCCTACTAGGAAAATGTATCCTTGAACTCCAGCGCAGATGGCAAAGTCATCGTAGGGCACTGGCTTTGGGATTACGTTCATCATCTGCCACTCATAACCCTTGTTCTTATTTTGCACAGTGGTGTAATAATTCAGTAATGTGTCATCAGAGTTCTGGCTAAACAATGCAAGTCTGTCTTCCCCTGCCTCCACAATGACCAAATGCAGATCATAATGATGGACTGGGGGGAGGTTGTCAGTGGAGAGCTCCATCATGGCCGTGTCAAGCTTGAGCAACTTTGTCGGATTCACTCGCCAGAAGAAGAAGCCATGCGCACACTGGGGCTTGTGTCGCCGCATCGTGGATATGTCATGTGGTACGTTTAGATCAACCCAATTCCTAGACGTGCCGAGACTCCAGCTGCCAGAATCCGAAGAGAAGACAAATACCACAAGCTTTGTCACACAATCCGTGACGGCGATCACTCTGAACAATGTCTCATCATCCTCGCCTCTGCAAGGGACAAGAAAGGTCCAGAAAGGCCAGAAACGTACGATATTTCGTTCCTGAACCTGGACGGACGCGACTAGATCGTCGGGTATGGGAGGCAGCAGCAGCCATCGGCAGGACAAGGGGTCGCACACCGCGAGTTCAACGTGCAGAAAGTTAAATTCTCCATGGAGCTCACGGATGCAATCGACGAGGACGCGGCCATCGCAGGCGTCGCAGTAGTCCCAGCGGTTACGTCTGGCTGGGAGGTAGCTGTCTAAGCGGAAGTGAGAGGCCCTGGGGAGAGCGCGAGCGACAGGTGCGTTGGGGTGGGGTGCCTCGACGGGTTGGAAACCTGAGGTTCCGGAGCATGTGGATCTGTTGCCTAGGAAGCCGAGGAGAAGCGGCGGATGGATGGAGCGGTAGCGTCGGAGGAAGCAGGGGTCGGCAATGAGGCGGCGGAATGTGACGCATGCGGCGGAGGCGCGGATGAGGTCGGCGGGGGAGCCGATGCGGAGGAGGATCTCCCACAGAAGATCTTCGCTGAGATCCAGCACCGGCAGCTTCGACCGCCGCGCCTTGGCTTTGAGGAAGCGGAGGAGCGAACGGAACAGCGACGCCATTTCCGGCGAGCCGCCGCCCCTCCGGCGAAGGGCGGAAGCGGAAGGGGATGTAGGACTTTGCGTAGTTTGGGGTTTCTGTGGCCGGGCGGGTCGGGCCGTCGTCGTGTTGATGAGTACTTGAGTGCTTGTGTATTGGGCTCTTGGGCTGGATGGTTATATGTGTGGTTCAGTTTTTTTTTCAGCCAGTAAGCACTTTCGATTTTTATAGTTCTATTTCATCAGAGCCCAAGTTTTTTGGGGTGCAGTAGAACAGAGCATATGAACTAAATTAGTACTAGTCGAACAATATTTAGTTCGCGAATTAGATCAATTTTTCTCTATTGGCAACTACCCAATGAATACTACAAGTTCTGCACGGGCTCATACAAACTGATTGTCAACTAGTTGAATGTTTGTAAGCTCAAATATTATAATGGCATATTTCCAACTAACCCTTTAGTAAACTAGAAAGCAGAACGCATCACAACTGTCAATGATGATTGATATGGATTCTGATTTGAGTAGTCCACTTTTCTCATGGAAAAAAGAGGAGCTAATTCATTTTTGAGAATTAGAAGATTGTTAGCTATCTAAGTTTACCTTTTAAATGTCAAAGCTCATCTGGTTTTCCATATCAATCAGCCAATTTCTTCATTTGAAGGAAGAAAGCAACGGTAACTGAACCTGCCAAATAATTCTGTTGAAGTTTGCTTTTTTTTTCTGTAGAAAGTAATTATGCGAATAGAAGTAACACCAAGAAAATAATTAGTCCGTTTCAAACAAATTTAGCCATACAAATTTATACATAAACAAGTCATGCTACAGAAAAACTTCTGTGCATAACAACATACATGAACAAGTCAAATTGCAAAGGATAAAATATATGGTTCATACTACAAGCACGCAGCACATCTACTTAGCCACATCATTTTTGGTCATCCATTCATGCTTTCTTTTCAACCGTTCAAATCTCTCCTCAGGAGTGTCCAAAGTCATAAACATCTACTTTTCCCTTTTGGTAAAAAGTAGAGTTGCAATGAAATGCTCATTTGTACTAGGAACAGCACCACAATCCTTGACGTGCCATGTTTAGTTACTCCACAAATTTTTTCACCCATCACATCAAAAAGGATCTTACATGCATGAAGTACTAAATGTGGACGAAAAAAAGAACCCATTACATGGATGGAGTGCGTTTCGCGAGACGAATCTAATGAGTCTACTTAATCCATGATTTGCAATAGTAATGCTACAGTAACCATCCGATAATCATGATTTAATTACCCTATAATTACCTATACCCTCTAATTACCCGTCATTGATTTATCCTCGTTGCTTGCAATAGACTCAAAAGCTGCATTTATTCTCTCATTCATCTCCACAAGTTTGTCCATCTGTTCTCGAAACCAATGATCCATACTTGTCTTAGGTTTCTTTCCCTTGATGTTATTATTCAGTATACCTCTCTTGCCTCCCCATTTGCGCTGAAACCAGCTTCATCTTCATCAGTGGAAGAACTCTCACGAGTGTAACACCTCGCCCTCCAAAGCCGCACCGCCCAGCCCTTTCGAGGAGCGGGCACGCGTACACATAGCACTTTGCTTACACTTTCGTCCTCGCTTCGTGTAAAAAGGTTAACCCGAAGGTGCTATGGCTGGGGGCAAAGGCTTATAAGTTGGCTCCACCCTTGCTCAACTAGCAAGGTGGTACTAAACTCGCACACACCGCGCTAACAGGCCGCTACTGGGCCGAAACAAATGGGCCGGGTGTGACAACGAGACAGGTTTCCTTGGGAAGGTGCTACACCACTAGATGGACCAATGATCATCACTGTTGCCTCGAAGGTCTTCAAACATAGTTGACAGGTTTTTTGAGGAAACAACATAGTTGACAGGTTGTCCTCATTTCGGATCCCTCTTTCCTTCAATCTTGTACTGCCCTTTACAGCCTGCAATGCAAATAACGAATTTCTAGTCACAAAACAATCATTTTCCATTTACAAGATGAATTGGACTTACTTTTGCAGTCTTCTTCCACCAGTCCTCTGACATCGCAATACCCTCCGGGCCTGAAGCTGCAACAGCTATGTTGGACCTCCAATCCGGCCCTCCGCCACCGGCTGCAGCGTCGGCGCCACCGGACAGCATGCTGGTCCCTGGACCCGAGGCGTGCGCGGCGGCTGCCGCTGACGAGCTGGGGAAACCCGCCAGCGCACCAGCACCAGCAGGCTGGGCCCATCCATCCTCGAGGTCGAGGCCATGCGGCTGCGCCCATGCCAGTGTCAACGCAGCTGCGCCGGTGGTGCCAGCCGCGTCGGGAACAGCGGGCGCGGCCCCAGCAGCCGCCCCTCGTCCTGGCCTCGCTGCCTCCCGAAGCTGATTCCTGTCGTCCGGCGTCTGGATCGACTTCCCCCACCGGCGGATCCATCCGTTTCCCCCACGGATGGTAACTCAGGTTCCATCCGAAATATTTTCATCCATCACATCAAAGGAGAATCTTTGATGCATTAAGTATTAAATGTAAACGAAAAATGTGAAAAGTTATATGGATAGACTGTAAATCGCGAGACGAATCTAATGAGTCTACTTAATCCATGATTTGCAACAGTAGTGCTACAGTAATCATCCGCTAATTATGGATTAATTACCCTCTAATTACCATCGTTAGATTCGTCTCGAGATTTCCAACCTATCCATATAACTTTCCACTTTTTTCGTCTACATTTACTACTTTTAAATTGATAAAATCAAAACCCGAAATCTTTTCACAAAATGTTTTCGCGAACTAAACACGGGCTCAAGAGGTGTCACCCGTAATGATGTAAAAGTTAAATACCCCGACGGCCGGCGGAGCCGATCCATCCTGCTGCCGCCGCTGTTTCTTTTTTGAGAGAGAGAGAACGCGAGTAGTTGGGGTTCGGGGAGAAAGCGAACTTGAGTGCACGGCTCCAACAAAATTTTTGCGACCGGCTCGGCACGGCTCCGGCATCGATGGCGGGCGGATCCGACTGGGTGTGGGGCACGCTGTTCTGGGCGCTCCCCGGCGACGGCGTTCGGTCGGTGGGGCAGGTGCCGTGATCTCGAGCGGACGTGGGCCATGTCTGCCGGCATCGGGGAGCAGTGGCGGGCCAGGATTTTGGCTTTGGATATTCAAAATTTTTTAATGGTGTAAAAATTTCTTTTTGACAGCCTAAAGTACACATAAATATAGTCATATAGATGTACTGAATGATTAACATGGCAAGGGACAATATCTCAAATATATGGAGAGGACAATCATAAAGAAAAACAACAAAAGAAATGGGTAAAAAACTTACAAATTACAGGACAACTTTGCCAGAAGAACTCCCTTTCAATGAATATAACCAAGCAACCATTTAAAAATTTCTGCCCCATCTTGGTTCTTCGCTCATAAAAGATCCTTTCAACACCAGCTGTTGCAACAGGAAGAACTAGCACCATTGTTTCCTCTTCGCAGCAGTTCTTTCCAGGAAAATCCTCAAATCAGTGGTAGCACTGCCCCCTTTCCTCCTCTTCATGTTTCAGACCTTCAAATTAAAATCATTCAACAACCAAGTTTATCACAATTCTATCAATTCATAAATTCAATCAAGGTACAATTATTAGTATGCAAAAATAGGAGCATAAGAAACTGGGAATTTGGATTGGGAAATCTAACTCACCAAGTCACCAGTCACCCGTCGGCAGAGGAGCGGAGCCAGCAGCCGCCAGTCGGCGCCTCAATCCCTGAAATCAAGGGCACCGCCGGCCTCCTGGACTCCGCCGGGGCGCCGACCACCGCCTCCCTGCCGTCGCCGGGGTGTAGGCCGCCGGGCTGCACTGCGTTGCCGCCCTACCGTCGCCTCGCCGGGGCACCGGTCGCAGGAATGCGCCGCGCTGCCGGAAGCCGCTGCCCGCCCGCCGCTCTCCGCCTTTCCCACTCACGGGCGCCTGGCGGGCGCCGGCTGCCGTGCCGCCGCCAGTCCGCCGCCGGCCGCCGCCAGTCCGCCGCCGGCCGCCGCCTAGGGTTGGTCCAGTCGGGAGCAGCCGAGAACGGGAGCGAGCGTCACGTTTGAGGGACAGAGAGGGGCGGGTGGGGGGTCAGAAGCGTGTGTGGGCCGGGAGGGGAGGGACTGTTGGGCCAAGTTTTGGGCTGATTGGCCCATTTAGAGAGAAAAGGAGGTGGGCTGGCCAGAAATTCAACATTTCTCCATTTTTTGATACACTAGCAAAAGGGCACGTGGCACATGCACGTATTTTAAAAAAAATAATAAATTAACGATGTAGTCAATATAGACTCTTTAGATTAATCGAGAGCGTTCGATCGTCATAAAATCTGACGGTGTATGAGTAATGTAGTCAACTTAGACTCTTTAGATTAATCTAAAGCGTCCGATCGTCATCATAAAATCTGACGGTGTTAGAGGGGTAAGAGTAACCCTGGTACGAAAATTTCGTCGTCCTTTATAGTATAGATATACATGTATATGACTATATATATACTTGATTTTTTTAAAAAATAATGGGTATTCAATGAATACCCTTGAATACCAAGTGGGCCCGCCCCTGTCGGGGAGAGGCCGGGCCAGGCGACGGAGGTGACGCGTGCCTCGTGGATGTCATCCTCGGCCGGGCGGAGGCCTAGGGAGCGAAGATGTGCCATGATTTCGAGGAGCTGCAGACCATGGCGAAGCGGGGGGAGGGGGGCCTCGACGCTGCCGCCTGCGGGCGTGATGCGGCGCGGAAGCAGGTTCGAGGAGAGGCTTGACGCGGCGAGGCGAGCGGGGCTGGAGGCCGCGGCGAGGTGGGCAGGGCTGGAGGCTGCGGCGAGGTGGGCGGGGTGCGCCGAGGGCCGCGGCACTGCGTTGTGCGAGAAAGCGGAGTAGGCGGTGGCCTGCTGCGTTGTGCGAGAAAGCGGAGGAGGCTGTGGCCTGCTGCTCTAGGTTGGGGAAGAAAGAAAGGAAGGAGAAGAATATGACGTGTGGGGCCCGCATGTCAATGAGCAGGAAGAAAGAGATGTAGAGGGGTATTTTGGACCATACTAAAATACGAAGGGCTGCGGCTGGGTCCAAGAGCATCAAAGACGCAGAAAATAACGCGGTTCATACAAGTCAAAAATTGTAACGATATGGTTCCAAATACGCGAATTGCAATGGTGCAGTGATGTCTCCAAACTTGAAAAATTGAACACCCACAGCAATCCTGTTCGCAACTTTGCAAGACCACAACAGCCGTCAGCCGTGGGACCCTACCCTACCTCCCATCCCCTCCAGCCACCGTGGAGGCCTGGAGTCCAGGACGCACATGGCCGCGGCCCTCCCCGACCGCCGCCTCCGCCGTCGGCACGAGGCGGACCGAATCAGCGACCTCCCCGACGATCTCCTCCACCACATCCTGCGCCGCGTCGCCTCCACCCCCGCCGCGGTGCGCACCAGCATCCTCTCCCGCCGATGGCGCCGCCTCTGGGCCGATCTCACCGAGCTCCGCCTCGACTCCGTCCTCGCGCCGGTCCCGGGCATCGGCACCGTCGACGGCGCGCTCGGCGCCTGCTGCGTCCCGACCGTGACCCGCCTAAGCGTGTCCCTGGACCACCTGCCACCATGGGGCAGCGGCCTCTCCGCCGACCGCGTCGCCCCCTGGCTGCAATTCGCGTCGCGCCGCGTCGCGGGGGACCTCTGCATCCTGCTGCCGCCGGCGGCGACGGGCGGCGCGGTGGCGGTTGAGGAGGATCTGCATCTCCCCGTGTGCGATAGGGTCACGGAGATCACGCTGTGGCTCGGGGCCCGCTTCCGGCTCCGGATGCCGGCGGCCGGCGGCACCTTCTCGGCGCTGGCCTACGTGAACATACGCGACGCCCGCATGGACAGCCGCGAGCTGGAGGAATTCGTGTCCGTCGGGTGCCCGTGCCTGAAGGAGCTCGCTGTTCGGCTGCCCCCATTCCTTGCCGAGTCCGTCGTCTGCATCCGCTCGGCCTCGCTAGGGCGGCTCGACTTCCACATCAAGAACACGCGGCGGCTGGAGGTTTCCGCCCCGTGCCTCGAGCGGTTGTCCATGTCGAACGCCGACAAGGCTTGCTTCGCTGCTCCGGAGTTGGGGGAGGTCGCTTGGGAGGACGACACCTTCAACCCGCTTAGACACCAGTTTACTGAGACCGGGCGTCATCTACGGCGGCTGGTACTCGCCTTGAGTGCGACAACGGCGTCGCTACTGCAGAGGTTCGACATTGTCGATGAACTGACAGTAGATGTCTTGATTCCACATGTGAGTCTTCAATTATTTTGTGGATTATCACTATCACCTATGCTCACGTGTTCTTTAGTTCCTAAATGTTAACAACAACAACATAGCCTTTTGTCCCAAGCAAGTTGGGGTAGGCTAGAGATGAAACCTAAAAGAAACAGGGATAAGAAAGACATAAAACGGCACAAGACTGAAGATAAAGTTAGGAGTAAATAAGAGAAGAAACAAAAGATCACGGTTCAGGCACGCTAATTGCAAGTCTCCAAGCGCATCTATCTATAGCTAATTCCTTGGAGATATTCCACTCTCTAAGATCCCTCTTGACCGACTCGTCCCAAGTCAGTTTAGGTCGACCTCTACCTCTCTTTACATTATCTACCCTTTCTAGAACCCCACTACGCATTGGCGCCTCAAGAGGCCTCCGTTGGACATGTCCAAACCATCTCAACCGATGTTGCGTCAGTTTCTCCTCGATTGGTGCTACGCCGACCCTATCCTGAATATCTTCGTTCCGTACTCTATCCCTTCTTGTGTGCCCACAAGACCAGCGTAACATACGCATCTCTACTACACTCAATTGTTGGATATATCGCCTTTCTGTAGGCCAACATTCCGCACCCTATAGCATCGCCGGGCGAATCGCCGTCCTATAGAACTTACCTTTTAGCTTTTGTGGCACCCTCTTGTCACAGAGGACGCCAGAAGCTTGACGCCATTTTAGCCAACCGGCTGAAATTCTATGCCTAACATCTTCATCAATATCTCTATCCTTCTGGAGTATCGATCCTAAATATCGAAAAGTATCCTTATTGGCCACCACTTGCCCATCAAGGCTAACGTCTCCATCCTCATGTCCAATCGCGGTGAAGTCGCACATCATGTACTCTGTCTTCGTCCTACTAAGTCTAAAACCTTTCGACTCCAACGTGTGCCTCCATAGCTCTAACTTCCTATTAACTCTCGCCCTACTCTCATCAACTAGCACCACATCATCCGCAAAGAGCATACACCAAGGGATATCACCTTGTATGTCCCTTGTGACCTCATCCATCACTAAAGCGAATAAATAAGGGCTCAATGCTGACCCCTGGTGTAGTCCTATTTTAATTGGAAAGTCACTGGTGTCGCCATCACATGTCCGGACAGATGTCATCGCATCCTTGTACATATCCTTGATGAGGGTAATGTACTTAGTAGGGACTTTGTGCTTTTCCAAGGCCCACCACATGACATTTCTTGGTACTTTGTCATACGCCTTCTCGAGGTCAATGAAAACCATGTGCAAGTCCTTCTTCTGCTCCCTATATCTCTCCATCAACTGTCGTATTAGAAAAATTGCCTCCATGATCGACCTACCAGGCATAAACCCAAACTGGTTTTGGGTCACGCTTGTCACTCTTCGTAGGCGATGCTCTGTAACCTTCTCCCAGAGCTTCATCGTATGACTCATCAGCTTTATCCCACGATAATTAGTACAACTTTGAACATCTCCCTTGTTCTTAAAGATCGGTACTAATATTAACAGAACATGAAAAATACTGCAATAAATTAGTCCTCAAAATGTAGATTGAAAGTTCTCAATAATTTAAGCAACATTTTACAATGTCTGGGGAAACCTTTCAACTAATTTTAAACCTCAACAACAAAGTGTAACTATATATAGAGCTAAAATGAACTTCCTAAATGCAAAATTTTACTTTCAAACAGAGCAGATCCCACTTATAGCATGAGTGGTTGAGCACTTCTGAAACTCACATCAAACTTCCCACCGATTCCCTTTTGAGCTTTGTATATTAAGAAGTGGTCTCCCCTAGGTCACTCTTTTGATGTTACCTTGCGCTGGATTGCCCAACATTAACAAACTCTGAGATCAATTCTTGAGCTCAACTGAGATTTTCCTTATTGACCTGGAAACTGACAAATTCTCAATTGTCTTCTCAGAAATTCTAGGGTGCTAAGATGAACTTCCTACATACAAAATTCAACTTTCAATCAGACCAGATTATAGCTGAACTTGCATCCAACCTTTTATCAGTCCCTTAGAAGCATTTATGTTTAGAAATTTCCTCCCATGCTTTACCCTCTTAGCTATTATACCTTACCTTCCTGCTGGATTTACATACCTTCCTGCTGGATTTACATACCTTCCTGCTGGATGTACTGAAATTAAAATTTGCTGCTAAAACATGAGGCGCCAAGATAAAGATTGCAGTTCACCCACAAAGAGAAAATTAAAGATTGCAGCAGATTGAGATACCCCGTGTTACTTGAAATCTGAAAACCTTACTGTACGAAAGGTTATGATTCAGTAAACTTATGGCATTGCACCTTTCATTCCTAGACTACTCTTGTGCCTTTTTTTTGTTGACATATTCACACCTGCTGTTTTGGCAGGGAGCAGATGGTTACAAGAGCTTCTTAGAGGATGTGGACATGCTTCCCTGTTGTGATGTCTTGGTGGTACAATCAACAAGTACTTCCCATAATTCCATACCAAGTTTGCTGCATCTCCTCAGGAGATCCGCTGGTGTAAAGAAGTTTGTGGTTTATTTGGAATTCATGGTAACGTCTGTTTAATTTCAATCAAGATTCTCTGTTGTTCTATAGCAGTGAAAACATTAAATAATACGTGACAATTGTATGGTTAATGTTAAAATCGTGCGTACTTTTCAGGTGAATGGTCTATGCAAATTATTGGGGTGCCCATGTGATTCTCCAAAGAACCGTAAAATTGGTGATATCAACCTAGATTTACTGGATGAGGTAGAGATCAATCTGATATCAGACGAAGTATCCTCAGACACACAAGCTGAGTTTGTGGAGCTGCTACTCGGATGCAACGCGCCAGTGCTAAAAAGGGTGGTCATCAACATGTCTTGCACCTGCCCTTTCATAAGGGAGGATATGTGCGAGAAGATCTGCGAAATCTGTCTCCTGAGTAACAAGTTCGAATTCAGCGTCGTTCGTGTGGGAGATGAGTGGGAGGAATCCTGCTCCACGGTGATGATACACATCAGTGCAAAGCGCCACTTAGCTGTAGAGCTGATGACCTTTGCCAGTTTGCTTGAACATGAGATGAGTCATGTGCAGTGAAGACAACTAGTTGTTCATTACATTATTTGACTTCCTAACCAGGTCTATTTAGCTGAGGCAAATCGATGGAGGCTTTTGATCAATGTTTGCTGCAACTTCATCGTGTATCTTCAGTTGTTGCCTTGTTGGTTGTCTGTGTTTTTATGATCTGCCCCACCAGGTAATAATCACACTACTCCTAAGGCCTAGTTCGTGGATCATGAGTACACTAGTGGTGCTGATTTCCTTTGGGCAAGCAAAATTAATTATTCCATTGCATGGGTGTTTTTTTGAGAATACTCTCATTTATTCAAACAATATTTCAGAGTTTACAAGTTCCTGTGTACAACCAGGAATACAATGCCGATATGTAGAATAAGCAGACTCGACCTAGCCAGCAAATGAGCCACCTCATTGGCACTACGGTTTATTTGAACAAAAGCAACAGATATAAAGCTACAAGCCAGAGATTTGATGTCAGTTGTCAGCGAAGAGCCTGTAATGGATCTATCTCTGGGCTCTGGCAGCATCGTTAATTGCAGAGGTGTTGAGGAAGCGAAAACTTCAGTAACTGCGAGCTGAGGCGTCGCAAGCTTAACCGTCGAGAAGATTGCAAGAGAGGAAAATAAAGTTATAGGCGTACTTGCGCATCTACTTTTCCAGACCGTGGAGAAGATTGCAAGAGTCACAAGTTTTGAACCACCGTATAATTTTTTAAATGGTGATCAACCTCGACGGTCTGGAAAATTAGGTGCATGTTCTTCTCAACGCGCTAGTGCTAAAGTTATAGGCGAACTTCCGTATCTAATTAAGCTGCAACTTATGTCTTGGTTTGTACTCTCTCTTTTGCCCCCAAAAAACGCGTGAGAAACTGATAATTTTTGTCACCATCTATGATGGGTTATGAGCCAGTTCTGCTTTTGTTTTTCAGCCACAACGAACTTTATTCTAGCTTATTATATTTTCTTTCCCACAGAATCTATCTACCTCTACTAAAAAGTAAAAAGTGGGGAACGCCGGATGGTGCGATCCTCGGGCCTTCCCGCGTCGTCCCGCCGCTGGACGTTTTGGGACGTCCACCCGACGCTCGCCCTCCCTTGCGACCCTTGGATCACGATCTCTCTCTCGGAAGGAAACGAGGATAACCTCGCCGCAGTTGGAGCGATCCTTCTCACCGCCGCCAGCAGATTCCTCCATCCAGCTCCTCCGCGTTACCCAGCAGATCGAGATAGCAGCCGATGAGGCACCGCCGGTCGCCTAATCAGTGCCGCACTGCTGGGAACCAACGTCCATCGTGCCACCGCTGTCTCGCCACGGAGAACCAGTCTGTCGGCCCGCCGGGAACCGACGTCCACCGCGCCTCGGTGAGACTCGCCTCCTTTCTTTCTCGTAAGCCGTAACCATAGCACGGTGGCAGGCCGTCCTCTCCATGGCTGACCTCACCAGTCACCCCGTCCTTCCCTTCCGCCACTCATACTTGTCCAGGGCCGAATCGAATCTTCTTTGGTAAAATGCAGTACTACGCATTAGCCAGGAAGATGCTAACATGCCTACAGTTTTGACAAACCGGATAGGATTATGCATATGCCCAATTCGGAAAGAGATAAATATATTGTACTTGATGTCTGGAGCACTGTATGTATCACAATTTTTGAAAAATTATTGTATATATCACAATGTGCTCCACGAGTAGTTGTCATATCATATACTGCTGACTCTTGATTTTTTTTTTAATTCTGTTTTGTTCTTTGTCACCTATGAACCAAGTTGCACCAGTTGGGGGACAGCAAAATTTTTAATTCCTGTGATGCTTACAGATCCATAGGCCTTATGTTTAAATTACCGAACAGAGCATGCAATTTTCTGCAATTGACACTACCGCATATCCTGCAGTAGCTGGTTCTAGGCAAGTTGATTGATGGCGATGACGCCACCATGATTGTTTTCTGCAGTATGACCCTGAGGTTTCGCACTGTTGCCCCAAAGCTCTCGGAGCTGTACTACTCGTATACCACTTCCTACGACTACTACGACCCGAGACTCGCCACCGCCTTGAAGAGGTGCCACGCCATCTGCGACGGTTGAGGGTTGAAACCGACTCTCCAGCCGCTGCAATAATAATGCAGCAGTTCGACACCGTCGAAGAGTTGTGCCTGGTTGTTTCCATTCCAGAGGTACATGCAGTGTGACTACGCATTAATCCGTGTAAAAGTCAATTCACCTTTTCATTATTATTATTTTTACATGCATGCACACCGTCCATTGTGTGGGTTTTGCAGGGAGAATACTACCACGAAGAGTTTCTGAATGTCATAAACCACCTTACCAAGTGTGAGGTTTTGGTGCTAACATACTCAGTGGCAGATCATGCCTTTAAAGAAACAATGGTATATCTTCTTAACAAGTGTGCTGGTGTAAGAAGGCTCGTGATAGATTCTCCTATCTACAGTACGGTAAATGCATTCTAGTTATTACTTTACCCCATCATATCGTCAGGAAAACTAAGATTGTTCATCAGCTAAGGGAACATATTCTAGTTGATTATTATAAGCTAGACTCTTGGACAGGCAACCATGCATGTATCTCTACCACTATTAAGAACGGGGTATCCTCGTCCACCATCGTGGGTCTGCCGGCAGAGCCAGGGGAAGAAACCATGGGCTTGCTTCCGCACATGGTGGGTCCCACAAAGGTAATTTGATTTGCGGGCCATCTCTCAAGTCTCATCCTCACCCGACGTTTGAAGAAAATCCGGCCGCCACGGGAGCCCCCACTGACGGTCCCGCAACCCGCTGGTGTCGGACACCGCACCCGCACCCCGCCGACCACCGCGCGCCGGAGCTCTCCCGCCGTCGCCTCGCACAAGAGAGTTGCCTCACCGCCCGTCGCTCACGGAAAGAGGGGGAAGAGCTCTGCGCGGCTGCTCCTCATTCGCAGGACCAATGTCCCAAGTTTGCCCCCGAGGAGGATGACGACGGTGCTGGCGAGGCGGGTGCGAAGGTGCTGGCGAGGCGGGTGCGAAGGGCAAAGACAGCGCGGGAGCCGTGGATGACGGAGATGCGGGCGAGACGGTGGCAGGCGTAGACGGCGCTGCCTTCACGCCTCCGACGCGGTTGCAGATGAGGGCCTCGGAGCTAGGCGGCCATGGCCATGGCCGCCGTGAGCTCGAGCTCCGCTTCCCCGCTAGATTGGGTTTGGGTGGGATGGGGATGGAGAGGGCTGCAGCGACGGCGGAGATGCTGCAGGAGACGGGGAGGTGGGGATGAAGCAGGAAGATAGAGGTGTCGCGCAGCCGGAGCGGATCGGCAGGACATGAAGCGGAGGTGCACGTGAGGTGAGGTCAAGCAGCACTATGAACCGTGGGCGGAAACTCGATCTGCTCCTCCAGATCCGGTTAAAAGATGAGGATACGGCTGTTTAATTGAAGGAGAAAATGAGATATAGAGTAATAGCGCAGCAAACCGAATCGATTTTTAGTGGTTAATCATGGAAACAGACATTGCTTGCGGTGGGGATCAATGCCCATCCATGGACGGCCAGGAGAAGAAAAGAGAAAAGCAGTCACATCTGCTTGCGAGGAAGAAGATGATTGGATACCGTTGGGCCTGCCAGCGCACTAAAGGAAGAAGAGCAGATAAGGTTGTCTGTACTCGTCAACCTCTACCCCAACCTTTAAAAGGAATATTCTGTCCTATACATCAAGATTTCAACCTCTATACCAATATCTTTCGCACCCGTCAACCTTTATATCTCAATTTCTATACCAACTACAACCACGCGGGACCCACAACTTTTCTCTTTTTCCTTTTTATCTCTCTTTCTTCTTCCCCTTCCTTCTCTTTCTTTCCCGTGCTCTGTTTTCTCCGCCGCACCCCCTCTCTCTCCGCCTCTCCTCCGGCGCTCCGCCCTCTCCCCTAGCCTCACCGCGCCGGCCCTCCGCCGCCGCCGGCTCGCCTCCACGTGGACCGCCGCCGGCCCGTCCCTCCTCTCCGCGCGGATCGAGCGCATCCGCCCGCTCCCTCTCCTAGACCGGCGGCGGATCGAGCACCTCTCGCTGCGCAGCCTTGCCTCGTCGCGCTGTGTGTGCCGGGAGGAGGCGAATCCGTGCGGGTCGAGCAGGGCGAGGCGGCCGATGCTCGGCGGCGCGGACGCAGAGGAGAGCATGGATCGAGGCCGGCGGCTGCCTGCGCGGGCGCGGGACGGCGACCTCCAGGGGCCCGCGGCGTCGCGTGGGGCAACGGGCCCCGCGGTGGAGCTCCAGTGCCGGAGTTAGCTCGCGCGCCGGCCACGACGCAGCATGCACGAGCGCCGAAGGTGAGTCAGCGGCAATGAGCTCTTCAATTGCTTTCTTTTCTTGTTCGATTTCTCTTTGATTGATGCCTGAGCTCTTTTGTAGTTCAATCCCGTTGGTGGGACTCGTCCTCGACGGCCACGGTGGGCTCGTGCTCGGCCCGGATGGCAGCGCATCCCTCCACTTCCTCGACCCAGTGCAGGGGCCACAGCCTCCTCTCTCTCCACGCCGCGCTGCTCTCTCCCTCCTCCTCTCTCCGGGCGGCAGCGGGCGAAGGAACCGGCGCGGGCATGGCGGCGCTCTTCCCGCGGCGGCGGGGCTCCAGCGGCATGACCCGGCGGCGGCGGCGGCCTCCCCCCTCTCCTCTTCCTCTCTCTCTGCCGCTCGCGGGTGGTTGGGAGG
This sequence comes from Urochloa ruziziensis, assembly GCA_015476505.1. NCBI lineage: Eukaryota > Viridiplantae > Streptophyta > Magnoliopsida > Poales > Poaceae > Urochloa > Urochloa ruziziensis. The sequence goes on along the minus strand of CM027119.1, from coordinate 70,746,571 downwards.
GCGTGTTGCACGGGCCCCGTGCCGACGTGCCGTTGTGCCGTGCGCACTCTACGCACGCTTGCTGTCCAGTGTTGAGGGCTCGAACGGGATGTCCCGTTTGGGTTACAGTACGCCGCTGCAGGTTTTAAAACGGTACATGAAACTGCATGCACGCAACGTGGCCTTCACAGTTTGGCTTACAGGGTGCCAGTGCGAACAGCCTAAGAAGGAAAACGGCACGGTACATAGGACATTTGACCTACACATCCATTTCTTTAAATACAGGAGAAGCCATTTTGCCATACAATTTTCAAAACAGTTCCATCTTCACAAGAGAAGCTGCTCCACAAGAGGAGTCATCGCCGGAGCCGTTTCAGCTGGAGCTGGTGCCCTGCCAAAGGGGGTAAATGGACCGGATCATGAAGTAAAATGCTGCGTTATGAAAATGGACAAAATATAATGGGTATCCTTTGCTACTATAACAAGCCTATACTTATTGTTAATCCACAATTCTACCCGTATTCTTATTCATTTTATAATCACACTATAATTAAGGGTACATTGGACATTTATTCTCCCACATCTATATTTTCAAATATAGAAGAAATTGTTTTGACAAACGTTTTTCAAAACAGTTTCAGCTCTACCAAATTAGCTGCTCTACTGGTGGAGCCGGAGCCGGAGCTATTTTTCGAAGGAGCCAGAACCATGCCAAAGAGGCCTTAGATAAGGAAGAGATCGAAGAGATATAGTACGCGTGGGATCCACATCATTTTTCAGTGAGGAAGAAGATAGAAAGAAGATAAAGACACGGTACAAGAAAAAGAGAGAAAAAAAGAAAATTAGGTCAATGCCAAAAGGATATTAATCTCTTTTTATTTCATATAAAACTAGATTATAAATTGAGGGTTCCACAATCATGCATTTTCATTTATTTTATTTGATTTCAAATAAACTCAAAATATAAAGCGATTTTAAGCATTCCATTCATCTGTCCAAACAAACAATAAAACCATGTGTAAATAAATCATTCATATCTATTTTTAAAATAGAGGTGATGTTGTTTTGTCAAACGAATTCTGAAACAGATCAGCTCCACTAAAGGAATCCAACCAAAGCCCTGCCGAATTAGCCCATAGCTTTTTAAGAATAATTTGACCAATATAGTTGCTTTTTTCAAATGAATACAATTGCATGTTGTAAAGCTTTGCGTGGTGTTTTTGATAATTGTGACTTCGTTTAAATTAGTGTGCCCGTAGCAACGCACGGGCTATCACCTAGTACCATAATATTTTTAACTAAATTTGGGTTACAACCTACCTTTCATGATATTTGCATTGATCATTTTAAAGTGTATAATAAAAGTAGTTTCAAATATTATAATTCTGCTGTTTTTGTATGTATTTACAGCTAGCAATTTGTATATTTTCTCTTATGTACCACCAATTGAGGTGCATTATTCATCTATCACCAGCCTATGTCAATGGCATATATATACAACTAGACCGCACGTGTCATTAACTAGTTTGGTGATATAGATTCAAAGTACCTCTCAAGTGATATAGTATTGATGAAACTTCCCTTTGGTGATATAGTGCTGATGTCTAAAATGTCACTCTTTTGTGATTGGAGAGAGCATGTATCAGGCTTTGTTGTTTATTAAGTACTGTATGTGTCTTTAAAATTAAAACAACGAACCAATAATAAAGTGCAAGATCTGATAACTCTTTTGGGAAGAAGATGAGTAATGGTTGTCTTAAATTGCGTTTTCTATTTTTCAGGGCAAAACTTCATGCCATTTGTCACAGCCATGCAAATGTGAGTGGCCCAAACCACTTGAGATAGACAATACTGCGCTGTATTCACTTGAAGAAGTAGAAATAAGGGAGCATGGTGGAGAAGCATGGTGCAAGGCTGAATTCATCGGGTTGTTTCGCTCTTGCATTGAATACTTTGGAAAAAAAGGTGGCTATTACAATCATAGAAAATTAAACTAAGTGATTGTATACATGAAGATGGAGAAAGGTGGAATTCATGGCACTGTTGTGCGCATGTTTTGAAAGATTAAAAAAAAATCTTGTCTATTACAATCATAGAAAACTATGTGATTGTATTCATTCATGAGAAGTTATATAACAACACTTGTATTCCAAATAACGAATTCAGATCAGTGCAGTGTACCGTCTACATGGGGCTAATAAAGAGGCCGGGGATTCATACAGTGAATGTGTGCATCAGCATACAGTGCAGTACTGTACAGTCTATGGTTTGGTGCATTGGAGTTATATATCATGGTGGGATCAGAGCATGCATCTCTCATATGTATAACAGCTACCAAGTTAGATAGTAATACAACCATCCATATCAAATATCAATGACCTTTAAAAACTTAGAATGTCTCCGAAACAAACAACTAATAACCTTATTGATCGATAATCCTTGATGCTCTTATAAAATGGCTCAGAAACAACCTTATTATTGATAACTCATGACGCTCTTATAGTCTTATCCTTAGGATTCTTAATTAGTATCTAATAAAACTTATGGCCGTAGTATCTGTTAACCTAGTGATCTCAAGCAGTTTGATTTTTTTTAGAATCATCTCAAGCGTTTTGATATATAGGATTCCCACGTGCAGAACTTGCTAACCCACACCCACAGGCCACAGCCCAGTTTCAATTGCAGTCTCGCGGCCCATGACCCTTGCCACGATGCGGCACGACATAAATGCAGAATTGCAGACCGCGCATGATGCGCGTCGTCCCCCGCAACCTAGAGAGCATGGCCGCCGCGGTGGGCGGCAGCGACGGCGGCGGCGGCGGCGTGGATCGCATCAGCAGCCTCCCCGATGACCTCCTCCACGTCATCCTGGTCCACCTCCGCGACACCGCCGCCGCCGCGCGCACCAGCGTCCTCTCCCGCCGCTGGCGCCGCGCCTGGGCCCACGTCCCGGAGCTCTCCTTCCACCTCAACCGCGACGTCGACGCCGCCCTGGCCGCGCACGCCGCCGGGACGCCCGTCTCGCTCCTCGAGATAGGCCTTCCAACCTGGAAACCACCACGCGCCGCGGACCCTCGAGGCCTGCCCAACCGGTTGCTGCAGTTCGCCTCCCGGCGCGTCGCGGGGGAGATCCGGCTCGCGCTGCACCCCTGTATGCACCGTGTCGACGAGATCGTGCTCCCCACGTGCGAGAGGGCTACGGCCATCAAGCTCAGCATCTGCCGCCGCACGCTGCGGTTCCAGCCGCACCCCGGCGGCGCGTTCGCGGCGCTGGCCACGCTGAGGATCGAGAACGCGTATGTGTACGGCGGTGAGCTAGAAGACGTCGTGTCCTCTCGCTGCTGCCCGCGCTTGAAGGAGCTCTTCCTGGAGCAGGTCACCCTCATGGACCAAGATCATGCGCTCTCCTTACGCTCCGACTCTGTAGAGCGGCTCGAGATGGCAGTGAACGTGTACTCCCATCTTCGTCTCCAGGTTATCGCCCCGGAGCTGAGAATTTTGTCCCCGGGGACCTTAGCTGATTGCCACATCGTCGCACCAAAGCTCTCGGAGCTGTACTGGTGGGATCGGTACGACCCGGTCCGCCACCACATCAGAGAGGCCGGGAGCCATCTCCGTCGGCTGGAGATTGGTGGCTCGGACTCTGTGGAGCCAATGCTGATGCGGCGGTTTAATACCGTCCACAAGTTGCGAGTGACAATCATAGTAACCCAGGTACGCTAGCTCTATGCATTAAGCAACTGACAACCAAATGATTAAAGTTTTCGAACCGCTTCTGTGTGATGCACATATGGGTTATGCATACAGCGCAGCACTCATAAAGTTAGCATTCATATCTTGTCTAAAAGAATCCTAAGACTTAATTTGAAGTTTTTAATCATGATTTTTTCAGGGCATAGAAGTATACAAGGAATATCTGGAGAGCATTAATCAACTTTCGAAGTGTGAGGTTTTGATGGTCAGATTCCTGCTAGTTCGGCATGCAATTAAGCCAGTACTGCTACATCTTCTGAACAAATGTGCTTATGTAAAAAAGCTTGTGGTGTGTTGTTTGGCACCTAGTATGACTAAGGTACGTGTGTGCATTTTATTAATAATTTTATTATTATTTTTCTTTAGTTCAAAACATTGTAAGGCCTTGTGTGGCTAATCCCCCATCCCTAAGGGAATTGTGTAAGCCCCCCCCCCCCCCCCCCCCCCCCCCACCCCAAAAAAAAAAAGGGAATTGTGTAAGGGATTTAATGCCCTCCCCTCCAATAATCTTTTATCCCCACCAAACCAAAAGCCCTAATTATTGTAAGTGCTAGAGCTTGAGTTTTACACTTTTATATAGTTATACATACAGTGCTGCAATGATTATTTGTGCATAATTTGATTCATCTCCAATAAAGATGCTGGACAAAGTGGTGGTATTTTTAAATTCTGATCTTATGTTTTTTCCCCTTTAGGAATGCCAATGTATATCATGGGGATGCCAATGTGGCTGGTCGAAGCAAAGTCATCACAAGACGGATAACATTGTATTGGGTTCGCTCGAACTTGTAGAAATAAAGGAACACATGGAAGCACATAACAAGGTGGAATTTGTTAAGCTGTTGTGTGAATATAGTGCAACCTTTCAGAAAAGGGTGACCATTACCATTATAGAAAACAAGCACAATGAGTATGTATGTGAGATGATACGCAACATTTGTGTCCCAAATGACAAGGTTGTAATCAATGTACAGCGCACACAAGATGGAGCTTGACAAGGCATGATTCTCTTTTTTTAGTGAGAAAGTGATATACCATCTGAATTATTCCTTTGTGTTACCCTTCTTTGATTTGTTGTGTAGTTTCAAACTTGTTCGGAATCACAACAGTGTTGTCTAACACTTTGATGTCGTTGACGAGTGGCTCGGAGAGGTAAGAGTGCCAGTTAGGCATCAGGGCAAATACAACATTTGGATTGGCTTGTGGCATCATATTATATAAGAAAATGTTTTGCTTTTATTACTTATAGCATGGATGCAAGTGCGGCACACATATTTATCAATTAATTCAGTATTCAGAAAACTAAAAAGAACCAATATATGCTCCAGAATATAATGTCACAAATGAGGTAAGGAAACAATAGAATGGTAAGATCACAAATAGGTTAGAATTGAAAAAGGTGCGTACGATTTTCAAAGTCCACCTCCGTTCGGTTCTCAAATGTAATGACAAAATGATAAATCACCCTGCACCCTCCTGTTTTTCCTTCTCTTCATTTGCAATTCTTCTTTTATGATTCTGAGACAAAGAACACATCATTGTTTGGTTAAGGGAAAGAATACAAACAATACCTATGCTTTTTATCAGGCTAATATTCAAAATTCAAACTCACTCTTTGTTACAACGTCTGAAGTTCCTCTTTCTGTCTCTTCATCCTTGATCTTGGTTTGAATGTTAAGCCTCTGCTTGATCATAGGGATAATAATAAATTATTTGGGAAATTCCAGTTTTTCAATGAATGGTGCCAGCAAATAATGATGCCTGATTTCCTTCTCGACATATACTGCTCTCTCAGTCTCTCGTGATGAGACCAACTGTTTCCTTCTCAAATGCCACCGTCTCAAGAATTTGAATGCAACGGCTACTAATGTTGTAATGTTAGCCAGCAAAACAAAATTCAAGAGTATAAGCATATATACCTCACCTTTAAGAAACAGTTAAGTCATGGTACTCTTATCATCATTAAGCTAGACCCTCACTACGATAAATATCTTCGAGATATGGTTACTATATATGCAAATGTTAACCAGTGATTTCAAGTGTTTAATGTTTAGCCGTCAGTCAGTGACCCAATCAAATTGTAGCTAGATTTGATATAGTTTCTGCCCCATATATATATATATGGCTTCCGTAATAGGAAGGCAGGCAGATATGCAGGAAAAGGAATTGGAATAAGAAACTACACATCTAATCGCAAAACCCAGCTACAACAAGGCAAAGGGGGGCAAAACGTTTAGCACTCGACACGATGCCGCGACCCGCACGGCACCGCCAGGCGCCAGCATATAATCGGCATGCAGATCGCGCGTGATCCGCGTCGGCGCGTCGCCACCGCAACCTGGATGGAGACCATTAGTCTCAGATGTATCTATCTGCATATATGGAACAAACAATCTATGGTGTTTATGTAGTTTCTGTCATATCACTGAACCTTTGAGTACTCCTTTTCAGTTTATGTAAGATAGATCATATTTCAGTGAACCTTTGAGTACTCTAGAGTGTTGGGCACTTGCCACTTGGGGCTTGCATCAATGGACTTGGACTGCACACGATCCCGAAAGAAGAAAGAACGAAGACCGAAATACTTCCCTAGAGGATGCTTGATTGACACAACCTTCCGTTCCAATCCATCCCCTACATGGCAAGCGCTTGTGCATGGACTAGAGCTACTAAAGGAGGGAGTTATCTGGCGTATTGGTTGTGGTACACAAGTTATAATATGGCGCGATCCATGGATCCCAAGGGATTTCTCGAGGAGACCAGTGACGGGGAAAGGGAGATGCCGGCTGAAATGGGTCTCGGAGCTGCTGGACGCCAGTGGGCGGGATTGGGACTATGATAAGCTGATCACTTATTTTAACCCGCCAGATGTAGATGCGATTACCAGGATCAAATTGCCGGCCAGGCATTGGGATGATTTCATCGCTTGGCATATGGAAAAGACGGGTGTTTTTACTGTCCGGAGTGCCTATAATCTGGCGCTACGACTGCAGTCACTGGAGGAAAATCAAGCAACAAGCGGTGCCCCGGATGGTGAAAGGAAATTATGGGGCCTGGTATGGGGGGGAGATGTCCCACCTAAAGTGAATGTCTTTATCTGGAAGCTTTGCAGGGATGCTCTTCCAACGCAACTTGGAAAATTTCGGAGGAAGCTTGAAAGCGATGCTAGATGCTTAATTTGCGACAGGGAGCCAGAATCCAGCTACCATGCGACAGTGGTTTGCCCACAAGCGCATGCACTAAGACGGGCTATGAGGGGACATAGGCCATTGCCGGATGAGGAGCAGTTCTCGTACACAGGGCCGGACTGGCTGCTTGTGCTGCTTGATCGATGCTCGGCGAGCCAGAGAGACATGGTCAAACTCGTCCTCTGGAGAGCGTGGACGGTTCACAACAACATCACTCATCAGTCGGGCCCTACTAGTGTTGCTGAGTCAGAATACTTCCTTCTGGCCATGTACAGCACACTGACGGAAATCAAGTCTGGTGATGTGAAAGACCTGGTGAAGGGAGATGAGCCCTTGCTGGCCAATCACTGAAAAGCGAAGCAAGAAGAGCAATGTGGCGAATGCACATTGGCAAAGGCCACCACCAGGATGGATAAAAGTTAACGTTGACGGCTCTTTTGTTGCAGAAACAGGTGACGCAGGAGCAGGCATTGTGGCGCGCGACAACACTGGAGAGGTGATCTTCACAGCCTGGCGGTATGTGGACAGATGTGCCTCTGCGGTAGAAGCTGAAGCTACGGCGTGTGCGGAGGGCGTTCGCCTTGCGGCACAATGGTCACTAGGTCAGGTGATTGTAGAATCTGATTGTGCCCAGGTTGTCCAAGCGCTTCGGAGCAAGGTGGATGGGTCTGCAATAGGTTTTCTGGTGACGGAGGCTAAAGAGCATGCACAACTACTGCTGGAGTGGAAGGTAGCTCAGGTTAAAAGAGAGGGCAATGCAGTTGCAAATGAACTAGCTATATTAGCTAGAAGGACTAAGCACACAGCGTGCTGGACGGGTCAGGCGCCTGCGTGCGTGCTGGACCTGCTCCGTATCGATTGTATCCCAAATTCTAGCTAATAAAGCTCTCTTTTACCCGAAAAAAAAAAGAAGACCGAAATTGTGATCGATGGAGTAGGCGCTACGCCAAAATTGTGATCGATCGAGTAGGCGCTACGCCAAACCCACCCAATCGCACAGCCCAGCTACAACAAGGCAAAACTTTTAGCCCATGCCGCGATGCCGCGACCCGCACGGCAACGCCAAACCATATAACGGGCAGATCACGCGTCGCCACCGCAACGTGGATGGAAACGATGGCCACGGATGGCCGCGACCGCGAGGACGGCGCCGCCGCCGACCGCATCAGCAGCCTCCCCGACCACCTCCTCCACACCATCCTGCTCCGCCTCCTCGATGTCGCCGCCGCCGCGCGCACCAGCACCCTATCCCGCCGCTGGCGCCGCGTCTGGCCCCACCTCCCCGAGCTCTGCTTCCCCTTCCGCTGCGCCGCCGCCACACTCTTCTCCGTGGAGAAAGAGCAGCAGCGGCGCCGCGCTGGCCGCGCACGCCGCGCCGACCGTGACGCTCCTCGACATCGCTCTGCCGTACTGGGTTCCAGCTCCGCGACAACACCCGCCGGACCCCGACCGCGACGACCCGCTGCTGCGGTTCCTCGCCTCGCGCCGCGTCTCCGGCGAGCTCCGGCTCGAGCTGCGCGGCGGCTGGTACGACTTTGTGCTCCCCCTGTGTGAGAGGGCCACGGTCATCTCCCTATTCTTGATGGGGCCCACGCTGCGGTTCCAGCCGCCGCCGCCGCTCCCCGCCGCTGCCGCCGGCGGCGGCGCGTTCGCGGCGCTGGCTAGCCTGATGATAATTAGAGCCCGCGTGTACGGCCGCGAGCTTGAAGACGTCTTGGGCTCTCGATGCCCGCGATTGAAGGAGCTCCTCCTGAGGCAGATCAGACTTGAGGACGACAAAGATTATCCTGTCCTCTCCATACACTCCGACTCGCTGGAGCGGCTGGAGGTGGAGATGTACGTGGATTTCGTTGCCCCTCTACAGGTTGTCGCCCCGAGGCTGCAAGTTTTCGTGTGCAAGAGGATCTGTGGCGGGGCTCGCATCGTCGCGCCAAGGCTCTTGGAACTGCGCTGGCATGGTCCATATGACCCAACCCGGCATGATCTCAGAGAGGCCAGGCGCCATCTGCAGCGCCTGGAGATCGACAAGAACTCTCCGGCGCCAAGCTGATTGGACAGTTTTACGCCGTCCATGAGTTGCACCTGACAATCCAAGTATGGCAGGTACGCTCGATCTACCACGCGTTATGTATTTACATGTGTGTAACACCATCCAGCTTCATTATCATGAAAAAAAAATCCCCATCTTGACGCCTTTTGACTTGTGATTTCAGGGCATTGAAGAATACGACGGATACCTAGAGCTCATAAATAGACTTCCCAAGTGTGAAGTTTTGGTGGTCGGATTCTTTGTGGCTCAGCACGCCATTAAGCCTGTAATGTTACACTTTCTTAATAAATGTGCTGGGGTGAAAAAGATTGTGTTCAGCTCTTTAGGTTATCCTAAGGTAAGTCCTTTCAACATATAAATAATTAATTTCTTTGTTCCGAAAATCATGCATGATTTATATGAAGTGTCCATTTGTTATAAAATTAAAATAGTTGGTCCACAATAGTGCGAGCTCTGATATAATTAAGACGTTCACACGAGAGTGGTGCTATTGAAATTCTTGTCTTATGTTGATTCTTCTTATTTTCTTTCAGGATAAATGTCAATGTAAATCGTGGGAATGCCAGTGTGACGGGTCGAAGCAAAGCCACAAGATTGATGACACTGCGTTGGGTTCGCTCGAACAGGTAGAAATAAAGGAACACATGGAAGCATATCACAAGATGGAGTTCATCAAGTTGTTGTGTGAATATAGTGCAAGATTTCAAAAAAGGTTGACCATCACCGTTATAGAAAAAAAAATACAGTGTACGTGAGAAGATATGCAACACTCGTGTTCCAAATGACAGAGTAATAATCAATGTACGGTCCCCACGAGCTGGGACTCGAATGGGTTCATAGCGTGATCGAGGTGGTAAGTTAGGATGGCTATACTAGCTAGGGAGGAGTTAGTAGCTTTTACATATGATGATTCAAGAACATTTGTTATAGAAGATGAAAAGAAAACGTATTATTGCAAATTGCAATAACCATGCCATGCATAGGTGTTTGTATTTCCAGTGCTTTTTTGTGTGTTGCCACATCTCACCCGGCACCAAGAACAACCGGCGGGTGGAGAGGTAGGATCGATGTGAGACTACTACATTTTTATTTTCCCCAGCACAGAACAGCACCAAGATCAAGTACAGATCCAGTCTAAACACTCTAAAGGACATCCATGGCAAAGAAAATGGACTCAATTATATTTTTCCATATATTTATTAATATAAACAAGGAATAAAGAAAACTCGTAATTGCCCAGCCGAAGTGACGATGCAACTACAAGTCTACAATGGTCGGCGGCCTTCATTCCTTGGAAAGGAACTCGCCTCCCAATTCAGGAGTCCATAACAGAATCATGCACGACACGGAGCAGCCAGCTAGCTACAGGACATCAATCACATCAATGTTTAGACGCATGTATGGTGCATTAAATATAGTCAAAAAATCATTTCATATCAATTTTTATGAAATTATTTGTCCATATATAAATAACCGAAAAAGATTTAAGGTCTCCATATAATCCCTTTATAAAATTAAAGCTTTTACACTATAATTATTTTGATCAACTATACGATTAAGCAACATTTTTATTTCATACATTCTTTAAAAAAATATTTCTCTCCATACATGTCACCGTGAGAAATCAAAACTTTGCCTTGACAAAAAAAAATTAATCACGCCATACATTCACTGCCTTTCTAAAATCAAAACTTCAACATTAGTTATAATCATTTTGTTTGTGAAGAACATGAACCATGCATATATACTACCTTTCTAAGCAAAAAAATTTGTTCTAAAGCCCAAAAACATGAACAAGAACATGCATGAAAAAAATCGCCCCTGCTATTGCAATTGAATCAAAATTTCTCTATTTGTAAAGCATCAAAGCAAGAGAAGTTAAGCATAAAAGACGAGAGGATCAAGTTGTGCTCCTTTTAGACACCTAAATGAGTGCAAACTTTAAAAAGTTGGAAAAAAATGAGGCAGCACATCCCCTTCACCCGAAGAACGTGAACACAACTCGGAGTGTTCATATGGCTCGGGCGAGGGGAGGAAAGATCTTTTATAGCTTGGAGACATTAGCACCGGTTGGTGCTAGAAACTGTTGCTAATGTTGTTTGAAATCATCATTACCGGTTGGTAACACCAGCTGGTGCTGCTAGTGTGCACATCAGCACCGGTCGGTGCTGATGTGCGGCGTCCTCATCAGTACCGGTTGGTGGCTGCAACCAATGTTGATTATGGGGATTTAGCACTGGCTGTTACCTTCAACCGGTGCTAAATCACCTGCTTGGAGACATGACCGTTGTGTCCGGTGCTAGCACCGGACCTTGTTTTTGCTGGTGATAATGTTCAAAACCAATGTTGATCTCTCTAGCAGCGAAAAAAGGAACTAGCATATCATTGAAAAAGGGAAAAAGTCTATATCACCCTCAACGTATGGGGGGTGGACTACATAACCCCCCGACCTATGAAATGGTCTATATCACCCCCTGAACTTTCAAAAACCAGTCAAATTACCCCCTAAAGCAATTTTGAAAAATCATAGTAAATCATAGAAAAATCATAAAATGGAAAATTCAATTGTGTTGGACTCCAAATGAGTAGATCTACACAGTGAACATATAATATGGTATGGTTTAGTACATTCTTTTTTGCTGTAGCTTTATATCTATGCTTTTCTTCATAACTGTAAAATATTGTACTACAACATACCACATGCTAGGCGGGCGAGTTGTGCTGGCGCTTGTGCTGGCGGGCGCGGCGGCCGTTGGCAACGGCGCCAGGGCGACGTTCTGGCATGGAGTAGAGGAGGGAGGGGAAGAACGGAGCGGCGTGGTCGTGGCGGTTGGGGAAAGAGGAAAGGGAGAGCTCGAGCTCTGAGCTCGGCTCCGGCGATGTGTGGCCGGGAGGGTGCTAGGCCTCCTATTTATAGATGGAGGAGGGGTCGGAGCGCTGGCCACGTCACGGGGTTGAGGTGTGAATGGTCGGCGGGGCTTGGATGCGCGGCGACCGGGGAGAATTCGAGCTCGACGGACGACGGCGGCGGCGCGCAGCGCACCCAGCACCAGGGCTTCATCTGGGCCGTGTTTGGGTGCATCGGGCGGTGAAGAGGCTCCAATGGTAAAGGGCAGAGGTAGTTGGGCGTCGGTGTGGGTGGTGGCAGTGGCCATCAATGCCGGCGGTCGGGGAGCGGGGGATGACGGCAGCAGCGGCCGCGGCTCGGCCAGCGGAGTGGTCGGCGCCGCACCTCCGGTGCGGTGGCGGCTTGCGGCGCTGACACGCGTTGCACGCACGCCCTGGGGAGGGATCTCGACCGGCGGCCGAGGATCGAGCGGCGGCGAGCGGCGATGGAGCGGCTGGGAGGAAAGGGGAAGGAAGGAGGAAGAGGAGCGTGACGTCACGCCGACGTCGGCGTGCGCGAGCCGGGCCGGAGAGATGGAGTGGGCCGCGCGACTGCGTACGCGTGGGCCGTGGGCCTGGGAAGTGAGTCGGGCCGCGGGGGAGGGAAAAAGGGAAGGACAGGCCGCAGGCCGGCTGGAGGGGAAAGGGGTGAACGGGTCTGGGAGTTGAAGGGCGGGAATTGGACTTCGGTGACGGGCCGCGGGGGATGGCTGGGCCGGAAGCAGGGTTCGGTCCAGTAAAGAAAAGAAAGGGTTTTCTATTTGTTTGAATGAGGTTTTGAACTCAAATTTGAACGGGAATGGAGTTTTGGCGAGAGGCTTGAGATGGATATGATGTTGGGGTATCTTGGAAAGATTGGAGATAGGGAATTAATATTGGATTTAAATATTAAATCCGAAAGATTAGGAAGGAATTTGAAGGAAATTCTATTTAGAGAATATGAGAGAATTTTTAAGCATCCAAATGCAACACACATGTTCGATTCAGTGCATAGTTTAGTTTAGGAAATATATTTTAAGCATTGTTAGGAAAGAAATTAGGTTTAATTAGAGAAAAATTTTGAAAAGCTTGTATTTTTAAATGCCTTAAAAAGCAGGGTGTTACAACCACTTTGTTATATAAACAAATGATCAAAGTAAAAGTTGTAGATCTTTAGAAGTTATACAATTTCGTAGTTGAACACTTTTTAATTTGATTTCATTTAAGGCTTCAAAATGTGTTTTAAATTTTTTTTCCCGAGTGTTTTTAAAAAACACACGGCAAAGAACTCTTTGCCGTGTGTTTTTCTTTGTCGAGTGTTTTTTTCTCTTTGCCGACTGTTTTTTTCTTTGCCGAGTGTTTGGCAAAAAGCTTGACACACGGCAAAGACCGGATTTCCGCTAGTGTAGATTCCACACGCCAGTGGCAGGACAAGGAGAAGTGATGGCAAAGGTAGGGATACAATCATCATTTCACGAATCGTGTCCCCGATCCGTGTTGGCAAGGTGAATTGTCGCATCATGTCATCAAAAGTGACAAATCTGTAAAGGCCGTAAGGATGGCAAACGAAACAGTGAAATCCTGAATTTTAACTTTGAAAGTTGTTTAAGTGGTCTCGATGATGTGTAGGATTATCGCTTATCGGGCCCAATCAATCAGTCAGGCTCACCAACGAACCTTGAGACATACGGAGTAGGCCTCGGCCTAGCGCGCCGCCCTTTGGAGGCGGGCCGGCCACGTACTCTGTCGAAATCCCGATGGCGAGCACCCCGCGATCTCTCTCTCAGCAACAGTTTTCCCATACGGCGGCGGCGGCGCTAGGTCTTGCCATCAGAGTCAGAGTCGGAGTCACAGGCCGAGGCCCATTTGGTCTAGCGGCAGCGTCGTCAGCGCCCACAGATTCCTCTCCCACGACGCGTTCAGACAGAGAAACAAAACCTAATACTACTCGCCGCAGCCGTCTAATCGAAACTGACACCCCTCGTCCACCACCAGCGCAGTGCGGCGCGGCGCGGCACAGCGCAGCGGGCATGGCCGACGGAGCGGGAGACGCCGGCCTCCGGCGACCCCCTCCCCGGGCGGACCGCATCAGCGCCCTCCCGGACGAGCTGATCCAGTCGATCCTCGCCTGGCTGCCGTCCACCGCCGCCGCCGCGCGCACCAGCGCCGTCTCCCGGCGCTGGCGCGGCGTCTGGACCTCCGTCCCGGAGCTCTCCTTCCAGGTGGATAATCAGAGGCCGCTGCGCGCTGACTCGTCGACCGCCGAGGCCGTCGACGCCGCCCTCGACGCCTACTCCGACTCCGCCACGCTGAACCGCCTCACAATCGACGTGGTCGGCGGCACATCGCCGCCCGTGTCCCGCGTCGACGCGTGGCTGCGCTTCGCGTCGCTGCGCCTCGCCGGCGAGCTCCACCTCTCTCTGCCAGGCTGCGCCCCTGTCGCCTGCAGGCAGACGACGGCGGTCGTCCTGATGGGCCAGTTGGTCATGCATCATCAGCCGATGATGCCGGCAATCCCGGCGGCGATGGCTTTCCCGATGGGCAGCCGCATGCAGCAGCTCGATCTGCCGGTCTGCGAGAGGGCGACGCGCATAGATCTCGCCGGGATCAACTTCGCGCTCCGCCTGCCCGCCGCCGGCACCTTCGCGGCGCTACGCGTCCTCAGGATCAACGTGGCCAATCCGGTGCGAGGCGACGTCGGCCACCTCGTGTCCGTGCAGTGCCCGCGCCTGCGTGAGCTCGAGATGTGCGACGTGGCAACTGCCGCCGCCGGCCTCTCCATTACCTCCGCCTCCCTCGAGAGGCTTGTGCTCAGACGTGTCACCCTCGGGATCAACGGACGGATCGATGTCCATGCCCCGGGGCTGTACTACCTGGCTTTGGACAGCTGCGGCTGGTCTGCCCCAGCCACCATCACCACCGCCATGCTGGCCGAGCTTATTTGGAATCATGCCTACAACCCTAGCCACCATAACCTCAATGGGGCTGATCGCCAAATCTATAGGTTGGTTGCTACCTACGGATCCAACGTTGTGGCCCTGTTCACACGATTTGATGCCGTCGATGAGCTGTGCCTCCGTTTGTCCATGCCATTGGTAAGTTAATATTTTTTTATGTGATTTAAATGTCTAGTAAATTATCTTTACAGTTTACCTGTAAAGTTGAAATTGGGATTCATATCTGTAGAATTTAGTGACGCGTAGTTTTAAACAGGGACACGGCTATGCTATTTATCTGTTGGCATGTTTTGTCTAATAATTTCTAGCCCTTCCATTCTCTTGATATTTGTGTGCTATTTTGATTGATCTTTGATGAGTTGTGCTAATTATTGGGTCCTGATATGTGTCTAGATTCTAGAAACGCAATCTAGGAGAGAATGTCACTATTTTTTACTTGATTTGTTTGTACTTGGTTAGCATTGGTGTGTTGTTGTCGTATGAGCAATTCATCTCGATGTCTTCTAAGAATATATTAAAAGATTGTATGGACATGCATGACTACATATGTGCTTGCTTTGTATTTCACAATTTATGTGTTTGTGTAAAAAGCAGTTTATATATAGTATGTACATTGCAAATACTTGCATTTTGTAAAGTATGTTGCATCTATGGTTCTAAATTCGATCTGCAAATCTGTATACTTAAGTGCAGATTGTTGCTCTTCTTAGTCATTTGATAAAATTTTGCACCTATATGTATATATACAATGTTGTCCATTCAATCAAATTTCAGTGCACGAGATAAATTGCATATTTTAAATTGTACTGTGCTGGCTTATTAATGAATTATTATGACTCTGTTTCTTCATTTCTTTTTTTTATTTTTGCTTTGTATCACATCAAGATCATGGATGCTAGCTGCTATAGGTATTACTATGTAGCATGCACTAATTTTATATTTTCATATTGTTTCTAAATGTATCAAAATTGGATAGCAAATTGTATATGATATGATTTGACTTTAGTGTTCTTACTGTTCAACTTGTTTTGTTAATCTGCAGTTTATTTGTCTATTTAACTTAACTTAATCATAATTGGAATACACTCGAAGGTTTATTAATTAATAGGAGTGCATGGAAAACAACTATTCATGTGTGCCCAAATCTTGATTAGTAGTGGCTCATGTTGGATTTCAGGTTTTCAACTCTAGCAACTCCAACTTGTTTGGAATCGAAAGGCTTGGTTGTTGATTGTTGGTTGGTTGTTTCATTTTTATCCAAAGGACTACTATGTGATGTTTCGCTTCATCAGATAAGCATGCACCAATTTGTATTTCTTAGTGTTGTTTTTCACCCATCACTCGATTTAGGGACCTTTTTCTGTTGACATATTTTGCATGCAAGTAAAGATATTGTGGCAATAGTTTACTGCCACAAAATCTGATAGATTTTCGTGTTAAAATCTGTCAACAGATGACTAGAGTGGTCCTTAAAAAATTCACTGGAAATTCCTTAATTTTCATCTGTTGAAGCACAATATATAGCTTCACTATAATAACACTAACAAAACATGTAATCATCCTTGCAGAAGGGAGAGCAGTACAGTAAGTTCCTCCAAGATATGGACGAGCTTCCCAAGACCAAGGCTCTAGAAGTGAAAGGGCTGTCAACAAAGCGACATCTCGAACCAACTATGTTGCATCTCCTAAGGAAGCATAACAGGCTAACAAAGATTAAGGTCGACCTCTTCCCAGCAAACCCGGTGAGTCCTCATCAATTTTCATACAATTGTTATATACCTCAACGCTCAAACTAACAGAACATAGTATGGAAACTCCAAACATCAATTGTCTAAGGTGACTATTACCTCTGATCCCAAATACTGTACTGAAAAAGGCATAAAGATTAACAACATAAGGTTGATGGTACTAGATTTTTCATGATAAATGTCTTGATAATATACAACTCTTTCTTCTCATAATTATTCTGTCTCATCTGGTTAATTATCGCATGCCACTTGCTGATTTTTAAAGGGAAAAAAGGACGGACTAAAAATAATCAAAAGCTACAATTGAATGTATGCTTTATAGTGCCACAAGATAATCATAAAAGAAAGTTACATACAATCAGCACAAGTGCAGAACTTCATATATATATGCTGACACCCATTTGATTTATTTTCTTGTCAGAAGGAAATAGAGTGCCTCCATGGCTGTGGCTGTGTTCCAACGGAGAGCTGGACAACTGATGACATCAACCTGGATTCACTCGAGGAGGTGGAGATCAGCAGCTTCACCGGAGCTCCGGAGGACATCAATCTCCTTAAGCTGCTATTCAGGTGCAGGATCAAGATTAGGAGGATGGCTATTCACACACCGTCAAACATTTCTTTGAGCCAGGATATGCAGAAGTGTATATGGGGTCTTGCACGCCCACACTGCATTGTCCTCGAGTTTGAAACGACGCAGTTCAGCAGATAGGGCAAGGGCCCCTAAAAAAAAGCAGATAGGCCAAGGGGAGAGAAGGGCGAGACAACAATAAAGCTCACAGTTTATTCTGTGAATTCGGCGCTTCATGCCACATGAGTGTATGATGTATGCGTTTCTAGGCTCAAACAGAGCTTAAACTTGTTTCCTAGCCATTTGTGGTTGCAATCATGATACTAAACTATTCTGGTGTTTTTATTGTCTTATAGGAGACCACCATAATCATGTGTCGATCAGATCATATTTGCTGCCATGCTAATAAATTTTATTTAAACATGCACTAGAGCTAGCTACTTCCTCCGGTTCAAATTCTAATTTACTTTTAAGTTTATCCCATACTAAACTGGTTTACATGACATATTTCATAATGGAGTAGATGCAAATTATTTGCTGTTTGTAGATGCTGATGTTTTTTAAAAAATCTTGGTTAAAGGTACACAGGTTCGAGACAAAGTTAAAGTAAACTATAATTTGGAGTTCACAGAGTACCGGACAACAATCCCCCAGCTGCCGCGTGTTTTATGCGTTTGGAACGAGCAAAACCTTTAGTTTATTTGTCGTTGTTGAATGGCACCAAAGCGGCATAAGTAGCACAAGGGAACTCTTAACGTGTTATTTTTTATCAAAAACGAAAAAAAAAAGGTTGATGCCGTAGTGCGTGACAAGGCATGATCTGCGGGCATCCTGACTTCCTGAGACATCCTCATCCTACACGGCAGATCTTGGGAACTTTCCTTTAACTCAGTCTTCTATTTCAAAGGGAAAAAACAATCAATGATCCCACTGGAAAACATGCTGTGTAAGAGTCATTTGATGATTCAGTGCTGAGTGCTTAAATATCTGCACCTCGTAGTTGCATACATATTTCGAAATATGGACAGTAGGATGGTCAATATGAAATCTTGATGACTAACAGACAGCAGAGTAGGTGAAATAAAGATTGCTGCTTGTTTGCAAGGATCAAACTAGATTCCTTCATTGAAGAATATACACATTCATTCATTTTCTATTGTTCCTTGGTATTCTTTCCTTGCCAATAGCTGCTGACCCCTGATGCGCAAACCTGTGGCCTTCATTCATTTGCTCATGTGTTGATCTCCAGATAGAGGGGTGTGATGCCTGCATTATGTAAGAGGAATTTATATGGTTTCGTGCTGTAGAAGGATAAAATGTCTGGGAGATTGAAATCACTAAATTGTTCTGTATTGTTAGCCCAAGATTTCTAACATGTTGACAGGAGTTTCCAGAAATTTGGTTTGGATTTTATACTGGAAACAATTCAACCTATGTAAATATTTGGTAAAATCAAGTTGGTCCTTACGTGATGGTGCCTTTTTTAATATCATGTCGCCAAGCCCGTAGAAACAAGAGGAAAAGACATGCAAGACCAAATGCTTGAAATATCATCCCCACAACCAGAGGTGTCCCTGAAATGTGATGCAGAAAACCTGATGTCAAGTATAATTCAATTATATTTCTTGAATACATGAGTTAAAATGTTTAAACATAAATATTGATAAAATTTAGGTGCATGAGAATAAAAGAATAAAATGCCATCGTGCTATATTTGAATAACAATTTTGTGAATTTCTTAAAATTCTCTTTTAAATTGCACATTTGCCCTTTTCTTTCAGTAATAGTTCAGAAACTTTAAGCTAACATTATATTTAGGCGAAGTGACATTATTTTTTAGTACAAACTCACTTTAAATGTACAGTACGAGACTAGCATGTGTTACAATGGCAAATGTTAAACTTTGAGGCTTTGAGTTTTGGGTGTTCGACAAATATCAAAGTGCAATAGCAACTGGAGGAAAATATCGTAGGACTCAAAGAAATGCCGGTCATGAAGCTATCTTTCATTAACTTAAAGCAATATATTACCATGTAAGTCATCGATTTTACAAAAACATAACTGATGACCATTCAGTTGATATTAACTTAACAAGCAAGAATCAGTGCAATTGACTTGACTAAAATTAACGAATTTGGCCATGTATAATACTTGATATTGATGTTAATATACTGACTAACACGATTATCAATCGGCCGAAAAATTCTGTCACTAATAGTAAGCTGAATATCTTCCTCAAGAAAAGAGTAAGCTGAATATACGTGACGGTAGAAAATTAATTTGGAATGGCTAATTGTCAGGCAACTGGATCTTTCTTATTCCAAATTGTCAATTGATTCCTCTTGTGTCTTTTGGGCTAATTCGTCACTAATAGCAATGATGTTAATATTTTGTAATAAAAACACATTTCTTTTGGGGAAAATAGTTAATAAACTTGTTTCCTTTTCTCAGTAGCGACGAGCAAGACAAGAGATGGCTCACTTACTGAAGATCTCGAGGTCGAGAATACTGTACTCGCCAAGATTGAGAGTGCAGTTGCCACCGAAGAAGAAGGCCTCCCTGTGGAACGGGCACTCGAGCTCCACCGACTTGAAGGCGTCAGCGATGCAGGCGGCGCAGTGGCCGCCGTCGCTGCTCTGGCAGCTCCAGTCCGCCTGCAACCGGTTGGGCCAGTACCCGAAGGCACGGTTTGCGTAGCGGCGGTGTGAGGCGGCGGCCTCGGCTGGAAGGACGGCCGCGAGGTGGTGGAGGTTGGCTTCGTAGGTGCTGTTGGCCGTGTAGCTGCCGCCGCCGCCGCATGATACGCTAGACCACGCGTCGGCGGCGAGGGGCGAAGCGGCGACGAGGACGAAGATGGGAAGTAGCGGGGAAATCGTCATGGCGGCCGGGCGACTAGTGACTGAGTGGTGAAGCAGCAGCTACAAGTTTGCAGAGGTAGATGGCGACACCGTGGACTGGATGCAGCTGGTAGAGATGAAGAAAGTGGCGGGCGTGGACGACGACTTTGACTGTTGACTGCTATAGAGCAGTGAGCCGGGCGGCAACAACCTTTGACCGCTGCTACTTTGACACGGTGCAGCTGTGCGAACTGAGGTATGTTTTATTCATTGAAAAGCTCGCTTTCTGTTGCAAGGAAAAGTTTCTGAGTAATTTTGGCCGTGTTTAGTTCCGCGGTGAAAAGATTTTGGAAGGAAATCTTTTCACATTTGAAGTATTAAACATAGACTAATTAAAAAACTAATTGCAGATTACGTTTGGAATTCGCGAGACGAACCTAATGAACCTAATTAATCTGTCATTAGCACATGTTTACTGTAGCATTACTGCAGCAATTTAGTGTCTAATCACGTCCTAATTAGACTCATTGGATTCGTCTCGCAAATTCCAGTCCATCTGTATAATGCGATTTGTTTTTTACATACATTTAGTACGCCATACATGTGTCTAAACATTCATTTTGGATTTTGGATTTTGAAACTAAACAAGGCCTTTATCTTGGATCTTGCAAGTGAAAACAGGGAGAACTGGTGAAGTCCACCAGTTCAGCTCATTTCTTACAGTTGTTGATAAACCAATGAGCCCGTCCAAAATAAGCCGTTAAAGGACCGATGATTCAGTGTTGATTGCTCAACCGTGGCAAGTCCGGGGTTTGTGATCATACAAATATTGTGGAACAAGGACAGTGGAATTGAATCACCGAAATTTCATTTCGGTGAAAACAGCATGCTAGTTGAACAGTGGAAATGTGAAATAACTTTGTTGCTGACCGCTGGGTACTGGCTCAGTAGTGGAGCTGTGTAGCAACAATATTGACCAAATTGTTGCATGAGAGAAATCAATGAACCCACTCAAACAAGCCGTAAGAGTCAAAATGATGATTCAGTGCAAGTTGGGATTACGTATTCACATTTATATTTTTGAGGTAATGACAATGGGAACAAAAGTTTTATGAAAAGAAAAGAGTAGGTCACATGAACATTGTAACTAATTTAAAATAATCAAAGTGAAGTCCTACAGTCTGGACAAAAAGTATCCATTCATTATTTGCATGATGACAAAAGTCCTATCATCGAAGTGAAGCTCAAAACCAGCGTCCAAGTCCAAGTTGCGAGCATTTTAATCTCCAGATAAGTGAGGGGTGGAATGCCTGCATTATGTATAAGAGGAACAAAATGAATATATATCAGTCCATGTAGTCCATGTTATAGATTTTTTAAGGATGTGGCCGTTGGATAAAAAAGCTCAATAAATTATTTTGACTATTACACTTGGGTTGAAATATTAGCATTTTGGATTGTTAGACCATCTAGAACTTAAACTATCTACTTGTAGAGAAGATAAGGGCTTGTATTCCAGAAATTCTGGATGAGATATGGGATTTTTTTCTTGTGTTTTAAGTGGGGCCTTACATCATAGTGCCTCTTTTCCTGCTGCGCCATTCCTGCAGTAGCAAGAAGAAAAGCCAAGCAAATCCAATTGCTTGAAATATTAATCCCGACGCCAAGACTTGTTGCAGTATGCTTCCTTCTGAAAATGCAGTACACAAAACTTCAATTTGAAGCATAGATATGTGAACATTTTTTTAAAAAAAATACAGGTTTGAGTTAAAACACTTGATAAATTTGAGGTATAGAACAAGAAATAAAGCAAACTTCTATTTTTTTTAGATTAGATGATGGAATATGATTCCTGAACTTTTGAATTCTAGAAACAAAGAAAACATTAGCTAAAGCTACTGAAATTATACTCCTGTGGTTCTAATTTGTAGGCGACATTAAGGGAAAGCTAAGGCTGTCTTTCCTACACGCAATGATGTTAAATTGAAAACCCGGCAAGGTAATTGTTGCAGAGGAAGCATGGTAGAACTCACCACCGAAGATGCTAAAAATACGGTACTCGCTAAATTCGAGAGTGCAGTTGCCGCTGTAAAAGGAGGCCTCCCTGTGATACGGGCACGCTCTCTCCACCTCGAGCAAGGCACCGGCGATGCAGGCGGCGCAGGAGGAGTCGCCGGAGCCGGTGCCGTCAACGTCACGGCGCGGGCAGAACATGATGGCCTGCGGCCGGTAAGGCCAGTACCCGACGCCGAGGTCCGTGTAATAAGGCCGGCTGGGGGTGGCTGCCTCGGCCAGGAGGAGGCCGGCGAGGCGGCGGCGGTTGACTTCATAGGTGCTGTTAGCCGTGTAGATGCCGCCGTCGACGCACTCTACGTCCGGCGACGCCCCGTCGGTGACGAGACGCAGCATCACCACGGCGGCGGCGGGAGGCAGCGACACGGCTAGGAGGACGAGGAGGAGGGAAAGGAGCGAGGGATTCTTCATGGTGGCGTGGCTGCTCTGGTGACGACGGTGGCAGAGATGGATTATAAAGCTTAAATCATGGCGAGTGTGGACTAAAATGCTGATTGCTACTCCCACCGGGGGTTGTAGCGAGTGGCGCGGTGGACGGCGGCGACTTTGACCAGCTGATGAGTCCGGTCGTCTTTGGCGGTCCGCCACTCCGCCTGCTCCACTCTTGCCGGTACATTTAATAGTGGTTTCATTGTACTGTATTTATTTTTCAACAACATGCTCGCTAATGTTTGTATATGATTGTGTGATTCTCTTTTGACACACTGATGCTTCCATATGAAGTGGATTTACCAAATGGCCAAAATGGATCCTCTTTTGACACACTGATGCTTCTAGCACTGTTGTGTGCTTGGCTAGTGTGAAGGCCAGGTTGTCCTTCATCTAAAAAAAGCACTGTTGTATGCTTTTATAAAATTCTGTTTTGCTATATGCGACGACGCCCGCATCAGCTGGTGGGCCTCGGAGCCGGCCGTGCGGCAGGTGGCCAGATGCCAGAGCAGCGCATCAGCGCATATGCATGAAGGCCAGCAGTGCGATCAGCTGCTGGGCCCTGTAATGGAGGTTCAGTGCTTTTTTTTTCTTTTTACTTATTCTCTTCACTGATTCTCCGTTCCTTTCTGATTTGAATCTCTTATGTATTATTATTCCTCATGTTTATTTTTCAACTTATTCTTTCCTATGGTATGACTGATTTTTTTATTTATTTAAAAATAATTCACGTAGTATAATTTATTTCACATGTGTATATTTTGGTTCAATGAGTCATAATTTGTTCTAACCATATATTTTGTTGTAAGCGGACAATATTTTGTTCTTTATATATATATATATATATATATATATATATATATATATATATATATATATACTCTTGGTTGGGTCAGATACATCATGTATCATGATATACGTAGGTAGGAGTAGCTACACGCGCGTGTAGAAAGGATTTTCCATATATATATATATATATATATATATATATATATATATATATATATATATATATTTCTAACAATCTCTCATGATACATTTGATTGTCCCTACTTTAAATGTTTTATCTTGATCTTGCAAGCGAGAATATGAAGTAGAAATAGTCGCCAGTTGACTTTACCACTTCTAAAATCAGTGAACCCTTTTGACCCGCTATGAACAGTTGTGGCAACGACATAGAGCACATGCGTGACACCCTATTTCGGCCCAGTAGTGGACCATGATGCGGTGTGTGCGAGTTTAGTACCACATTGCTAATTGAAAAGGGTAGAGCCAACTTATAAGCTTTTGCCCTCCAGGCATATCACCTTCGGGTTAACCCTTTTACACGAAGCAAGAACGGAAGTGTAAGCAAAATGCTATATGCACGCGTGCCCGCCCCTCAGAGGGGTTGGGCCGTACGTTGCGGCTTTGGAGGGCGGGGTGTTACAACATGGCTCCTCCTCTTTTGACACACTTGCAAGCGAGAATATGAAGCAGAAGTAGTCAACCACTACAGCACATTGTTACATATGAGAAAAATCAATAAACCCACTCAAACAAGCTGTGATCGAGAGTTTAAATGATGATTCTGTGCAAGTTAGGATTTCATGTTCACATTTATATTTTATATTTTAAGGTAATCGTAATGGGAATGAGAGTTTTATGAAAACAAAGGAAAGCTGAGTAGGTCACATAAACATTGGAACTAATTTAGAATAATCAAATCAAAGTGAAGTCCTACGATCTGCACAAAAACTATCCATTCATTATTTGCCTGATGACAAAAGTTCGATGATCAAAGTGAATCTCAAAACCAGGTCCAAGTTGTGAACATTTTAATCTACAGATAAGAGAGGGGTTGAATGCCTGCATTGTGTATAAGAGGAACAAAATGAATATATATCAGTCCACGTACTCCATGTTATATAATTTTTATTTAAGGGTGTGGCAGCTGCATAAAAAAACTCAATAAATTATTTTGACTATTACACTTGGGTTGAAATATTACCATTTTGTATTGTTACAGACCATCTAGCCTTAAACTATCTACTTCTAGAAGATAAGGAATTGTATTCCAAAAATTCATGATGAGATATAGGGAAAAAAAATCTTGTGTTTTAAGTGGAGCCTTACATCATAGTTCCTCTTTTCCGGCTGCGCCATTCCTGCAGTAGCAAGAAGAAAAGCCAGCCAAATCCAATTGCTTGTAATATTAATCCCGAAGCCAAGACTTGTTTCAGTGTGTTTCCTTCTGAAATACAATACAGGAAAACCTCAATTAAGAGCATATATAAGTGAACATATTTTCTAAAGTTACAGGTTTGAGTTAAATCACTTGAATTTACACAGTGATAAATTTGAGGAACAGAGCAAGAAACAAAGCAAACTCATACTTTCTTTCTAATAATGCCACAATGGAATATGAATCCTACCTTTTGCATTTGAGAAAAGTAGCTATAAGATCTTTAACATCAAAACGAACAAATCTTCGAGTTTACAAATTTATAGGAGACATTATTGGAAATCTAAGGTTGTCTTCCCTACAAGCAAGGTAATTTTGAAGATGAAGGCAAGGTAGAACTCACGGTACATGACAGCAGTCCCGAAGATGCGGTACTCGTCAAGATAGAGAGTGCAATTGCGGCCGTAAAAGAAGGTCCCTCTGTGGTACGGGCACGCTCTCTCCATCTCCACAAAGGCACCGGCGATGCAGGCGGCGCAGGAGGAGTCGCCGGAGCTGGTGCCGTTAACGTGGCGGGGGCGTCGGCACACGAAGGCGGCCTGTGCCCGGAAAGGCCAGTACCCGGCGGCATGCTCCGTGTAGTAAGGGCCGCGGCGGGCGGCTGCCTCGGCCAGGAGGAGGCCGGCGAGGCGGCGGCGGTTGGCTTCGTAGGTGCTGTTAGCCGCGTAGACGACTCTGTCGAGGCACTCGACGTGTGACGACGACGACGACCGGGCGTTGAAGACGCGCATCGCCACAGCGGCGGCGGGAGGCAGCGGCAATACAGCTAGGAGGATGATGAGGAGGAGGGAAAGGGGCGAGAGATTCGTCATGGTGGTGGCTGGTGACGACGGTGACGGAGATGGGTTATAAAGCTTAGATCATGGCGCGGTGGACGGCGGCGACTTTGACCACAACACACCACGCATCCGGTCGTCTTTGGCGGCCAGCGGGGCTACCTTCCCCGCTTGCTGGTAGTATATATAGATTATTCGTATCCGTATCTTTTTTTTTACCAACAACATGCTCGCTTAATATACTTGTATATAATATAGTTTACGGTTCAATACTTTATTAATTCCACGCATGAATAAATTTTGAGCAGCCGAACACATTCTGCATTTTGTTCCGTCGTGGAATTACATTAGTCCTTTGTTTTTCTTTGGGTGAGCTACACAGTGAATTTTGATCAGCAAATGGTAATGACACATTCAAAATAATTCCACAGTGAATAGAATTTTCTTTTACTATTACTACAAGTAGTTTCAAAAGCGCGCGGAGAATGATGATTGCGCTACAATAATAAAACAATGTGTAGCTAGTGGACTAGAGAGTAATGTTGACTTTTTGAGTACTCATGTTACCTCGTTATAAGTTAACATTAGAGTATCTTCAGCGGTCTTCGTTTCCCAATCCAACTACCGGAGAGAGTTGCCGTAAAAAATAAAAAATTATACTCCAGTTCTCCTTTAATCTTCCATTTTCCCAATAATTAATGGGACAAGCCAATAATCCATCCCAATTCTCCCAAAATAGAGAGGGAGTTATGGTTAATCAATAATGCTAGAAAAGTATTGGGATAGCTCTATTAACTAATCATTGTAAAAGATTTATTGGATAACTGCTGGAGACGCTCTAAAGAAGTATTAGTAGTCCAAATTTATTGTACGAAGCATTAAACGCCATGTTCGCTTGGTTTATCATCCCAACCTAGCGGATTATTCTCCTCACATAATATTATTGAATCAGCCCAGCAGATTATTCTTCTCTTAGACTTTCCAGTCCAGGCCAGCGAAACAACAAGGCGAGCCAACATGCTTGACATTCTACAAAGAGTTTGTTTATTCATGGTTTGCAATGAAATCATGCTAATTTCTAGCTGTCTGGTTCTTTATTTTTGAAGCTTGCGGCAGGTGCGATTGATTGCTATTCGTCTTTTCGGATTAAAACAATAACATATACATTAAAAGGAGCAGAGATTTTAGAGAAAATTCCTCCAAAAAATATCAAATTACAACTAGGCCTAAGAAGGCCACACAAACACGCATGCACGCACGTGTCGCCGCATGGACAACACACCAAGGCACGCGTTGATGCTTAAGGTCATCATCACCAAACTCGAAGAGCTTGCCGGCGAGGGCTACCAGAGGGCGTCAGCATCCTGAAGAAGCTATCATGAAAATCCTCATGAGAGGCTTGGGGCCAAATTGGAAAAGCCTCACTGAATAGGCTTGAAGTAAAACCGGTGGCCGGCACTTGACGGTGACACAAAGGTAGGGCTGAAATTGGCGTCGACAGAAACCAATCGGCCACAACTAGGGGATGGAGAGCTAGAAGATGAGCAGTGAGAATCTGCAAAGAGCGAGAGCCAAAAAAGCTTACTGCTGCAACAGATCTGAAATGAGAGAGACGGTGTATCCGAATGGAGGGCGGTGGCGGACACGACCGGATCTGGATGGGGAGGCGAGGGGACGAGCAGAACCCGATAGAGGGCGAAGGCAGGGACATGGCAATTTGCTCGGGATAAAGCGTGGTTTTATTGAGGCTCACCGCCACAAAGACAACGGTCGACAAGGAGAACCACGGCGACAGATGCGTAGAGCTCAAGCTTCATAGGGCAACCTTTACCCATTCAGGCAAACATGAAACAATTAATATACAACTATATGAAGTAGCTAGGGTGCCGACCCACCTCTCTCTCTCTCCTCTGCCGAGCCACTAGAGTAGGAGAGGAAGGGGGCTAGAGACGATGCTATAGGAGAAGCGAAGGGATAAGGTTGAGAGGTTGGGGAAACTTTTTGGTGGTATTTGGTAGCTCCTATTGACGGCTATTTGTTGGCCATGATGAGCCCATCAGCATCAAAAAATGAACCGGTTACATGCTTAGGTTGTTTTGACTTCTCTAGTTATCTGGACACACAACACCATTTCATCACCAATCTAGATAAAATGTTCTTTTTTTGGCACATGCTTCTTGTCTGAATCTTGGATTTTTTTTGGACGTATACGTACATAATCTTTTTGGCACATAGATGTATCTTCAGGTATTGATTTGTCCGCCGGGATGGCAGGCGAGAAATCGGAGGTTGCTGACCGAGCTTCGGACAACAGCAAATTCCACCAGCTATTGATCTCTAATGACAGGAAGGTAGTCATTGCTGCAATCACACGCAAGCCCAACAACCTTTATCAAGGTATTTGTAGTGTAGGAACCTGGGACTAAACGAAAATGATATGAACATGCGTGATACCTGCTGTCGATGGCAGGGCCTCTACTTCTGGCGCGCCATTCCTGGAGGAACAAGAACACAACACAACCGATCCCAGTTGCTTGAAACAGGAATATCAGGAGGACATCTGGGTTCAGGAGGCTCCAACCGTAGTTGATCCACCAATACCACGCATCTGAAGGCATCAAGGCAACATGATTTGGTCTCAAAAAAAGAAGGCAACATGATTTGTTTGGGGGTCAAGGAGGCTTTGTGATGAGCAGTAATAATAAGATTTGGTGCTGTCTTCACAGATATCAGTTACTAAGTACTTGTCAATGGACACAGTCTGGCACACGGCAAACAACTGTTTGCCGTCGTAAGGTTTGCCGTGTGCCATTTTGCACACGGCAAAGCCATTTGCACACGGCAAACAGCTTTGCCATGTGCCTTTCAGGCTTCGCCGTGTGCCCTTGGCACACCGCAAACCGTGTGTTTCCCGTAGTGAAAATCATTGACACGTTGTGGACATGGGTGTCAAAATCTAATTCAAATTCAGGTGCCAATGCGGCATATTAAAATTTCGACGCAGATATGTTGAGTTCATCACACCATGTATATGCATTCAAGTTATTTGGTGACAGCTTTCGCTAATCGCTCGGATCTGATGGGAATTTTATAGAGAGAGATGGCTTACACCCGGAGTGGAAGATGAAAGTGGCATCGCCGTAGTGGTCCTTGCCCAGCTTCAGCTTCTGTTCCCTTCGCTGCACGTCGAGGAAGCTGACGCTGCACGCGCCGCCGTCGACCACGGTCACGGCCTGCCTGTGGTACGGGCACAGCCGCTGCGCCTCCCGGAAGGCCAGCGCGACGCAGGCGCCGCAGTCCGGCGAGCTCGCGCCCGGCCGCCAGTAGCAGTAGGCCGACGCCGTGACCTGGTTGGGGCGGCGGCCGTTGACTCTGCCAGCGGAGCAGTTGCAGGGGCTCGCGTTTACCTCGGCGGCGACGGTGGCGGCGAGGCGCCCTAGGTTGGCCTCGTAGGCGCTGCTGGGAGCGTACCTGCCCTGCGTGCCGCACATGTGACCGGGCATGAGGACCAGCCGCCGGCCAACGACGGGGCCGACGGTGGCGGCGGCCAGCGCCGGGAGGACCGCCACGAGCGTGACGAACGCCGCGGCGAGAGGCATGGCCGGAGGAAGACGGACGCTTTTGTTTGATGAAGGTATGGATTTGAATTGTGCTCCTAGAGCATCTTCAAGAAGCTTGCCATCCGGGTTGCCAAAGCCAAATTTTGGCAAATCATACAAAAATTGTTCTCTAACATCCTTGGTATACGGCTTGCTATCCCATCTGGCTTGCCATCCATCTACTCCGCTTGCCAAACCTGGAGAGCCCGCAACCTGCTTGCTATCCTGGCCGCCGCGCGTTGCGCCCCTGCTCCGTGCGAGCTCGAGCCGGAGGAGAGGAGGAGGGCCGTCGCCGGAGGAGGGGCACGCGAGATCCGCCGAGCTTGAGGCCGGAGAGGTCGTCCGGCGGCGGGATCTGGGGGCGCGGAGAGGAGGCCCGCGCCGTCCCGTCCGGCTGCAGCACCGCGCCGGCCGGGATCCGGTCCGCGGAGGGAGCCGCCGCCACGAGCCGCGGGGAGGAGCGGCAAGGGCGGCCGCCGGCCCCTACTCCTCCTCCACGCCCGCCGCACCCGCGCTGACACCGCCGGCGGAGGGAGAAGGGAAGGGTGGGGGCGTCGAGAGGGATCGAGAGGAGAGGAGCAGCACGAGGAGACCGAGGGAGGGGTGGGAAGAAGAGGGATGACGCGTGGGTCCAACGTGTCAGTGTATGAAGAAAGAGAGTTGAATGTGTCCGCTGGAATTTGGATAGCGAGAAATAGAGAGTCTGTTGGAGTGAAACGCTCAATATGGGAAAGAACATTTGTAGAGAGTCTAATAGAGAGTCAAATGGAGAGAGAGAAATGACAACTCTCCTCTTACCCCGGCGATTAAACAAAGTACGGTGGATTATTGAGCTCAGGCCTCAGGGAGTGGTTGTTGACCGTTGACGCTAATGTTGATGACGAGTTAACATTGACAAAAATACACGGTGCTTGACAGATGTAGTGAGTTTGCATAGTCGCATTTTATTACATGGACCAAACCGTTTACATGATTGCAAATTGAGAGCAGCAACTGAAACAATAATTGTCATAGATAGATCATTCACATGGTGAGGCATCCTGTTGAAGCTTGAGTAACACGCTCTGTAAAGTTCTTCAACTCCAACATTTCGTCCTCCGACATATAGCGTATCAATTCCTTATTTATGTATTGGAGAAAGTCAAGGTATGATGCATGATCCCTGTCTGCTACATATCCTGAAAACATATATAATTTGTAATAAGTGTCCATCTCTTGTTCACCACAGGATAAACAAGTAACATCTGCCACATTTTTTTTTGTCTAGATTATCTCTTCTAAGCAATTTGTTCCTAGACAAAAGGCAAGAGTCCTATGAAATACATAAATTTTACTACATAAAAAAAGAGGAGCAAAAACAGGAGTGATTGAGAATTAAAAGACATTGAGCATTGTTAATTATTAATGGGGTTTATATTCAGAGGGAGAAAGATAACTTACCCCCGGGGCTTCCGAGGCCCATGCTCTGCTCCCTCTGCTGAACGTCGTGGAAGCTGACGCTGCACTCGCCGCCGTCGGCCACGACCATGGCCTGCCGGTGGTACGGGCAGAGCCGCTGCGCCTCCTCGAAGGCCCGCGCGATGCAGGCGGCGCAGTCCGACGGCCAGCCGCCGTCCGGCCGCCAGTAGCAGTAGGCCGAAGCGGCGACGTTGTCGGGGCGCTCGCCGGCGTGGTTGCCGGGGGAGCACCTGCAACCGGACGCGTTTGCGTTGCGGGGGACGCTGGTCGCGAGACGCCGCAGGTTGGCTTCGTAGGCGCTGCCGGGAGCGTACGTGCCCTGCGCCCCGCACTTGTGGCCCGGCGAGGGGGCCGGGCGGCGGTAATCGGCGCCGGTGCCAGCGGCGGCCGCGGTCAATAATGCCACCGGGAGGAGCGCGAGCGCGAGGACGACGGTGGCGCGAGCGCGAGCCATGGTGGTAGGACAGTGACAGATTGATTCACGTGTAGTGTAGTGGGTTAACTAATGAGCCCCTAGAGCGATTGTTTGACCGATGACTATTCAGTAACGTTATCTTTTCAAAAAAAAAAAAAAAACTATTCAGTAACGTTCGTTGAGGAGTCGACATCTGCCAACTGCAAGACCGATTGATTGGCTCTCAGGTAACCCATTCTATGTAGATGCTCTGCGCTTCAGTAGTCAAAAGTACGCGTGGAAGCATAAGCATAAGCTCCACGATCATGTTGGCCTTGACCATCGGCAATGTGTTGCATTAGGAGCACGAACAGGTGGAATTGAAGAGCACTGTCATAAAACGAACCCAAGCCTCTCCAGATCGCTCACGTAGGTAGACGAGGCACAGCAGCGATACCTGCACATACGGTGTGTAGAATACAGAGCAAACAAAAAGTAGTACTAGTATATCGGCTGGTTAACGGAAGTAGCAGTAGAGCTCGAGGAAGCAAATGCAGAGGTTCCAAGCGTTGGAGACTCTGCCGGCGACCCTGAAGAATCGGAAGGGCAGCAGGGCTGGAGGGCCGACTATTGGTGGCCACGACGCGAACTGCCCGGGATGGCAAATGGTCGCGTCGTCGTCGTGGACGCGGAGGCTCGTCCAGTTCCGGCCGTCCATGGATCCCTGCCACCATGGAGATGGACGGAGACCCATCATCAGCTTCAGTATCTATTCTAAGCTAGATTCAGCAAGGAATGGAACTGAAAATACCTGAAGAACCCAGGACCTCATGAAGGTTGTGGAACCATCCTGCCTCACCGTGTAGTAGTTGCACATTAGCTGCACAAACAAGGCAATTCACCGATTCACTACTGATAGTGCGCTCGGGCCTTGGCGAGCTCGGCCGGATTGGCTCGGCGGCGTGCCCCGCCGCCTGATTTCTTTTTTTTTTTTTAACTTGTTTGGCATTTTTTTTTGTTCAAAAAACATTGCTTCGATTTTTTTAAAGAACTTTTCGACAAAGTTTTTCTGACAAACTTTTTCCTAAATTTTTCCTTTTTTCTGGAAAACTTTCTCTCCATGTTTTTCATTCCTAATTTTTTATCTGTTATAAAAATGTTTTACGTAAATTTTTCAAAAAAACTTTATTTATAAAATATAAATATTTGAGCTTTTTTTCTTGGAGGACCACGTGGTTGGGAAGCGTAATATACGAAAAGGGAAAGGAACAACGAGAATGACATCCAAAAATTGGTTGTCTGAAATCGACCGGCGAAAAAGCTCTCACCGGCCGACCGTAAATTAGCATTGCCCGTCTAGATGGGCAGTGGTTTGTCTCCTTTCCGTTCCGCCTCTTTTTTCTCTGAATGAAGGCCTTGGCTACACCCGTTGCTGGCACTCAACAAATCGATAATTTCATGGAAATAAAAAGGTTTAGTTAAATAGGGCTCTGATTTGACAGCTTCTACAAAAATTCAATCCCGAAGAATATTCACGTGTTCGGTTCCTGACATTATCGATATCATTCACCGTCGCATTTGGACGGCTAGAATTGTCTGCGGCAAACAAAAGCCACACGACAACACTCCGTGTCATACGTGTCAATTGATAGCTTAGCCAGCTCAACGACCCCGATTCCGAAAGCGACCCATTTTGTTTGAATGAATCTCAGCCGGCCGGCCACAGATCACCGAGTCTTCACCGTCAAAGCAGCAGTACCACAACATGCCCGTAATCAATGCCAGCATTTGCGCGTACAGCGCGGTGCACAATGACACGTAAAACAAATCTCCATGTGACATGTCACGGTCTCACAGCAACAACAGACGTACGCCAAGAACGAACACGTCTCGTCTCATCCTCAACGGACAACCCCCCAACCGATCGTCAACACTATCTCACACGTATAGTAGCTGGATCGATCCCATCATCAACAGATGCGTTTCTGCAAGGAAGTCATCTTCCCTCGTGGATGCAGGAGCTGATGGTGAGGTCGTTGGTGCTGAAGCACGACGTGGTGCCGCCGCCGTGCGTCTGCGTCCGCATCCCCGACCCGCCGCCGTCCTCGTCGTCGCTGCCGGCGGCGGCGCCGACCACCCTGAGCGAGAAGTGCGGCGGCCGCCTCGGGTCCGGCAGCGGCCCGGACGCGCCGTCGCCGCCGCCGCCGCCGGCGGCCAGCATCGCCGTCACGTCGGCCATAGTCGGCCGGTCCGCGGCGCTGTCCTGCACGCACAGAAGCGCCACCCTGACGCACCGCACGATGGCCGCCGCGTCGCCGCACTCGCCCAGCGTCGGGTCGACCAGCTCGTACGCCCTCCCGTCCTTCCACAGCTGCCATGCCTGTGACAGTTCACCAACGCGACGCGCCAAACTTTTAATACGGTTGCAGTGTTATAAGTTGCTGCT
Source organism: Urochloa ruziziensis (assembly GCA_015476505.1). Classification (NCBI taxonomy): domain Eukaryota; kingdom Viridiplantae; phylum Streptophyta; class Magnoliopsida; order Poales; family Poaceae; genus Urochloa; species Urochloa ruziziensis. Next base: position 70,713,224 of record CM027119.1, on the reverse strand, counting down.
GATGTGAATGGCGGGTGTCTACTCTTGCACAGTTGTGATCCAAAACACTATCAGATCAGATGTGAAATCGTTGACCTTGTGGCAATGGATAAGCGGCGGATTGTGTTTCGTCATTGTTGTCTAGTAGCGAGATAGTGAACTTACGTGACCGAGCAGGTTGACGAAGTCGCCGTAGTGGTGATGGTGGCCGCTGTTCCTTTTACCGCTGACGATCTCGAGTAGCAACACGCCGAAGCTGTACACGTCAGACTTCACCGAGAAGATGCCCTCCGAAGCATACTCCGGAGCCATGTAGCCACTAGCAGAGTAGTAACAGTACAAAGACAAAGAAAATGTGTGACAATGATTGTAACAAGCACCACTACTGAACAACAGAAGTGTCGCTAGCTGCTACTAGAGTCTTACTATGTGCCGACAACCCTGTTGGTGTTGGCTTCCGTCATGTTGGAGCCGAAGATCCTGGCCATGCCGAAGTCGGAGATCTTGGGGTTCAGGTCCTCGTCCAGCAAAATGTTACTGGCCTTGAGGTCTCGATGGATGATCCGCACCCGGGAGTGCTTGTGCAGGTAGAACAGCCCCTGCGCGATCCCCTCGATTATGCGCCGCCGCTTCTCCCAGTCCAGCGACGTCCCCCGCTGCTGGTCGAAGATGAAGCAGTTGAGGCTACGGTTGGGCATGTACTCGTACACGAGCAGCTTCTCCTCGTCCTGGACGCAGCAGCCGGTGAGGCGGACAAGGTTTGTGTGCTGCAGCTTGGCGATCAGCTGGATCTCGTTCTTGAACTCCTCCAAACCCTGCCCCGAATGCGCCGCCAGACGCTTCACCGCGATCTCCGAACCGTCAGCCAGCTTGCCCTGCAGGAGGAATTGACACGCACGCCAAGAACGGAGTCAGCCATGGCTGCTCGGGAATTGACACGCGCGGAACAGAACTCGAAACGTGACGAGAGGAAACGCAGGACGCATAGATTGACCCACTACTCGCCTTGTAGACTGGCCCGAAGCCGCCTCTGCCGAGCAGGTTCTCGTCGGAGAAATCGCCCGTCGCGGCGGCGAGCTCCGCGAAGTCGTAGAGCGTGAACTCCGTGCTGCTCTCCTCGATCCGCCACAGCTTCAGCGCGTCCTCTGTCGCGGAGCTGTTCCGGGACTGTGCCTGCAGCTGCTGCTTCCTCTTGCCTGCATTGGAGTTTTTATTTATGCTAGTTTAACCATGTATTCCAAAAAAGATTTTGACCCCCCCAATGCGGCGATTTTTGGGTCGTTGCGAAGAACCCCCATTCCCCAATAGTCATGATTGAAACTGAAAGTAAGGAGAGAATATATCTTTTTTGTTTTTCTCCTTACCGGCTCGTTGTCTTTGTGCTCGGATTATCAAAAGGCCGGCAACCAGTATTGCGCAGAACACCGTGACTGATACGATGAGAGTGACAATTAGGACCTTCCGGTGGTTGCTTCCTGCATCATTCAGTCAGTCAAAAAATTAAAAATAACAGACTTGGAAATATAAAACACACTGATGACAAAATATGCTTGGCATTAGGAACTTTAGAAACATGTACGTGACATAATAATGAGCAGTTCTAAAAAGAAGAAGGTTTCCTTTTTGTTACCGTACCATTGCTTCGAGGAGTTGATGAGGAAGGAGCGTCGCCCTGCAGGCCGATCCTGACCTCTGGCATGCCGGCGAAGAAATGGTACGCCTCGTACCGGAAGCTGCACCGGACGCCGAGGATGCGCCCGCCCTCGCGCCCGTCGTACCACCGGCGGTTCAGCTCCTGGAGGTCCTGGAAGCAGTCCCAGCACTGTCCCCTGGAGAGGTCCGGCGTGCACTGCACGAAGCCGTACACCGTCGGCAGCTGCGGGTTGACGTACATGGCGGCGCTGGCGAACATGCGCGCCGCCGAGGAGTTGTAGGCGGCGTACATGGCCATCTCCCCGAACAGCGTGCCCACCAGCGACAGGAACAGCGTCCGGCTCGTCGCGTTCCGGGCGTCCCACCCGTAGTACGTCGACGCGTTCACGTCCAGCGCGTTGATCACCGGCGAGTTGTCGCCGCCGGGACGCGCCAGGAAGTCGCCGCCGGAGTACCGCGCCGTGCACAGGTCGGCGTAGAACGTGGCGTCGCGGTCCGCGACGCAGAGCCGCCGCAGCCTGGCGAACGCGTCGGCGAGGCAGGACGAGCAGGCCGTGGGGTCCGTGACGTCGCCGCGGCACAGGGCGAGGCCGTAGGCGGTGTCGCCTGGGGCGCCGACGGCCGCCGTGGCGAAGAGCGACTCGGAGGAGGAGGCGTTGGCGGGGAGCGCGGCCACGAGGCGGCCCAGGTTGGTGGCGAACGCGCTGCCGGCCGTGAAGTTGCCCGTGGTGCCATTGCATGAGTACTCCGAGTACGCGGCGGCGCCGGCGAAGAGCAGAGCTGAGGATAGGAGGAGGAGGGGGAGGCAGGGTGGGACCGCCATGTCGCGCTCGTGTTTTTCCATTGTGGTTTGTGGAAGGATTGGAGCAGAGGATCAGAGGCAGCCAGGCAATGCAATTTGTTGCTTCAGACAGTGGATGCTCCGCGCTTTCCTACACAAGTCAAAGGCCGGCAGACGGTGTTTAATTTGGCTGACAACACATGGCAAAACAGAAGTTGTGATTTGTAACTGGCTAACCGCTGCTGAGCTGGGTGTTGGGTTTGTCAGGTTGATTGGTGTGAGTAGCGTTGACAATTGGATATCTGGGCATACCGGGAGGCTGAAAAGGACGATCGCCTGTTACAATACCTCATGCACCAAATGGCCCAGCTGACCACTGGTTGGAGCGGACATGCCGGCTACTCCTCTTGATCAAATTCGTGTCACCAGCACCATGTAGCCAACAAGTGTTGCCATAAACACCACACAAACGAATTTGCACTTTCCAGGCAACACATAGACCAATATCGAGACTGATACTCTCTCTCTCTCTGTTTTTTTAGATGTCATATTAAATTTATCCCAAGTCCGACTTGTCCAACTTTGGCTAAAATGTTTAGAGAAAAATAATAAAACCTATACTACCAAATATATTCACTATGAAAATATATTCCATAGCGAATCAAAGAAACAAATTTTGTATTGTAGATTATTTTATATCTTTCTATAATTTTGGTCAAAGTTAGCCAAGTTTGACTTAAAACAAACCTAATATGTCATCTAATAAAAAACGGAGGGAGTACTAGATAGTGGCTGGGCCCACTAAACTAGGTTGTTTGTTTAATGAGTACTACTTCCGTCTAAAAAACAACAATACTAACAAAACATTTATATTATATAAAATAAATATCATTAGATTAATCATGTAATATATTTTGATACTAGATCTATTTGGTGACATAAGTATTAGTATCTTTGTATAAATTTGATCAAATTTGAACTTGTTTGACTCTTTGAAAAACAAGAGTTTCATTGTTTTTAGGACAGAGAGAGTAATCAATTTTTAAAGAATTAGGATATTCTTTCTATGGTTACTTTGGATGTCTAATATAGCTCTAAGGGGTCGCCTTTCGAGGCAATGTTGTACACTTCTCTTGCGACGCGTTGTTGTAATCTTGTTCACATCTTCTTCTTAATACAAAGACACACGGTTCTTATGCGTGTTCGAGAAAATAAATTCATAATATAAATAACATATTCCGTTCTAACAACAGTATCCGATCTCTTTCTTTCGTAAAAGAAGACATGAAATTGAAAATATAATTTTCATGGCGGCTTGAATTGTCAGCGCGCACGCGTTCACTCAACGATCCTTGGCTGGTTCCGGACGTGACAATGCAAGTACTCAACGGCCCCTATCGGACCTTTTCTGAATGAATGGACCCGGCCCCACTTACATTATCCAACTTTTCGCCGTCAAAGCAATGCTGCCACTACAGCGACTTGCATTGCCTATCATCAATTCCAGAGCATCGCCGGCTGGCCTGTACAGCGGTGCGCGCACGTACAATTGTCACGTGACACGTCGCGGTCTAACCGCTACAAACGCAAGAAAACGTCTCGCCTACTCGTCGTCGATCGTCGTGTCACCGGCCCTCTTGGATGGCGGTGACGGTGAGCTCGTTGGTGCTGAACGACGTGGCGGCGTGCGAGTGCGACGACGACGACCGCGTCCGGCCCTCCGAGTACCCGTCGTCCTCGCTGCTGCTGACCCTGAGCGAGAAGTGCGGCGGCCGCCTCGGGTCCGGCAGCGACGACGATTCTCCGCCGCCGCCGGCGGCCAGCATCGCCGTCACGTCCGCCATCGTCGGCCGGTCCGCGGCGCTGTCCTGCACGCACAGCAGCGCCACCTTGACGCACCGCATGATGGCCGCCGCCTCGGCGCACTCGCCCAGCGTCGGGTCGATCAGCTCGAACGCCCGCCCTTCCCTCCACAGCTGCCACGCCTGCAGTGATATCGATCACAGGATTTCCTTCATATTAGACGGCAGTACGTGTGCGACCGTTTTGTCAGCAATATAATGTTGTACAGTACTATGTTGCGACGACGCGGCAATTTGGCAGTTGATAATACTCACGTATCCGAGCAGGTTGATGAAGTCGCCGTACTGATGCTGGCCGCTGTTCCTCTTGCCGCTTACGATCTCGAGCAGCAACACGCCGAAGCTGTACACGTCGGACTTGATCGAGAAGATGCCCTCGGAAGCGTACTCCGGAGACATGTACCCACTGTAAAGCATCAGAAAGCAATGTTATATTAGTTGTCGCATACAGAAGCACTACAGGCGCACGTCAATAAGCTCATCAAAGAGGAATAAATTAAGCTGTGTGTGTAGTTGCTCTCTTACTACGTTCCGACGACCCTGTTGGTGTTGGCTTCAGTCATGTTGGAGCCAAAGATTCTGGCTATGCCGAAGTCCGAGATCTTGGGGTTTAGCTCTTTGTCCAGCAAAATGTTGCTAGCTTTCAGGTCCCGATGGATGATGCGCACTCGAGAGTGCTTGTGCAAGTACAGCAGTCCTTGTGCGATGCCCTCAATTATGCGCAGCCGTTTCTCCCAGTTCAGCAATGTGCCCCGCTGTTGATCTGTATGTTTCGCACCGCAGGATAACAAGATTAGCCAAAACTAGAGGTTGCATGTGGATCTTCCATTAGGGCAGAGCAGAGGGGGGCTTAGGCCCCCCATTACCCTACTAGCCATGGAGAAAAGAGTTTAACAAGAGGGACAGAAAGAGGAAGCTAGCTCCCTGTAATTACTTCGTGCATTGCCTTTATTAGCCTAAAGGCAATGATAGATTGGAAGAGGTTGTTCTAGTAAAAAAGAAGTTGACAGACTGTACCGAATATGAAGCAGTCGAGGCTGCGGTTGGGCATGTACTCGTAGACGAGCATCTTCTCCTCGTCCTGGACGCAGCACCCCACGAGGCGGACCAGGTTGGTGTGCTGCAGCTTGGCGATCAGCTGGATCTCGTTCTTGAACTCCTCCAAACCCTGTCCGGAATGCGCCGCCAGCCGTTTAACCGCAATCTCGGAACCATCAGCAAGCTTCCCCTGCAGCAGAATCAGAGTCAGTCATGTCTGTTCGTGTCAGTGTAACCACTCAAACCTGGTAGTATAAAACTCAAGCTCACCTTGTAGACGGGGCCAAAGCCGCCTTTGCCGAGCCTGTTCTCCTCAGAGAAGTTCCCTGTCGCAGCCGCCAGCTCGGAGAAGTCGTAGAGTGTAAACTCCGAGGTGCTCTCCTCGATCCTCCACAGCTTCAACGCCTCCTCTGTCTTGGAGCTGTTCCGGGAATGTCCCTGCAGCGGCAGCCTCGTCTTTCCTCCTGGATCATTGCAGGTTTTTGGCACGTTAATTGCCTGCCGGCACTAGAATCCTACTAGTATTGTCTGTCGTCTTCTTACCTGCTTTGTTTCTTTGTGAACTGATGATCAGAAGGCCGGCAAGCAGCAAGCCGCAGACAACCGTGATTGATACGACGAGAGCGATGATTAAGACCTTTTTGTGGCTGCTTCCTAGTACATCATTTAGAAGACGATAAGCAGCCATAATTCAATGACATAATACCCACTAATACTAATTGAGTGGTTGCGAACTGAAGAACATACCCATCTACAATTCTTATACAAAAAAAAAAACGGAAAAACATACTACTGTGTGCGCACGTCGTTCAGTCGTTGCCGGAAAAGAATACAATACTAACATAAGGCATTTGAAACTAACAAGTTGGAAAAAAGAAATGTACGCATGTGACATGATCAGTAGAACGATGTCTCGCAAGTGGTAGTACTAGAGAAGAAATGGCTTGATTACCGCTGGTTCCGGCGCCGTTGGGCGCGGAGTCGCCGCCGTGCGGGTCGCCGATCCTGACGTCCGGCGTGCCCTGGTAGAACTTGTACCCCTCGTACCGGAAGCTGCACCGGACGCCAGAGATCCGCCCTCCCTCGCGGCCGTCGTACCACTGGCGGTTGAGGTCGCCGACGCCCTGGAAGCAGTGCCAGCACTGCGCGGGGGCCAGGTCCGGCGTGCACTGCGCCAGGCCGTACACCGTCGGCAGCTGCGCGTTGATGAACATGACGGCGCTGGCGAGGCGCCGCGAGGAGTTGTAGGCGCCGTACATGGACATCTCCCCGAACAGCGTGGCCACCAGGGAGAGGAAGAAGCTTTTGCTCGTGGCGTTCCGGGCGTCCCACCCCGGGTACGTCGACGCGTTGGCGTCCATGCCGTTGATCACCGGCGAGTTGTCGTCGGCGCGCGCCATGAAGTCCTCGCCGGAGTACCGCGCCGTGCAGAGGTCGGCGTAGAAGGTGGCGTCGCGGTCGCCGCCGCAGAGGCGGCGCAGCCTGGCGAACGCGTCGGCGAGGCAGGCCGAGCAGGCGCCGCGGTCCGTGACGTCGCCGCGGCAGAGCGCGAGGCCGTACGCCGTGTCCGGGGCGGCGCCGACGGAGGCCGAGAAGAAGAGGGACGAGGAGGAGGAGGCGTTGGCCGGCAGCTCCTCGATGAGGCGGTCGAGGTTGGCGGCGAAGGCGCCGCCGGAGGTGAAGTTGCCCGTGGTGCCATTGCACGAGTACTCCGCGTACTGCGCTGCGGCGCCGGAGGCGAAGAAGAGCGTGGGAGAGGATAGCAGGAGGAGAAAGAGGACGGCCGCCATGCCGATCGAGGGAGGGCCTTGCTTTCGCAATGGGAAAGCAGGTGGAGAAAGCCAGAAAGGGAGGATTTGTTGGTGCTAGTTTTCAATTGGCGTTCGTGCATAAGCAAGTGGATTATGGTGTGAGGGCGAGGTCAAAGGTCGTTGGTTGGCCGACGACTGGAGAAGGAGCGCAACGGAATGGAATTTGTGTTGGCTTTGTAACCGCGGGGGGAGGTGGATGCCGGGGTTGTTGGCCAGTCATCAGGCTGATTGATCTGCCGTGTTTGACGACTGCCTGGCCGTGGAAGGTGTGCCGGCCGGGGAAGCATCGGCGATGATCGCCGGGCAGAAGATGGAAAACTCAACTTTTGCTACGACCCCATCTACGCACGGGCTATACGTACCTACGTATGTCACGCAAGTGCATTCATGTTCCTCTGTACGAGAAAAAATGTTGAATCATGCTGCCGGACGCGAACGGGGCGAAGCACAGTTTGAGAGCTCTGGCACAGGCGAATGTGCATGTCAAAACTGACGTGTACACATGTCTGCGACTTCGCGTGCAGCGGGCTGAACTCTGAAAGGACACGATGACTACTGCGGAAACAGCGCAACAAAGAGGAAAGCGGGCTGAGTTACGTTACGTGCGGGTGCCACTGCCACACGCTCCGTTGTTGTACCGGTGTAACGGTTGCCCGTATAGGTACCAGTCCTGAAAGCGGCCGCACGTGCCGCTCGTCTGTACGGATACTGTACCGTTCGTTATCTCCAAGCGGATTACGAGCATGATGGGTACTGTACGATGGTGTATTTGCAGGGACAGGGAGCTAGACACCGGGCAGCGATCCGAGTACTAGCAGTATCTGCAGAAGGGTGTGTGAACGGCTCAGCGCCGGGAGGCGGGAGCTTTGCGAACCGGAACCGTTTCCAGTAGTGAGATAGTGAGGACATGACGACAAGTCAGCTCGGCGGTCAGCATCAGACCGCCGTTCGTTAGATTGACTGTGGCCAGGGAGAGAAGTCAAAGCTCGGTGGAGTTCTGTCAAATAAAAAAACAACTCTTTGGCCTCACCGCCACAAGCCTCTTTGACCCTACGAGTCAAATTTATCCCTCAATCATATCAACGTTTTTTAGGAATAAATCATATCAACGTTAACAACATCAGAATAGTTTTGAATCCGCCATGAAATATGTTTGTATATTGGATTAATTTGAATTTCTAGATGGTGTTATACTTAACGTTTTCCCATGTACTTTATGTTTTTATTAAAATTACACAAATTCAACTTTTAACAAAAACTGTATTTGACTTGTGTGTTGCGGGCTTGCGGCGTGCTCATGTGCAGTGCAATATGCTTTGTAGTGTGTGCGGAAAGGAAATAATCAAATTGCGTTCATGGTATGGTTACCAGGTAGTAGGATCCAGTGTAGGATGTGGGGGAAAAACAACGGAAGACAATGTTCTACGATGGGGTCATTTGCAGATCAAAACAATTTTGAAAAGTAGCGTCGAGATTAAAGTTGCCGATGCAAACGTTAATGGTTGACCAAAACAGTACTGTATACCTCAATAAAGCATCAGTACCCGCCTCAAATGACGTCGTCAGGCTGGGCACACCACACACGCATCAGTATTAATCGTGTGGACATGCATGTGGTGGATATTGAGATCCTGGTGCTAAAAGAAATTGAATCATGTCAATTTGAATTTGTGTCTACAAAGAGATACACCTGGCAGCCGCAACTGCACTACCAAATAACAATGATAAAATGGTGTGGAGCGCAACTGCACTACCAAATAACAATGATAAATGGTTTTACCCTTTAGATACTCCAAGATCGTGTGGAGCGCACCTCTATTTTCGCAAACCCCTCAGGTCTGAGGATGATGCATGACCACCATCATGGCAAACTAAAGAATGTCCGGATTACCAATATCTCTTCTGCCAAGAGTTTGGTTGAGTTAACATGCCATATTCTCAAGTCTGCAACGTCGCTCGAGTGCCTCACATTGGACACCACTTCTGGGCTGCCTAGATGCTCTGCTAACAAATCTGGCAAATGCGTGTTGATGTGCAGAGAGGAGCTTGTGGAAGCCCGTAGAGCACTCTTTGTTAAAATCTACGGATCGACTAGGAGTAGATCGAGGGAGTAGATTCTTTGTGACATACCTTTGTCCACTCCTGTGGCTTTGCCAGCAATGGAGCCGGCGACGGGGTGGTGTTTCCGGTGTCGGAGTAGAGGTGCAGAGGAGCGGTAGAGCCGTCCAGCGACGAGGCGGCGGCTCGGTGGAGCATCCCGTCACTGACAGCCACCCCTCTAGATCGGGTTAGGGTTAGGACGGTGGGGAACAGTGGCAGCGGTGAACCTCGTGTGTTGTGCCATAGCCCCCACCTTCTCTATATAGGGCTGCGCGATGGGGGCCCACCAGCCTTCTATTGGGCTGGGCGTCCCCGATCAGGACGCGAGTCAAAAGCCCAGTTGGCCTTTGGGCCAACTGGCTGGAGATCAACCTAACAATCTCCCCCTTGATCTCACCATAAGTTTTCTTACACTTCAGCTCTTCGCTTAGCATCCACTTCATTACAAACAAGCACATTGAGCATGGGTCATCATGATTGTCATTTCAATCGGATTAACCAGCCACAATACACTTATCCATTTTGAAGGATCATAACTTTGGGCCTTTATAGTCCGGAAATTATAAGCTATACCATGAAACCATGTCGACTGTGTGTCCTCTGCACACACTGGGCGGTAAGCTTTTAATAGACGGATCCGTAAGTACTTGATTGTTGATTTTCAACATGATTCCGGACTTTCTTCTTTACAACGTATGCCTTTATGTCAATGTGTTTGGCACCACACTTGACTCGTTGTCATAGGAGTGAAATACTTGGATGGTTGTTGCTGTTGTCAACCATTATCAACTCCGGGCACTGGTTTTCTTAACCATTTTGCCTGTCCCTCAGCCTCATATCATGCTATATTATATCTTTACATCACATTGATGATAATTGTTTCACTCTTTGGAGATTCTCCACACAAAAACCCCAAAATGTGAAAGTTAGCGACAATTGTGGATTTCGCTACACATTTCACAAGTTCTACCCTGTACTCACAATCTTTTGAGAGCACTGGTTATTTCTTTCTTAATATAGCATGAGACCGATATACTTAACTCCAATCCAGTGATCTATATCTGGACTGGTCATTGCCAAAACAACCCGGATACTGAACTACGTCAAGGTAATGTAATTCTTTTGCATCTTTTGCATTAAGCTTCCAACAGCTGGAGCATACGGTACCATATTATTTTAATCTTCTCCTTATTGGTTTTTGGAACACTATAGTTCCCATAACCACTTCTTACTCATAATTGAAACACTAAAGTTTCCAAAACCATTACTCTTGACTTTAAGGACAGACGTAGGCTTTCTCGCATGCACATTTTATTTAATCAGAAACATTTCTTAACGTGCATGTACGATATTCCTAATACCCCTTTTCTTTCATCTTGATGAATTTCACCGAGATTGAATCTTTGAGGACAAAAATTTCCTTGCTTTCATTAGCAGACTGACATCACTGCTAGTAAGTGAAATGTCATCTACATAAACATGATTAGGAAAAAGAATCTTTCCATTCCATACCTCTATGCAATTATCCTCTCTTTTTCTCTAACCCAAAATAACTGAGTCTTAACTTCAAAAACTATTGTCTAGAGTCTTGCTCTAGGCTATAAATAACTTCTTCAAGCAGCATTCCTTATGTTCTTTTACCTCCATGACAAAACCTTTGGGTTATGACATGTAATTATCTTCACAGAAAACACATCTAAGGATGTTGTCTTTACTTTCATCTGATGTAACTCAGATTATGATGTGCCATTTATAATGTGCCATTACTTTGTGCAAAATCTTTCGATTTATGTCGCACTTTACTTCTCTACATGTTCCCTTTGGAGTCACAATTCGTCTGTCAGACCCATCACATCCTGATGTTTTGGCTCCATTAGGAAATAACTACTGAGTCCCAAAACACGTTGGAACTTATCGAGTTCAACTCATTTTCTATGGCCATGAGCCACTTCTATAAGTGAACGCTCTTCATGGCACAAACTTTATCATGTGGAGCTGGTAACGTTCTTTCTCATTATCAATATTGTTGCCACGAGTATAGCCACCAAGACGGCTCCTGAATCATCGAAGTCTTCTCCTCAAGATCAATTTATCAAGTCACCATACTCCCCTCACCTTTTCATCCTTTATCTCAAGTTTGCCAATGAAATGGCAGCTTTTGGAATCTGCTTCCCTATATATGGGTTAAATACTTCAGCCTCAGTTAATCTCCTCCACACACACGCAAGTGGTTTAGCGAGGGTACTTACTTTATACTCTATTGAGAATATGAATAGGGTTTGCTGAGACTTGCCCAGTATAGAATACTGGGTAACTGCGCTATCTTCCTTGAAACTTTATAAAATTCAGGAATTTAGCTATTTATTTACTTTAGGGGTATTGTCATTATGACCGTCGTACTCCCCCTGACGATCACATTCATCATTTATAGATCACTTTGCATTACATTAAGTATTGAGAAAGTTTCATCTATTCTCTTTTCTTAATTGATCTCATATTCCTCCCCCTCGAAATGTGGTTAGAATCTTTCTTCCACAATTTCGAATCCTTTTAAAACTAATGTGAATGAGGAAACTTTAACTATCTTCTTTGTCGGCATGATTACATCATGCAAAACAGAATTATTACTTAGTTCGTACGGGAGTACTTTTTCCTCATCTTTCTTCAAGAACTCAACATAGTTCTTAATCCTTGGTCTCTTTCAAGTCACACTCACATATCATTCAAATCTTTAGGTTCGTCTGTGACTTTGTATTCTCGTTAAAACCCATTGTTTTATGACCATGACACAATAAAAGTGCACGATTAATACAAGGGATAGCATAAAAGCTACTCCATACTTTTCTCCCTCTGTGGGATACTCAAAAACACATGAGTTATAACAACTTTCTCCCACCTTGCAGGATAAGTCTTTTACCAACCTTCTCCCGGCGTGCGGGATTGTCTAACATGAGCATTATTCAACTTAACCCCGCCATGCAGATTTCTTTCTCAAACTTTTCCCGCTAAACGGGCTCTGCCGTTAACATTATCCCCCTTACGGGTATTTCCCATGAGGGACATAAATGCCAGAATTGGCTCTTTGTTTGCATATTCAATCATCAAATTCAGATATTTAAATCTGAATATTCTTTAACACACACGCTTAGCCCGACTTTGGTCAAAAGTAAGCATGCATGTCAATTATTACTTCTCATCATGATAATTGAAAATGTAAATACATTCTTCTTTATAGAGTACATGAAAAATAATTCTCAATAATCTATCTTTCTTCTTGGATCACTGTCCAAGAATGCTTTCTTTTGAAGGCGCTCTTCAAAGAGAACACTTCCCCTTGTGCTATGACCTTCTTCTTTTGTCATTTTCTGAGTCTCAAGTACCCAGATGATTTTTCTTACTGCAGTCAAGAATGAAAGCATGAATATCTTTTGTCTGAGAAAATTATTAACAAAAATCAACAATGATGCTTATTAGACTTTCAAACATTTATATTCTATTCTATATCACCTTTGGGCAGAAAATAGAACAGAACAAAATCTCTTTACATTAATTCCACATCACCTTTGGGCAGAAATAGAAATAACGTAAAAACTTTAAACATTTCTCTACTTCAAGAGTATTTCTTAAACTTTATCTCTACATTAGTTTCACATCACCTTTGGGCAGAAATGAAAATAATGTAAAAATATTAAACATTCTCTACTTAAAGAGTTTTCTTAAACTTTATCTCTACATTAATTTCACATCACCTTTGGGCAGAAATGAAAATAACATAGAAAAACTCAATTACCTTTAAACCTTTGCTCCTCAAATTAAATTATCCCTTTGGTATGAATTTAATATGAAGATTATCATCAATCACAGCGAAAACTTTTAAATATTGCTCTACTTTAAGAGCATTTCTTAATGATTATCAATTCTCTGAAAAATTGATCACTTTGATACAAAATTTATCAGAGATACAAACTATAAACATTGGACTCATAGAATTATAATATTGTTATCATCAACTTTGGTCAGAAAAATAACAATACCATAATTTTAACTTAAATAAATGTCTTTCTCTAAATATACATGATTTAGAGAATGAAAACTTTACTTTGCAGCGGAAACATTAAAATTATTCAGAAGCAACATCTCAATTAAACTTTACTTCTCTCCAAAACAAAATATCCCTTTGGTTCAAGTTTGAAAGGAGATAAAACTTCACATAATTTAACATGTAATTGCTTCTGAAAAGAACATATTAAATGCAAAATATCACTGTTCGCATCTTTACTTTTGGCTGAATCGCGCAAAACGGCCCACAGCCCGCTTACGCACTCAACACGTCCACGCCTCTGCGTAGCTTGCCCACGAGCTGGCCAAACGGCCCCAGCTTGGCTTGCTTGCTTGGTCTGTGCGGCCCAAAAACTCGGCAGACGACCCATTTATGCTCTTAAAATTTAATTCTTCCGTTGGTTCCAATTTCATTAAAAGAAGCAACGATTCTATTCAGAAGCAACATTGTGTACTTTTCTACTCTCTAAAACAAACTATCACTTTGGTTCAAATTCGAGTAGAGATGAGAACTATACTTAAAATTCATTAAGGAAGAGCTTCTGAAATTAGAAATAAATCACAGATTGTACTGATCATAGCTCCTTTTTAGCCCATCACTCAAAAGTCTATTTGGACACCCTGATCTTTTATTGCACGCGTGGCCCAGCCGGCCCAGCGGCGCGGCCACTAGCTAGCACGCTCGCAGCTCAGCACAGTTCGCCTTACGCGAACGCGGCCCAGTTCCTTTGTCTCGGCCCGCTGGCGAGTTGCAGCCCAGTTGCCAAAAACTGGCCCGCTTTCCCAAACGACCGCCGGCGCCTTTGTGCGGCTTGGCCCAGCCAGCCGCTTCGCGTGCATGAAGCCCAGTCAGCCAGCTCGCTTGGCCCGCTCACCTCCCCGCGTCCATCTCGATCGTCCAGCCGATCGGACGGCTCTCCGTTGATCGCGCGGGGTCAAAAACCCGGCCACCGACCGGTCTCCCCTTCAAACCCTAGTTTTTCTTTGTCTCCTCCCAGGCCTGGCCGCCGCCAGCCTCATGCCGCCGCGCCGCTCGCCAGCTGCGCGCCGCCGCGGTCGGCTTGCCGCCGCGTCATGGCGTCGCCGACCCTTCTCTCTATCCCTTTCTTCCTCTTCTATCCCCAGCGCTCACCTAGGTGTGGCTCTTGATACCATTGTTAAAATCTACAGATCGACTAGGAGTAGATCGAGGGAGTAGATTCTTTGTGACATACCTTTGTCCACTCCTGTGGCTTTGCCAGCAATGGAGCCGGCGACGGGGTGGTGTTTCCGGTGTCGGAGTAGAGGTGCAGAGGAGCGGTAGAGCCGTCCAGCGACGAGGCGGCGGCTCGGTGGAGCATCCCGTCACTGACAGCCACCCCTCTAGATCGGGTTAGGGTTAGGACGGTGGGGAACAGTGGCAGCGGTGAACCTCGTGTGTTGTGCCATAGCCCCCACCTTCTCTATATAGGGCTGCGCGACGGGGGCCCACCAGCCTTCTATTGGGCTGGGCGTCCCCGATCAGGACGCGAGTCAAAAGCCCAGTTGGCCTTTGGCTGGAGATCAACCTAACACTCTTGGCTGTCCAAACGTACATCAAGTCAAAAGTTCCCTCTGCAGTCGAGTTAAATGTTTTGGAGCCTTGCAGCCAGTGCCATGCTGAACTTTAGATGACGGGTTATCCTAGTTAACACTGTTATTCAGAACACTGTTATTCAGAGGTTCAGAATACGTACAGAGATTCAGAGTATTAGTTCCGTCCTAGATGTATAGGAGTAGCATTGTAATAAGCACATACAACTGTACAGCTACAGTCACAAATAGTGTGTACCCATACAAACATCACAAGTTTACATATCAGCTAACAAATTAAGTCACTCCAAAATGGATCAAAAATTTCTGGAGCTGGCCAAGAGTCTAGACTCATGAAGAAACTAAAGTGTTCGTTAACGCGTTGATGACCATGGGCAATCTTGCATCAACTATGTCAACCTATATCCTGATCCTTTCTGTTTTTCCTTTTTCTTTCGTGTCTCCGAATTCTGATGATATAACACTCCTGTACAGTTACTGACCTACTAGAAATGAAACGACAAGATGCGTTCCTAGTTCCGACTACCTGCCTTCCTGGTGATCCGTGAGGGTGATGTTGCTGATCCTGCACGAGGACTCGCCGAACGAGTCCGGCGACACGGCGAGGTTGCTGATCCGGACGTTGTAGTAGGCCGGCTGCCGGGGCACCGGCATGGTGACCCCCTCGCTGCCCAGCAACGCCACCACCTCCGACATGTTGGGCCGGTCGTCGGCGCTGTCCTGCACGCACAGCAGCGCCACCTGCAGGCACTTCATCACCTCCGGCACCGGCAGGTCGTCGCCCAGCGCCGGGTCCACAAGCTCGTGCCATTTCTCCTCTTGCCACAGCTGGTACGCCTGCAAAAGAATTTCGAATGAAGATTTTATTCAGTGCTCTGACAGCAGGTTAGTTGCTGAACTCTCTGAATTCTCGTTGGAGGTGAGCTAGGCGCTGAACTGTACTTACATATCCTGTGAGATTGAAGAATTTGCCGTACTGGTAGAACCCCGCAGTCCTCTTCCCGGTAATGATCTCGAGGAGCAAGACTCCGAAACTGAAAACGTCAGATTTGACGGAGAAGAGGCCCTCAGAAGCGTACTCCGGAGCGATATAACCACTGATCACACGAAGTGCAGGCGCTATTAGCATCACGTTGACATACAAATAAGATCATTAACAAAGGCGAGTTCTGAATCTTTAATAGCTGACACTGTAACTGTAATGCAACAATGTATGGGTACTGCAATTTGGTCAGTGCCACTACGGCTACTTACTGCGTGCCGACGACCCTGGTGGTGTTGGCCTCGGTGACGTTGGAGCAGAAGATCCTGGCCATGCCGAAGTCGGAGATCTTGGGGTTCATGTCAAGGTCCAGGAGGATGTTGCTGGCCTTGAGATCACGGTGGATGACCCGGAGGCGCGAGTGCTTGTGCAGGTAGAGCAGGCCCTGCGCGATGCCGTCGATGATGCGGAACCGGCGCTCCCATGTCAGGATCTTCCCTTTCTCAGCGTCTGCAAAGTAAGCCGGCCGTGGCAAGGCATGGCGTCAGTATTCAGTAAACAAGTAGTTGCAGGAATCAATGGTTGATGAATCATTGAGAGATTAGCTAGGTACCGAAGATGAAGAAGTCGAGGCTCTTGTTGTGCATGTACTCGTAGATGAGCATCTTCTCGTCGGCCTGCACGCAGCAGCCAAGCAGGCGCACCAGGTTGGTGTGCTGCAGCTTGGCGATCAGCTGGATCTCCGTCTTGAACTCCATCAGGCCCTGCACCGAGCACGACGACAGGCGCTTGATCGCGATCTCCAGGCCGCCGGGCAACTCGCCCTGAACGAATTGAAGCAGGAACAAAGCGTCATATACAGGAAAATGCTATAATGTACTAGCACTGAATATTAATATGCTAATGAACTGATCTGCATGCATGTGTGCATGATGAAGCAGAGCTGAATATTTCTGGCAGTAGATCATCAGACCTTGTAAACGGGTCCGAATCCTCCCTGGCCAAGCTTGTGGTCGTCAGAGAAGTTGTCGGTGGCGTCGACGATCTGGTCGAAGTCGAAGAGCGAGAACTCGGAGTCACTCTCCTCGATCCGCCAGAGCTTGAGCACCTGCTCCATCTCCATGGACATGGTGGGCACGCTCACCATCCCTGACATGCTGGTCACTGGCGGTTTAACCACGCAAGTTGTTAGTGACAGTAATTCAACAGCACAGGAAGCAGCTGGACCAACAGGCAAAGTAACTAGCTAACAATTTCGTCAGTGACAAACTAACAATGACCGAATCTTTCGTAGCTGCATACCTCTCCTCCTCCGCTTTCTGATCCAGAGGAAGCAGGCCAGGAAGCAGGCCAGAAGCAGCGTCACGGGGACGACGGTCGCGACGACCCACAACGTAGTGCTGTTCCCTGACCATGACGCGAATAAAATTAACCAAGGATCGTGTCAAATTAAACTAGGACCAGATTAGCAGCGACCAATGTAAAGCACTCGTAATTAAAGGTGGAGAGGCAAAGGTAAATCAAAGCATCTCGTTTAACACGCCATTAGAATTTGCCATGTGACAGGCATTAGACTTTTGCTGATGACATTTGACCATTCGTCTTATTTAAAAAATTATGCAAGTACTTCCTATGTTTCAAATTATAGTTCGTTTAACTTTTTTTACCTCAAGTTTGACTGCTCGTCTTATTAAAAAAAAAGTTGTGCAAGCATAGTCAAATTCAAGTCATTCTTGAATAAGACAATGAAAATATGACATTTTGCACAAATTTTTCAATAACATGAGTGGATAAAAAGACGATGAATCTAGAAAAGCCAAAACGACCTATAATTTGGAACGGATGTAGTATTAATTAGCACCAGTGGTCTAGTGCTCAATGCAATCGCCTTTGTACAAATGGCTCGATTGGAAATCCATCCAGCATGCAGCGATAGCTAATAGCTAAATGATGAAAAGCGCACACACTTTAGCTAATTGGCGCCTAAGGTTGGGTAATGTCTGTCTGTCATGTACGCACTTGCTTGGCAGCGACAGCGACTACCACAGGAGAGAGAGAGAGATCGATCAATCGCAGCAGTCCAATTAGAATGGTGATGTATATGGAGCTATCAATCTCGGTGGGGCCACCGGCAGCGACCGATCCTGATGCCATTATGCCAGCACCGACCGACCCATCACTCCATCACGGCATCACCCATGGGGATGGGGACATGGGGTTGCGTTGCCATCTCACGAGGAATCCAATCTTCCGTCACACGAACGAACACGAAAGCCCAGCCGGGTGTCTGTCGTCCCCCCGGCCGGGACTAGCTAGGGCAGGCCCAGCCGCCGCCAAAGACGACCCGAGACCGGCCGGGAGAGTCAAACACCGGGGCCTAGCTCTCCGGCCGGCTCCTCCTCCTAAGGCCGTGTTTAGTTCCCACACGAAATCTTTTCACCCATCACATCAAAGGGGAATATTAGATGCATGAAGTATTAAACGTAGACAAAAAAGGTGAAAAGTTATATGGATGGGCTGTAAATCGTGAGACGAATCTAATGAGCCTACTTAATCCATGATTTGCAATAGTAATGCTCCAGTAACCATCCGCTAATTATGGATTAATTATCTTCTAATTACCATCGTTAGATTCGTCTCGAGATTTCCAACCTATCCATATAACTTTCCACCTTTTTCGTCTACATCTAGTACTCCTAAATTGATAAAATCAATACCCGAAATCTTTTCACGAAAACTTTTCGTGAACTAAACACGGCCTAAACCGAAGGCGTGTGGGCGCCCGCCTAGCTCGCGCAGCCACATTCCTCTGCAGTGAGTCAGTGACATTACCGAGGGCGACGACGCGTGCGTGCATGTGAGCCTGGCTGACCGGGAGCCAGCGGGCGGGCCGGCCGGCCGGTGTGGCCGATCGATCTGCAGCTGCAGGGACCAAATAAACAACCGTACCGATCAATAGCCGGCCGGGATGATACGGCACGGCACTATAGCACACACCGACCTGTCCCCCCGGCATGGCGAGGCGGGGCAAAGCTAGCAGCTCCGGTCTCGTGCCGCACGTGCCGCCTGCCGCCGGATGTCGTCGCCTCGCGCGCTAGCTAGATCATCAACGCTGCGAGAAGCCACAGGCGGGCGTCGACTCGTGAGCCCGCGTGTGAAGAGAATAAAACCGTGTCTAAAAGCAGCTAGGGCAAATTGATTTGCCCCAAAGCCTGACGCTGTCGCCTGGCCGTGTCGTGTCGGCCATTGTTACAAGGTCGCAGCGGCAGAGTGTTTAAGCTTTAATCTTAACAAAATCGAGGAGAGTGTTGCCATGGACAATTGATCGTCGTCCATCATCTTGGTCTCGGTGTTAGGCTGCCAGCTATGTGTCGTACGGGAACACTATTCATGCACATTACCAAATACTTCTTCAAGAAATCCTAGTGCACCGGCGCACCGCTAGCCGTCATATATGCCAAGCAACGGCCAGCCAGTCCTACGTTTGATTCCTTCCACATAATCACATGCCGAGCTTGGCAAGATACACTTAAAATTGCCAACAGGGCCGGCAGGACCCTACCGGCCGGGCGCAAAAGGCGAAAAGGAGTTTGGATTGAGGGAAATATGTGTGGATCAGGGCTGATTTGATCTTGATTCCAAAGGGGCAACAAAGCCGGCCGCACGGACCGATAAAAAGTCACACTCGTGCCGCACGAATCCATGCATCATTCGCTGCCCAAGCATATATGTTGCTGTAGCCTGATGTGTGCACCTGCTGGTGTGGCCTAAGGGCCTAAGCTCTCTTCGTTTAATTTCTAGGGGGCAAAAGTCACGCGGGCCCTACTTTAAGATAAGAATGTAGACGTAACTACATACTCCGTATTATTGCTGCAAGCATAGTTTTTAACTTCAGTACGTCATCATGCAGTGGACAAAGACAAAAAGATTAGGTTTAGGATTGTTCAGTGTGTATGTTGGTCGTTCTTGGACATTGCATTGGATGGATCCACACGCTCTTGACAACAAATCCAGCAGTATCTGTGTTGTTGTAATTCTCAACATATTTTATCATCTTGCTTTCTCAATAGCATTTCCTTATTATCTACAGCCTAGCATCTCAGTGGTCTCTCTAGTTGCAACTAAGATGCCTACAATTGAATTCCTATGCGCATAAAAATGCAGTTTTATACTAAAAAGATGCAGCTCATTAACCAAAGGTTAATGAGCCTTTTGTCCTTGGTACAGTGTTACTGTGTTTGTATTTTATATAGAGCTTCATGCAACATGATTTTTTTGTTACAATGGTTTTTCTTTTTTTTCTTATTGATGAGGGAAGAGAGAGAGTAGCGAACATTGTTAGATGTTCATTTCCAGGTGATGAAAAATATTAAACTAAATGAAATTCCATTTACTTGGCAAAAAGATATACATGGCAACCTCACCCCTAAGAAAAATATAACAAATAATAAACATTCTAACAAAAAAAGTGTTTATGAGGCACATATGCTGGCAAAAATATCTTTTCCTCAACTAGAATTTTAAATTTAATTTCTTTCAGTTCAGTGCCCTTTTTTTGGCAAACAACTCAAAATAAAGGTTTTAGACGTTTGAAACTATTGCAAATGAATGGAATGACCAAATCAACTTTTACGATCCAAATTAGCAAATAAATTGTTTCAAACAGAAAGGTGCTATTTAATTATTTTTATTTTATATATGAAAATTTTGGCAATATCTTTAATGAGGTACACAGTTTTAATTCGGTAGTGCTTTCAAAACATATGATGACTTCCAAAACCTTGAAAATGTACCTAGGAGTATGATGCAAAAACTATTGCATCCTAAGTACCTTTAAACAACTCAAACCACGGACACGTTGATATAATAATTCAGGAAAGACATAGAACTATTCAATGGAAACATCACATCTTTTAACATTAAAAGTTGCATATGCATAGGTAATTGTATACAGCATGCAGTAGACTTTATTTTTTTGAAGCAAAACAATGCTAAGTTTCCGTTGTAGAGTACAAAATTATCTTACCAGCATCCAACCAAGCAAGACTAACGGCCATGCATATCGATTAATTAACAGCCTCACAAAAATGCATTGAAAATGGGGGCAAACAACTAATGCTTCTATTAAGATGAAGAGTGGATTCCTTTATCGATCAAATTTGTGAATAAACATCGATTTTCAAATCAAGAAAAGAACAAACAAATTTCGAGTTGGGAGTTTAAGACTAACCTTTGGAAGAACTCACCAGGGGCGTGAGCTTCACCATGTTGTCGCTTGTGGCCATGAAGACATTGTTCTCGTACCTGATGTCGCAGCGCACCCCATTAATCCTCCCGCCTATCCTCCCCGTGAACCAAGTGTCCATCTCGCGGATGAGCCCCGCGAGGCACCTCCGGCACTGCGCCGCCGTCAGGTCCGGCGTGCACTGTGCCAGGGCGAAGATGTTCATCTTGTCCGGCGGGTGCGGGAACCCGGCCTGGCCCGTGGCGTACCTCCTGGTCGCGTTGCTGGCCCTGTCTGCCACCGCCGCCACGAGCCGCGCCACGAGGGCGTCGAACGCCGCGACGCTCCCGTCGGAGACGTTGTTCATGTTCATGGCGGGGCTCTCCGGTGCGTTGCCGACGCCGGCGAGGAAGTCCTGGTCGGAGAACCGGAGCTGGCACTGGTCGTAGTACACGGCCACGTCGCTGCTGGAGAAGCAGTTCTGCTCCGCGTACCGGAACCCGGCCTCGAGGCACGACGCGCAGGTGCTCCCCGTGAAGTCCCCTCGGCAGAGCACGAGACCGTACGCCGTGCCGGGCGCGCCGCCGCCGCCGCCGAAGGCCCCCGCCGAGAAGCCCGACGCCGAGGCGTTCACGGGGAGCGCGCGGGTGAGGTCGGCGAGGTTGGACGCGAACGCGCCGCCGGGCTGGTAGGTCCGACGCACGCTGGTGGAGTTGCAGAGGCAGGAGATGGGGTTGATCACTGGCAGGGTCCCGGCGCCGCCGTCGCCCGCCGCCGGTGCCGGCACAGACGCGGCGGCGGCGAGGAGGAGGAGGAGGGGCAAGAGGACAGGCATGGCAGTGGCGCAGGTAGGTGGCGAGAGACGACACGTTGGGGGATCGCGCTAGCTAATGGTGCCGTGCCCGTCTAGGAGTGACACAAAAGCTAGCTGCGCTTGGCTATACTAATAGGCATCGGGCTTGGGGAGTAATCAAGTGCTTAAGCTAGATTTGAATATGTGCTTAACTTAAGTATACTAGTAAGATATACGGGTTTGGGGTTTGGTTGATGGCTTGTTAATATTTTCGAGCTGCGAGTCAGTGACAGTGACACTATGCTTAGTTTAAGCTGGAGAGGGGTTGACCCTCGAACACCAGCTGAGATCACTGGTGGCGACTATTGGAGGGGAGGGCATGAAATGTGAGACAGCTTCGTGTCTCATTCTCTGGACTATACCTGTGGCTGTAGCTGCACGCTGAATTGCTGATGGTTTTATTTTCCATGGGAGAGCAGTTTAATTGCATTTTTACAATGGACGACGCTCTGACGGATGAGTGACTCTGACGTGTCACGGCTTTTTCTAAAGGATTTGGTGGGCCCGCACGTAGCTCATCAGATCTGGTTCAGCAAAGACAGACAGTTTGTTTGCCGTTTTATTAGCTGCACCTGGCCTTGTTTAGCAGCAGGCTACAGATAATCAAACCGCCATGTCTCACTGACTCCGCTGATGAGGAGCAGAGGCATCATCTCATCTCACTGGTGGCGTACATCCCCGGGTGACAAATATACAAATCAGCCAGATTTGAAAGCTTGCAGCTCCAACGTGCGGATGCTGGCCATGTGGAAGACCACTTTCTCTTCTCATTTTTGGTTTCTTGTAACGTGCCTAGTAAATTGATGCGCCCCCAAAAAAACCATTTTGATTATCTGTAGCCTAGTAAACCTCGTTAAGTAGTGAGCGCCCACCAGATTTATGACAAAGATCTAGGTTTAGGATTAGAGCTTAGCCTTAGAGGGAGGTGTGGGCGCCAGCTGATGCGAGGTGGCAGTGGCAACTGAGTGACTGATGACAACACCCATAACGCACGGACTTGCTGGTGGGTAGGGCTCAAAGTTGTTAAAGCATTTAATTAGATTAGATCAAATGCTTGTATCCATAAACTATTAGTCACAAAAATCATAGATTCTATTGACTACACTAATAGAACCATAGATTGTAAGGTTGTGGAACCTATATGACAATAATCGAAATTTTGGAGACCATGACAATGGGCTAGCTAGAACGCACCTTGTATGAATAGGTTGGGATGATGGCATGGGTCGAAGCCCGGAGGCACTTTGAGCTCTAGGCTATGATGGGGTGCTTGTTCAGTTTATGTATTTTTTCTTGAAATATTTATTAATTATTGGTATCACAAATTTAGTATTAAGAATTTCTTGCTATGGAAGATTTATGATTCAAGCATTGTTTGTGCTGTGCTTCGTGTAGTGTTTATTTCTTGACCAAGTGCAGGTACTCATGTATCCCCCCCCCCCCCCCCCCCCCCCCCCCCCCCCCCGAAAGCACTCTTGTGTCTCTTTCGGTTAAAAGAAACAGTGTGTACTTATCTTTGAAGTTTGACAATTAGATGCCGGGTGCACTAACAAATTCTCCCCATGTAAGATAAAAACATGGAAAATGGTTGCCAGATGATTCCATTCTACACAGTTAAATACTCCTACTTGATTGCCAGTCGGTGTTACCAACTGTCCACGGCGAAAGAAAACCAGCAGGGCTGGATCAGCTGGCTGCTAATCTCGCTTCATATAGCTCATCATACACATGCCTACAATTTTCAATGACCATGTGCTTCTATTTTTATGATCTGATCGTTCTTTGACAATTTCAGCACTTGCTTACATTATCAGATATACTGTTGGACGGTCTGAGTTTCCACGCATAGGATCCTGTGCTAGCTAGCTCCTGTAGAAAAGATATCCTAAAGTCCGTTAACTCTTAAGAAATACTCCTACCTGTTGCGCCGAACTAAGCCTATTTCACATGGAGGCCCAATAATTTGGTGTGAGCTTAAACAGCATGGGGCATCAGGAAACAATTTACAATGACTCTCCCTAAAGCTCGGTCACATATACTTTTATCCACCACAAGCCTTTACTAGTAGTTCTAACTAGCTATTAGTCCTACCTAACCAGGTTCTGGGAGCTTTTTTCATGGCAGTTGATAAAAGGAGTTTAAAGGTTGGTAGTAAAGATGTGATAAAAGTCGTTAGAGTGAGTGAGAGAGAGAGAAGTATATGTTTGAAATGCCCTAAAAAAAGTATATGTTTGAAATGAGAAGGCCACATCTATACCAATGATCAATGAGAAAAAGAGACATTGTTAGAATTATAAGCATATTTTAATTATATAAGAGTTACATAAAGGAGAAGCTACAAAAGAAGCATGCCATTATTTTTTAGAATTATTATCCTTTTTTCATGAAGAAACACAAAAGATTTAGGCCTTTAGTTTAACTTTATTTGTTGACTATAAAACTGGGAATCCTATAGAATGTCATGTGTGGAAACGATGAATGAAAATTCGTAATATGGCAATTCCAAAATATGTATTATTTCATATAAAACTAGCCCGTCTCTCAAAAATAAATTTCAGTTTGAGAAAATGTGTGTCGACCAATTAGTTAAAATGACATGATGCTAAACAGTGTCTTGACAGTTTAATTGTAAATACATATATAAACATAAATTGCATTTGTTCCACAAGATTTAAAACCTCTAGGATAAATAGTATACCATACAACTATAAGCACACAAGCAAGGGTTTAGTAACTAATACATGCATTGTGACAAGTGGATCCTACATAGAAACAAGAAGAAAACAGCCTTTCTGTTGCAACCACACAACTGATATTTTGTTTAGCCAATTTAAATACTATTAGAGTGGCTCCAGTTCTGTTATTATCATTGTTTTTTATTCGCCAAGTACAAGAGATTATCCAACAAACCGATCTTTTTTGTTTGGCATTGTCTCATTGCAAGGCATTTTCTAATACAAATTTAGTCAAGTGACCAGCATAATCTCAGTGGATTAAGATAGGGCTTTTAGTATTAAACAACCGCCTCCAAAACCAGTACGTACATCATAAACAAATCAAGAACAGAAGGTGGTTACAATGTTTATCCCGAAACTAATCACAGTATACTTTATAGATATGTGATGATGCAGTGGCCTCGTGTGTACACTTTATACAAGTTATAGGAGGGAACTTACTTGTAAGAATACTATAACCGAGTGTCATTATGTCGAAAAAGACTGCGCACCAGCTGCCGCAAGATTTTATCCGTCACGCAGACTACACAGATATGCACGAGGGGGCAGATAGAGCAGCGTGGCAGCATTTTGTATGTTAAAAACTATGAGTTCATATGGAAAGTTTGACTTTGTGTTTGAAACATCAAGCATTTGCAAAATGTAATGTGTATGGTTTTAATTATATATTCTAGAAAACCGCTACATTAGCTAGTGCCTAGTGGTTGCAGCATACAGCGAGCTGTACGGACGTTTGGCTTTCTCCATGATGTCAGCTCGAATTTAACTTGAAATTGATCTATCTCAAATTGAAATTGGTGGGCCATTTGGAATTTTACCTTGAAAGTTAGACCTTACGAACTCGATTAGAATTTGAATTTCCAAGCATAATTTTAGACTTTTTAGCCCATTTTGGCAAGGTTTATCGGCACTTGTGTAAGACAAAACAATAGCCAACTGGAATTTGAACCGGAAAAGACGTGGCCTTTGAGACCAATGCGCCCTTGCTTCATATATACGGTATCCAACTTCTAGGTTCTAGCTTGAGAGCCTTCGCAGAAACCCACCTCTCTCAAACGTGAAAAGGATAGCTCTGGAAGCAAGCGTCGCCTGCTGAATTGGGTCCTATAATCCTATTATGTGCAAACAAAGTTTGGCTCGCCGCTCGTTATCCACGCGCAGGTATTTGCCCAATTAGATGCTTACCGGCCAATTGGCCAAAAGTTACCTGAATTCAAAGTCAAACTCGCTTTTGAATATTTCTTGACGATACATGCAACTTTCTTCAGACACTAGACAGCCGAAAGAACTGATTTCAGTTCAGAATGACAAGGACAATACATAAGTTTCGATCAGTATGGCAAACAAATCAAAATTCTTAACAGGGCTCCACGTTTGCTCTCGGGCGAGCCTAATTTGCGCTCGGCCGCAGGGGCAGTGCCGTACCGTGCGCTCGCGCGAGAGGACAAAAGCGGGGCCCACCCACCCAACTGCATGCACGCGCGCCCAACCCCCTGCATGGCTGCATGCACGTCCTACGCCACAAAGAGGGCAGGCAGGCGGGCCCATCAACACCATCGTGCTACAACCTCGTAGAAAAAAATTGTACATCAGAAAAAAAAATCTGTCATAGAAACATCTTAAAAAAATATTTTGCAACAAAAATCTTAAGCGAGCAATTTTTTGCTTGCTTGTGACAAAATTCTTCAATTTTTTTGCAACAAAATTTTGCTTGGGACAAAATTCTCCAGCGTCAAAATTTTTGCAACAAAACTTTATCAGCAAACTTTTGCTTGGGACAAAAATCTTCAACGTCAAAATTTTTGCAACAAAATTTTATCAGTAAAATTTTGCTTGCGACAAAATTTTTACATCAAAATTTTGTTCAACTAACTTTTCAGGAGAGGATAGAGGAGACATACAGAGATTCCGGCGTGGGCCCTTGGGTCCTACCACGTCGGGGAGCGAGCATACTAGAGAGTCGCGCGGGGGAACGAGCTCACGAGCGAGCCAGTGCGCTCGGCCCCGGATTTGGGATCGCGTTGTTCTTCCCTCAGAGCAGGCTTTATGGTTCCGCCTGCTGCCGGCGTCTCACGCGATGACCTGGGCCCCGGTGGTGGCGGGCCCGCGGCTATTTAATGCATATCGATTCTGCTCACCCAATCCCAGACGCGGCAGTGAGTCCCCGTTGGTTTTCGCCAACTGCGGGCGAGCGTGTATTGAGACGTCCATTCCTTCTCTCTCTTCGCTTGTCTTTCTTTCACATCAGCAATTCGCCCACTTTTAGTCATCCATAATATTTGCTCTCAGCGCTTGGCGGTGTAAAAGCGACGCGTGTCAATCAACGGGTCGTCCTAGATTGATCTCAAGGGAAAATAAACTGGTCGACCTGGATGTTTTGCATAAAACACCTCCGCTTTTATAAGAATCTCAACAAAGTCCAGCTCGTCTAGCCTGCGCCCCAATCGCGTTCTAACATTTTTCAGATGAGCCCTCGTATTAAAATTTATTTTGATGCAAAGAAGAAGAAAAAAACGAAAATGGTTTTGGTTTCGCAGAAACACCCCGCGAGGCTGTTTTCAGAACCCGCGCGTCCGGAAGGAACCCTACCTCCTCACTCAGCCCGCCCCCTTCCTCCTCTTCCTCTCTCTCCTCCCAGCGCCGCCGCCCTCTGCTCTCCGCTGTCGCCTCCTCTTCCCTTCTCCCCATCGCGCCCCTCCCCGCTCTCCTGGGTCCACAGCAGCGCGCGGCCCAGCGGGGACGGCCTCGTCGGCACGGTGGACACGGAGCCCTGCGGCACTCCTCCGGAACACTCGCCAGTCGTGTCCCCACCAACCCGCCCACCGCACCATGTCGGCGCCCGAAACTGCCGTTTCGCCGGCGCCGCAGCCGCCATCGGATCCGGCCGCCGTCGACGGCACCGCCCATTCCGACTCTCCCCCGATGGATGTCGAAACGCAAACCCTAATCGAGCCTCAATCCCAGCCCGAGCCCCAACCGCATCAAGCCTCCCCGCCTCCTTCGGGGGAGGACGACGACGTGGTGGTTATCTCAGGTTCTTCCGTCGGTGGCGGCGCGGCGGCGGAGGCGGTGTCGTCTAACGCGACGTTGGAGGAGAGGGTGAGGGGGCCGTGGTCCCCGGAGGAGGACGCGGTGCTGAGCAACATGGTGGAGAAGCTCGGGGCGCGGAACTGGACCCTGATCGCGCGCGGAATCCCGGGCCGCTCCGGCAAGTCCTGCCGCCTGCGTTGGTGCAACCAGCTCGATCCCCAAGTCAAGCGCAAGCCTTTCACTGGTACCGCCTCTTTTCATCTTTACATTGCTATTTTTAGCCCATGGGGTGAGAACTGTCTCAAGACCTAACCTTGACCTGAAAATTGTGCATTGGCAATATCTAAGTGGCCTATACTGATTTTTTTGTTGTCCTTATGGACTTGATACATGGTACATTCTATTATTCATGCGAATCTTATATGAGTCTGTCATATATTTGCTTGTTAAGCACTTTAAGCATGTGATATTTGGCTGCAGAAGAGGAGGACCGTATTATAATTGCTGCTCATGCTGTTCATGGAAACAAGTGGGCATGTATCGCAAAGCTTTTGGATGGGAGAACCGACAATGCTATCAAGAACCACTGGAATTCCACTCTGAGGCGGCGATACTGCAACGACGGTCGATGCAAACATGGTGTCTCTATGGAGAGAAGTATTCCGGAGGTGTCCAGGGCTGTTTCAGAAGAACCTTGGCCTTTAAAGGATCTTACTTCCTTCACCACTACAGATGTAAGGGATGTTCCTGTGAAAACACTTCCAGAAACATCTGCTGGGGCATGGTACATCACAGATCAGTATTATAGTACTCAAGCTGTTGATCCACCCTACCTGTCCCGACCTGCTGCAAAGATTGGTGCTTTCAGACCATACAATCAAGGACATGCGGAACCTACCCAACAGGAAACTCAAAGTTCTGCCTTCAACTTTGACTCAATCCCTAAAGCTCTAACTCCTGAAAGTGAGGTATTCAAGTTTGCTGATCCTACATACTTTGCTCCTGAGGTTCCAAACAAATGTGGTCATGGTTGCTGCAGTGCCCACAGGCAGTCTCGTAAGAACTCATTGCTGGGTCCTGAGTTCAATGAGTTTGAAGATCATCCACCAATTTTAAATAGTAGTTTTGCTTCATTGGTATCAGAAATTAGCAGCATTGCCTGGATGAGAAGTGGTATGCAAAGCGGTGATGCCAGTAGCTTATTGCAGCCAGCTCCTCCAGCCTGACATATTAGGAATCTAGTGAACTTGCTTGCTGGAATATTTAGCGTTATTTTGTTAGATTCAGACTTAATGATGTCATGTCATTAATTATAGTCCTGAGGTTCGCTGTGGGTACATGATGATGTGTTTGTTTTGTTGGCGTTACTGAATATCTATGTTGATGTTTCCACCATAATATATTTCCATGTTACTATGTTAGTCTAAAATAGGTACCGTACTGTGTTGTACGTGCATGTGCTGCATGAGTTATTGGGCATGTTTATTGCATTACAGACAAAATACATGCCATTTATTTCATGTTTGTAGTTGTCATCAGTTCAGGGCATTGGCGTAAAATAAGTAGCCAAATATGGAATTATGGACTGGTTGTGATCGTTTAAGGAAGGATACCTCTGAAACTGAATTAGGAGATTCGAGCTTACCTCGATTTGTAGATGCTGTCGGGTAGCAGACTGCCTGTGTTCGATCCTTGTGGCTCAAATTCAAGTGGTGTAAAAGTCCCGGAGTGCCCCCTTCCCCCAAAAAAGTGAATTGCTAACTTATTGCCATTACTTAGCTTACAATATAACAGTGCTACTGCAGAACAGTGTAACTATAAAGTAGTACTGGAGTAATGATTTGACAATGTTGTGCTTGTGATGTGGGCTTGTGTAAATAAAAAAGATTGGACCAGGGGGAGAGACGTCCCCCTGATTTTCCTCTTAAGAAGATGGTACCGTGACTCGAACCCAGGCTGGCTCCACAGACCGCTTTTTTGGCGTGTCCGTCTGACCAGTTGCACCGTGAGAGTGTTGTCGGCTTGTGTAAATATTTAGTTTGTTTGTTGATTTTATTATCATGTGCATGCTGTTTTATTGGCTGTTTGTTATTTTCTTTGTCGGGTTATGATTATCTAGTATTCTTAATGAAGTAAGTTTTGCTTTTAGAGTTTGTCTCCATGCATGTGTAGCAATAGCAGCAACTGAAATCATATACCAGACCGGCCCATTACAACCAGCTTCATTTGGGCCAGGCCAAATTTGCGCGCGACAGCAGGGCCCACCCTTCTTCCTTTCCGCCGCGCCGCTCGGCCTGTGCGCCTCCAGGTCCGCCGCCGCCGCTGCCGTCTCCCCGTCGGCCTTGGCAGCCGCCGCACGCCTCGTCCACCCGCGGCGCGAACGGCGGCAAAGCCATTCAATGGCGTGGCGGCCCACACAAGCGCGGTGGTCACTGATTCACTGGCTGCTTCCGTGCATCTCACTGGCTCTCCACTGGCCTCGCAGGTTAGTGTCCTGACACTTTTTTTTACCACCGCAATTCTCGATTCCACTTCACAGCTCGTAATGTTGGAGCTGGACCCTGCTAATGATACAGAGTGGAAAATTATTTCGAGATTTTTGTGTTGGGGACTTCGATTTAGGACGAAGTTAAAATCTACGAAGTGTGGCTTCTCCTACTCGCGAGTCATTAGTGGTGACTATCAATGTTTCATCCTTGTAATCCCAACTTTACCACAATTTGAATTTTGAATATGGCACGTACTTCTCTGTTATATGATTTTTCAAATACAGACATGCCCAGTGTTCTAAACAGAAATAAGTACCCGATAATCTGATGCCCAGTGCCCTTTTAGTTAGGACCATGCTGTTGTGGATACAGAGAATCATATACATAACAATGACAGAGTCATATGACACAATACCACTAGTCAACACCCTGAAACAGAAAGTTTGGCTAAACAAAAACAAAATATCATATATACAGACAAAAGACTACATTAGACTTGGAGCTCTCTTAGCACCACAGAAACATGGTTGGTTTTCATTTTTTTGGATCGCTAGTCTACCTTGCAAGTGTAATACTTATATTAATGTTGCATGACAAAGCTTCCGAATCGTTAGAGCGCACAAAGAAATAAGCTGGTTGCTTTGGCTTGGGCAGGCTCACATTCTCACTGTTTAGCATGCTAACCACAAGATCCATAGAAGGTCTGTCCTCTGCACTCTCTTGAACGCATAAAAGTGCCACCTGAATGCACCTTTCTATTGCTTTGCGATTTTCTCCTATGCGACAACAGACCAGCTGGCACCACTCTCCAACTTTCCAGAGTTTCCAAGCCTATTAGAAAAAATAATGTACTTTTGTCAAGCACACAATGCTCCAAGAGCATTTACCAAGCAAGTGGTCATGCAGTGTTAGAGTACCTTCTTACTTACATATGAAATGAGATTGTATAATTTTCCATCATATGGATAGAAACCAGTAGTCCTCTTTCCACTTATAATTTCCAAGACCAACACTCCAAAGCTAAAGACATCTGACTTGATTGAGCAAACTCCATCAAAGGCATACTCTGGAGATATGTAGCCGCTGAGTGGAACAAGTGAAATTGTTATACAGTAGTTACTAAGAAACAAGGAGTAGATAAGTTAAAATCTGTAAGTTGATAATATGCTTGTATGCTTATCCAAGAGCGAACTCTGCATTTTTGCAGCTTGGAGCTGTACTTAAAGAACTGTTATAGTTATATTCAGTTCTCATTGGAACGTATAGCACTTGTTGATGTGATATAATCTTAAAAGTCAAGTGCATTTGTCCTTACTGTGTGCCTACTATTCTGGTTGTATTTGATTCCGTCATGTTTGAGCTGAATATTCTTGCCATCCCAAAATCTGAAATTTTTGGACTCATGTCGCTATCCAAGAGAATGTTACTTGCTTTCAGATCCCTATGAACAACACATAGTCGTGAGTGCTTGTGAAGATACAAGAGCCCCTGCGCTATCCCATCAATTATGTGTAGATGCATGGACCAGTTCAATTGCACTCTTTTGTTAACATCTGCAAAATGTGAACAAAAATATTGAGAACATTTAAAAAGAATTATAAGCACTCCAAATCTGAGCATGTGAGAATGATGAAAAGTTACGGCAGGCTTACCAAATATGAAGATGTCCAGGCTTTTGTTTTGCATATATTCGTAGACAAGCATCTTTTCTTGATCTCCTTGGATACAGCAGCCAAGCAACTTAACAAGATTTTTGTGTTGAAGTTTTGCTATCAGCTGAATTTCGTTTTTGAACTCTAGTAAACCTTGTACTGAACATGACGCAAGTCTTTTGACTGCTACTTCAAGACCACCAGGCAATAGGCCCTGAAATTGATGATATGAGAAAGAACAGATTTGTTTTCGATTAACTTATAACTTGGGCTACTACAACAATACATCTCTTTTTGTTTCTTTGTGGGAGAATTGCAAGCTCATATTCGCTAGAAGATATGTTTCGTTTTTTTTTCTATGTTTCGTTTTTTTCTAGGAATTATAAGGACATTACTTTACAAAAACATCTTTGTTTATGTGAAATGTTTTTTATTCCAAAAGAATATAAACCAGCTACTCATGAACTAAAAAAAAAAAATAGTCAGGACTCGGTAGCAACTGACATTTCGCAAATATACAACAGCAAGACTTTGCATAACACCAATGCAATTATGCAAGTAGATTTACCTTGTAAACTGGTCCAAACCCACCTTGTCCAAGTTTGTTTTCACTAGAGAAGTTGCCTGTGGCTTCTTTTATCTGAGAGAAATCATACAGTGAAAATCCTGAGTTGCCTTCTTCAATCCTCCACAGATTTATTACATTTTGTATTGCCATTGACAGCAATTGTAGTTCGAATCTTGCTCGTTCTGAAAACAATAGTGAAGGCCTTTCTTGGTACTCCTTATTTTATTTACCATAAGATTCAAATGCAAGGGTGAAAATGCTGTGAGTTTAATATTTACCTCTTTTCCTCTCTGTTCTGATCCAAATATGAACAAGCAGCCAAGAAATTGAAACCACAACTGAGAACGATCCAAGTGTGATCCAGATCCAAAATTTGCTTGCTGCACATCCATGTATATGTGTTATGACAATTCTATACTCTAGTGGCTGGTCACTGTTGAATTTGAAAAAAATACTAATAAGAAGGCAACATGGAAAATGTACAATTACACACTCTAGTGGCTAATACATGTCTTATTTATTTCATAATTTTTGGTCTTTTTTTAACATGCAATAGTATATGTATCCCAGGAATTAATCTAAACCCTTCTGCAAAAAAGAAAAAGAACAAGTAAAAGAAAACCGGCAATCCTGTTCTATATGTGCTTCAGTTGCTTAGCTTTAATCTGATGGTTAAGTGGAAGTGAAGTTTAAATATTATTCTAGCAAAGTCATCCAAGCAATATTAGAGATCAACTTACGTGTGGGCATATTTAACGACAACAATGGTTTCCCAGCAAAAAACTGAACTTCTGTTTGGTACCAAAAGCTGCAGTGCACGCCGAGTATTGCACCGCCCATCTGACCACTTTGAACCATCTGTTCCCTCCTTGTGATGGCACTGTTCAGGCAAGT
The DNA here is from genome assembly GCA_015476505.1 of Urochloa ruziziensis. Classification (NCBI taxonomy): domain Eukaryota; kingdom Viridiplantae; phylum Streptophyta; class Magnoliopsida; order Poales; family Poaceae; genus Urochloa; species Urochloa ruziziensis. The sequence goes on along the minus strand of CM027119.1, from coordinate 70,679,942 downwards.
CTGGCAAGTATTGGGCGGTATGTCTGCTATGCACTGCACAAGGCCATATACTGTCTGGCTCTTCTCAGTGAGCCAGCCCTGGCCTGTCTCGTACCTGCCTGTTTTCATCACCACGGATTCTGTGAGCTTTGTCATGAGCCTGGAAACAAGACTATCAAACTGCTCTGAAACATAACCTAAAGGTGGCGGGTTCAGATTAGCTCTCACTGTGCATTCCTGAGAGTTGCTGAAATTGGAGATGAAATCCTGGTAAGAGAATCTTAGCTGAACCAGGTACCCATCATCAAACAAGGTTATGTCCTTCTGGGAAGAGCAAGAACTATTAGCTGCGTTGTTCATTGCTGCATCAAGGACCTCCCTGAGGCGGTATGCACAATTAGTGCCGGGGGCTGTGTCCCCTCGGCATACCACTGCTCCATAGACTATGTCAGGATCCGTCCCAGCTGTGTCATGAGCTGAGTGTGAGTTTGAATTTGTCACTCTGGCAAATAGTGCTTCAGCAAGGGACTTCAGGTTGGACGTGTAGGTACTGTTTTGCATATACATGATGTTAGCATTGCTGCAGATGGACTGACCTTCAGCCAATGGCTTTGGGGAAGAAAGAAGTAGGAGAAGGGCAGCAAGTAGCATGATGTGTGATAATGGTACAGTGGTGGCAGTTGCAGAGAAACTTGTGTTTCTGTATGGGACCTGTGGGTATGGATACATGGAGCATGGATGAGCATATCTTAAATAATCTAGGCATTGTGTTGACTTTTAGTCAGAAGAAATGTTTAGTTTAACCAGGAAAGAAATGTACAGCAGCCCTAGCTTAGACTTTGAGTAAGTTGCTTGACTAGTTCGAATAGAACAAGATATGGACAGTGACGAACTTCCACAAGTTACTGGATGTTTTCACTGATTTGGTCCATTCCTGTCCCAATTAATATTATGACTTAGTTGATATTTGTTCCTGAGTGTTGAATCCGTCTGCTGTCTCTTCAAAGAATATTATACATTGCATACCACTAGTAAGACCACATGACTCCCTTTCTTTGAATTGTTGACATTTTAACTTAAATATCAAAAGTCTGTTGTACGTCTTGATACTCATGTTGGAGTTTTGATAACTAATACTTTGATGCTAATTATTATTTCCTTTCTCTGGGTTGAATGATCTAATGAACATAACAATATCTAATATGTGGTAAACATATTGACAATTTTAATTTTCATTGAGTTCTGCAGAACATTTGCATTATGGAGCTAATATTGCAGATGAAAAATCAGGGGATATGGAACATGCTTGAGGTAACACTCACTGTCCTTGCACTCTGTGCCAGCGTACCACTCTATAAAATCAGAGGATATTTGCTTGAAGTACCAATGCTCCTTCCCTTGCTCTAATGAAAAACACTATGCCACTCTATAAAAACAGGGAAATTTTCTTGAGATAGTAAATTCCATCCCTTGTTCTAATGAAAACACCATGCCACTCTAAAAATCAGGGGAAATTTGCAACAATACTCCATCCCTTGTTCTAATGAAAACCACCATGCCACTCTATAAAATCAGGGAAATTTGCTTGAGGTAACAATACTCCATCCCTTGCTCTAATGAAAACACCATGCCACTCTAGAAAATCAGGGAAATTTGTTACTATTTTTCCCTACCCTCGATGGCGCTCATCTTCTTAAATCAAAGTGGGGAGGCGGTCTGCCCCTTCCTGTCTAGTTTTTAAACTCTAGGCCACTCATTGTTGATACCACCTTATTACTCGGTAACACTGATGATGTATATGTATTCACCCAGATGATAGGTACTTTACATAGTTAACTTTGCCATATATGTGCATCATAAATCTTAATTTATGAAATTGAGCCTGAGTTGTTGTCTACCCATATTATAACTGAGAATCCTTGGCAACGTAGAAGATTTCTTACACCATTACTGTTAGTTATTTTAGCTGCATACGTACACCGCCAGTATATTATCCATGACCCGTGGAGGGAAAATTACAAAATGAGATGTAACATTAATTCCTAAATGTGCTTTGTATACAAAAGTATGTTCAGTTTATTTGAATGCTTTTGCGGTCGCATATGCATAAGGTGACAAATTCAAACATAGAAAATGGAGAAAACTATGTGATGCACATAAGTAGAATTCTTGAGTGGGAGCTCACAAGTCCTTGCTCATGTCACAGGCTTTAACATCATGGTGATTGAATAACCTTGAAATGCCAGCTTTCATGGAACAGAGCATTTCTTTTGATTTCTTAGTCAGTGACTTTGAGAGCCTCTGTATTTATTAACTTCCTTTAGATGTTAATCTTTTATTCTGATAACAATCTCCAGATTAATTTTGATGAAATTGATGTGGCATGTTGGTACTCCACGACTCATTGCCATCAGGGAAAATAAAAAAGGAGTTGGCTTACCTAGGAGGACTCACCGCATCCTCAGCAGTATCCGCCATGTATCCTTTCTTTTTTTGTGTGGCCTTCTACGTCTGAGAAATATCCCTTGTCATGTTTCAGGTCAAGAGCTGGAATACAGGTCCGTTACGCTGTCATTCGTTTTCCTTGTCACTGCTATCTTACAGCTCCCGTTTCACAGGCTGGTTCCAAAGACTTGCTATCATCTTGGTGAACACTTGAGGTGACAAACAGGGTGCATTGTTTTCATGGCAGAATATTCAGCAGGAAGCTCTCAAACTGATGGTGAGATGCCTAGTCAGCAACTCTGAATTCACCTCGCCTGCTTCAACAGTCAGAGGTCTCCCACACGCGTAATTCCTTCAGTTTTCTACACTAGCCAATGCAAGTGGCAGAAATACCAGTAGGAGCTGCGCTCGGCGCTGTAGCAGGTAAGCCGATATGATGATGCAGATGAAGATGGCTGCAAGGCCTGTTAGCAGGAGGTCCTGAGTGAGATGGTTAATCAGGAATCGAGAGACACTGCAAGATTAGCCGGCAAAGTCCTTGTTCCTTACCGTAGAAGACAAAATAGCGATGGTCAAGGCTGGATAGGTGGTTATTACCACGGGTAACATTTTTCCAATGCACGGACAATGTGATGCTGATGCCCTCGTCTCTTTTATTCCAGTCAAGCACCATCCAATATCACTATTGCACAGTTGAATCCAGAGCTTTTGGCGCGTGAAAACAGCAACTCCAACCAGTCAGTTTTGGATTTACTTAAAGTCTACGCGTTTAAACTTCGAATGACAACATCTATTTTGACTATTTTAAATTAACATTGAAAGTGAAAGGGTTAGGTCTGTCTTCAAAAGTAGTTTCAAAATATTATAAATTTGCTTGATTTTATACTATTGAAACAGCATATATATAAAAAAAGGGCGTACCAGTGCCGTAGGCTCCCGCACTATGCAAGGTCTGGGGGCAGGTTGTTTAACGCACAACCATATGTGCAGAGGCTGGGGCTTGAACCCTGGACCTTCCGGTCACAGGTGGTGAAGGTCTACCACTGCACTAAAGGCCGTCCTTTTATTGAAACAGCATATCATCATTCAAAATAATACTGTACTCTGTAAATTGCTAGTCAGACCACATGATTCCCTTAATTTGTTTACTTATGGACATTAAAATGCCCACAAGTAACACTGACCCCTTTTGAGACAGACTGTTTGCCTTTGGTGGCTGGCGAAGGGAATTGTATTTCTGAGCAACGTTCACCATACTTGCATACCTTTTCTCGTGTGGTCCTGTTATTTGTGAGAAATACATGTTCTGTTTGATCAATACATGAAAATATCCCTGCTGTCGTTTATTTTCCTTGAAATGTATATGTCACTGTTAGCTTTCATCTCACAGGAACGGTGACATGTCTCGTCTGAACTGAACCCCCATCCTGTTCCAGCCGCCAACGAGTCAGTCCCGGTCACCGATGCAAGTGGGAGTGATGGAGCGGTAAGTTGAAGTTGTTTGATTGTTTCCCGCCGGTGTAAAATGTGCTCATGGATCGGAGATGCTTTTCTGTATCTGACAATACACGGACAGCGTCAGTCAAAGCTATTAGCTGTTGAATTCAGAGTTTTGACGCGCGTTGCGACTTGCAGTGGCTATATAAGAGAATAAAGGACGACATGCATGTCTGGATCCATCCGTGCCTTGCAGACTCGCAGCACTTGCAGACTCCCAATTCCCATATTCGCACGCACTTGCGCCGGGGAGGAAGGACAACGACGAGAGGAGCTGCCGTTCATTTTCTGCTTGGACTAGTCCCAAAGCTGACCAGGATTGGGTTTAGTACGATGTGTGATCCAGCCCACTCAACAAGACTCCGAAAAGAGAACATGCCTCGGCCCACATTGCTTCGGCTTCACTCGATGAGCCCACGGCCCAGGAGGAAAGGCCCAAGCTAGGGACGGCCGACGACGCTCACTCGCTCAGTGGCGACTGGCGAAGTGGCGAGCGGCGACGGCGAGGCGGCGAAGGGAGCGGGGGCGTTGGGTCCCTTGCGCCGTCCGCCAGGGGAGCGCCCTGCCCACGACCGGGGTAGAGCGGCGGCCTACCGCCGCAACCTGCTCTGGCTTCATGGCCCTTGCGCCAAGGGGAACCCAGGTTCGCACTTCGTTCGGCTCCACGAGTCCCCTCTTCTCGAGTCAGAGCTAGCATTGGCGTCGGGATTCTTAGCAAGTCACCTTGTGGGGGTGTCGTCTGCCGCTCAACTTATCAGTTAAAACCAACCTATCTTGCGGTAGCCGTCACTGCACCCCCATTATGTGTGTCCCAAACTCCCAATTGCATTTCGTGCCCATGATTTTCAGCTAATCCAAAAGGACATGATTGTCATGTATTACTTGTTGTGAAGTTCTATCTAGGAACAAAGTAGCACTGTTGCCGGTTTTTGGTCATCACTCTGTTGCAACTGCTGCTACTCTGGTCTTTAAAATGCATTTGTTTTAGGCTCAGGACTAACCATTTTGTCGTTTACAACATAAGGCTGAAATCTTGAAGATTCAGCCCAGCAGTATTGGTTTTGCATATCCAGTAAAAATGTAAAACAAAGTATGTTCTATGAAAAACCTGTCTCCTCCCGCTCGCGTCGTCCCCCGTGCGGGCGACCGAGCGGGTCTTCAACCCTAGCGCCGCCACCCACAGCCGCCGCCTTCTCCCACCGCGCCGCTGCCCGAGCCGGCCGCCGGAAGCTCGCGCGGCCTGCGGTGAGGCTCTCTCCTTCCACTCCGGCGGCTAGGGGCGGGGCGCGGCCTCTTGGCTTCCAAGGTGGCTCCATCGCCGGCGGCGAGCTCCAAGCGGCGGCGGCGGAGGAGGCTCCCAGATCCGGCGTTGCCCCGGCCGGATATGGGGGCTACGCAACAGGGGTGTGTGCTTGTGCGTGGGGGAGCGGTGGCCGGCGCTGGGAGATGGCGACGGCGGCTGGGGTCGGCACGGACGGCGGCGGCCGGCGCAGCGTCGGCGGCGGCGGCGGTCGACGGCGAGCGCGGGGAGGTGGCCGCGGCTGTGGCTGGCCTGGTGGGCGTGTTGGCCGGCCGGGTTAGCTGCTGGCTGCCAGCCGGCTGTTCCTGACTGGGAGCCGGCCGGGGGCCAAGGCCTACTCATGGGCGACGGGATTTTGCGGGACTGTTGGTGCTTCTCGACGGTGATGCTGGTCCAGCGCCGCCTTGGTGGTGGGGTTGGGGGTTGGATGGTGCATGCTGGTGGCGTCGTGGTGATGCTTCGAGCTGTGCCGGGCTTCCTCCTGTGGAGGCGATGCAGAGGCAATGAGGAGCGGGGTACTGTTTTGGTCAAGAACGTGCGGCAGGCATGGTGCTGAGTTGGGCGAAAGCCTTCACTGACTCTCCCGTCAGTGGCGATGGTGGCAGCGCCCTTGTGGCGCCGTTCTCCCTACTGGGGACACCATTGCGAGGCACCATGTTCCCCACTGCACGGGGCTCTCGAGGGTGTGAACCCTGTTCCATCTCTGGACGTGCGACGGTGGCGCCATTGGCGTCGTGCCCTTCTTGAAGGCGCCACATCTGAGGCCCGCCTTGGCTAGGCAGTGGTGGTGGTTGGTTGGTGGTGTTGTCTGTGCGCAGCGGCAGAGGAGGTGCGCTTGGTCCGTGTTGGCAGGAAGATGCAGAGGATCCATGGGTGCTAGAGGCCTTGGGCTGGCGCGCATGGTGCTGTGGTGACCCTGGCGACGGCTGGGCGGAGGTGTCGCTCTCATAGCGGCTTCAGATATCTGAGTCCCTGGCAGAGGAGTGTGAGGCGGTGGGAGAGGCGAGGCCCCCACGCAGAGTGGTCAGGATCAGTGTTTTCCATCAGCGCCGCGACGTGAGTGTTCTGCCGATGCTTCACTGGGACAGGGGGATCGACGATCGTGTGTGCGGCTTAAGGGTGATACTCTCATGGTGGAGGAGTTCGAGATGCCGCTCAGGCTTGCAGCGGGCCGCGACATTCGGAGTGGCACAGCGTTGGCGACGACGGCGCAGTTCGCGGTGGCTTATTTCGGTTCCTCTCCCAGTTGGTGGTGGTGTAGTGTTATGTTGGGTGTGTTGTTTGCGTGCGTTGTTTGTGTAGTGGTGGTGTTCACTTCGGCGCGTTATGTACGAATGCTTCTTCTTCTTATATGATGTGGCAGTGCTCCTGCCTTTTATTTCAAAAAAAAAAAGAAAAAAAATATGTGTAACAATCAAGTTTACCCATATGACTATATGGACAGATATTTTTCTTCTTGGTGAAGATAACTACCAGCATTTCTCTCGGAATAGATGACAAATGTGGTTCTACCTTTCTAGCGTGATGCTCATAGTCATAGTAGCGCTGCATGATGGCACTTCTTCCTCACTAGGATTTACATGGAAGTAAGCTGGTTGCATAGGCTTGGGTAAGCTCACATCCTTAGTGTGGAGCATTGTGACAACTCGCTCCATATCAGGTCGGTGCTCTGCAATTTCTTGGACACATAAAAGTGCCACATGAATGCACCTTTCTATCTCATGATGTCCATTGCCTGAAGGAGAATAAATCAGCTTGTCCAATTTTTCATCACTCCAAAGTTGCCAAGCCTGACAAAGTAGCATGTTTTGTGAAAGAAGTAAAATGGTGGTTTACATTTTGAAGCAAATGGGTATATAAAAGTTCTAGATGATCTTGATGTCTATTTCACTCACATATGAGATGAGATTATATAGCCTTCCGTTGTATTCATAGAATTGAGCTGTTCTCTTTGAGCTTATGATTTCCAATGTCAATACGCCAAAGCTAAAAACATCCGATTTGATGGAGCAAACCCCATGAAAAGCATATTCAGGAGGTATGTAGCCACTAAGCATCAGAAATTAGATTCGTGTTAGTAATGCAAAAAAGGGTGGAATTTATGAATGAAGTTGATCACATACTATCCTACAATGTGCTTCCCCCCCCCCCCCCCCCCCCCCCCCCCCCAAAAGAAGCACCTCTATGAACATTTCATATACTCAGAATGCACAGGTCCATATGTTCTTACTGTGTACCCACTATTCTTGTGGTATTTGATTCTTTCACGTTTGAGCAGAGTATTCTGGCCATCCCGAAATCAGATATTTTTGGATTCATTTCAATATCCAAGAGAATATTACTTGCTTTCAAATCCCTATGAACAACACATAATCTTGAATAATTGTGAAGGTAAAGAAGCCCTTGTGCTATCCCATCAATCATGTGAAGACGTTTTTTCCAGTTTAGTTGTGCTCCCTTCACATTATCTGCAAAAGATGTGTAATTAATGAAAGCTATTGACATACTATAAACATAATTATGCGTGTAGAAGCGATGAGTCTTGCCAAATATGAAGCAGTCTAGGCTTTTATTTTCCATGTATTCATATACAAGCATCTTTTCTTGATCTCCTTTAGTGCAGTAACCCAGCAGCTTAACGAGATTTTTGTGTTGAAGTTTTGATATAAGCTGTATTTCGTTTTGGAATTCCAATAAACCTTGTAAAGAACATGTTTCGAGCCTCTTGACTGCTATTTTAATTCCACTCCTCAATCGGCCCTGAGATTGATTGAAAGGGACAAAAAAGGACAATTATTTTTTCATAACTTGATAATTTGGTCAACTGGAAATTTATATTCATTTTATTTAGTAAGGAAAAAATAATAATTAACTTCCATTGCAATTGATATCCCTACAATAATATAGAAACAACATTATATTTGTATAAGCAATGTAATGTTTAATTCATTTTAGGGGCTCTTTTGCAATGTAAGGACATAATACCTTGTATACAGGACCAAAGCCACCTTGCCCTAATTTTTTATCAGCTGAAAAGTTATTTGTAGCTTCTTTTATGTGCGAGTAATCATACTCTGAAAATCCCAAGTTGCTGCCTTCCATCCTCCATAAATTTATCACACTTTGTATTGCCAAATACATTTGTCTTGATTTTAATATTGCTTGCTCTGAAAAACAATATTGAAAATTTATCTATCAATATATGTAAGAGAACATTAACTAATGGCACACATTTTTGATCTGCTGTTATGTTAATGCATACCTCTCTGTTGCTGTGTTTTGATCCATAGATGAACAACCAAGCAAGAAATGAATATTACCATTAGGAATACTCCAACTCCAACCAAGATATCAGCTGTGTTGCCTGTTCATCAATGCATAAGACCAATGAGTTGTAGTTTGAGTAAGACAACTAAAAGTGCACCTCTATGACGCAGGCAATCAGTGTTTCAGCAAGGGAGATCAGGTTGGATATGTAGATGTTGTTTGGCATGTACCTGGCACCATTATAATTACTGCAGAAGGTTTTGCCAGCCAATGGTGCTGGGCAGGAGAGGAAGATGAATAGGGGAGAATGGTAGCATAATGATTGCCAACTGAAGCACCATGGCCTTTGGTCTTATCTATATTGCAGGATTGCTTGTCAAGAAATCGCAGATTAGTGTCAAACTTCATCTACCAAGAGGTAAAGAAATTCAAAAGTCAAGCTTACGTTCCATTCGATCTGTTGTTGAAAATGATTGCTAAGACTCGTTCTTTGTGGTATATAATGATAGATAGTGACATGCCCATATTTTCCACTGGAAGACTGGTCCAGAGAGATGTCTTGCGTTGAAAACCAGGTGGAGTAGTGGACTTGTCTACATTCTCTTGTGAACAGAGGACTCCATTTCCTTGTGAGCAGTGGGTCTACATTCCAGGTCCTTTCATACTGCTTGATTACGTCTTTTAAAATTGCTCATGCTGAAAAATGTCTTAAACTGTGAAAAATGAAAGCAAGACTGAAAACAACCATGCATAGATTTATGATATATCCTAACGATGCTATCTATTGTGGGGAAATGTGATTCATTGTCACAACAGAATGTGGCTTATGTGCTAGCATTAGACAGTTTGGAACTGAAATATAAATTAATTCAGTCTCACGCTGTTTACACAGGATAATAAGGAAAACCTTGTTACATACGTAAAACGACTAGACAAATACTCAAATCAGACTAACAGGTTAACTGGTGAGAAACAGCAGAACACAATGCCTTGTACAATTAATTAACACAAGAAGGATGGCCAAGACCTGTAACTCACACTTCATGAACAGTATATCTACACTCTACTATCTGCCATTTATAGTAGTGATGGTCACATTGTTTCTACTACTCAATACAGTGACATTTACCGACACATCTAATTTAGCATAGCAGTAAGCTGGTTGCTTTGGTTCTGGCAAAGTGATGCCATCGCTGCTAAGAATTGCAACAACATCACACATTGTGGGACGATCTATTGTTTTTTCTTGAACACACATCAGTGCCACAGCAAGGTATTTCATCAGTTCTTCTGGTTCGTATTCATCACCAAATGATGGATCGATGAACTCATTCCATCTCCTACCTTCCCACATCTGCCAGGCCTGAGGAAAAGAAGGACTTTTACATGCGTAGCAGTGTATTATGGTATATCTTTATGCTGTTAGACCTAGCTACAAATGTAAAGCAATACAACAGGGGTACGAAGGAAACTGCACTATACTTTATGCCCTGTACTTTATGGAATGAAAGAATGTAGGATGCATTACCACCACATTATCAATGGTTACTGATATGTTAGTATATATGCAATCTTATTATAAAGGAAACAATATATATTCCACCAATTTTACAGATTGTTAGTTCTTAGCTGCTTACATATTCAAGGAGGTTGTAGAATTCTCCATTGTACTGAAAACCCGAGCTCCTCTTTCCACTTATAATCTCAAGAAGCAGGACCCCAAAACTGAAAACATCTGATTTGATTGAGAGAAGGCCATCAGATGCATATTCAGGAGCCATGTATCCACTAGAAAAAGGGTGGCATGTGACTATGTGAGAAGTCAGAATGCAAACGCTTAAAAAACATCAGTAACAGAACTAGTTTAATGCCCTTACAATGTGCCCACGAGTCTGCTTGCTGTTGCTTGAGTGGCATCTGATGGAAATATCCTTGCCATTCCAAAATCAGAAATCTTAGGGTTTAGTTCAGAATCTAACAGAATATTGCTTGCTTTCAAGTCCCTGTGGATTATTCGCAGTCGTGAGTGATTGTGAAGGTACAGAAGTCCTTGGGCTATACCTTCAACTATTTTACTTCGCATCTTCCATTTAAGTGACTCTCGTCTGATAGGATCTACAATCAACGTAACAGAAGACCAAGTGTTAGTTCTGCATACACGAACGAATGCAATTATGGAATGAGCATTTAGAGTAAGCTCATGCCGAAAATGTGGTGGTCCAAGCTTTTATTGGTCAGGTATTCGTAGATCAGCATCTTCTCTTCTTCATGGATGCAACAGCCAAGAAGCCTAACAAGGTTTCTGTGCTGAAGTTTCGCTATAACCTGGATCTCATTCTTGAACTCTGTTAGACCTTGTCGTGACCGAGCGGACAGTCTTTTTATTGCTAGCTCTTGACCATCAGGAAATACTCCCTGCAAAATTTATGCTCCATGTTTATATGGAGCCATCTAAATTTCATGATATTGGTGCATGGCCGTAATAATAGCAAGGAAATACCTTGTAAACTGGGCCAAATCCACCCTCTCCTAGTTTACTTTTGGGTGAGAAGTTATTTGTAGCATCAACAATCTGAGAGAAATCATATAGTGAGAACTCTGAATTATTATCTTTGATCCTCCATAGCCTAAGTACTTCATCCATGTTCTCGGGCTCCTCCATCGAGTTCATTTTTCCTAAATATGCATCTCTCCATTAATTTTTTACATGTAATTGGAAAATTGAAGAAAAAAAGCATTCGAATTTCTGTAAGGTTAATATGCTTACTTCGTTTTTCTTTCATCCAGACACTTAGGAGCCAGAAAAACAACCGTGTGCAGAGGACCGCGGAAGAGTAAACTATTAAAATGATGAAGAATGCACGGTCCTGCTTTTGCCCTGAAAACATGATACACGAAATCTTCAATCATGACAGTTAACAATTTCTCAATCAATGGTTCAGCAAGGGAGATCAGATTGGATTTGTAAGCGTTGTTTGGCATGTACCTGGCACCATTATTGATTTATTGTTACTGCAGAAGGTCTGGCCAGCCGAAGTTTGCTGGGCAGGAGAGGAAGAGGGATAGGGGAGAGAGGACAGTACCGTAATGATTATAACTAGAGTGCCATGGCCTTTGGTATACCTATATTGCAGAATTGCTCGTCAAGAAGTCAGAGGGTGAGTGCCAAATATCATATTTGCTGCATCGACCAAGAGGTAAAGGATCATATTCAAAGGTCAAGCTTTGGTTCCGTTCAATCTGTTTGTGGAAACTGATCGCCTGGACTCATTCTTTGCAATAGTAATTGCTAGATGGTGACAAGTGGCATGCCCAGATTTTCCACAGGTCAAGCTTTGGTTCGGTTCAATCTGTTCCAGAGAGCTGTTTCGAGGGTTGGAAATCTGAGGTGAAGTGGTGGACTTGTCCCGTATGCATTTTCCTTGTGAGCAGTCAGCAGTGGGCTTGTCTACATTCCAGGTGCTATCATACTTTCTTCATTACGTCTTGTATAACTTGCTTGTGCTGACAAATATGTCTGAACTTATGAAAAAAAAGTAAAGAAAGATTGAAAACAACCATGCATATATAAGACTTGCAGAATTACAAAAGGAGTAGGCACCCGTTGAACCCGTTGACGTTGCTCATCGGGACAGTGTCCGATACAGGCGGAAAGCAACGGTAAAGAAAGCAAGTGAAAGCAACATTTCTACTTGTGGGACCAAGAGAGAGATGTGTGCGTGTTGGCCTGCGTTGTGGAGATAGAGGCATTGCCTTGGGAAAAAGTCTATTTTACTCCCTCACCTATTCAATTTGTCCGCTTAACCTCCCAAACAAAATTTAGGCTCACTTTACTCCCTCGAGCTATTTCAATTAGTCTAATTTACACCCTAATTAGATTTCTCTTTTTTATTTCTTCGTGTACCAGTTGAGTTTTAATTCCAAATTTTATTAGATGACTGATAACATGATGCACTAAATTAGAAAAATAAATTAGGATTTTTTATTATCACTTTTCACAGATTTTTATGTATTTAAGATTAATTTTGTTTTAAATATCCTAAAATATGAAAATAATCATGAAAATTTTTTAGAATAATTTTTTAACATAAAGTACTATGTTATGTACATGCTCACAAAATTTGAACTTAAAATTTAACTTGTACATAGAGAAACAACAACGCAAAAACACATTAGGGGGTATATTGGACCAATCGAAATAGTTTAAGGGAGTAAATTGGGCCTAAATTTTGGGGGGTTAAGTGGACAAATTGAATAGGTGAGGTGAGTAAAATGGACCTTTTCCCTTGGGAAAAACTGAGCTTCGTGGAATCTACTTTTCAGCTGAGGCCACTCAAATTGTTAACTTGCGTTGGGCTCAGCCTTAGGATGTAGAGGTCAATCTGATTCTAATTTTTTTATTGAAGCTGATTATTTAAGAGAAGTAATTCTGTGGCTGAAAGTGATCCTATTTGATTGTCTAGCGTAAACTTTTAAAATCATTACAGAGAATTACTACTTCACTGAATTAGGAGAAGTAGCTAGTTTTTCCAACTCTCAGTCTCTTAGTTTAGTCTCTTAGTTTATTTCAGAGAATCACTTCACAGAATCAGCACAAAATCACTTCTAGAAAACTGTTTGACACAACTCTAGCTAGATTTGGTCAAGAATCAGCTCTGGAAGCTCGGAGTGCCTGGGCCTGACGCGCTCGCTCTTCAATTCCTTCCTGTGGTGGGAACGAACGAGACTTGCGGGGCGTGGCAGATGTCGCAGCCGGAGGATGATGCGACGACTGACCGGCTGAGTAAACTCTTGACCCCTGCGCGTGCCGTGTGATTTTCGTTGAAGAGGCCGCCGAGCCGCATCATCTGCGCTTCTTGTGTTGGACAAGAAAATCTTGGGCAGAATAGCTAATGATTTCATTCTCGGGGAGGATGTGCATTCATCTATGCACTTTAGTGCCGGTCGGCCGGAGCCGGTACTAATGCGTGCATTAATACCGGCTGGTAGAAATAGTACCCGCGGAGGCACGTTATATATATTAGTACCGGTCTGGAGCACTAGCCGATACTAAATAGCGTCATTTAGCACCGGTCAATAAAATCAGCCGGTACTAAAGTGGCGCGCCCATTTAATACCGGCCAGCCCATTTAATACCGGCCAATAAGATTAGCTGGTACTAAATGAGGCCATTAGTACCGGTTGTACCTCTCAGGCGGTACAAACATATCTCCACCACGCACCTACTCTGCCTCCATCCTTTATCTTCACCACGCACCCTGCTCTCTCCGTCCCTATCTGTTATCTCTTTCTCATTCTTCTTCCCTATTCTCTGTCTCTCAGCTTGTTCTCACATCTCTCTCTTCTCCACAGGAGGGCGGCCGGCGGGAGCCTGGCGCGGCGGCCTGAGGCAGCAGGCGCGCCCACGGGGAACACGAGGAAGCCGCGGGCGCGGGGCCAGGCGGAGGCCGTCGGCGAGCGCGACAGCGGGCCGTCCCCGGCCGCGGGCACCAGAGGAGGAGGCGAAGGCGGGCGGTAGCGACGTGTGGGCGGCTTCCGTGGCGGCTCGCGGGGCCAGGCACGTCGAGCGTGGCGGCGCCCGCCTAGGAGCTGGTGAGAGGAGATTGTGAGGATCTAGATGCTTTTTTGTGATTTTTATGAGATGTGATTGTGAAATTCTTGTGGTTTTGTGATATTATGATTGTGAGATGTATTCATGTGATTGATATTTTGAGATGTATTCATGTGAAATTCTTGAGATTTTGTGTTGTGTTCTTGTGTTGCTCAAGGAAAGAGAAAATGAGGGGAAAAGAATAGAAAAGGAAAGAAATGGAAAAGAGAAGGGGGACGCTAGCTGGCTCGGAAGTTTACTGTCGGCTGATGTTACTAGCCAGTGCTAAACTTCGCACATTAGTACCGGTCGCTGGCGACTGGTGCTAACGTGCTGACATATTAGTGCTGGATCTTTAATATCGGCCACAACGACCGACACTAAACCTATGCGAGGATGCAAGTGGTACGCGTAGTTAGTTCTTGGTAATCTCTGATACAGCTTCCATTTTAGGTCTACTATACTTAATTCCTAGCCTGCAGGCCCATTGCCAACACGCGGACCAAATGCATCACCTCCGCACAATTCAGCATTTCAGCGCCCATAAAAATCACAGACGTGGCGCAAGCGTGTTGATGGGAATCAGGGAGTGTGACAACGATGACAGACTGTTTCGGATCTTCCAGGCAATTTACCGAATAAGACCTCGAAGGATGCTGGCCAGATTGTTCACATTACCGTGCTAGAGGAGCTGAAGCCCGGCCCGCCACAGCACCGGGCATGATTACCATCTTATATAACGCACGCGTTACAGAGCCATTCTTGCACACTCGAGCTGCAGCTTGCTTTACATTACATGTCATCGGCGACACTGATGGCGTCACTCGCCGTTCTCATTTCGCTCGTCTTCGCGACGCTGGCCGCCGGCGCTGCGGGCGTCCGCGTGGAGCTCACGCGCATCCACTCCGGCCCCGGCGTGACCGCGTCGCAGTTCGTGCGCGACGCCCTGCGCCGCGACATGCTCCGGCACGACGCCCGGCGGCTTGCCGCGTCCGACGACGGCACGGTGTCCGCCCCGACCAGGAAGAACTCGCCCGCCGGCGGCGAGTACCTGATGACGCTGGCCATTGGCACGCCACCGGTGTCGTACTCGGCGATCGCGGACACCGGCAGCGACCTCATCTGGACCAAGTGCGCGCCCTGCAGCGACCAGTGCTTCCAGCAGACGGCGCCGCTCTACAACCCGGCGAGCTCCACGACGTTCCGCGTCCGCTCCTGCAGCAGATCGCCGAGCAAGTGCGCGGCGGCGACCCCGCCGCCAGAGTGCGCTTGCCAGTACAAAGAGACGTACGGCACGGGGTGGACGGCGGGCTTCCTGGGGTCCGAGACCTTCACGTTCGGCTCGTCGCCGGCCGACCAGGCCCGCGTCCCCGGCGTCACATTCGGGTGCAGCAACGCGAGCAGCGATGACTTCAGCACATCGGCCGGCCTCGTCGGACTTGGCAGGGGCGCCCTGTCGCTCGTGTCGCAGCTCGGCGCCGGCAGGTTCTCCTACTGCCTCACGCCGTTCCAGGACGCCAGAAGCACGAGCACGCTCTTCCTCGGGCCTTCGGCGTCGCTCGACGGCGCAGGCTCCACGCCGTTCGTCGCCAGCCCGGCCAAGCCGCCCAGGAACACCTACTACTACCTCAACCTGAAGGGCATATCTCTTGGCACGACGGCGCTGTCCATCCCGCCGGACGCCTTCTCCCTGAACGCTGACGGCAGCGGCGGCCTCATCATCGACTCCGGCACGACCATCACAATGCTTGTGGACGCGGCGTACCGGCAAGTCCGCGCCGCGATCCTCTCGCTGGTGACACTGCCCACGAAAGACGGGTCGGAATCGGAACTCGACCTGTGCTTCGCGCTGCCGTCCCCAACGTCAGCGCCGCCGGACATGCCAAGCATGACGCTGCACTTCGACGGCGCGGACATGGTGCTCCCGCCGGAGAGCTACATGATCACGTACACGGACAGCAGCCTTTGGTGCCTGATGATGGGGAGCCGGAGGGACGGCGAGATGAGCACGCTCGGCAACTACCAGCAGCAGAACATGCACATCCTCTACGACGTCGGGCAGGAGACATTGTCGTTTGCTCCGACCAAATGCAGCATGCTCTGACCACAGCTAGCTAACTACCACAATGTTCCAGTTCATTTTTGAATTGATTGGCTGTGTCGTAATTTCATTAATAACATATTTAAAACAAAGAGAGTATATGCGTGGATAGACTAGTTCATCTTTTTTTCTTATAGTGGCCCATCGAACAAATATTTCAATTCAAAAATAAATACCACTTGCTTGTGTGGTATATATTATGTTGATCTTGTATGCTTCTGTTTGGATGTTTTTCCCTTTCAGGTCGGTGTACTTTATTCTTCGTTTTGAAATGTATGGCAGAGCTCTTGAATTTGGTTTTCGAATAAAAACGAAAATTCAAACAGGTTCAGATGAGTTTAATTGAACACTCCAGGTGTATGAATATGTCTACAAATGAGACAATAAATATACTCCCTCCAATAATCACAAAAATAGATTTGGGGTTGTCTTATATCAATCATTTCAAAAACATTGGTTGCATATTACTTTGTTTTGCAAAAATTGGATATTTGAAAGATGACGTGAGGAGTATTATTATCTGCCACAAGATGCAGTTTCATAAAAAAAACAAAGTTTTGCAACACTTTGTAACAAAATGTACTGGCCAAAGACCAAAGTTGTATTTTAATTTGGACACCATGTCGATGTTTAGAATGTCACATATTCGAGACTAGAGAGATTACGAAGTTCAACATGCAAAAGAAAATCGATTGACTGAAGTAACATACGTAGATCTGATAACGCTGGATGATCAAAATTCAAACAATATATATATAGATCTATTTCTTATACTATATCTCTATCCTGTGAAATTCTCGAGCCAAAAGATGGATGCATATGCTGTGTCATTCGGAATTCTTTGCTTTCTTAAAGCGTCGGGCTTCTAATTAAATTCTCATTATAATGTCCACAATCTTCAAACTCATTGTTAGATCATCATAGAAGTCCAGGGCTCCAAGCAATGAGACGTCAACCGTCACTCAAATACTCAATCGTTTTAGCATAATGATTTTTTAATGATGAGCTCCTGATGCTCGCAGGCCTAGCCTGCCGAGCTCAAGCTGCTGCTGCTGCTGCAGGAGATCGATCGGTTAAGCAAGGTGTTGGACTGAGAAAGAAAGGCTCAGACTTGGGCTTACTAGAATGTTTGATCTGGCCCACTCAATAAGACCCAAAAGAATCGAACATGCATGTCCGACCGACATTTTTTGCCCGCGGCCCTGGTCATCATGCCCCACGTTTTTTACTCTACTCAATGAGCCCACGGCCCTGTGCTAGCAAGCGGGCCGACCGACGAAGGCGATACGACGGCCCAATAGCCGTGGAGACTTGTCGCGGCCCGCAAGGCCGCAACTAATCAGGTCGATCGCCGTATGAAACTGATCGGACGATCAGGAGAGGCCAAGGGGTGGACGGTATTTCATTTACCGTCCACCCCGGACGGGAAATCAAATACCGTCCACCCCAGCAGTCGGACGTCGCCGGCGGGATTCGTCCACCGGGGCATGCGGTATGCTGACTTCCACCGCGGCTGCTGCAACGTGCTTGTCCGCGGCAATTCCGGCCGCGAATTCCTGGAGCGCTGGAGCCCGGCCTTGCGGAACACGCGCTCGGCCGGCGGCGAGCAATCCATGGACGCCGGCTCGAACGGAGATCCCGGCGAGGGCCATGAGTTCCCGAAGCCGGTCGTGTTCCAGGCGTGCAACGACTAGCTCGTACCCGAGTGATTTTGCGCTCCGTCATCCGGATGCGGCGTGCCCATCAGCCGCATACCGTCGCTGGTGAGCCCCGGCCATGCCGGCCTCCTGGCGTGTGCCATGTCACCACTGGTCCAGCGCCGTGTGTTCCGGCGACCGCTCGGTTCGTTCGACGGCAAGCTCCGGCGCCGACACGTGCTCTCCGGCGCTGCCCGCGCGGGCAATGTGCTCGTGCTGCCGTGCTAATGGCGACGAACCGCGCCGACAGCGCGCTTGAACCTGTGTTGCTTTGGCTAGATGCAGGATGGCGACTGTTCGAGGTGCTTGCGGGGACGAGCACTGGAGTCGAGCAGAAGCTGCTCGATCGGGACTGGAATTGGCGGTCCAGGCCAAGCCTTGGATTGGCGCAGAGCAACGACCACGGTCCTTACTCCTTAGCCAAGGTAACAGCTCGGACCATGGAGGGCGTGATTCCCGCTTCGGCGCTCGGCGGCCTCGACGAAGTACACGAACGCCTCGGATATGATACCGAGCGCTCTGTGCTCCCGCACCTCGCCACCGAGGGCTACGACGAGCTGCCGGTGCGGGGGTCTGCGCTCTGCACCTCTGCTTCCTCCTTCCTGGGCGGCGCCGGCGCTCACAGGATGAAGCTCGACGCAGCGCATCGTGCAGGGGAGCGGCAGCCCAGCGGGGCTAGCCAGTGGGCGAGGGTTGTGAAAACTTCGCTGTCCCTACAAGCTTATATAACGCACACGTTCCAGTGCCATCCTTGCACACTCATACTGCAGCTTGCTTACATGTCATCAGCGACACTAATGGCATCCCTCGCCGTTCTCATCTCCCTCGTCTGCGCGACGCTGGCCTCCGGCGCCGCCGGCGTCCGCGTCGAGCTCAATCGCATCCACTCGGGCCCCGGCGTGACCACGTCGCAGTTCGTGCGCGACGCCCTGCGCCGCGACATGCTCCGGCACAACGCCCGGCGGCTTGCTGCGTCCGACGCCGGCACGGTGTCCGCGCCGACCGGCATTAATTCGAGCATACTCGGAGAGTACATGATGGCGCTGGCAATCGGCACGCCTCCGGTGTGGTACCCGGCCATCGTCGACACCGGCAGCGAGCTCATCTGGACGCAGTGCGCGCCCTGCAGCGACCAGTGCTTCAATCAGTCGACGCCGCTGTACAACCCGTCGAGCTCTACCACGTTCGGCGTGCTCCCGTGCGGCAGTCCTCTGAGCATGTCCGAGGTGACGCCGGCTCCGGCGGGGTGCTCGTGTCCGTACAACGCGTACAACTACACGTACGGCACGGGGTGGACGGCTGGCGTCCAGGGCACCGAGACGTTCACGTTCGGGTCGTCCCCGGCCGACCATACCCTCGGCGTCCCCAACATCGCCTTCGGCTGCAGCAACGCGAGCAGCGACGACTTTAAGGGCTCGTCGGGGCTCGTGGGGCTGGGCAGGGGCAACGTGTCGCTCGTCTCCCAGATCGGCGCCGGCAGGTTCTCCTACTGCCTCACGCCGTTCCAGGACGCCAACAGCAACAGCACGCTCCTCCTCGGTCCGTCGGCGTCCGCGTCGCTCGACGGCATCACCGGCGTCGGCTCCACGCCGTTCGTCGCCAGCCCGGAGACGGCGCCCATGAACACCTTCTACTGCCTCAACCTGACCGGAATATCCCTTGGCACGACGGCGCTGTCCATCCCGCCCGACGCCTTCACCCTGAACGCCGACGGCAGCGGCGGCCTCATCATCGACTCTGGCACGACCTTCACAGCACTTGTGGACTCGGCGTACCAGCAGGTCCGTGCCGCCGTCGTCTCGCTAGTGACGCTGAACACGAAAGATGGGTCGGAATCGGATCTCGACCTGTGCTTCGCGCTGCCTTCCCCAACGTCGGCGCCGCCGGACATGCCGAGCATGACGCTGCACTTCGACGGCGCGGACATGGTACTTCCGCCGGACAGCTACATGATCACGTACACGGACAATAGCTTGTGGTGCCTGGCAATGCAGAACCAGACGGACGGCGAGGTGAGCACGCTTGGTAACTACCAGCAGCAGAACATGCACATCCTCTACGACGTCGGGCAGAAGACATTGTCGGAGCAGCATGCTCTGACCAGGAGCTCTACAGACAATATGTATATATATATATATCATGCATGCATGCTATGCGTGCATAGGTGCGTTCGTTATTCATATCATATTTAGTGACACATGTCGAAGAAAATCTCCAATTCAGACATACTCCGTAGTACATAGCGTTGGCCTGTGGCATTGTTATGTATCTTGTCCTTGTGACTACAGTGTAGTTGTCGTTTGATGTTTGCTCTTCCGATACGCTTGTTATATATAAAATTTTGATGTTGTTGCCTACTTGTATCCGGAGGCGTGTTTGCGCACCTTTGAGGTCGGTGTTTAGTCTTCGTTTTGAAATGCATGGACAGAGCTCTTGCCCTTGGTTCCAAAATAAAAATGAAATATTCAAACGTGTTCAGAGTTTAAACGGCATCTATCTGGTAAAGTAAGGTTAGAAAAATTCAAGCAATTAGATTTTTTTTTGACAAATTCAAGCAATTAACTAGCAAGCCCGTCTTTTAACTAGAAACCTTGATGAGAATGTACCCGTTTCTGTACAATATCACGAGAAGAATGTGACAGTAGCGAGTGTGTTGGGCGCTGTACCTCTGAATGTGTCTTTTAGAAGGGCTCTGACGAAGTATAATTTAAGAAAATGGCTTCACCTAGTTGCGAAAGTGATTGCTTTCAGGATGAATTTCCAAGATGACGTCATTACCTCCGGGGGATTTATCTACCACTAGCCAATCAATACAAATGTTACATGTAACCGTGCCAAATCTAGCACACAAGCACAACAACATTCGGCCCTGGAAAGCCCAAAGAAAAAACAAAAAAGAGGCCTCAAAATATTAATCATAGAGCACATCACCAGATCCAGAAATTTCATGAACACAATTATTAAATAAAAACAAGGGACGAAATAGCCTAGATTCTTGGGTTTTTGTACCAGACTTGTTTACATCTATTTTCTTTGTTCAGTAATGGAAACTGTCCTAGTTCAATTAAGGATAGTAACCCATCCAATTCAGACTTCAGCCCACAGATAAGGCTTCCTCCTAAATAGACCTATTTTTTGTACTACTCTGATTGACGATGACCTATTTTTTTCTATAATTCTTCACTGATTAGCAATGATCTAGTAACATACTAACATTGGCTTGCACGCGGTTCTCATCTCTGCTTATTGGATTCAGACAATTCTGCATCTCTGAATGGGGACTTATTCTGAAAGCTGAACTGCTTTTGGACCAAGATCCGCTTTTGGCCACAAAGTCCGATCCGGCCCGTTCAATTTAGCAATCAACGCCGACCAAAATACTTGGCCTAATCCCTTTTTGAATGTGACGACGATGGCAGGAATACATGCAGACTGTGCGACACTGCGTCGGCTCTTCCAGGCAATTCACCAAATAAGACCGGCACAGGATGGCAATGGCCTCTGACCAGGTTAACAACTACCGCGTTGAGCCAGCCCTGCCCCTCCACAGCAGCACAGGACAAGATCACGCGAGCTTATATAACGCAAATCATGGCATGCTTCTAATTCCATTCTCGTAAACCATCCCTTTCTTACTTGTCAATTATCATCGACGACACGAATGGCGCCAGTTGCCGTTCTCATCGCCCTGGTCTGCGCGACGCTGGCCGCCGGTGCCGCCGGCGTCCGCGTCGAGCTCACGCGCATCCACGCCCACCCCGGCGTCACCGCGTCCCGGTTCGTCCGCGACGCCCTCCGCCGTGACATGCACCGGCACACCGCCCGGCGTCTGGCCGCGTCGTCAGGCACTACGGTGTCCGCGCCGACCAGGAAGAACTCGCCCAACGGCACCTGGGAGTACCTGATGACGCTGTCCATCGGCACGCCACCGGTGTCTTACCCGGCCATCGTCGACACCGGCAGTGACCTGATCTGGACGCAGTGCGCGCCCTGCAGGGACCAGTGCTTCAAGCAGCCGACGCCGCTCTACAACCCGGCCAGCTCCACAACTTTCGGCGTGCTCCCGTGCGGCAGCCCGCTGAGCATGTGCACTGTGGCACCGGCACCGGGGTGCTCGTGCCCGTACAACTCGTACAACTACACGTACGGCTCCGGCTGGACGGTGGGCATCCAGGGCACCGAGACGTTCACGTTCGGCACGTCGCCGGCTGACCAGACCCGTGTCGCCGGCGTCACCTTCGGGTGCAGCAACGCGAGCAGCGACGACTTTACGGGCTCGTCGGGGCTCGTCGGGCTGGGCAGGGGCGTCGTGTCGCTCGTCTCCCAGCTCGGCGCCGGCAGGTTCTCCTACTGCCTCACGCCGTTCCAGGACACGACCAGCACGAGCAAGCTCCTCCTCGGGCCGTCGGCGTCGCTCGACGGCGCCACCGCCGGGGTCGGATCCACGCCGTTCGTCGCCAGCCCGGCGACGGCGCCGATGAACACCTACTACTACCTCAACCTGACCGGAATATCCCTTGGCACGATGGCGCTGTCCATTTCTCCGAACGCCTTCTCCCTGAAAGCCGACGGCACCGGCGGGCTCATCATCGACTCCGGCACGACGATCACGTATCTGGCCAACGCGGCGTACCAGCAGGTCCGCGCCGCCGTCGTCTCGTTGGTGTCGCTGCCCACGTCGGCAGACAGGTCGGCGGTGACGGCGTTCGACCTGTGCTTCGCGCTGCCGTCACCGACGTCGGCGCCGCCGGTCATGCCGAGCATGACGCTGCACTTCGACGGCGCCGACATGGCGCTCCCATCGGAGAGCTACATGATGCAGGACTCCGGCGTGTGGTGCCTGGCAATGCAGAACCAGACGGACGGCGAGGTGAACATCCTCGGCAACTACCAGCAGCAGAACATGCACATCCTCTACGATGTAGGCAAGGAGACATTGTCGTTTGCTCCGACCAAGTGCAGCACGCTCTGACCCGAGCTTTACAGAACTACAAATATATGGGCGCATAGCATAGGTGCGTTCCTTATTCCTGTATTTAACTATTTATTGGCTTGTCGAAGAAAATCTCCCATTCTTCAAGAATACTACATAGCATTGGTATGCGTGCGTCCGTGCGGTGATCTCGGGCGCGCGAGAGTTTCCCTTTTCAGCAAGGTTTCACGCGCCTTTCCATTTTGGGTAGTCGAAAAACAAAATTTTGAAAAGAAAAATTAAACAATAAAGTTTGAGAAAAGAATTGAAACAAAACTTTGTTACAAAATCTGGCAAAATCATTGGCCCTGTTTAGTTCCATTAAAATGCAAAATTTTTTCTCTCAATTTTCGTGCCTTTTTTTACAATGCACGCCTCCCAATACATAATTTTTCTTCATTCTTCGCTCTCTCTCCCGGATCTAAACAGGGCCATTTTGAAAAATGTTTAGAGACAAAAAATGTGAAGCAAAAATATTAGTGAAAAGGTTTATTAAAAAACTTGTGCGACAAAAAATTCGTCGAAGAGGACCTCGACCACGGATGCTACGACGTGGTCGTCAACGGAAACTCCGGCCGCGAATTCCTGGAGCTATCCATGGGCGCCGGCTCGAACGAACGTACGGAGTAGTTCCCAGCGCTAGCTACTTGCTGGGCAGCGACCGGCGACCGCCATGAGTCCTCGAGTGCGTTTGCGCCGTCGCGCAGGTGCGGCGGCATGATCATCACCCATCCCGGCCCACGGCGTGCAGATGCTGCTCGATCGCAAGTTGAATTGGCGTGCCAAGCAAGGCCTCAACATGGCGGGGCGCAACGACGGTCCTTAGAGCCAGGGTGTGCCGCGGGACGAGCACGGTGGCACAGATCAGAGCTCAGACCATGGAGAAGGCGCGTGATCTTCGATGGCTTCCGCTTCGGCGGCGAAGCATACGAACGCCTCGGATGCCGGGCTTTCCGTGCCCCGCAGCTCGCCGCCGCGGGCTACCACCAGCTGCCGGTGCGGCACGTCGTGCACCTCTCTGCTTCTGGGGCGGAGCCGGCGCTCACAGGAGTACATGACGAAGCTGGGCAGGCTTCACTGTGCCTGCCAATAGGCCCAACACGGCACGTCGTCGTCAGCCTGATAGGGTGGCTGGCCCTGACGCGCGCACGGCGCACCCGCCATACGTCATCGTCATCGTCAGCCAGCCCGATAGAGGAGGAGCCCCTGATGCGCCTGCAGATGTCGCAGCTCGGAGTCGGAGGATGATCCAGCGTGAACTGTGACGAGCCGACGACTGGCTGAACTCCGACCCGTGCGCTTGCTGTGTTATTTTCGTTGAAGAGGCCGCCGAGCCGCATTATCCGCGCTTGTTCCTGGTTGCGTTAGACTAAAAACTTGGGCAGGATAGCAAATGATGATCTGATTGACGATGCAAGTGGTACAATTCAGCGTCCATAAAACCTGATTGACGGTAGCTAATGTTCCTTTAAATTTTTTGTGTCTACAACTAACCATCGACATCTTGAACCTAGTGTTTACCACTTATTTTTTCTTGATTGACATGGTTGCATTTTTGTAATGCTTATTATATTTCAAACCATTTTATAATTCTTCTCGATTGTTATTTTTGACTAGCAAAAGGGCACGTGCCACAGGCACGTGTTTTAAAAAAATACTAAATTAGAGATGTAGTCAACATGAACTCTTTATATTAATCTAGAACGTTCAATCATCATAAATCTGACGTTGTAGGCATTATAAGAGTAAGATGTAAAATTTGACATCAAAATTTTGTCGTCTCCCTTCCCTGCCGTTCAACCAACACGCGGCGGAAGGTTGAACCCGACCAAAGGTGGCAACGTCACTTGGCTGTGATGGACGGAGCTTAGCCGGCGGATACGACGTGAGGATGGGATGAATGACGTTCGGCGTGATCATGCTCGGCAGCGGCCGGTGACGGGTCGGGGTGGTGCTAGTGGTTGCGGCTCCCGTCGCGGGATTGGGTGGCGACGACTTCGGGGATGGGATGGCTGGCGATCCGCGGCACGGCCGGTAATGGGACGAGGTGGCGCTGCGGTGACGACCTCGAGAATGGGATGGCCGGTGATCGGTGTGATGGTGCTCGGCGGCGGCCGGTGACAGGACGGGGTGGTAATTTCAAATCTTTGAGTACTTATTTGAAAGTACTACAGAGTCTACTCGGCAAGAAGAGTAGTGATTTCAAATCTTTGAGTACTTATTTGAAAGTACTACAAAGTCTACTCCATAATAAGAGTAGTGATTTCAAAATCTCTGAGTACTTATTTGAATGTACTACAGAGTCTACTCCACAAGGCGAGTAGTAACTTCAAACCTGTATTCTACTCGAAACTACTCGGATTGCCTTGAAAAGCACTCTCCGAGTAGTAATTGGTTAGGATTCTACTGGAAACCAACCTTGTAACCCTGCCCACCGTGAATATAAGGGACACATGGATTCTCTCCAGACAGAGTCGTACCAGGCGTGAAGAACAAGAGTAGAGTACTGCAAGGACTCTTCTCGATATAGAAATTAGTCGTATGACTTGTAAACTACTCGGATTGCCTTGAAAAGCACTCTCCGAGTAGTAATTGGTTAGGATTCTACTCGAAACCAACCTTGTAACCAAGATTCTGTGGACCCTCGACCTGATTCTTCGATTCAACTTAAAGCTCGGGGGCTACTCCATAGGAAGTGCGATTCTTATCGCACACCATATAATATTTTGAAGACTACTGATTTAATCAGAATAAACGGGGCTTAAGCACCTCATGGCCTCGTGACAACCAAGACCTGTCCAAGACTGATCAAGAACTCGAAAAAGCACTCGATTGGCTTGGCAAGCACTCGGTTGATGATACTCGACGATGAAGCGCTTGGGGGCTTGTTGGAGGTACGACCATGGGCCCACAGGGACACATGGATTCTCTCGAGACAGAGTCGTACCAGGCATGAAGAACAAGAGTAGAGTACTGCAAGGACTCTTCTCGATATGGAAATTAGTCGTATGACTTGTAAACTACTCGGATTGCCTTGAAAAGCACTCTCCGAGTAGTAATTGGTTAGGATTCTACTCGAAACCAACCTCCTGTCCGCCGTGAATATAAGGCTGGGCAGGGACCCTCTCAAGAGGAACCGAAGTCGTGAATGTTTTTTGTGGAAAGGTGTAATTTCATGCAAGGAGCTCATTCAAAGGAAACTTTGCTGGCCTTGTAAAAGGAAACTTTGCTGGCCGTGTATTTCATGCAAGGAGTACGTTGATAGGAAACTTTGCTGGCCGTGTAAAAGGAAATGTAGCTGGCCGTGTAAAATTGCACATTTCAAGAACAAGATGAAGATTTAAGATTCTGTGGACCCTCGACCTGATTCTTCGATTCAACTTATGGCTCGGGGGCTACTCCATATGGAGTGCGATTCTTATCGCACACCATATAATATTTTAAAGACTACTGATTTAATCAGAATAAACGGGGCTTAAGCACCTCATGGCCTCGTGACAACCAAGACCTGTCCAAGACTGATCAAGAACTCGAAAAAGCACTCGATTGGCTTGGCAAGCACTCGGTTGATGATACTCGACGATGAAGCGCTTGGGGGCTTGTTGGAGGTACGACCATGGGCCCACAGGGACACATAGAGTCTCTCCAGACAGAGTCGTACCAGGCGTGAAGAACAAGAGTAGAGTACTGTAAGGACTCTTCTCGATATGGAAATTAGTCGTATGACTTGTAAACTACTCAGATTGCCTTGAAAAGCACTCTCTGAGTAGTAATTGGTTAGGATTCTACTCGAAACCAACCTTGTAACCCTGCCCGTTGTCCAAGACTGATCAAGAACTCGAAAACGCACTCGATTGGCTTACTCGAACATTGAAAGTATATATGTCCTCTCCAGACAGAGTCGTACCAGGCGTGAAGAACAAGAGTAGAGTACTGCAAGGACTCTTCTCGATATGGAAATTAGTCGTATGACTTGTAAACTACTCGGATTGTCTTGAAAAGCACTCTCCGAGTAGTAATTGGTTAGGATTCTACTCGAAACCAACCTTGTAACCCTGCCCGCCGTCCAAGACTGATCAAGAACTCGAAAACGCACTCGATTAGCTTACTCGAACATTGAAAGTATATATGTCCTCTCCAGACAGAGTCGTACCAGGCGTGAAGAACAAGAGTAGAGTACTGCAAGGACTCTTCTCGATATGGAAATTAGTCGTATGACTTGTAAACTACTCGGATTGTCTTGAAAAGCACTCTCTGAGTAGTAATTGGTTAGGATTCTACTCGAAACCAACCTTGTAACCCTGCCCGCCGTCCAAGACTGATCAAGAACTCGAAAACGCACTCGATTGGCTTACTCGAACATTGAAAGTATATATGTCCTCTCCAGACAGAGTCGTACCAGGCGTGAAGAACAAGAGTAGAGTACTGCAAGGACTCTTCTCGATATGAAAATTAGTCGTATGACTTGTAAACTACTCGGATTGCCTTGAAAAGCACTCTCCGAGTAGTAATTGGTTAGGATTCTACTCGAAACCAGCCTTGTAACCCTGCCCGCCGTCCAAGACTGATCAAGAACTCGAAAACGCACTCGATTGGCTTACTCGAACATTGAAAGTATATATGTCCTCTCCAGACAGAGTCGTACCAGGCGTGAAGAACAAGAGTAGAGTACTGCAATGACTCTTCTTGATATGGAAATTAGTCGTATGACTTGTAAACTACTCGAATTGCCTTGAAAAGCACTCGAATTGCCTTTAGATCGCATATTAAAATATTCAATAGCATCTCATATTAAAAATTATATATTCATACATCGAAAGCTTGGCCTCCGGCAGAAACAGAAGGAAAATATTCACGATACATGTATCCATGAGCAACTCGGCACCGCAGCCAGCTTTTTGATGACGGGGAGGCCGAGAAGGTTGCTCTCCTCGTCGCCGGTGTCGTGGAGCAACGACGCCACGCACTCGACGGCACCGGACACCGTCACAACGCGGAGCACGTTCCGCTTCTACCTGGCGAGCTTGGACACGACGAGCGTCGTGGCCACCCTTGAGCCGCGCTCGACGCCGACGCCCTTGCAAAGAAATCAGTAGTCTTGAATAGATGATGAGAATGAAGGGAGAGATTGTGTGCTTTGAGAATAAGAAGGGGCGCCTTATATAGGGGGCATGAGGGCTAAAGTGATGAACCTGGATGCCCACGACTATGGTAAGTAATCGATATGATGTATTGTGGCTGTTATGGAAATAAAGTTTCTGGAAAGAACGATTTCGGTTCGAAATCACCTAACAATTGCATCTATGGCGCGGTAAAATCACCTAACAATTCCATCTATGGCGCGGTGGGTGCAGGGGACGGGTAGATTGGGCGGTGGTGAGTGAAATTTTTCGATTTTCCTGAAATAATGCCGCCTAAACTATCCTCATGCGTTGGATCGGCCACGGACGCCCATAGGGCCTTCATTTGAATTGGTTGATGCCCAAACATTTTAGGTGGGTTTTAGGCGGGTTCCTTACAAGTGGAGACGCTGTGAGGGGTACGGGAGTTTTATAAAAGCACTTTTTTACCAATTGTTTTGGATCTTATAGTATATTATAGTATATAGTATAGATGTCTGTCTAACCACCGTTTTCGTCACCAGATCCATAAATTGCATGAACACAAGAAAATATATAAGAGAGGAAACCTAGTATATTTTTATTATTTTTTGGTATGGATTTTTGTACTAGACTTGTTTATATCTGTCTTCTTCGTTTGGTAATGGAAACTTTGTCCTAGTTCAATTAAGGATAGTAACCCTTCATTTTGCAGGAGGTTAGTTTTTTTTAAAATTTTTCGTACTTCAGCTCGTAGATAACGACATTGAGAGCAACCTGGATTCTGCTACAAGCGCCTTTAGGAGTTTGCCATTCAAATCCCATGCTAATACAGTAATACTACCTAACAATGACATGCATTAACTAATTGATCGAGTCTTGACACAGGATTTCCTAGAATTACTAATTCCATCCCATGTGCTCCCCGCGGACTTAGTAATAGTAATTCTAGGAAATCCTATGCACTGTCGACTTGTTTTTCTTCTTTGTCCTTCCACTTGGATTGAATCTATCTTTTTTATACACTTCTTCTCTGCTTAACAATGACATACAGTTTCTTTCTTGCACGTGGTTGTCATCTCTGCTAATTGGATTAGACAAATTCGTACATCTCTGAACGGGACTTTC
This sequence comes from Urochloa ruziziensis, assembly GCA_015476505.1. Classification (NCBI taxonomy): domain Eukaryota; kingdom Viridiplantae; phylum Streptophyta; class Magnoliopsida; order Poales; family Poaceae; genus Urochloa; species Urochloa ruziziensis. The sequence continues at coordinate 70,650,867 of CM027119.1, read as the reverse complement.
TGCAAGCTAATCAACTGCTTTTGGACCAAGACAGCGACCACCGACCACAACGGCCCGTTCGATTTAGCAATCAACGCCTACCAAATACCTTGCCTAATCGGCTAATCCTTTTTTTTATTCCAGCGCCCATAAGACCGTCGTCGACGCCTCCCGTGTTGATTTGAATGTGACGCCGATGACAGGAATATATGCAGGTTGCTTCGGCTCTTCCAGGCAGCCGCAGTTCACCAAATAAGACTGGCACAGGATGATGCCAACGACCTCTGACCGGGTTAACATTACCGCTTCCGCGTTAGAGCTAGCCCGCCACAGCACAGGGCAACATCACCAGCTTATATAACGCAATCATTCCATGCTTCTAATTCCATTCCATTCCATTCCATTCCTGTAAACTCATCCTGCAGCTTGCTTGCTTACTTTTCCGACTGTCATCAACGATGACGCCACCAATGGCATCGTCACTCGCCGTTCTCATCTCCCTCGTCTGCGCGACGCTGGCGTCCAGCGCCGCCGGCGTACGCGTCGATCTCACGCGCATCCACGCCCACCCCGGCGTCACCCCGTCCCAGTTCGCCCGCGACGCCCTCCGCCGCGACATGCATCGGCACACCGCCCGGAGGCTAGCCGCCGCCTCAAACACCACGGTGTCTGCGCCGACCAAAAAGAACTCGCCCGGCGGCGCCGGGGAGTACCTGATGACGCTGTCCATCGGCACGCCGCCGGTGCGCTACCCGGCTATCGCTGACACCGGCAGCGACCTCATCTGGACGCAGTGCGCGCCCTGCAGCGACCACCACTGCTTCAAGCAGCCGACGCCGCTCTACAACCCGGCGAGCTCCACCACGTTCGGCTTGCTCCCGTGCGGCAGCCCGCTGAGCATGTGCGCGGTGGAGCCGGCGCCGGGGTGCTCCTGCCCGTACAACTCGTACAACTACACGTACGGCACGGGGTGGACGGCAGGCATCCAGGGCACCGAGACGTTCACGTTCGGCTCGACGCCGGCCGACCAGACCCGTGTCCCCAACATCGCCTTCGGGTGCAGCAACGCGAGCAGCGACGACTTTACGGGCTCGTCGGGGCTCGTGGGGCTGGGCAGGGGCGCCGTGTCGCTCGTCACGCAGCTCGGCGCCGGCAGGTTCTCCTACTGCCTCACGCCGTTCCAGGACACGAGAAGCACGAGCAAGCTCCTCATCGGGCCGTCGGCGTCGCTCGACGGCGCCGCCGGCGTCGGCTCGACGCCGTTCGTCGCCAGCCCGGCGACGGGGCCCTCCTACTACTACCTCAACCTGAAGGGCATATCGCTCAGCACGACGGCGCTTCCCATTCCTCCCAACGCCTTCTCCCTCAAGGCCGACGGCACCGGCGGGCTCATCATCGACTCCGGCACGACGATCACGTCGCTGGGCAACGCCGCGTACCAGAAGATACGCGCCGCCGTCGTCTCGCTGGTGACGCTGCCAACTTCGGCAGACGGGTCGGCGGCGACGGGGTTCGACCTGTGCTTCGCGCTGCCGTCCCCGAAGGCGGCGCCCCCGGCCATGCCGAGCATGACGCTGCACTTCGACGGCGCCGACATGGTGCTCCCATCGGACAGCTACATGATGCAGGACTCCGGCGTGTGGTGCCTGGCAATGCAGAACCAGACGGACGGCGAGGTGAACATTCTCGGCAACTACCAGCAGCAGAACATGCACATCCTCTACGATGTGGGCAAGGAGACATTGTCATTTGCTCCGACCAAGTGCAGCACGCTCTGACCACAGCTAACTACCACAATGTTCCCAGTTCATTTTTTGAATTATTTGGCTTTGTCGTAATTTCATTATAACATATTTAAAACAAAGAGAGTATATGCGTGCATAGACTAGTTCATCATTTTTATAGTGGCCCGTCGAAGAAATATTTCAATTCAAAAATGAATACCACTTGCCTGTGTGGCAGTGCTACGTATCACTTCCTTGTGATAGCCTAATTCTGTTGTATATTGTGTTGATCTTGTATGATTCTATTTGGAGGTTTTCCTCTTGAGGTCGGTGTACTTTATTCTTCGTTTTGAAATGTATGGCGGTAGATAGAGCTCTTGATTTTAGTTTTCAAATAAAAACGAAAATTTAAACTTGTCCATTCAAAGTTTAATTGAACACACTGCAAGTACCTCAAACATATGCATGGCTTTGGAAGTCCAAATGCACACTACAAGTACGGTTTTTTTGCTTGGCTCATGATCATAGACAGGCTCAACACGAGAGATCAGGCAGGTACTATTTTGTGTTATGTGTGATACCGATACCTATAGATGGCAATTTGGCCCGAGGCCCATGGGCCGGCCCAAAGCACGAGTTTCTGACTCGACACGAGCACAGGCCCAGCGCGGCCGGCTTCGTGCCCGTGCCGGCCCGGCCCGCTCATCGGGCTGTGTCGGCCCAGACCGGCACGAAATAACCTGGCCCGACGCGGCACAATGGGCCGACACGCGGCCCAACAGCCAATCTGGCCCAGCCGACGCATAAAAAATTATCCTCACCCCTCCCCTCCTAACCTAAGCCGACACACCCCCCACCACCACTAGACCCCGCCGCCCCCATCCCGATCCCTATCGCCCGCTCCCCACCAGACCCCGCCGTGGCGCCGCCCCCTACATCGATCTCGTCGGCGCGACGCCCCTCTCCCTTCCTCCCTAGTCCGTTCTTGTCGGCACGGCGCCCCTCTCCCTTCCTCCCCAGTCCGTTCTCGTCGGCCGCCGCTCCTCTCCCCTCGCCGGCCGGCCGGCCTTCCCGCCCCACCCCGGTCGCCGGATCGACGCTAGTCGGCCTCTACTCCCCACCTCCGGCGGCAAGAAGCGGGCGGCGACGGCGAGCGGCAGCATCATCGGCAACGCCAGCCGGCCTCTCCTCACCTCCGCCAGCAAGCCTCTCCTCCCCATCATTTTGTAGGATGTTATAAAGATATATGTTTATTTCAAATTTTCAGACTTAGCCCACAGATAAGGCTTCCTCCTAAATAGACCTATTTTTTTTTCTACTCTGATTGATGATGACCATTTTTTTCTACAATTCTTCTCTAATTAGCAATGATCTATAGGGCAGTCCCAACCCTCGAAGTAGGATGGTTTTCATAGCATTAATTAGATGTCACATAAGACTTTTAGATTAGGTGGCACTATATTAAATAAGAGAGATAGTAGAGAGATGAATAAACTAGGTCTTGTATGAGACTCAGTTTCTATACGAGAACCTATATATATACACTAGACACTATCAAACTTAGCACTAGGGATGATGGTTTCTTCATGATAGATGAAAAACAACTATGGTTGGTAGAGATGAGAGATAATGATTTTATTGATGACCCACGTTAAGAAATCATGGGTTGTGGAGTATAGTTTTTCTAAAGTAGCTTTTGTTGATGTGGGTTGGGACTGATCTAACATCGTCTTGCACGCGGTTCTCATCTCTGCTGATTGGATTCAGACAATTCTGCATCTCTGGATGGGACTTATTCTGGAAGCTGAACTGCCTTTGGACCAAGACCGCGACGCGAATGCGTCACAGTGATCCAACACAAGTGGCCACAAAGTCCGATCCGGCCCGTTCAATTTAGGAATCAACTCCGACCAAATACCTCGGCTAATCCCTTTTGTCAGCGCCCTTATAAAACCGCCGACGTGTTGATATGAACATGACGACGACGACAGGAATATATGCAGACTGCTTCGGCTCTTCCAGACAATTTCACCAAATAAGACCGGCACAGGATGCCAGCGACCTCTGACCAGGTTAACATTACCGCGTTAGGCTATCTCGCCACAGCACAGGGCAACATCACGAGCTTATATAATGCAAGCATTCCATGCCTCTAATTCCATTCTCGTAAACCCCATCCCTTTCTTACTTGTCAAGTGTCATCGACGACACGAATGGCGCCACTTGCCGTGCTCATCTCCCTCGTCTGCGCGACGCTGGCCGCCGGTGCCGCCGGCGTCCGCGTCGAGCTCACGCGCATGCACTCGGGACCCGGCGTGACCGCGTCGCAGTTCGTGCGCGAAGCCCTGCGCCGCGACATGCTCCGGCACAACGCCCGGCGGCTTGCTGCGTCCGACGACAGCACGGTGTCCGCCCCGACCAGGATGAACTCGCCCAGCGGCATCGAGGAGTACCTGATGACACTGGCCATCGGCACGCCGCCGGTGCACTACCCGGCCATCGTCGACACCGGCAGCGACCTCATTTGGACGCAGTGCGCGCCCTGTAGCGACCAGTGCTTCAAGCAGCCGTCGCCGCTCTACAACCCGGCGAGCTCCACCACGTTCGGCTTGCTCCCGTGCGGCAGCCCTCTGAGCATGTGCGAGGAGGCAGCGGCGCCGGGGTGCTCGTGCCCGTACAACTCGTACAACCAGACGTACGGCAAGGGGTGGACGGCGGGCGTCCAGGGCACCGAGACGTTCACGTTCGGCTCGACGCCGGCCGATCAGACCCGCGTCCCCAACATCACCTTCGGGTGCAGCAACGCGAGCAGCAGCGGCGACTGGAACGGCTCATCAGGGCTCGTCGGACTGGGCAGGGGCGCCGTGTCGCTCGTGTCCCAGCTCGGCGCCGGCAGGTTCTCCTACTGCCTCACGCCGTTCCAGGACACCAACAGCACGAGCACGCTGCTGCTAGGACCGTCGGCGTCGCTCGACGGCATCACCGGCGTCGGATCGACGCCGTTCGTCGCCAGCCCGGCGACGGCGCCGATGAACACCTACTACTACCTCAACCTGACCGGAATATCCCTTGGCACGATGGCGCTGTCCATTCCTCCCAAAGCCTTCTCCCTCAAGGCCGACGGCACCGGCGGGCTCATCATCGACTCCGGCACGACGATCACGTCGCTGGGCAACGCCGCGTACCAGAAGATACGCGCCGCCGTAGTCTCGCTGGTGGCGCTGCCAACTTCGGCAGACGGGTCGGCGGCGACGGGGTTCGACCTGTGCTACGCGCTGCCGTCCCCGACGTCGGCGCCGCCGGCCATGCCGAGCATGACGCTGCACTTCGACGGCGCCGACATGGTGCTCCCATCGGACAGTTACATGATGCAGGACTCCGGCGTGTGGTGCCTGGCAATGCAGAACCAGACGGACGGCGAGGTGAACATTCTCGGCAACTACCAGCAGCAGAATATGCACATCCTCTACGACGTCAGGCACGAGACGTTGTCGTTTGCTCCGGCCGAGTGCAGCACGCTCTGACCACAGCTAACTACTTCGCAAAAATGAAATAAATAATAGAATAAAAATCAAACTCGCGCGGGCGCGCGCACACAAAGCTAACTACCAATTCCCTTAGTTCATTTTTTTTGAACTAATTAGTTTTGTCGTCATTAATAACATACTTAAAACAAAGAGAGTATAAGCGTGCATCGTCATTTTTTATAATGTCCCATTGAAGAAATATATTTCAATTCAAAAAATAAATACCACGTACTTTCCTATGGCAGTGCTATGTATCTTTGTCATTGTAGTCTAATTCTGTTGTATATATATTGAGTTGTTCTCTTGTGTGCTTCTATTTGGTGTTTCACTTTGAGGTCGGTGTATTTATTCTTCGTTTGAAATGTATGGCAGAGCTCTTGAATTTGGTTTTCAAATAAAAACGAAAATTTCAAACATGTCCAGAGTTTAATTGCATACTCCAGGTGTAGCTGAATAAGTCTACAAATGAGACAATAAATATACTCCCTCCAATATCACCCAAAAATGACATTTTGAGTTGTCTTATATCGATCATTACAAAAACATTGGTTGCATGTTGCTTTGTTTTGTAAAATTGGATATTTGGAAAATGACGCGAGGAGCATTATCTGTCACGAGATGTAGTTTCATAAAAACATAGTTTTGCAACGCTTTGTAACCAAATGTAAAAGAAAATCGGTTGACTGAAGTAATATACGTAGATCTGATAACAATGGATGATCAAACAATATAGCTCATAATGTCCACAATCTGCAAACTCATTATTAAACCATCATAGGAAGTCCAGGGCTCAAAGCAATGAGACGTCACTCAATCGATTTAGCATAATGATTTTTTACGATAAGCTCCTGATAGTCATGCTCGATATGTAATCATGAGGAAAATCCGCTGCAAGTACTGCCACAGTTTTCCCTTTCGTACCTTGTTGGAGTAATACACCCTGACGTGGGAACTTAGATGAAGTCTTCTCTCTGTCAATTCATCCTCCAAACTTCTTAATTAGCTACATATCTTCAACTGAGAGGCTATGAATAGTAATGCAGAATCATATTTGATCATAGAGCCAACTGCAGTTTTCATGCTTTGCTCACGGTACTCTACCGCTATCATTACACAGAGAAGTGTGATATAACCCCATTCAAACACATTGAAAATGCTTCACGTACAACAAAAGGGGAAAACAAGGCAAAACATATATTTAAGACAACGCTAGCTTTCTCCGAGGTTGTTTATCCATCCTGCTCGATTGGGGGAGTTATATGTTTTGGCTTTGCATGATGGATCCGATTGAAGTATGAGCACATAGTCCATCAGCTTAAGTTTTGTTGGTCGCATGCAACTTAATACATGACTTTTCACTACCTAATAACCCCTGATTATCATGCCATGGGTCGCTAACTAAAAAGGATAAGATCATAGTATTGAAATATTAAATTTAGGTGTCTTTGTAATTTAAAATTGTAATTTAGGCGATAAACATTTTGTACAACTATTTCTACAACCACTTTTTTCTTCCCCTTCATCTCCATGTCCCCATTGCTTCTGATCTCATCTAGTAGCAACATAGGTGGTCAATTTACAGTCGATACCTGCACGCGGTTTTTCGCCTATATGGTCTTCTCTGAATGTCTGATCCAGTCAATCCCTGCATCTGACCTGCTTTTGGACCATGCCGGCTGCTCCTTGGAGAAAAGCGCCTAACAATTATCCAACGACCACAGGTCCCGTTCAATTTATTAGAGCCAAATAGCCAATGTTTGAACCAGCTTATTGCCTGCACGCCGAACAAATACCTCACCTAATCCCTAAAAAACTCATCGCCCACACAGTCGAAGGCGCCACCCTCTTGGCATGAGCGCGACAACAATCCCGGAGCCTGCAGACTGTTTCACCTCTTCCAGGCAACTCACCAACTGAGACCGGCACAGGATGGCGTGCTCTGACCAGGTATTAGAGGGTAGTAGTAGCTTAGAGCAGGCCAACAGCATAGGCCATGATCACCTCATATAAGCTCGCATTTCCATGCCATTCTTGCATAATCCCCGCTGCAACTACGTCTTGAGATCAGATCAAATGTCGTTGACTTCCCAGATGGCGGCGCTCGCCGTGCTCGTCTTCCTGGTCTGTGCCACGCTCGCCTCCGGCGCCGCCAGCGTACGCGTCGGGCTCACGCGCATCCACTCAGACCCCGGCATTCCCGCGTCCCAGCTCGTGCGCGACGCCCTGCGCCGCGACATGCACCGGCACCGTTCCCGGCCGGGCGCCCGCGAGCTCGCCTCCTCCTCCGGCGGCGCCGCTACCACGGTGTCCGCGCGCACCCGCAAGGACACGCCCAACGGCGGGGAGTACCTGATGACGCTGTCCATCGGCACGCCGCCGGTGTCGTACCCGGCGATCGCCGACACCGGCAGCGACCTCATCTGGACGCAGTGCGCGCCCTGCGGGGACCAGTGCTTTCAAGCAGCCGGCGCCAGCTCTACAACCCGGCGAGCTCCACCACGTTCGCCGTGCTCCCCTGCAACAGCTTCCTGAGCATGTGCGTTGGCGCTCTGGCCGGGGCGCCGCCGCCGCCGGGGTGCGCGTGCATGTACAACCAGACGTACGGCACCGGGTGGACGGCGGGCGTCCAGGCTCCGAGACCTTCACGTTCGGCTCGTCGGCAGCCGACCAGGCACGCGTCGCCGGCGTGGCTTTCGGCTGCAGCAACGCCAGCAGCAACGACTGGAACGGCTCGGCGGGGGCTCGTCGGACTTGGCAGGGGCGCTCTGTCTCTCGTCTCCCAGCTAGGCGCCGGCAGGTTCTCCTACTGCCTCACGCCGTTCCAGGACAGCAACAGCACGAGCACGCTCCTCCTAGGCCCGTCGGCGGCGCTCGACGGCGCCGGCGTCCGCTCGACGCCGTTCGTCGCTAGCCCGGCCAAGGCGCCTATGAGCACCTACTACTACCTCAGCCTGACCGGGATATCCCTCGGCGCGACGGTGCTGTCCATTTCTCCCAACGCTTCTCCCTGAAAGCCGATGGCACCGGTGGGCTCATCATCGACTCCGGCACGACGATCACGTCGCTGGCCAACGCCGCATACCAGAAGGTCCGCGCCGCGGTGAAGGCTTTGGTGACACTGCCGGCGACCGATGGGTTGGACTCGACGGGGCTGGACCTGTGCTTCGCGCTGCCGTCCGCGGCGTCGGCGCCGCCGGCAATTCCGAGCATGACGCTCCACTTCGACGGCGCCGACATGGTGCTCCCCGCGGAGAGCTACATGATCTCGGGGTCCGGCGTGTGGTGCCTGGCCATGCGGAACCAGACGGACGGCGCCATGAGCACGCTCGGCAACTACCAGCAGCAGAACATGCACATCCTCTACGACGTCCAGAAGGAGACGCTGTCGTTTGCTCCGGCCAAGTGCAGCACGCTCTGAGCCTCTGACCCACATTTGTACAGATATACATACGTGTGCATAGGACTTACAATTTTTTATATACTCGACTAAACATTCGAATTCAAATATCGAAAACGGGAAATTTTTCATATTAACTGAATAGTACTCATTCGTAACTAATTCAGAATTTGTTCAGATTTGTAGTAGAATAATCCCATGAGTGAGACAACCAGTACATGTAGTTCAACACAAGCAAACACGACATCAACGACTAAATTAAGTAGCATACATAGATATGGTAAGGACACATGACCAGACGATATACTAATCCATAGCCTCCATAATCTTCAACGTCGTTATTATATTGTCACTGCGTTGCGGTCAGCATGGACGTCATATGAGGTCCCGGGCTAAGGAAAGAGATGTGACTCAATTAGACCTTCGCCTCCGACTCCGTCTTCTTTTTCTCTTGGAAGCCACCCTCTGGGTTGGATTGGCATGATGATTTCTCATGAGCTCCGGATCGTCCTTCTCGAATTCTAATAGCATATCAATCAGCTTCGAGTACGATCGAAAGTCTGCCGCCATGAGTGACCGATGGAGCAAATGCTGACTTGGCGGGAACGTAGACAAAGTCTTCTCGATCATTTCTTCATCTGTAATTTCTTGGTCACATATCTTTAATTGAAAGACTCTTCGTCGTAGGGCTGAATCATATGCAGTCACAGAGTCAAAGTCTGAGAAATGCAACTGTTGCCAATCAGACATCGCTCGAGGTAGCTCCATCGGCTTCATCCTGTCAAAGTGATCTTTCAGGGATTGCCATAGGACAAGTGGATCGAATTCCAAATAGTACTCATTTTTGAAATCTTCATTTAGATGGCGCCTCATGTACTGCAGAGCCTGTGCCTTCTGCTGATCACTGCATTCTGTGCCCAGGAAAATTGTGCCAATGAGATTCTTCCCGGCTAGATAATCCCTAACATTAGTAGCCCACATCACATATTCTCTTCGCCCGCCAGATGGTGAGAGCCTTGCAAAGTCTGTCCTCACAACGTTAGACATATCTTCCTGCAATTCATATGAAAATATTTAAACAAAGGAAGCTTTATTAATACAAAGTTCCGGCCTCTGTAACAACAATAATATATATAAAGTATAATATGGACAAGTAAAACTGCTATATCTATATGTACTAGGACTTGCAATTATTTGCTTCCCGGAGAATTGTGCATCTTTGTGTTAAGACGAAGAATTATTACATGCGTTTCTAGAACATGGAGCTTGCACTCACTCCATAGTACCATCTGATGTTGCTTATTCAGATAGATAGGCAACCAAGAAACAGCAAGGTTAGACTACACTCTCATAGATCAAAGGATTAAAAACTTCCACATGAAGTTCAGCGAGAAAAGCCTGATGATAGGAACGAAATATGCCGATATAGGAACATACTTTCAAGGCAAGATTCAAACAGTGAAACAGATACAGTTAATTAGTGTAGATCTGAATTGAAACCGATTGTAATTTGTACTAAATTCCATGAGATCGTCCAGAAAGACAAGTACTGTGTTGATCTAGAATGGGGATTACATAGCACGCAAATCAAAACAAACAACACGCGCGCATGTGGTGGTTCCAAGATTGAAAGAGAGCGATCGGTGGACGACAAGATGCATGAACTCACACGCTCACGTCGTCGTCGATGGCGGCGCAGCGTCTCGCCGGAAGGAGGAGTCCGTCGGCTTCCGCCCCCGCACGACAGAGACGACGACATCGAGTTTCTCTCCGAGGAGTGGAGTGGACGGTTGCCCCTCTTCTGGGCGCTTTTTGTGGCACTAATGCTGCGGTTTGCGGAGCCTTAAATTGGCGGCAGTTGCAGAAAGTGGAAGAGACGCGACGAATCGATCGTGATGGGCCCGACTTGGTGGGCTTGGACTGAAGAGACAGCCGTGTTAATTGGGCTCACGACGAAGGCTTTTCGTTGCGAAAGATGGGCCTGTCAGTTGGGCTCGGCACGGTACGGCCCCGCCGCCCAATCCCCACGCCGCTATTTGCCCCCCCCCCCCCCCCCCCCAGGAGTTTCACACAATGGACCTACTCTTACCAAATATTCGATTTCAGTGGTTGAAATCTAAAAATTAATCAGAATTTGACTAAATACTCCGAATGTTGCATAATTAAATGAAGGATGCAAATATGTGTTGTCCACAAGCGCACAGATCTGAAGAGAACGAGTATATATGACTAAAGGATATTAACCATGGCCTCCATAAACATATATGTAATATGTACATCACCAAGCAAACTCGAAGTTGTCTATACATTGCCAATCGACATCTGAAAAGAGTAAAACATGACTCAAGGTTTACTTATACATATGATCTTTCTAGTACACAAGCTCTAGCCACAACAGACCATCCTTGTGCTATCATTTGGTTAACAAGGAAATCCAAGTAACGTGACGCCCAGTACCAGAAAAACTCACATTGGTGCGTTGCACTTAGTGCCGGTCAGCCTGAAGCCAGCACTAACGTGGCCCGAGCGAGGAACAGTGACCGCGAAGCCACGTTAGTGCCGGTCAATAACACCAGCAGACACTAACGTGTGTCATTTAGTGCCGGCTGGTGTTATTGACCGGCATTAACGTGACGCGCCCATTTGGTGCGTGCGTGTAATATTTTTTTTTATTTTTTGTTGATGTAAAAGCACGTTAGTGCCGGCTGGGTTACCAGCCGGCACTAATCTGTGCACGCTAGTGCCGGTCGTTTTGACCGGCACTAACGTGCCGCCCATTTAGTGCCGGCCACAGGGACCGGCATTAAGGCCCCCTGTGACCGGCACTGATAAGAGGTTTCTGCCAGTGGCCCCTCAACGGAACCTCCGAGTTGGTCAGGCATGGTAATTCTCCAGGAGCTTCTGGTTCTGTTTCTCCGCCAGTAGTAACGCCGAAATCAACTCCGAGTACGTGCTATAGTTGTTCTTCATATGCATATCCCGGAGCGGAGTATATAATCACTTGGAGGGAATGTATATAGAATCTTCTCTATCAACTCCGGCTCTGAAATTTCTTTATCATAGGCTTTAAACAGGCCGACAATGTCTTGCAGAGTTGAATTTTATTCAGTCACAGAATCGAAGTCGCTGAAGCTCAAGTGTTCCCAGTCGTACTTTGCTTGGATCAGGTCTACAGCCTTTAGTTGACCAAAGCGATCCCTCAGGGATTGCCACAGAACAAGTGGATCCCGTTCGAAAAGGAACTCATTCTTGAAATCTTCGCCTAGATGGCGCCACATGTAAATCAAGGCATTTGCCTTTTGCGCACGGCTACAGTTGGAACCAGAAGTGATCGGGGTTCCGCTAAGATCATTCTTGGCTAAGTAAGCTTCAATTTTACTAGCCCATGTCAAGTAGTATCTTCATCGGCCACTACCAAGAGAAAGCTTGGGAAAGTCTCCCTTCACAATCTCACACATAACTTCCTGCAAGTGGTAATTTATTTAGCTAACAATGGACAAATAATAATGAAAATAAAACAAAAACTAGGGTTTGCAATGATTTATTAAACAATTAATAACTTATTCCGGAGAAATTTGGGGCAAAGGAAATGCATAACATCATGCTGGAGACAAATGATAAGTCGGAAGAAATCCCAGTGTGTGTACTACACTACTAGTCTACTACACCATCACTAATCAGTTTAGGAATTAAGAATCAGGAGTAATCTTCCATGGATACTCTGCTTCGGGAGCGAGAGACTGAGAGATGTAGTAACCTGGGCACCTGGCGTGCGGAAGCGTGGCTGAACCGCGTGAGTCGATACAGGCACCGCTGGGAGGAGGCAGCGGCGTCCGGCGGCGGGATGGGAACTCTCGTCGCCGCCGGCCCGCCGCTGCGCCGGGAGCACACCACTCAGTTCTGCCAGTGGCGCTGTGGCGGCGGCTCTGGCTTTGCTCTACCACGGAAGAATCTAACTGGCTTCACCAACGCTGACAAAAAGAAAACTACGTTGCGCGGACGTGCGACGCACTCCGCAGCCACTAATTCAATCATTCAAATACACATTTGATATCTGAATGATCACAAATTCGTCAAGAATCGATCCACGCAACAGGAATGACCAAACCCTTCGCACCGCCTCTAATGGCCTCCAAGCGATGGCTTCTCCTCTGCCTTCTGTTCCCACTGCCGTTCCTCGCCATTCCCAGCAAGCCAGGCCGCGGCATCCGTCTCGAGCTGACGCACGTCGACGCCCGCGGCTCACTCGCAGGGGCCGACCGCGTCCGCCGCGCCGCCGAGCGGAGCCACCGCCGGGTGAACGGCCTCCTCGCCGCGGTTACTGCGCCCTCCGCCGCACCGACGCTGCGGAGCGATGGCGGTGGAGCTGCAACGGAGGCGGCGTCCGTGCACGCGAGCACGGCGACGTACCTCGTGGATCTTGCGATCGGGACGCCGCCGGTCGCGCTCACGGCCGTGCTCGACACGGGCAGCGACCTCATCTGGACGCAGTGCGACGCGCCGTGCCGGCGCTGCTTCCCGCAGCCCACGCCGCTGTACGCGCCGGCCAGGTCCGCGACCTACGCCAACGTGTCGTGCGGCTCCAAGCTCTGCGAGGCGCTCCCGAGCCCGATGCCCTCCCGCCGCTGCCGGTCGGCGTCAGCGCCGGAGCCGGGCTGCGCGTACTACTTCTCCTACGGTGACGGCAGCTCCACCGACGGCGTCCTCGCCACGGACGCGTTCACGTTCGGCTCCGGCGCCGCTGCCCACATCCTCGCCTTCGGGTGCGGCACCGACAACCTCGGCGGCACGGACAACTCCTCCGGCCTCGTCGGGATGGGGCGGGGGCCGCTGTCCCTGGTGTCCCAGCTCGGCATCACCAGGTTCTCATACTGCTTCACGCCGTTCAACGACACGGCGATGTCGAGCCCTCTGTTCCTGGGCGCGTCCGCGAGCCTGTCGCCGGCGGCCAAGTCAACGCCGTTCGTTCCCAACCCGCCCGGGCCCGGGCCGCGGCGGCGGAGGAGCTCGTCCTACTACTACCTCTCCCTCGAAGGGATCACCGTCGGCGACACGCTGCTGCCGATCGACCCGGCCGTGTTCCAGCTCACGGCGTCGGGCCGCGGCGGGCTCATCATCGACTCCGGCACGACGTTCACGGCGCTGGAGGAGCGCGCGTTCGTGGTGCTGGCTCGCGCGTTCGCGGCGCGCGTGGCGGCGCCCCTCGCCACCGGCGGCGCGCACGCGCACCTGGGCCTCGCGCTCTGCTTCGAGGCGCCCGAGGGGAGGGGGCCCGAGGCGGTGGACGTGCCGCGGTTGGTGTTCCACTTCGACGGCGCCGACATGGAGCTGCCCCGGGAGAGCGTCGTGGTGGAGGACAGGGCCGCCGGGGTGGCGTGCCTCGGGATGGTGAGCGCGCGGGGGATGTCGGTGCTCGGCAGCATGCAGCAGCAGAACATGCACGTCCTGTACGACGTCGAGAGGGGCCTCTTGTCCTTCGAGCCCGCCAAGTGCGGCGAGCTCTAAGAGGACGATGTGCGGAACATGGGCCCAGTTGTGTGTTGATTTTTCGGTGTTCCTGAAGTGTGCAGGCCCAGTAGAAATGACTGCACTCTAGAAGCAGGGCTCTCTGGAACTCAGTCATGATTTGCAAACGTGTGCTGATGTCCGAGTATGATGACGTTATTAGCTTGGTTGTCAACGGCATTCACAGTTATCCAGCATTGGCGAGCTACGGCAAAAGTCCCATTAGTTTTGCTGTCAATGGTGTGCACATCACTCTCTGGTTTTCCTCTTATTCGGCGTTTCAACTCGAGACAAAATATAGATTAATGAATCAGCTTGTGTATCATGAAAAGGATTCATAATATTACTGTGGAGAGATTTAATTCGATTAGGTCGCCATCATACAATGTTCAAATGGCTTGGTGGCTTGGTGCTGATAAGGTCAATGGGCCTTTTGCTTTGTTGATGAAAGCAATCCAATGGAAAAGATGAAGACGTCGGACGACATGGCGTGCAAACTTGCTCTGCTCCCGATTACAGCTGTCCTCATCGGCCTCCTCCCGCCGGCAACTTTCGCGACGAGCAATCACGGCTTCCGCGCCACCCTCACTCGCGTGCACCCCTACCCCGGCAACTACTCCGCCGCTGCACGCCGCGACGGGCGCCGCCTAGCGTCCCTTTCCATCGCTGACACGGGACGCGCTCGTGTACGCACGAGTTCCTCCTCCTCCTCCCAGCGTGGTCTCCTCCAGGCGCTGGTCGAGAACGGCGCGGGGGCGTACCACATGACCCTGTCCATCGGCACGCCGCCGCTCGCCTTCCCGGCGATCCTCGACACCGGCAGCGATCTCACCTGGACACAGTGCGCGCCGTGCACCGCGTGCTTCGCGCAGCCGACGCCGCTCTACGACCCGGCGGCCTCCTCCACCTTCTCCACTCTCCCCTGCGCGAGCCCCCTCTGCCAGGCGCTTCCCAGTTCCTTCCGCTCCTGCAACGCCACGGGCTGCGCCTACGACTACCGCTACACCGTCGGCTTCACCGCCGGTTACCTCGCCGCGGACACGCTCGCCGTCGGGGACGACACCGCCGCCCCGTTGTTCCCCGGCGTCGCGTTCGGGTGCAGCACGGCGAACGGCGGCGACATGGGCGGAGCCTCGGGCATCGTCGGACTCGGGAGCGGCGCGCTGTCCCTCGTGTCGCAGCTCGGCGTCGGCCGGTTCTCCTACTGCCTCCGCTCCGACGCCGGCGCCAGCCCGATCCTGTTCGGCGCCCTGGCGGCGAACGTCAGCAGCCGCGGCGGCGGTGGGGCACAGTCCACGCCGCTGCTCCAGAACCCCGTGCCGGGTCGGCGCGCACCATACTACTACGTCAACCTCACCGGCGTCGCGGTCGGAGAAACCGAGCTCCCCGTCACGAGCGGCACGTTCGGGTTCACGGCGGCCGGCGACGGCGGGGTGATCGTGGACTCCGGCACGACGCTCACGTACCTCGCCGAGGCCGGGTACGCGATGGCGAGGGAGGCGTTCGCGTCGCAGTTGCAGGCGGCTGGGCTGACGACGGTGGGCGGCGAGCCGTACGACTTCGACCTCTGCTTCGCGGCTGGTGCCGCTGGCGACGTGGGCACCGTGCCGAGGCTGGTGCTGCGGTTCGCGGGCGGCGCGGAGTACGACGTGCCGCGGCGGAGCTACTTCGACGCCGTGGATGAGCGCGGGAGCGTGGCGTGCCTGCTGGTGCTCCCGACGAGGGCGTGTCCGTGATAGGGAACGTGATGCAGATGGACATGCACGTGCTCTACGACCTCGACGGCGGGACCTTCTCCTTCGCGCCGGAGGATTGCGCTAACCTTTGATTTTGCTGCCCATTCTTCAGTGCTCGAAAATTTTAAATCTGTTGTTTCACTTCGCGTATTCTTGCTAAGGGCCTGTTTAAATGGAGCAAATAGGTAAGAAACTGCCGCGTGCACTGAGAGAACAAATGAACTGACACGGTTCTCTAGACGAAAGTTTTTCACCTTTTTTATAAGAACTAAACGAGCCACCTCTAGTTTTGATATTGAACCAATTAGGTGGGAAGCGACTCGCCTATGCGATGGGCGCGGATACACCAGATAGACACACATTCCCCAGCCAACGCCCACTCCATCACAGCTGCATGTGCACTGTACACGAGGAAAAAAATTGAAAAATTAAAATATTGTATTTCATAACCCAAGTATCCAAACGATCTTTACTTACTTTGTGTGAGATATTGAGACGTAGTACAACAGAGAGGAGGTTAAGAGTCAATGATGACATGCGCCGCCGTGCAAGAAACGACATTGGAAGTTGCCACGCAAGATCTTCAGATTTGCTATGAGGTCACCTCCAGCGGCGGGCGACGTCGCCGACTAAGCATATATTTTTATTCGATGCACAGTGCCAAATCAGTGGGAATTTGATAGATGATAGATGAGTCTCAGGTACAGATAGAGACCCGGCTAAAAAATG
The DNA here is from genome assembly GCA_015476505.1 of Urochloa ruziziensis. NCBI lineage: Eukaryota > Viridiplantae > Streptophyta > Magnoliopsida > Poales > Poaceae > Urochloa > Urochloa ruziziensis. The sequence goes on along the minus strand of CM027119.1, from coordinate 70,634,270 downwards.
GTTTTAGTCATACAAGATGGCCTGTCTATATTAGGAAAGCCTTCTTCTCGACCATCAACAACTTTCTTTTTTTAGCTCATCGTCCGCCCGTCCGCTTGTGTGTTCGCCACTGCTTCCACCACCTCCAACGCCACCGACACTAACTCCGCCGGTGATGTTCACCCTCCCCGCCTCCATCACTCCGGCGGCGGACCGTCGCTGCCAACACTAATCCGTCGGTGATATCATGCCTCCACCGCCTTCCCCGGCTCCGGCGGCGGACCGCCATCTCCACCGCCGTCGACCCTAATCTCGCTGCCAATCTCGTCGCGCCTGACCGGCCAATGCCCCTGCTATCTCCACCGTCCAACCGGCCTCCCCCGCGACTCGGCTCCGACGGCGCCAACAACGCCTCCGCTCCCCAACTGTCTCGGCTGCCACCATCGCCAGTCCACCGACCTCCCCGGAGATCTCTCTAAAGCCGAAGAGCACAAACTCGAACCCTCGAGACCCTAACCACTAACCTCGCCATGGCTGGAGCTCGCTCGTCGTCGTCCTGCTCGAATTGGAGGAGCAAGCTTTCGCTCTCGCCTCCACCACCTCCTACCCTGCTCCGGCGGCTCGCCTCCGCCTCCATCGCCGCCAACGCTAATCTTGTTGTTGACTTGTTGGTCCTTCGAATCGGTGTCGGGAGCCATGGGGCCACGGGTTTTGATGATAATGATATTGCTTTTTTTCTCTCACAAGTACACAACCAAATACTCAAGGTTTAATTGTCTTGATGTACTAAACTTGTCGTACCTATTTAGATTCATGGAGTGCAATGTGTGCTTACGGCCCCAATCACCTTTTGTTGATATATCTTTAGGATTCATGGATGCAGTGTGTGCTTACGGCCACGAACCGCCTTTTGCTGAGATATCTTCAGAATATTGCCTAAACCAGCCTCATTGGTAGGTTAACTATGTTATCAAACATGGTTACTAATTGATGTCATTTGCCATTGTTACCATTATGAAAGTGCTAATATTTCATTTTGCATATCATTTCAGAAGCTTGGGTCTACTTTAAACATCATCATAATTCTTAGAAAACTAAGGTCATGCACACTTTTAGTTAGCAGTTTATTTATCCATTTTTTATGATACAATTCACAAGAGTTCAGGTAACTTATTGATATATACATATACAATTTTCATCTATGCAATGAATTTGGAAATGCCATGGTATCAACAAGCACTGTTGTTCATCTTTAAAGTAAAGTTTAACTGATTCTTTGTCTCTTCATCTTCATCCTATAGAGCTGAATTTGATCTGATCAAATTTGCTTCCATTGTTGCAGCACAAGTATGTAAAGATAAACGCTAGCGTGTCTTCGTGCTCTTGCTCCAAATATAGTGGTTCTTCCTTTCATTAGTGATGTTCCACTCACAAATTATTTTTTATTTGTAGTTATGTTGCTATAGAGGCTTTTCCATTCCTTTAGAAAATGGTGTGTTTGCTAGCATAGAAGGACATATGGTGTGCTAAATAGCGACTGCAATATGCATGTGCCCTATTGGCCCCTATTTTTATTGCTTGGTAGAATATAGTACTCCTTTCTTATACGCAGTTCTTTTAGCATTTATCTTAGAGCAAAACTCTTTTTCTAAGTGCAGTTGTGCTACCAAGTGAAGTTGCCTAGTTTTTTTTTTTTTGGCTCAATTGTGCTTGTGCAGTCCTTAGGTACTAACTCTATCCATTTATAGCTCATAATAATCAGGTTTCAGAGACATGTTGAGCTACACGAGTTTATCATAAATGCCGATCGTGTAGCATAGCGGTAGATTGTTTAAGTTCAAGCAGAGACAATGGTTAGCGTGTTTAAATGAGCGAAAAGCGATGAAACCATTTTGCATTGGGTCGCTATGCATAGAGAGAAGAAATGAAACTGACACAGTTTCATAAGTGACTTTTTGCAAAGTTTTGGGACATAAACATGCCCAATTGTGAGAGAAAAAGAGTGCAGGATAGCTATGTAATGGCCGTGTTTAGATGGGAGAGTGGAAATTTTTTGGGATGTCACATCAAAGGAAATTTACCATTCAGGAGTAGTAAACGTAAACTATTGGTAAAACTAATTACAGATCTAGCCAGCAAATCGCGAGACAAATCTAATGACGGGTAATTAGAGGGCAATTAATTAAGAATTAGCGGACGGTTACTGCAGCATTACCGTTGCAAATCGTGGATTAAGTAGGCTCGTTAGACTCGTCTCGCGACATACACTCCATCCATGTGATGGATTATTTTTTTCGTCTACATTTAGTACTGTCTCTTTGATGTGATGGGTGGAAAAAAATTTTACAGGCGCAACTAAACACCGCCAATGTCCAATTCTTCTTATTGTAAACTAATAGTCCTGCTACCAATGGGGGTATAATATTTTAATTTTGCTGAATTATGGAGAAAAGCAAATTGGTCTTAATACTGAACTCTTTTGCATTTTGTTATTTACAGGTTAGGCCAAATAATAGATGCTGAAGAGCTATTTAGGAAAGTAGTAAGTTAGCTCATCTCTTTAACCAAAGCATTCTATATGACAAAGGAAAATGTATTGGTTATGTCAAAACCTTGTGCTTTTTTACCTCATTTCATTATAGCTTTCAAATCAATGTGCATTTTTAGTCTACTGATGAAGGTGCTACTGCACGTAGGTAATATTTTGTCTTGCACTTGGTTAGAAATCTATCCATTTGTTATCTATATTTGGACAATTCCAACAACTGAACCTTAATAGCCTGCGAGAGAGTCTAGACTAAATCCATCAGCAGGCATTAATTTCAGTGATGCAATTTCTGATGATGGCACAAATAACGAAAACATTCCTTCTCCGCTTTTTTTGCCATCCTTGCCTTATTTAATAGAGCACTATTTCTTTGGTTAACGCAATTGCAATTCAATCAGCCGAGCAATTGAACATTGACAGAGAGATGCTTGCTACGATGCCAGCACTAACGGTAGCAACATCATTAGTATGTACGAAGGTCCAAGTACTTATCATCGTACAATTTGGTAGAGTAACCTTTGTGTTCTAATATGTTACAACCATGTGTTAGAAGCATGACAGAACAAATGAAATTAAAAACATTTGCTACTTTATCTACAACACACTATGGATCTCTAGGTGCTTGAAGCTTCTGTAAGCGCTGGCCTTTCTAACCGTGAGCCAAAAGAAATAGAGATAAGCTACAAGGTAACTATTGCTTACTATTCAATCAAGTTTAATCTTTCCATTTCCCTCAGTTCATTGCATTTCCTAGCAGACCATTTTATAAATGACTCCAACATTTCTGCAGTGCACAAGCAACAACGCATCCACAATCAGTATGATGGCGGCGCTGCTTCCGTCTACGCTATATAGAATCTACCGTTTCAATAACCAAAACTGCTCTTTATAATGTTTGTGAATAATCTTTGCCTGCTCGAGCTAAACCATGATGGTACCTAGCTTGTCCAGAATTAGATTGGATAATGTTATAATTGTACGTCGTCAAGTACTATATGATTTCATAAATATTATATTACCATAAAACGTTGTTGCTCTTATTACATTATCTAAAACAATGTGATGTATTATGTATAAACATGTCTCATAATGTTACCGGTATCATGTCCATTAGTAACACTTTCCACAACAAAGCGCTAAATCATGCAAAGCATCGCGCTCAGGGCTATAGTATGAAAGGAAAGAAAAAGCGAGTGTCCTGGTGGCTGGTGCTACCTACTGCTGTCCGGCTCCGGCATCAGTGCTGACGTTAACGCACTTGTCCTTGTCCAACCATCGTCCATCAATGCGTAGTACACAACTCTACGCCCTGCTGGAAGCCGGGCCTTCCGGTGCCCGCTTGATGCTTCGGGAGTTCGGGGTGACCGCGACAACCACCACATGCCACGCGGACCTAGCATCACCCCATTAAAGGACGGCAGCAGCAGCACCGCACACCCCAGCTACCACACCTCAGCACGCATCGCCAGAAACACTGGTGGCCGTCGTCGTCGCTGCCGGACAAGCGAGGAAGGACAACACAATGGCGCCGGTGAAGGTGTTCGGGCCGGCGATGTCAACTAATGTGGCACGGGTTCTGGTGTGTCTGGAGGAGGTTGGCGCCCAGTACGAGGTCGTCAACATCGACTTCCAGGCCAAGGAGCACAAGAGCCCCGAGCACCTCGCCAGAAACGTAAGCAACCGCCGGTCATATATTTCCTCAGCTCCCTCCCTCTGAGTCTCCATACCAATTACCAGTACAATGAGCAGTAGAAGAGGCAACTGAGCCCATGTTCCATTGCAGCCGTTCGGCCAAATCCCGGCGTTCCAGGACGGTGACGTCGTGCTCTTCGGTACACTACACTCTTGCCCTTGCTTTTGCAGCTCCCACTAGCTCTCCGTCGTCAGGATTGAAATTCTACGCAGAACTGTGTTGCCTTGGTTCTACTCTCAAGCGGTCTCACAAAAGCCCTGTTGATTCCCTGTGTTGATATTTTCAGAGTCCCGAGCGATCTCCAAGTACGTTCTCCGCAAGTACAAGTCCCCCGACCCCGAGCACGACCTCCTGCGGGAGGGCAACCTGAGGGAGGCGGCGATGGTGGACGTGTGGACGGAGGTGGAGGCGCACCAGTACAACCCGGCGCTGTCGCCCGTGGTGTACGAGTGCCTCATCAACCCGGCCATGCGCGGCGCCCCCACCAACCAGAAGGTGGTGGAGGAGAGCCTGGAGAAGCTCCGGAAGGTGCTCGACGTCTACGAGGCACGCCTGTCCAAGAGCAAGTACCTCGCCGGGGACTTCCTCAGCTTCGCCGACCTCAACCACTTCCCCTACACCTTCTACTTCATGGCCACGCCGCACGCGCCGCTCTTCGACTCGTACCCGCACGTAAAGGCCTGGTGGGAGAGCCTCATGGCGAGGCCCTCCATGAAGAAGCTTGGCGCCACCATGGCCGCCGGTGCTAAGGCTTGATTCCACGTGCCATACTGCCATGCTCCCGGTTTGCTCTCAATAAACTGAAGCTGGATGCCTGGATTGGACGCGCAATCCAGGAGTCGTGTGCTTCGTTTATATTTCCATATAATATTGGTGACGTACATTTTCCGCGAAATTTTTCGGTATTTTTGCCCACGGACAATGCCTGGGTTGGACACGGACGGATTGGCGTGCAAACTTGCTCTAGTCCCGCTTGCAGCTGTCCTCATCGGCCTCCTTCCGCCGGCGACTTTCGCGACGAGCAATCACGGCTTCCGCGCCACCCTCACTCGCATGCACCCTTATCCCAGCAACTACTCCGCCGCGGCACGCCGCGACGGGCGCCGCCTCGCGTCCCTCTCCAACGCGGCCGCTGGAGGCGCGCGCACGAGCACGAGCACGAGCCCGACCTCCTCATGACCCTGTCCGTCGGCACGCCGCCGCTCGCCTTCCCGGCGATCGTCGACACCGGCAGCGACCTCACCTGGGCGCAGTGCGCGCCGTGCACGGCGTGCTTCGCGCAGCCGACGTCGCTCTACGACCCGGCCGCTTCCTCCACCTCCACTCTCCCCTGCGCGAGCCCCCTCTGCCAGGCGCTCCCTACCTCCTTCCGCCGCGCGTGCAACGCCACGGCCACGAGCTGCGCCTACGGCTATCGCTACGCCGTCGGCTTCACCGCCGGGTACCTCGCTGCGGAGTGCGGACACGCTCGCCGTCGGGGACGCCGCTCCGTTCACCTTCCCCGGCGTCGCGTTTGGGTGCAGCACGGCGAACGGCGGGGACATGTACGGCGCCTCAGGCATCGTCGGGCTCGGCCGCGGCGCTCTGTTACTCGTGTCGCAGCTCGGCGTCGGCCGGTTCTCGTACTGCCTCCGCTCCGGCGCCAGCCCGATCCTGTTCGGCGCGCTGGCGGCGAACGTCACCGGCGGCGGGGCGCAGCCCACGCCGCTGCTCCAGAACCCCGTGCCGGGTCGGCGCGCACCGTACTACTACGTCAACCTCACCGGCCCTACGGTACGCGATGGTGAGGGAGGCGTTCGCGTCGCAGTCGAAGGCGGCCGCCGGACGACTTCGACCTCTGCTTCGCGGCGAACCGTACGACTTCGACCTCTGCTTCGCGGCTGGTGTGGGCACCGTGCCGAGGCTGGCGCTGCGGTTCGCGGGCGGCGCGGAGTACGGCGTGCCGCGGCGGAGCTACTTTGACGCCGTGGATGAGGGCGGGAGCGTGGCGTGGCTGCTGGTGCTCCCGACGAGGGGCGTGTCTGTCATAGGTAACGTGATGCAGATGGACATGCGACCTCGACGGCGGGACCTTCTCCTTCGCGCCGGCAGATTGCGCTAGCATTTGAATTTTTTTCGTCCATTCTTCACAGCTCGGGAATTGTATATACGTTGGTTCATCTTGCACGCATTCCTGCTTTATCCTGTGGCTTTGATATTCAACCATTCAGGTGTGTGTACGTGTGCGCTTTGCGCCGTGCAGATACAGCTACATACAACTCTTTGATTAAGAATGCTATAGACGTATATACTGCTTGCGCACTTAGTAAATTTTGTAGGGCTCTATTTGCACTTTGTACATCTTCGTATTTGTCTTCTGGGCACAGAAATAGAGTGTATTTGTAGTGTACTTAATAATAAACTAGCATGGTGGTATGTGCCACAAGTATGTACTATATAAAAAGAAAATAAAATAAAGATTATGATAAAAAATAAGTAAACTAGCATGGTGGTAGGTGCCACAAGTATGTACTATATAAAAAGAAAATAAAATAAAGATTATGATAAAAAATAAGTAAACTAGCATGGTGGTATGTGCCACAAGTATGTACTATATAAAAAGTAATAAAATAAAAACTATGATAAAAAAAAGTAAGTTTAAACCATTACATTCAATTCAAATTATTATAAATTAAAGATACGAATATACTATATAAAAAGTATATGAGAAACAAATTACAGATTATGAAAATTTTAAAATACATTACGAAGCTAAAAATTCTACATATAAAAGACAAACTCATATAAAGCACGTATAGACTTGATCTAAAACTTCTTTCATAATTTGTGGTTTCAAAAGAGTTGACCTGTGGAAAGTCGGTGCAGGCAAAGTTACATTGTGCAGCTTCTCAGATGATGCTTTGTCAGATGATGCTTGTTCCTTGGTGGGCTTCTTGTCTGCGAGTAGAGGGGTGGACCGATCGGATCGCTCCGTTTTTGGACTTGTTTTCTTCCTCCATGGGTTTGCTAAGTTGGCATGCCATATAGGCGGTTTCGCCACGACGGATGCCGAGGTGGCCACCAACCATTATTTGATTATTGTTTGTCTTGGAGATACCGACAAGTGGGTCCCAGAGCCGATGTTCGTGCCCATGGAGGCCATTGCGGTGGCGCGCTCCGGTTTCTGACGGAGGTGGTGGACCTCTTGATGAGAACCTATCATCTTTGCTATGATCAATATGGGAAAGTTTATATATAGTTTGATGAAACTGGGCGAGTAACAAAATGTTAAAGAACTGGGCGTGCAAGACAAATCAGCATCACTGTAATAAATATTGCGAATCTCGAACTGAAACACTGGGTCACATGTGCTGTAAAGGATCCATTTACATTAATAGGACAGTAGAAAAGAAAAAAAAACACCAATCCTCTTGTCAATCTACTGGTTACCCCAACCCAAGGTAGCATTTCTGCATGTAGTGATTTCGCTGTTGGAAAGCATTCGGTGGATATGCCTACAGAAAGAATTATTTCGAAGACCTGGGCCACGCATGCTGCTGGGTGATGATGGAGTGGACTACTGAGAGAGACATCATTCAGTAGTTTGGCAAAGCAATGTTCAATGCTATGGCGACAACGAAGGCCGCAGAGATGAGCGCAACAAACAACGGGCCTGCAAGATATTGGATCAAAAAGCTGCTGGCGAAACAATGAAGCAATTGGCGTACCGATCTGCCCTTAATCTTATCTATGTCGACAAGCCCTCTCCATCCGGCTCGCCGCCATACTGCTTTCACCAACCCAAGATGCCAGGGAACCCAGATGTCAGGTAAGGCGAAGAACACTGTAGCCAAACACACCGTGTACACAGAGGCAATGAACCCACGATTGCCATCACCAAGCACGAGATGAAACCCGAAAGCGAACGCAGCAATGATGAAGTACGCTGCCAGGGGCAGCAGCACAGACGCCAGTCCTTTGTACCGTGAACGTTGATTGTGTGGAACTTCCCTGGTTCCACCAAGAATAAGGAAGCAGGTTGCTGTGGCGGAGCATACGAAGGCTAGGGTGTCCGACACCGCAAATGCTCTGAAAGCAAAGCGCCTCGCCAGAGTTGCTGTCCCTGCACCCGAGCGGTCATCGGCGACAAAACCCCCTGGCACGGTGAAGGCAGACGCAAATGCCACGGTAGCGATCAGGACTGATCCTATAGTCCCGGTTTTTGTCAAATTATCTTCATCTTTGGATGCTTCTTCCACCACTTGTTTCACGTTTGCACATAGATAGTGAATTCTATCTAAAGTAATAGTTGCTTTCGACCATATTAGACAACAAACCGTAAGGTGATGTGGACTCTGTAAATAAAAGATAAAAGAAAAAAATACATTTTAGTACTTTTCATGTACTCCCTCCATCCCCACAAAAAATAGCGTTCTGTTTTTTTTCAAACAGCAACAAATCGTTAGTCGAGTTTTATGTAGAAGCAGGCAGACGAAATATGTTTCCATTTAATCATGCATGAATGAGATTAACACACTAGGTTATGTGAATCCTGCAACATCATTCGTTTTGAATAAATTTTGAAAATTGAACATCATTCTTTTTTAAACGGATGGAGTAGGTCAGAACTGCCACAAGGATCTTAAAAAAAAAGGTGGTCTTCCAAAAAGAACAGCTACAAGGTGTAAGCAAACTTAGTGAGCTACGATTTTGATAGGATTTCTTAAGGGCTTGGTGCCAAGACATGTGAGAGGACCTATTATCATCAATGGATTCTATCCACACGTGATGAGCACATGGAATTTAATAATTTTTCTCCGAAGTTTTTCAAGTTTTGGGGTTTTTCCAATTCATAGGGCAAGCTCAATCCTTTTTAGCTGTGTTCTCTTGAAATGGATCACCCATGTTGATACAAGGCCATGGTTCAAATTAAATTGGCATCAACCTGATTTGATTATGAGCTAGTTAGTGTGTAGCTTACTAATCCATACTTTGTCATTTTGCTTCTGCATGTCTTTGAGATTTTTCATAATCGATCCTCTAGGGCTAGCGAGTTTTTCCTAGTATCGCCATTAGAAGCGCAGCTTGGGTTGGAGCTGAGTAAAGTTTCAAAAGCATATAAACACCCCTTGCCACCTTTTCCATTTTAACTTTTTGTTAAAAAACGAAAGCAGCACTACAAAATACTCCCTCAATTCTAAATTATAAGTCATTTAAATTTTTACATTCATTAACTTTAATATGTAACTAGATATATTATGCCTAGATACTATGTCTATGTATTTGAAAAAGTCAAGAAAACCAATAATTTGAAACGGAGGGATTAAAATGATGATGATGATATAGTAACACGCAGATCGAGTAACCATAGAATAAATTTACCAGTATGTAGGTGTTTGATCTGGGTGGCAATGCATGGATAGCAAGAGCTCGAGCAGTTAGGCCGTCCTTACTGGCCATGTAAGTTTTCACCTTCATCGTCTGCAGTAGTAAACTGACGATCCGTGGAGATCCATGCTTCGCAGCTAAATGGAGCGGTGTGTTTCCATCATAATCCACCGCATTCAACAGCATAGAAAAGGTGTCAGTTTTGGCAGATGTAGCGCACCACTGCGTCCTTATTAAATTCCACGGCACAATGAAGCAAATTTCTTCCTTGAGCATCAACCATTTCGTAGTAGTCCGGGCATTTCTGCACGAGCTTATCAATGATTGCCGTGCTCCCGACCATAGCAGCAATATGTACGGGAAATGAGCCCTTGTTGTTTGAAATGCGAGGTAGCTCGTCCGATGTAGGATCATATTCTAAGAACAGGTCAATGACATCGAGAACAGTACACCTAATTGCAAAAAGGAGAGGTGTTCTTCCGGACGAATCAACTTTGGTAAGCAAACCTGGACCTTCAGGCTCCCACTTTAGAATTACTTGAGCCATTTCTCGAGCGATTTCTGGTTGAAATTGGCAGTTTGAGCACTGGTTTCGATTGACTGAATTTTAGGATGGAAACGTATTTGAAACCAAATATCGAAACCAAATGCAAGCTGGAAGTGGAAGCCATTGAAGTAATCGGAGGACAGCATGGGAAAAAAAAAATCTAACAATCATGTCATCACCCGCTTCAATGCCATACCTCTTGTAGCAATTGCCGCGGCATGCAGAGCAGTCCGACCCTCCGGACCAGAATACGACGCAGGTGATGGCGTTCCGTCTAGCGCCGGCCGTAGAATCGCCCTGACCATCTCTAGCGAGTCAATCGACGCTGCCAAGTACAGCGGCGAGGAACCGTCCTCGGTTGTGAGCGCCGACAGCTCGGGAGCCTCCGTTATCAGCAGATCCACCAACCCGGCATGGCCGTACCGGACTGCTTCGTACAAGGCGGTGGCGCCGAGGCAGTTCCTTGTCCCCAGCGCCGCCGCTGCTTCCTCTCCGCCGGCGCGCATCGCCGAGAGGAGGCAGGCCACAACCTCCCGGTGCCCGGCCTTGGCCGCGCAGTGCAGCGGCGTGTCGAGGCTCCGGTTGCGCGTGGCCAAGAGCGAGGGCGCCTTCTCGCAGAGGAGCGCGGAGAGCTTGGCGTGGCCGCGGCTGGCGACAAGGTGCAACGCCGTGTTCCCGTTGCACGTCACGCCGAGGAGGCAGCTCGCTCCTGCCCGCGGCGGCGACACTACTGGGCCCGGCGACGTGCCGCCGCCGCCGTTGACGTCTATGGCGACGTGACCGTTTGCTTGCGGGCGGCCTTCACCGCTCACCAGCTGCTCCAAGCGGACCACATCCCCGGCGGTCAGCGCCTTCAATAGCTCCGTGCTCAGTGTCATCTTCTCCGGACCAAATTCCACTGCCGCGGCAAGAGCTTCCGCCATGATCTCGACTAGAAACTGAACTTTGGGCACTTGCAACTGCTCGACGGCCTCTTGCTTGTTGCTCTGTTTATTAGCTTCTGTATGAGAGTGTGTTTTGTTGCAGAGCCTTAGTGCAAAGCAGTGACAGGACAGGAGTCAACTGTCAACGGTCCCATCTACTGGAAGTTGCGGTGGTTGTTCCCTTGCTCTTATTTGAAATATTATATGCTCACCGTGACTCATTGTGTACCGGAAGGCTGTAAAGTTACATGTATAAGTTTTGTTTATGACTTACCGAGAGACCGCCAGCAGTAGTCAACACACCACTTACCAATTGCCAGGTATTTGCCCTTCCGCTATTTCATTTGCTCCAAACTTTCGTTCTTATACTCGGTCTCCAACCACTACTATGTTGACGAATTTGACCAAACTTGACCTATACTTGTGCTGTCGACTGTCGTGGAGGTTGATGAAAAACGGCACTTCTCTAGCAGTATCCTCGTCACTTCCAACCAAAGAACTGCTACTTTTTCTCTTTAAAAAAACAATGAAATAAAATATCCCAACTTTCACATCGTGAATGTTTTAGACTTTTAGCTGTTCCCTATCACAATTGTTGCACCCATAGCAAAAGCAAACAAATATTCACATAACAAAAAAAATCTTAATAATAGAGATCAAGAGCCTTTAGCTTAATCTATTGCTAAACATTCATCCTATGACCGGCATATTGAGCCCAAGGGGCTCTCTCCTCTCCTTCTCTTCTCCCGCCCCTCCTTACTCAACTCAGTTTTCTACTTAAAATATGTAGACAACATAACGGTAAATAAAAAGCCTATTAATTGAAAGTCACTGATATAAAATATATTAAATTACTATTACGCTTCCCTTTTGGTTATTAGCAAATTTCACACCCCTGAAATGATGGAGTTGACAACGAACTATTTGCTTCCTAAAGCTGAAGAATATCTTTTCAAAAAAAACATTCATCACACTAAAATCAGTTGGCATAAACAGCATGTTCGGCAGGCAGAAAAGTTAGCTGCTTCGGACTGATTTAATAGTGTTTTATGAGAGAGAAATATTGACTGATTCTGACTTATTCTGGCTGACAAGGCGAAACGAACAAGCTATAAGTCTCCACACCAAAAGAATTGTACCAAAACAAGATATAAAGCCTATTCAGCGGAGAGGAAGAGGTAGAACATTTTTTACACAAAAAGCACGCGGTTAATGGCTGACAAGGCGAAACGAACAAGCTATAAGTCTCCACACCAAAAGAATTGTACCAAAACAAGATATAAAGCCTATTCACGGAGAGGAAGAGTTTTTACACAAAAAGCACGCGGTTAATGGCTGACGGCCTCTTGCTTGTTGCTTTCTTTATTAGCTTCTGTATGAGAGTGTGTTTTGTTGCAGAGCCGTAGTGCAAAGCAGTGAAAAAGCACCACAGCCAGCCATACAGGACAGGAGTCAACTGTCAACGGTCCCATCTGCTGGAAGTTGCGGTGGTGGTTCCCTTTCTCTCATTCGAAATATTGTATGCTGTCACACCCGGTTCCGTAGACAAAACCGAATGCTATCTATATGTATGCCAGGATCTAGTTTCATACATATAGTGACATCATTAGTAAATAACAGCAACAGTATCACGTAAAGAAAAGGAGTTTATCAGAGATTTACGCTTAATCCTGGAAACGAAGGCTCCAAACTTCACAGGCAATCGACTGGGGGTAGCGTACGCCTAGCACTCAGCGACATCTTCAGAAAACTTCATACACCTTCTTCTTCTGAGCAGCAATTTAGCAAGGGTGAGTACACTTATGGTTGGTACTCAGCAAGGCCACGGAAATTAACCAGAAAATGATTTCATATCAACTTCAAGTATATTACTCATGTGAGGGTCCAGGCTGCTCTTGACCGTGAGCACGGCTGATATATCAGTTTTAAACACTCTGCAGAGGTTGTACACTTTCACCATAAGTCGCGTAAAAGTTCAGAAGAACTTTGGACCCAACCATGCTGCACCACACAGGCGCTTATCACACTACCGAGGTGTGACTGCATAGGGACGCTACGAGGCCTTTACAAAGATTCTTCAGTAAATAATAGTCCGCTAAGGATTCAGGTCGCCGCAGTCATAACCCTCCCTAGTGAGCAGAGTATCTTAGCAAAGCATACCTCTCAAGAGGACCGGGCTATACCCTGTCAACGCCACCCCTCTTGCCCTTTTCAGGTAAGACTATCATCCACCCAAGTTTCTAATTAATTAGCCAAGACCAGAGCCATGTAGTCTCATGGTTGTACTGTAAATCCTGGGTGGTTCTCCACGTTCCGATTAAAATTCATCATGATAGTATTAAAGCATAGATAGAAGGATGGTTAGGGTCACTTGCCTTTCACCGAAGTGTAACTGTTCAGAGTCTTCAGCTCTTGATCTTCAGAAACTCTTGAACATCGGTGCTTCTACTCGTAACAATCATCAGGCACAAACATACAAAGCAATAAATAAGAACTGAGAACAATGCACCAATCAAGAAAGGCTTTAAAAGAATGCACTAAAGGATAAGGATCGAGACTATGGATCGTGAAGACGCATAAAACACTAAGAACGATGCTATCGTTGAGGCATACATCTATCGGGGAAACTTTGGTTGCAAAGAAAAGGACAAAGGCTATATGCTGCATTATTTTTAATTTATAAAAACACATGTAAAGGTTATTTCAAAGAAATACCCACATTAGAGTTAATCATATTATATTTGTATATGAAAAGACGTTGTAAACCTAGTCAACTTTTATTTATAAACATTCATGTATAAATTATGCCATTTAAACATTTGACTGAAAAGGGACATAGGTGATAACATCTAAGCGCATATCTTTATGATTCGTGTTGAACCAAATTATAATTCAAAACACATTTATATTTATATTTAGCCAAATTAACATTTGTTTATAAAAGCCGGTGTAAAAACCTATCCAACTTTTAATTAGCAAATGATTCAGTCTCGAACATTAAGCAAATTAAGTTTGATTATGAAAAGCCGAGGTTTAACTCTATTTAATTTTATGTAGAAACTCAATTAAATAGTATTAGTCAAGTTAATTTGATTATGAAAAAATCGAGGTAAACCTTAATTAAACTTTTATTAAGAAAAGACATTCAAATAGACTTTAATCAAATTAATATGAAATTTATTTTTAAAAACCTGCATGATGGGAAACATCAGTACTACTGTGTACTTTATGTTATTATGAACCTAACGCAATTTGAACGGATCGAAACGGAGCTAAAACGCGAAATCTATGCACTAAACAAGCTACAGGGGTCTAGACGTGATTAACCATAGATTATGAGGGGTAGCTGGTAAGATTCCTGAGAGACAGTGAATAGTGCTCGTGAAAAGGCTAAACTACAGGGTTAGACATGTAAAAGTGCTCGGGTGGGATTTATGTGCAAAGGTGGGATCTTGGTAGGGGGTTATCCATAAAAGATACAAGACAAGGGTTTTAGGTTTTTGATTTGGATGTTTATAGGGGGTGTGGCTGTAAAACTACCTTTTCTTTTTCCTGGAACCACACAGGCGGCGGCGGATGTTTGCTGGTGGCCGGCGGCTTTGTTGGCGGCGAAATCGCCGGCGATTCTTGCAGGGAGAGGCTCGATTGAGGTGGGGGAAAAGGAGAGGAGGACGAGGGGAACTCATTCAGGGTCTCACCGGCGGCGGAGGATGACAGAGGCGGCCGGATTTGGAGGTGAGGCGGCAGCGAAGCTTGGACAGCAGCCGGCTCGGGTTCTCGCCTAATGGCGGCGCTTCGATGGAGGATGACCGACGCGGACGGGCGACGGAGCTTTGGCTTGCTGCTGCGGAGCTTGTGTTGGCGAAGGATTCGTCCGGCGGTCGGCGTATGCGGCGAATTGGGGCGACGACGGCCGGCGGGTTCCGGCGGCGTCGGCGCGCGGCACTGCGCAAGGAGGCAGGAGAGGGGGCGGGTGGCCAGCAGGGGCGCGCAGAGGCTCGGGCGCTGGCCTTTATAGGCGTGTGGGGCGGAGGAAGGAGAAGGGGCGGCAGCTAGTGGAGCTCGGTGGCCATTAATGGCCAGAGGAGGTGCGGGCAGCGGTTACTGGAAGGGGAAACGAAGGGAAGGACGCGTGCTCCACTGAGCATTGAAGGAGAGCAAGCGGCGCGGTGCTGCAGTGGGAAGGGCGAGCGGCGCAGTGTGTGGCAGCCTGGGCACCATGGTCGGTTGGACGAAGGTGGCCGGCTGGAGGTTGAAGAAGGTTATGACGCGCGGGGCCCGGATGTGGGGGATATAGTACCCGGGTACCTCACGAGCAAGCCTGGCAGCCCACCAAAAGGGGGCGGCCTACATCACCGTTCCGGACCTGAAGACGTGCGGGACAAGTCGGCGCACGGAGGAAGGATCTGGAAGGAGAAGTCCTAGTTGGAATAGGAATTATTGTAAAGAAGGAAAGGATTCTTAGAGATAGGATCGGATACAAACCGACTTGTAACCCTGCCCCCCGATATATAAGGCGGGCAGGGACCCCCTCAAAAACATCTGAACCACGACTCGAGCCAACTCGAATCATAATCTACACAATACAACACCCCAAAACAGGACGTAGGGTATTACGTCGAGTCGACGGCCCGAACCTGTATAAACCCTTGTGTCTGTCCATCCTAACCATCTTGCTTCCGATCTTTGCGATCTTCCCTACGTTACAAATCACTTCCGTGGGCTACCCCGTGGAAGACTGCCGGAGATAATATCACCGACACCGGATGTCAGCGAGAGAGGGAGGGAGATGGGAGGTGGGCTGCGATGGGCTGTTGTGCTGGGCCGGATGGAGTGGGCTCAGCCCATGGGCTTGGCTCGGATAGAGAGGAGGGTTTTCTTTTCTTTTTATTTTCAGAAAACATTTCTTGTGTAAAGAAAAATCTAGATGAAGCTAGATAATTCATTTAAACCACGAAAAAAATGCTCTGAAAATCCCAAAACTTTTAGGACAATTCCTAGAGATAGATTGGAACATGAGGAGTCCAAATAAAATACTTGGAGCTCATAAAAAAAGAATTTAGAGCCTTCTAGTAAATAGATTTAGCTCTAGGAAGGTGAGAATAAATTCCGGAGAAAGCTGGAAAATTCTCAGAAGAACAGGGTCGTCGTCTAAACGTATTTTTCAAACCTTTGCAATCAAGAAACACTAGAATGCATCAGCATGAATGCAACACTCATAGAGCCAGTTTATTTAATTTAGAAAATACAATCAATTCATTTCCTATACTAAGTTACCTGTCAAGAAAATAAATGTTGAGAAAATTTTAAATTATGAGGAAATCATTGCTTTACTTCTCTTTCTATTCGCATCCTGAAATCAGGGTGTGACAAATCTACTCCCCTTAAAAGGAATCTCGTCCCGAGATTCGCAAAGGCTAGCAAGAGACAAAGGTATAGGTGGGTAGCATCAAACTCCTATTAATTTTCTTCCAGATCGTTCATTCTTACAAAAGCTCACCTTTTGAAGAACTTTCTTTATGTCTTGATAAAGCAATTTGAATAGACCTATGTCGATTCCATGATCGCTTTTCCTTGGCTTAACTGTCTCCTTTCGAGATGATCTCACTTCTTCTCAAAACAATCTTTACTTATTGTCCAAATGCCGAAGTCTTTTCTTTATGAAACTTTTCGTAAGTATCACCACAAAATTACTCTTTTTTTTATACGACTAGTGTGCTCATGTTTAGATAGATACCGGTTTATGTAAATGGCCTGTTTCACCATAACATCCTTCTCTTACCAAGGCATCTAGACTTTTCTTCATGTACTCCTGGTTCATTGGACACTATTTAGCTATTAGTCTCAGTTTACTACAATTGTAGCATGACCATTGGAAATTGCCCACGTATCACTTTGTGGGGCACCTTCTAGTGTGATGACTTAACTTGCTATGGTTGCATCACTGTCATGGCATATCCCTCGATTCGTACAAAATAGCGAGTCTTCCATCTTGGCTTCCTTTTTGCTCTACCATAGCTCTTGGTGGAATGGCTTGCGCATTAGAGTTCTTCATGATAGAGTTGTCATGTGGAGGTTCAACAATTTCCGGCTATGGTTGGTAGGAACTGGGTTGAGTATTGCTATCTGTTAATGGTTCTTGTAACTCCATCTTCTCTTGGTTTTCTTTGTTTGCTCGTTACTTGGGTTGCTTGATTCTACTCAGCTAAAATTCTTTGAACGAAGTACTCCAATCCACAAGGTTTATAGTCTCATTACTATCTTAGTTTTGGGTAATTACTTCTCAGACTGGATCTTGGGTAGATATCTCCCTCTTCTTATTGATGTCTAGCTGATAACGTTTCTTGTGTCAGCTGTCATTCGGCTAGCTTCTTCCTGTAGACATGAATGACCATAATGCTCACAACATTTACATGTTCCGGGAATCTTAATATCCTCAGGTTGTATCTCCATCTCGAGCTCTGGCGCTCTACGGCTTTTTTTTTATTCCTTTAATGGTTCAACGCTTCATCAACTTGCCTTTTTATTGGTCCGGCGAAAACTTTTTCCTTGTTCATCTCCATGTTATGTGGGGGTGATGTCGGTGTTGCCTTCATCTTCTTTCTTGGTTGTTGATGTCATCATCAGCAGAGTGAGGTAGATGGGAGAATAACAAGCAGCAAGGTATGACATAAGAACTAAAGGAATGCTTTCTTTTCTTCAACTTGCTTCTACCCAGACGATGGTGGTGACGATAGCTTCTACTTGTTGACACTAGTGTTGTCTTCACTTTCTTCTTGATGTACTCCATTGGAACAAGGATATAGAAAGGAAGATGACAAGGATGTGGGTGGTACAAAAGAAGAACCCATCTATGCAACTGATGTTATTGTAGGTATAAGACCCACAATACACCAACAATCATTACAAAGAAACAAATCAAACAAGGTCATAAAGACAAGCATCATCATGCAAAACACAAAATCGCACCAATCAACACTTAGTCAAAGAACGATACTAAGCGTTGTTAATAAGGTTGTAAGGGGTGCTCCTAAGCAAGGGTGGTATGTTAAAGCTTCAACATTGATGGCACATGACTCCTTCAGCTTGTCCATTGTTGAATAAGCTTCTTGACGCGGTGGTGTTGAAGGTGGCTTCAATTGCTCAGACTTGCTTCTGGTGGTGAACGAGTAGCTCCATCTTTGGATGACTCGGACAAGCTTTTGGGTAGGTAGCACGGATCATCTAAACATTTTGAATAAGAGGAGAGTAGAAAAGACACTTTGGAACCTAAAAGACCAAAGGTGTGATTCAAACTAGAATAAAGAGCAATAATGAGAGCAAAAGGGTACTCCCAAAATAATGAGGGTATGAATAGACAGGGCAAACCATGCCTAAAGAAATATTCAAGGAAAGTTGAATAAACAAAATACAAGGAAGGGAAATAGAAATTTCAAAGAGGTAATGAGTAATTAAGGTCAAAGAATCAATGAGAAGGATTACATAAACAATAATTAGAGATTTGCAACATCACCAATAAATCAAGGAGGTGAGATGCAAGAGATAGGCAAATCATTCATCAAGGAGGATGCATGATCAAGATCAGAAGTCATCAAGGGGAGAGATAATAAACTGACAAGGGTTAAGAGTTTTACATTTGCTAAACAAGGGAGTGCAAATGAAAAGAGGTTGAGAGGACAAGGTGAGGTACCAAGGGGAATTTTAGAAAAGAAAGTGGTCAAGGTGTGAGAATATTCATCGGGGAGGTCAAGGATAATGCAGAAATAAATTTTATATCAAAAGAAACCTTAGAGAACGACCATTGCTATCTAGGCTTACGTCCTACAGTCGATACAGCTCTGATACCACTTCTGTCACACCCGGTTCCGTAGACAAAACCGAATGCTATCTATATGTATGCCAGGATCTAGTTTCATACATATAGTGACATCATTAGTGAATAACAGCAACAGTATCACGTAAAGAAAAGGAGTTTATCAGAGATTTACGCTTAATCCTGGAAACGAAGGCTCCAAACTTCACAGGCAATCGACTGGGGGTAGCGTACGCCTAGCACTCAGCGACATCTTCAGAAAACTTCATACACCTTCTTCTTCTGAGCAGCAATTTAGCAAGGGTGAGTACACTTATGGTTGGTACTCAGCAAGGCCACGGAAATTAACCAGAAAATGATTTCATATCAACTTCAAGTATATTACTCATGTGAGGGTCCAGGCTGCTCTTGACCGTGAGCACGGCTGATATATCAGTTTTAAACACTCTGCAGAGGTTGTACACTTTCACCATAAGTCGCGTAAAAGTTCAGAAGAACTTTGGACCCAACCATGCTGCACCACACAGGCGCTTATCACACTACCGAGGTGTGACTGCATAGGGACGCTACGAGGCCTTTACAAAGATTCTTCAGTAAATAATAGTCCGCTAAGGATTCAGGTCGCCGCAGTCATAACCCTCCCTAGTGAGCAGAGTATCTTAGCAAAGCATACCTCTCAAGAGGACCGGGCTATACCCTGTCAACGCCACCCCTCTTGCCCTTTTCAGGTAAGACTATCATCCACCCAAGTTTCTAATTAATTAGCCAAGACCAGAGCCATGTAGTCTCATGGTTGTACTGTAAATCCTGGGTGGTTCTCCACGTTCCGATTAAAATTCATCATGATAGTATTAAAGCATAGATAGAAGGATGGTTAGGGTCACTTGCCTTTCACCGAAGTGTAACTGTTCAGAGTCTTCAGCTCTTGATCTTCAGAAACTCTTGAACATCGGTGCTTCTACTCGTAACAATCATCAGGCACAAACATACAAAGCAATAAATAAGAACTGAGAACAATGCACCAATCAAGAAAGGCTTTAAAAGAATGCACTAAAGGATAAGGATCGAGACTATGGATCGTGAAGACGCATAAAACACTAAGAACGATGCTATCGTTGAGGCATACATCTATCGGGGAAACTTTGGTTGCAAAGAAAAGGACAAAGGCTATATGCTGCATTATTTTTAATTTATAAAAACACATGTAAAGGTTATTTCAAAGAAATACCCACATTAGAGTTAATCATATTATATTTGTATATGAAAAGACGTTGTAAACCTAGTCAACTTTTATTTATAAACATTCATGTATAAATTATGCCATTTAAACATTTGACTGAAAAGGGACATAGGTGATAACATCTAAGCGCATATCTTTATGATTCGTGTTGAACCAAATTATAATTCAAAACACATTTATATTTATATTTAGCCAAATTAACATTTGTTTATAAAAGCCGGTGTAAAAACCTATCCAACTTTTAATTAGCAAATGATTCAGTCTCGAACATTAAGCAAATTAAGTTTGATTATGAAAAGCCGAGGTTTAACTCTATTTAATTTTATGTAGAAACTCAATTAAATAGTATTAGTCAAGTTAATTTGATTATGAAAAAATCGAGGTAAACCTTAATTAAACTTTTATTAAGAAAAGACATTCAAATAGACTTTAATCAAATTAATATGAAATTTATTTTTAAAAACCTGCATGATGGGAAACATCAGTACTACTGTGTACTTTATGTTATTATGAACCTAACGCAATTTGAACGGATCGAAACGGAGCTAAAACGCGAAATCTATGCACTAAACAAGCTACAGGGGTCTAGACGTGATTAACCATAGATTATGAGGGGTAGCTGGTAAGATTCCTGAGAGACAGTGAATAGTGCTCGTGAAAAGGCTAAACTACAGGGTTAGACATGTAAAAGTGCTCGGGTGGGATTTATGTGCAAAGGTGGGATCTTGGTAGGGGGGTTATCCATAAAAGATACAAGACAAGGGTTTTAGGTTTTTGATTTGGATGTTTATAGGGGGTGTGGCTGTAAAACTACCTTTTCTTTTTCCTTGGAACCACACAGGCGGCGGCGGATGTTTGCTGGTGGCCGGCGGCTTTGTTGGCGGCGAAATCGCCGGCGATTCTTGCAGGGAGAGGCTCGATTGAGGTGGGGGAAAAGGAGAGGAGGACGAGAGGAACTCATTCAGGGTCTCACCGGCGGCGGAGGATGACAGAGGCGGCCGGATTTGGAGGTGAGGCGGCAGCGAAGCTTGGACAGCAGCCGGCTCGGGTTCTCGCCTAATGGCGGCGCTTCGATGGAGGATGACCGACGCGGACGGGCGACGGAGCTTTGGCTTGCTGCTGCGGAGCTTGTGTTGGCGAAGGATTCGTCCGGCGGTCGGCGTATGCGGCGAATTGGGGCGACGACGGCCGGCGGGTTCCGGCGGCGTCGGCGCGCGGCACTGCGCAAGGAGGCAGGAGAGGGGGCGGGTGGCCAGCAGGGGCGCGCAGAGGCTCGGGCGCTGGCCTTTATAGGCGTGTGGGGCGGAGGAAGGAGAAGGGGCGGCAGCTAGTGGAGCTCGGTGGCCATTAATGGCCAGAGGAGGTGGGGGCAGCGGTTACTGGAAGGGGAAACGAAGGGAAGGACGCGTGCTCCACTGAGCATTGAAGGAGAGCAAGCGGCGCGGTGCTGCAGTGGGAAGGGCGAGCGGCGCAGTGTGTGGCAGCCTGGGCACCATGGTCGGTTGGACGAAGGTGGCCGGCTGGAGGTTGAAGAAGGTTATGACGCGCGGGGCCCGGATGTCAGCGAGAGAGGGAGGGAGATGGGAGGTGGGCTGCGATGGGCTGTTGTGCTGGGCCGGATGGAGTGGGCTCAGCCCATGGGCTTGGCTCGGATAGAGAGGAGGGTTTTCTTTTCTTTTTATTTTCAGAAAACATTTCTTGTGTAAAGAAAAATCTAGATGAAGCTAGATAATTCATTTAAACCACGAAAAAAATGCTCTGAAAATCCCAAAACTTTTAGGACAATTCCTAGAGATAGATTGGAACATGAGGAGTCCAAATAAAATACTTGGAGCTCATAAAAAAGAATTTAGAGCCTTCTAGTAAATAGATTTAGCTCTAGGAAGGTGAGAATAAATTCCGGAGAAAGCTGGAAAATTCTCAGAAGAACAGGGTCGTCGTCTAAACGTATTTTTCAAACCTTTGCAATCAAGAAACACTAGAATGCATCAGCATGAATGCAACACTCATAGAGCCAGTTTATTTAATTTAGAAAATACAATCAATTCATTTCCTATACTAAGTTACCTGTCAAGAAAATAAATGTTGAGAAAATTTTAAATTATGAGGAAATCATTGCTTTACTTCTCTTTCTATTCGCATCCTGAAATCAGGGTGTGACATATGCTCACCGTGACTCATTGTGTGCCGGAAGGCTGTAAAGTTAATTACATGTATAAGCTTTGTTTATGACTTACCGAGAGACCGCCAGCAGTAGTCAACACACCACTTACCAATTGCCAGGTATTTGCCCTTCCGCTATTTCATTTGCTCCAAACTTTTGTTCTTTCTGAGCACCCAACTCGGTCTCCAACTATCTCAAAAAAAAAAAAAAAAAGGTCTCCAACCACTACTATGTTGACGAATTTGACCAAACTTGACCTATACTTGTGCTGTCGACTGTCGTGGAGGTTGATGAAAAACGGCACCTCTCTAGCAGTATCCTCGTGATTTCCAACGAAAGAACTGCTACCTTTTCTCTTTAAAAAACAATGAAATAAAAATATCCCAACTTTCACATCGTGAATGTTTTAGGATGAAAATGGTAACCGTTTTGATTGATTCCGTTTTTTATCGTATTACAATACTTATTATTTTTAACTAACTTTTTTCATCATATTGTTCCGTTTTGATCTATTCATTTGACAAAATAAAAATATAAAATTTTTGTAACATATTTGTAAAATTTGCAAAATTTGTGATACCGTTTCCGATCGTTTTCATCCCACTACTTTTAGCTGTTCCCTATCACTATTGTTGCACCCATAGCAAAAGCAAACAAATAGTTCACATAGCAAAAAAATCTTAATAATAGAGATCAAGAGCCTTTAGCTTAATCTGTTGCTAAACATCCATCCTATGACCGGCAAAACCCCCCATTATTTTTTATAGTTATGACATGTCGGCACAGTGACGAAGGCAGGATTGAGCCCAAGGGTCTCTCTCCTCTCCTTCTCCCGCCCCTCCTTACTCAACTCAGTTTTCTACTTAAAATCTGTATATAAAATATATTAAAATACACATTGCACTTCCCTTTTGGTTATTAGCAAAGTTCACACCCCTGGATATGATGGAGTTGATTGCGAACTATTTGCTTCCTAAAGCTGAAGAATATCTTTTCAAAAAAACATTAATCACACTAAAATGCATAAACAACATGTTCGGCTAGTAGAAAAGTTAGCTGTTTCTTACTGATTTAATAATGTTTTGTAAGAGAGAAATATTGGTTGATTCTGACTTATTCTGGCTGACAAGACGAAACGAACCAGCTGTAAGTCTCCGCACCAAAAGAATTGTACCAAAACAAGATATATAAAGCCTATTCACGGAGAGGAAGAGGTAGAACAATTTTTTCACACAAAAAGCACGCGGTTAATGACAATTTTAGTAATTTTGGACTCGGCAGCAGCGCAGTCAATATAATGGAAACAATATCACTCATCAAGTCATCGTATTAGTAGTTTGGCAGAGCAAAATTTAGCGCTATGGCGACGATGAAGGTGGCTGAGATGAGCGCAACAAACGCTGGCCTTTCAAGATGTCCGCACACGAGGCTACTAGTAAAAAGGCGGAACCATTCCCGGAGGGTCGAGGAGCCCTCGTGCACATTGGCAAGCCCTCTCCACCCGGCCTGCCGCCAGATCGCCTTCGCCATCCCAAGATGCATGGAGATCCAGATGCCAGGGAAGCAGAAGAGCTCCGTGGCCAGGCACGCGGCGTACACGAAGACCACCAGCCCGCGGTTGGCGTCGCCAAGAGCGAGGTTGAACCCGAACGCGAACGCGGCGATCGTGAACTGCTCCCCCACCGGCACCAGCCTAGACGCCAGTATGTTGTACCAGTAGCGATGGCTGAGGGGAACCCTCCTCGCGGCGTAGATGAGCAAGCTGGTCGCCACGATGGAGCAGAGGAAGGCCATGGTGTCGGACACCACGAAGGCTCTGAACGCGAACCGTCTTGCCAGCACGGCAGTCCCTGCGCCTGGGTGGTCGTCGGCTACCAAGCCCCCAGGCAAGGTGAACGCGGCTGCGAACGCCACCGTGGCGATCAGAACCGACGCGATCGTTCCGGTCTTGGACGGGTCGTCGTCGTGTTCGTTGGGCGCTTCGTCCTCGCTTGGGTTGCCGCCCATGATGTTAATGTTCACTCCTCCTGTGGTGTGTGGTGCTCTCGACCAGTTCAGGCAGTTGAACACAACGACATGCGGATTCTGTGGACCACAAGAAAAATAACGGTTTAATGATGTGTCGTTCTTAGTAATCGTGCATTGAAACTTTGCAATGGGAATATATAGCATGCTCCTCCAAATTATTATCGTGTGCAGGAGCACGAGTTAACGGACTTAGTGCGTATAGAGCATGTTAGGTGGACAAAAGCGTACCAGAAAGTAAGTTAAACCAGGCTTTAGCTCCTTGCAAGCAAGATCCAGAGCAGTTAGGCCATCCTTATTCATGATCCCTGTTTCCACACTCGTCTTCTGCAGCAATAGAATTGCAATCCGCGGATAACCATGTTTGGCAGCCAAATGCAGCGGTGTATTTCCCTGGGTATCTGTCGCGTTCAGCAGCATCCCGAACTTGTCGTTCCGGCAGATGTGGCGAACTACCGTTTCCTGATTGTGTTGCACGGCACAATGAAGGAAATTCCTCCCTCCATCATCCACCAGCTCGTAGTAGTCCGGGCATTTCATTATGAGCGCATCGACGATCCTCGTATTCCCCACCATAGCAGCAGCATGCACAGGAAACAGACCGTGGTTGTCTGAAATGCGAATGGCCTCATCGGATGCATGGCTTTCCAGGAACATCTCGACAACATCAGGTCTTCCACTCAGAGCTGCTAAATAAAGAGGCGTTCTCCCTGTCGAATCGACTCGGGTAAGCAAATTGAGACCATCAGGCTTCCATCCCAGAATTTCTTCGGCTATTTCTGTTTGAAATTTGCATGCAGTTGTCACAAAAGTGAGGGAACAGAGGTCGCTGTTTAGTAGATTATATTCAGGATCGTTCTTGAGGGAAAAAAATATTCGAATTATATTCGGGGGTTTTTTTTGTAACTGTTTGTTACCTTTGCTGCAAGCAGCGGCGGCATGCAAAGCAGTACGTCCCTCCGGACCAGAAAACGACGCTGCCGACGGCGTTCCGACGGTTCCGTCTAGCGACGGGCGTAGAAGCGCCCGGACCATCTGCAGCGACTCAGAGCTTGTACATCCAAGAAGGGAGCTAGCGAGAAGCCAATGCAAGTGAAGCATAAATTGCTTGTTAGCAAGCTTTCAAAAAAAAATTGCTTGTTAGCTTCGTGTCCAGGCTAATGGATGTAATAAAGAACAATTATATGCATTGGTTGATGCAGCAGCTAGACGTAAGCACTATTAGGCTAAAAATATCTGGTACAACCAAATTAAAATTGAATATGTGGCGTCAAAGCCAAACTTTATTACTAGTTGTAAGCAATCAACTTATTAATTGTAAATGTTAGTAGTTGTATATTCCTAGCTAAGAGCTTGCAACCAACCTATTTTGGGAACACTACTATGCGTACTGGCGAAATTTTTTGCCATTTAGGTATTATATCCAACGAATGAAATATTTTTTCCTTCGGTAGCCTAACTAACCTTCGGTACCCATTCACCATTGTGGTGTAACGGACGTATGTCTATCAGCACTCGCCGCCAAGTACAGGGGCGAGACACCATCGTCAGTTGTGACTGACGCCAGCTCGGGAGCCTCCGCCATGAGGAGATCCACCACTCCGGCACGCCGGTGTCGGACAGCTTCGAACAAGGCGGTGGCGCCCAGGCAGTTCCTGGCCCGCAGCGCCGCCTCCAATTCCCCCGCTCCGCCGCCGCCGGCGCGCATCGTCGACAGGAGGCACGCCGCCGCCTCTCGGTGACCTCCCCTCGCCGCGCAGTGGAGAGGCGTATCGAGGAACGTGTTGCGCGTGGCGGCGAGCGAGGGCGCCCTCTTGCAGATGAGCGCCGCGAGATCGGCGTGGCCGCGGCTGGCGACCAGGTGCAGCGCCGTGTTCCCGTTGCTCGTCACGCCGAGGAGGCAGCACGTCCCCGCCGGCTGTGAGCCGCTAGTTGGCGCCGTGGCCTGGAGGTTTACGGCGACGTGGCCGCTTGTCTGATCCTCCCTTCTTCTCAGTAGCTCGCATAGACCCGCTGCGTCGCCGGCGGTTAAGACCCGGAGCAATTCTGGGTCCAGGGTCATGTAGCAAGGGTCGGTTCCCGCCATGGTTGATTACGAACTTGGATCGACCACTGCTTAGCTAGCTTGTTGTATTTTCTTTAGAATCTGGCCCTCGTTTTGTTCTCTATTGCTGGAGGTGTTTCTGTTTGTGTAGAGATATATAGTGTACTTATAGAAGATGATGGAGGGATTATACATAAACCCTAGTAGTGTCTGGGGGTGTGGAAGGATATGGAGCAAGCGCCAGTCTTTCTTTTTAGATGAACAAGCAAAGCGCCCATCCGGGAATCCGATGCCATCGACCCTATAGCGTTGCATTGGTATCCACGGCGCCAGGGCCTACTTGCACATGGTGCAGTTAGCAACATCGAATCTGTGTTTGGAACAGGACCAGGGTTTTGCCAGCTCCCATGATCTTGCAGACGACGCATGAACTGCTTTGCTATTCATGGTAGAGTCATAGTCATAGAGACGTTGTTGCCTACTTCTGGAAAATAGGCTAAAAGGGAGGGGGAAGCAAATTGTTGGATTGTAACAACCTGGCTTGCAATGCGCGACATGTTTGTTTCAACTTATACATTGTAGCAAACTGCAAGCCAAAACAAACATTTCTACATATGCAAAGCTGAAATTGAACCATATGTACGATAAAAGGTCCAGTTTATTTGGGAACTCAATAGTCTCAATGATAAGTTTTCTACTTAAAATTTGTACACAATAAATTTGAAGAACTTCTAAGATAAAAAAAGCATATTAGTCGAAAGGCTTCATACTGATATAATATAAAAGTGTCGGGATTACACATTTACACGCACTTTCCCTAATAAGTTAAAGTTCACACTTCACACATTTGGACGCAGTAAATTTTTTGGAGGTTCACAGACCGTAGACACCACTCAGTAGTTTGGCAAACAAATGTTTAGAGCGATAGCGGCAGAGAAGGTGGCGGCGATGAGCTAGCACGACAAGCAATGTGCCTACAAGATACTGGAACATAAAGCTCGCAACGAAAAGTTGAACCAAGTGCAGCAGGCTCACCGGGCGCCTGTGCACGTTGACCAGGTGGAACCCGAAGGCAAAGGCAGCGACCATGAACCGCGCCGCCATGGGCATCAGCCTTGACGCCAATATCTTGTACCAGAGTCCAGACTCCAGAGGCGATGGCTGCGCGGGTTCTCCCTGGCGCCACCGTATATGAGGAAGGAGGTCGCAATGATGGAGGCTGGAGCACAGGAAGGCCATGATGTCCGACACCACGAACGCTAGCTCTGATGGCGAACCGCGTCGCTAGGATCGCGGTGCCGGTGCTCCGGTGGTCGTCGGCGACGAAAACCCCCGGCACGGTGAAGGCGGCCCCGAACGCCACCGTGGCGATCAGCACTGATCCAACCGCTCCGTTTCTTAACATGTCGTGTTCTTGGTCATCAAAAGCTTCTTCTTCCGTTGGGTTTGGGTTTAGATCTGCATCATGACGAAGAGGGTGACGTTGATCTAAAGGAATAATGCCGATTCCCAACCAGTACAGGCAGTTACGCACGATAAAATGTGGATCCTGCAGACCAAAAGAAGTAAAATGGTTAACTACATGTGTATAAATAACCTATATACTCATAAAAAAGAATGTATTCGCGCACGTCATGTACAGAGAGGGTTGGCGGTCATGGCGCCATGACACATTATACAAAACTGCAATTTCCCCGACATAGCTCTACCGAGTACCAACTACCCCCGTAGTAGTGATTGTTTTTACTTAATTTTTTAATGGGTCACAAATGAACAAAATGATCCAACATGTGATAGTTTGAGTTTCCCTTATCATGAACAAACACATACTCCCTCTTATGATGTAAATTTTTCTTTATGAAAATGATATTTAAATACTCATTTGAAAGTACATTCTTATGGTCATTAATTATATTGATAAACAAATATTGTAATATAACAAAAATTAAGGGTCAAAATACTGTTTTTGGAGAACATACCGAGTGAAAGTGCACCTTATATTTTGAAATAGGAGCGGTTTTTTTTTTGGAAGGAACGAGTAGTGATTTTGGTATTTTTGACATAAATATGTACGTCACAACAGTACATAAAACAGCCGCCAGCCAAACTAAAAACCATATTTTCAAATGGGTTGAAAATATTTTAGGTTGAGCATGCATGTTTAGTCTCAAGAACATAGTAAAAAAAAAAGGCGTAACCAGTGCCGTAGGCACCCGCACTATGCGAGGTCTGGGGGCAGGTTGTTTAGCGCACAACCATTCCCGCACATAAATGTGTAGAGGCTAGGGCTTGAACCCTGAACCTTCCGGTCACAGGCGGTGAAGCTCTACCACTCCACCAAAGGCCTCCCTTTTAGTCTCAAGAACATAGTTAAATCACAATAATATGGAACTACTACTCTAACAAATAAACTCATTTTATTTCCAAATATTTATCGCAGTATTCAGAAAGATATTGGTAGCTAAAGCTTACAAATTTCAGGTACATAACCCAACATGAAGCTAATATCCTAACTATTGTTCAAAAAACTAATGTTTAAGATCTAACACGTGGCGCGTCCACAAAAATACTAGGTCATTAAGAATCTTTTTTGGTAGATCAATGAAAATAGAGTGATGTATGGTGTATGCAAATGGGAGTGATAATTGATAAGTGTACAATAATATGAGGTAATACAAGACAAACATACCAGAAAGTAGCACCATCTTTCTGGTGTTACTGCATGGTTAGCAAGGTCCTGAACACTTGGGTCATCCTTGTTGGTAATGCTTATTTCCACTGTCATAAGCTGCAGTAGCGTACTAACGATCCGTGGAAACCCGTATTTAACAGCCAAATGGAGTGGTGTGTTTTTGCTTCATAATCCGTTGCATTCAACAGCATAGCAAAGTTGTCATTCTGGCAGATGTGCCGGACCACCCTGTCCTGATTATGCTCAACGGCACAATGAAGAAAATTTTGTCCTTGGTCATCAACCAGTTCGTAGTAGTCCCGGGCATTTCTGTATGAGCTTATCAAGGGTCTGTGTGCTCCCCGCCATGGCAGCGGTGTGCACAGGAAATAATCCATGGTCGTCGGAGATGCGAGCTTGCTCTGCAGATGAATGGACATCTAGGAACAGCTCAACGACATCGAGTCGTCCATGCAGGATTGCAAGATGAAGAGGGCTTCTCCCTGACGAATCAACTCTGGTAAGCAGAGTTGGACCAACCGGCTCTCAGTTCAGTATTTCCTGAGCCATATCTGGTTGAGGGTTAGCAATTTGTCACCAATTGACGGATCAGAAACTGCAATTTCCTCAAATTTTGGAGAAGAACTTGTTTGAAACAAAAGTAAAATGAAAATATTGAGTCCAAAAAGTCGTACAAGTAAAGCAGTTGGTTGAATTGGAATTCTATTTGTACACAATTTTTCAGACGTACCTTTGCTAATAGTTGCCGCAGCGTGCAGAACAGTTCGTCCATGGCGACCATCAACAGAGGCCGGCGACGGCGTTCCGTCGGCTGACGGACGAAGCAGAAGGCGGACCATCTGCTCCGACCGTGTTTCCGCTGCCAAGTACAGCGGCGAGACGCCATCGTCAGTTGTCACTGACGCCAGCTCGGGAGCTTCGGCCATCAAGAGCTCCACCACCGCGCCACGGCCGAGCCGGACGGCTTCATGCAAGGCGGTGGCGCCCATGCGGTTCCTTGCCCGCAGCGCTGCCGCTGCCTCCTCCGCCCCGGCGGCGGCGGCGGCGCGCATCTGCGACAAGAGGCAGGCTGCCACGTCCCTGCTCCCAGCGTTGGCCGCGCAGTGCAGCGGCGTGTCGAGGCCCCTGTGGCGCGTGGCGGCGGGCGAGGGCGCCCTCTCGCAGACGAGCGTCGCGAGCTTGGCGTGCCCGCGGCTGGCGGCGAGGTGCAGCGCCGTGTTCCCGTTGCTCGTCACGCCGAGGAGGGATCCCGCTCCCACCGGCGGCGGCGCTGCGGCCGGGGACGCGCCGTTGACTTCGATCGCGACGTGGCTATCTGCTTGCGGGCAGGCCTCGCGGCTCAGTAGCTCCTTCAAGCGGGCCGCGTCGCCGGCGGTGAGCACTCTCAACAGCTCCGTGCCCAGCGTCATCTGCTGGGGCCCAAATGCCACCGGTGCAGCGAGAGCTTCCGACATGATTCGCTAGGAGCTGTGTAGCAACGGTGTTTGTTACTAGTAGTATTTATATCTTGCTGTTGCTGTGTGTTCTACCGTAGATTTGAGAATTACCTGTGAGCTTGCACCGGTTCTACTTTGGGGCATTTGTGTTCTTCAGGGAAACAACGGAGAACAGGTGTTAGATGCAGTCACTTTAAAAACAGATCGGTTTTTGTTTTAGGTCTTAGTTTCAGAAGTTAAAAAAAAAGGTTCTTCAGCATATGAGTTAACAACAGCTATTATGGTCCATTAGTTCCATGTAACACCCTAATTCATCATCAGTGTTCTTACATTTGGATGAACATGGCACTCAACAAACTTTCAAGTGGATTATCTCACCAGAAATGAACACAATCGTCCAACTGGATAATAGTTTCCAAACTCAAAATCCAAAAGCTGGACGCATGTATATAGAAGTATATAAAAGCATAAACCATGAAACTATTTTGAACCCCGCAAATCAAAATCATTTGCTCTCCAAGGATTTTCACTAATCAATAGTGATGACCACAGCAAAACGGAGCTCTCTTTCTATCGGTCACCTGTTCTTGCTTTTGAAAGCACCAAGGTTCCTTTTGAGAGACTTGACAGCAGACAAAATTTGCAGCTTCTCTGTGGATGGCCCATCAGGTTTCTGATCATCGTTATTCTTAGCAGCTGCATCATCAGGTAGCAATGTGCCTCCCAGAGATGATCCCTCTGCTTTGCTTGTATGCACCCCCGGCTTCCCAGGTTGCTTCCGCATGAAGGCCGCACTCCTGTGTAAGAACATTTGAAATATTCAGCGTGAATAGACACCAAGCCAACAACACTATGCAAATCATATAGGCTCCTAAGTATAATGACAAGGTGAAATGTGTACGCAAGTACCTCTTGTACTGGGGATCAGTAGGATCCAACGCAAACAAATGAGATGTGAACATTTCTGAGAACCTGTCATCTTTGCTAAGATCAATATCAGGAAGTTTGTCCTCAACAGATTCCTCTTTGCCCTTCTTCCCCATTTTACCCTTTTTGCGTTTCAGGTTATAACCCTTTGCACCACTGGCAGTATCCTGATCACCAGCAACCAAGAGCTCCAACTCTTCTTTGGTCGCTTCTGGCTCCAAATGCTCCTCTGTGGAATCATCCTTTCCTTTCCTCTTTCCTTTATCTTTGGCCTTTGCCTTGAGTTTTTTGCTTTTGCTTGGCTTCGGTTCTTCATCAGACTGTTCAGCTGCAAAGAAATCATCATCCTCGTCAGGCTCATCTTCACTGCTGTAGTGGTCATTGTCATCTTCATCCTGTAGTCCCCTCTTCCTAGCTTTCCTTTTCTCCTTCATTTTCTCTTGGTGCTTCTCCCAGACGGTCTTCTCCTCATTGCTCTTTCTCTCCAACACACGTTTACTGAGATCCTCAAGCTCCGTATTAAATGTAATCTCCATATCCTGGTCATCAGTTTGCTCCTCATCAGATTTGTCTCCTCTGTCCAGTAGAAGAGCCAACCTCTCTTCTTTTGTTAGCTTCCGTTTGGATCCACCATTGTCATCAGAATTGTCTCCATCGTCATCATCTGATGCACTGTCATCACTTGCTAAATACATGTCAAGCTCATCGAGCTGCATCGGAGAGATTAAAGACACATAAGATGCATATAAGAGAACAATAAACAGATAACTACAAGGATATATAAGAACAGCGGAAAACGAAACTAGAGTTAACCTGATCGTCAGTGAACTTTCGCCTCAAGACTTTCTTACGTTCTGGTTCATCTTCGTCCCAGGTGAGCTTAACTCTGCTATGTTGCAAAGCACGAGTCTCAAAATCAGGTTCCTTGTAACTCGGAGGTGCCTGAAATCATTCAAGTTATTTACAAAAAGAAAGCATGACTTGGAAGCAACTTGTACCTTTCTAGAAACTATAAAGTAAGAAAAGCAGTGGAGAAGGGAAATATAAGAATCAGTCACTCTTGGGAAAAAAGACCATAGCACAAATTTGTCACTGCCATCAATATTGCTATAAGTAAATTGGTTCTGGATACAATCTACAAAGAACAGTACCTCTGTAGCGACATCTCGAGCAGGATGTTTGAATTCCCTAGAATCAGGAATAAACTGCAAATCAAACACATTTGCTGTTTTCAAGAACTCAGTACCATCAAGAGTCATATACAGGTGATTTGCTGTTGCACTAGAATCACACACCACAACTGCATAATAATACCTGCAGCAGGATTGACAGATGAATGAGAGAGCAAAAAAACAACCATTGGTGATTAACATTTTCATATGGAACAAATTGAGAAAAACAGTTTGCTCAAATAATATGAAAGCAATACTAAATATGTCAAGGGCACTCCAATATAACTAGCTACTATGCGCTTTTGTAGTTATCAGTTTGGAGAAACCAATTTCATATCATCTGCTGTTTCATGTCCCAGAAAAACAGAGAAATAATGAAAATCTATCAGCAAAAGAATGTATCTCCACTTCAATACTAACTTTAGTCTGTTAAGCTCATAAGCACGCAGCTTGTTATTCTCTTTGTCGGAGTCAACTTCCTCTTCATCATTGTCATCATCGGTGATGTCTTCATCATCAACATCATCATCAGTGATGTCTTCATCACTGTCATCATCAGTGCTGTCTTTGTCATCATTCTTGTCATCATCATCATTAACTTTACCATCAACATTTGCATTGACAAGAGCAGCTGGGCCCTGAGTTGACTCAATTTCCATGCATTTCAATCCAAATTCTGATGGATAGACTGAGACTGATAAAACTCGCCCACCCTTTGGAAGGCAAGAAGTCATCACCATATAAAGGTCAACTGCCTGTTAAAAGAGGGATGGAAAAAAAAACATAACAGTTATTGGTCCTTTGCATTCAAAAATTTACACATAAATTGCCACGAAGAAAACACTTTAAAAATCACAAATGCTAGGGAACTGTTCAGATCTTCAGTTTAAGTAAAATATGATTTTCATTAAGATTGATTTGGACTTAGTACCAATCTTTCACAGTTACGGTTCAATATCTCATATTCTCAATTAGCATTCCTTACAACCAATAGATGCAATCCTCTGGGATTATCTCCATCCTGGTCCTATGTTCAATTTTAATTACACAGAACCACACAAAATAGAGGGCCAACGCAGAAGCCGTGTTGTCTGTCTGCACTGGCATCTAGGTCACTTGAAATGGCGGCATTTGCAGTTGTTTGGTCTCAATGTGGCTGGCTTTCATGTACATAGATTATACTGATCAATTAACAGGTCAAGGAACTAACTAATTCAACATCAACAATTAGTTTACTTTAACCTCGAAATTCCATTTTTACAAGGCACATACGGCTTTTATCATTTGGAGTCAACATGCATGTTAGGTGTTAGCTTGAAGTTCCCTTTCAAGTAAAGCTGTTGACAGAACCAGTTGATTCTTAGGTTCATGTAAAATAAAATAGCATTTGAGCATCACTCATTTTTGTTCAGGCGCAGAAGTTCACTTCCCAGGCTCAAATATTACTGTATTAGCAGTTTAGAACACACCTTGATATGATCCCAGTCCATATTAACAACAGCAAGCCTGTGAGTTTCCTTGTCAATCATAGGTGTATCATCATGCCTTCCCATTAAGTAATGAGCAATGTCACTGCCAACAGAGCACTGTGGGGAAAAAATGAAAAAGAAGAATTAGCCATAAAGCAAACGGCATGTTGTAGCATAGCATGTTTTGCTCTCTTAGACAAGGCATGCATAGAACATTACAGATATCACAATCTTTTAAAACACTGGGCTAGCAAGGCAGCGAATGAACATATGCCTGGTAGAGTGTTCCATTAATTGAATGTACAAATATCACTACAAGAGTGCACCATAGCACAAGGAAGTGAAATTACACATTTTACTATGCTGTTCAAGTGATAACACTAAACAGGACAACGGAAACACAAAAGGTGAGGAACATTATGGAAGTTCTCCAGGAAGCAGAGAACAAAATTTGGCAAGGAGTAATAAAGCATAGAAGCACTCTGAACTGTCTATAATCACAAGCATATCAAACGGGTCACATTGGCAATTCCGGACATAACCACACATTTAACTAGCACAAGAGCTGAATAGCATAGACCGGCCACTAACAGAGTCTTTTACGCGTATGCCATTAAGAAAGTTGACGCTTACCTGTGTGCCACAAAAAAGTTTAGAGACACCTATGTGCCATGAGTCCAACCTTCTTTTACCTCTGTGCCATTTCGGACGGATGGAGGAGTAACAGAGACTAACGGAGGTGAGAATAGACCGTTTTGCCCTTCTACGCCGTGGGGCCCACCTGTCATCCTAACCTTTTTCTCTTCTTCCCCTACGCTGCTTGGCCTAGAGCTCATCACCGCAGCCGCTGCCTGGGAGCTCGGCTCCGCCGGCCAGGGCGGGCGGCCGGAGCTCGGCTCCCCCGGTCGCTGCGGGCGCCTGGGAGCTCGGCCCCGCCGCCGGAGCTCGGCCCCGCCGGAGCTCGGGCCAGCCGGCCATGGCGGACGGCCGGAGCTCGGCTCCGCCAGCCACCGTGCCCGCCACCGTGCCCGCCGCCAGGTAAGGCGCGCCGTCCGGCGGGAGCGCCGCCAGCGCCGCGCGCTGGACCGACTTGATACACTCCATCGGGCCTCTACCCCTCTCCAATGCTGCCGCGGTGGTCGGCGGTGGCGGTGGTGAGGCGACTGCGGCGTGGAGAAGCGCCTGGCTCGCCCCGCCGCCGGAGCTCTGCGGGTGCCTGGAGCTCGCCCCGCCGCCGAAGCTCGGCCCTGCGGGCCATGGCGGGCGGCCGGATCTCGGCACCGCCGGCCGCGGCGGGCGGCCGGAGCTCGGCCCCGCCGGCCATGGCGGGCGGACAGAGCTCGGCCCCGCTGACCGCGGCGGGCCCCGGAGCTTGCCCCGCCCGGCCATGGTGAAGATGGCCCTGCCGGCCATGGGGAGAGAAGGGAGCAGAGGTTGAAGATGACTTGATATGTGGGTCCCACACGTTAGTGGCTAGGGGGCAGAGAAGTCATTTCCATACGTGGGTCCCACCTGTCAGAGCTAATTTCTAACCGAATGTGAACGGAATGGCGCAGAGGTAAAAGAAAGTTGGGCTCATGGCACATAGGTGTCTCCAAACTTTTTTATGGCACACAGGTAAGCGTCAACTTTCTTAATGGCATAGGCGTAAAAGACTCCCACTAACATACGACAGCAGAAAATGGACAAAAGTAGCAAAAAAAAAAATATATGCAGAGACTAATTCCAGACCTCAAATAGAGCAAACAAAGCAGAATGTAGGGTAAATCGTCAAAGGACTGGAAAGAAAAGCATCACCTCGTCGTCGTCGTCCACGTCTTCATCCTCGTCATCATCGCTGCTTGAGCTCTCTTCTTCATCCTGCTCCTTGTCTTCCTCTTCTTCATCATCTTCTTCGACAAGCTTCGCTTTCTCCTTCTTCGCCTTCTCTTTCCCCTCCTCCTCCTCTTCCTCTTGGTTGAGATAGTAATTCAGCAAGGGGTTCTCGCGCTTCTTGCGGCGCCTCCCGCGCTTGTCCACGGGCGCGGCCGACGAGGCGAACCTCGGGTCCGTCATCATGCTGCTGAACCTCGAGTCCAGCGCCACCTTGGCCTCCTTCCTCCGCATCGGCCGGAACCGCGGGTCCGACCGCGCCGCCGCGAACCGCTCGTCCTCCATCGCCCGCCTCATCTTCTCGTCCCTCCCGGCCTCGCCCGCCTCCGCTTCCACAGCCTTTCCCTCGTGCTTTCCCTCCTCCTTGTACTTCTTCCCCTCCCGCTTCTCCTCGCGCACCTCCTTGTGCTTCCGCTTCTTGCGCTCGGAAGCGTCGGGGATGGGGCCGTCCTCGGTGGCAGGACGCTCCTGGCTCCACTTCTTGTGCTTCTTCTCTTTGTTCTCGGGCTTGGATTTCTTGGCTTTCTTGTGGCGGGCAGGCTCGTCGGTGCTGGCCGGCGGCGCCATGGCGGCTGGCTGCTCTGAGGGCGCGGCGGCGGCGAGGGATGCGCAGTGAACGGGTACCCTCCGAACCGAAAAGCGCCTCGCTCGCTATATGCATCCTAAATGGGCCGGGCCGTCCGGGCAATCTGGTTAACCAGGCCAACTGGGCCGGTGGTGGGGGGGGCTCCTGCCAGGCGGGCCCCACTTCCTCTCGTTGGTATGATCCATCCACCCACACACGCGGCGCCCGAGCCAATTCACTGGAGAGGAGTACACGCCTCATTACGCCCATCCACGTGCTCGCCTCGCCCCATCGCGAAACTTTCCTCGGCGGCGTCGCCATCTCACCGGCGGCGGGCGGGCGGCGGCCGGGAGTTGATGGCGAGCTCGTCGGTGGCGGCGGACATGGAGCTGGACCGCCCCAACCTGGAGGACTACCTCCCACCGGACTCGCTCCCGCAGGAGGCGCCCCGGAATCTCCATCTGTAATCGCACTAGCCTGGCTCCTGTCCTTACTTTTCCGTTCCTCAACCCTAGATTGTATGATGCTTCGGTTCTACCGAGATTTACGAGGCTTTGTGCGCTTTTGTTCTGTTGCGCAGGCGCGATCTGCTGGACATCTCGCCAGTGCTCACCGAAGCAGCGGGCGCCATCGTCGATGTGAGTGCCTCCCCGGATCTTTAATCTTCTGTTCCTTGTGTGTTTCGGGTTAGTAGGTGCTCTATCCTAGCATAGGGTATATCTCTAGGCTTATGATCTGTCAGGTTTAGCAAGTTATCTCTGCTGGTGATGGCAATGGGTAGAGATGAGTCAGCTTTAAGCTCTGTTGTTTAACTGTTTCACTTATTTTGTTATCCACTCTTTGTTCTCTGAAATTGTGTAGGACTTTTGTGTATTCCATTCACTAGCTAGCTGTAAGCTTTATTCCATTTGATTTTAAAGTTCCTGAAGGTTAACTTTCTAGCTTTTGTTCTGTGAATTAATGGTGTAAATCTAGTTAATTCAGAAGGCTTCACAAAGAGAAAATCATTTGCGTAAAGTATTTAACTGGCCTGGTTTTGTTAATCTTTCCCGTAGTTGTGTTACTGTATCTGTGGTGTTTGAGATTTTATGATTCACTAAATTTAGCAATTGAGATGTCCCCTTAATAAGCAAGATTTTCAATAGGCTGTTTCACATGTACAAATTTGTGCAATTTTTAGTTAATTTTCACCACTTAGATGAAGATAAATAAGTGCTGCCTGAATGTTAAGCATGTCAATTTGAGTGAATGAGGCCCCTTTTAGATGATTTGCTAATAGTAAATCTTTCGCCTTTGTAGAGTGTTTAGGTACGAGCTGCCCTTTTATTTTTTAAAAAAATTCAACGCGGGCAGCAACCCCTCATCTGCTAGAATATCACTCTTGGTGGAACTGTGCTTGGTTTTGGTTCAATGTAAGTTTTTTTTTAGTTGTCCTGTGTGCATTGTGTTGTATGGGTTATTTTGGAGCTAGCTGAGGTTTATTGTTGGAACAACCACATGCATTCTGCGAGTTATTGGTTATTCTGTTTGTTCTCATCACAGTCATCTAGAGAAGGATGATTAATGTAGTTCATTTTTTAAATGTGAAGTAATGACAATTCATAGTTTTTTTTTACATTTTTTAACTCAAAACACAAAGTTCTTTGCACATTTCCAAGTGTCAACTAAGATCTGCCGGGAAATCTTCCTTCATTGATGACATATATAAACAAAAAATTGTTTCATGTGAATGTATATATTTGAGGATCCTTTGTATATGTGTATGACCATAGACAGTAGCCTGATGTTTGGGGTGCAAATATTTGAGTTTTGTGTTTGCAAAGATGTTATCATTACGTAAAACCTTCCATATCTTCTGTGCCACGTTTTGTAAACATGGTAGCATTTGTTATTCTCATTCTTCCTTATTTGTCTGACTTCTAGCTATTCCATTGACTATATTTACACATGCAGGACTCATTCACACGTTGCTTTAAGTCGAATTCTCCAGAACCATGGAATTGGAACATATATCTGTTCCCCTTATGGTGCTTGGGTGTGGTAATAAGATATGGAATACTCTTCCCACTGAGGTACTTGAGTCTTAAGATATCCCTAATTCTTTTCCCTGACCCTGAGTAGCTTTTGTTATTTAACTGATTAGCTTAGCCAATTCTCAGACTTAAATTCTTCACCCACTTTTTCTTTAACACTTGTGTTGTTCTGCTGTAGTTTATTTATTGTCAGCGAAAACTGGGATGTGCTTGAACCCAATAAAACTAGAGCAAGTGTTAAGATGATTCAGGGATGCCCTGTGTTGATCTTACTCATTGCACAATACTATAAATATGTACTTAGGCCTATTTGGCCACCATCACCATGCATAACCTTCACTTTTAAGAAAACAATGTACAGACCTCCTGCTTTCATAGACTGGATTTAAAAAATGATCAAACTATCTCATCCTCATTCAGAACCTTGAAATGTAAACCTTTGTTTAGGTACTAAGGAAGAAATCAGATCATAAGCCATGTTTTCTGGCAGTTGCTTCTGCAGTAATCTTATTTTCTGGGAGTTCAATTCATTTATAAAACTTTACTGATACGTCTGTCAGTGAAATTCATTTTCTGCAAGTGCTTCACCTTCATCTGTTGTTTTCTTATGACAAACTATAATCATCATCGTCTGATTTTTTTAATTATCTAATCAGGTCCTTGACGCTTGCAATAGGATGGTTAGCATTTTTTGCTGCCTTTTTTCCTGTCCATTTCCTATTGAAAGGACAAGACAAGTTGAGGAGTAAAATTGAGGTAAGCTATTTTTTCCATTGTATCTATGTTAGCTTCCATAGACCGTTGTATCTTTGTTCTTACATTATTCCTCAGGCTACTCCTGAGATGGTGTTCTTGGAGTAATAGCTTGCTGTTCCAATTTGTTGCCTTGAGTGCCTTTTGCTACTGAATTAACATCATCTACCTAATTTATCAGTTTCATCTGTTTAGTTGATAATTAAGCTTCCTTGTTGGCAGCAATTACCTGCATCATGAAAATCACCTATGACCATATATGCTATGGTTATCCTGCAAGTCAATTACTAAGCCTAATAAGTGCTTAAAAGATGGCCATTTCAAGCCTTTTGGAATTAAACTTGTGCACGCTCTCATATGTGGCATTTAGACATGGTATAAGCTTTAGATTCTTGACAGAGGGGCATAAGCCCTGGCGTTTGAAGTCAACCCTGCTGCTATATGTCTTCTTTTCACAGTATTTCTCATTAAATTAGTATTTTGTTTTGCTTACAGTACTAGGTTCAACTTCAGAAGAGTAGCACTTAGGCACTGTTTGGATCCACCCCAAGTAAAGTTTATCTAGCTAAAATGTAATGGCTTCCTTTAGCTAGCTAAACTTTAGCCACCTAACTTTAGCTGGGATGTTTGGATGCCCTAGCTAAATGCTAGTTTATTGACTATAATACCCTCCTGGGTGCGAGAGGAGATGGATATTGCAGTGGTAGTGAGTATAATTTTGTCAAACTATCGAGGGCATTTCGGTCTTTAAACAGTTTTAGCTGGTTCTAGTTGCTCCCAATCGGCTAAAGACAAATGGCCTTTCCCATTAGCTAAGAGAAGTTTAGCTGGATTTTTAGCTAGGGCGTTTGGATCCATCTCAGCTAAATTTAGCTAGCTAAAGTTTAGTTGGTGGATCCAAACAGGGCCTTAGAGTATTGAACAATTTTATTTTCTTCTTTTGGGTTCTTATAATGATTCCATATTTTTCCATTTCCTTTTGACATTATTTATATTGTAGTTTTTAAATTCGTTGTCTCTTGATTAATTTCTTTTGTTTCAAACTTCATGTAGAGGAAGTTGGTTGAAATGATGTGCAGTGTATTTGTTGCTTCATGGACCGGAGTGATCAAGTATCATGGACCACGCCCAAGCACACGACCTCATCAGGTTACCTTTCTCTGTTCTGGTAACTCATGTTTTAATTTGTTGATATGCAAGAAAATTAGATGTAGGTGAAATTTGTCCATGCTTTTGAGATGTAAAGCTTTCGAACTTGTATGCAGTACCATATTATAATATTGACCTTTTGATATTGGAAAAAAATATTGACTTTTCACTTTCAATAGACTGCTTGTAGCTGTGATGAAACCGTGTTCATAGTAGCGTTATGTAGGTCCATGACTCCATAATGTTCTTACGTAAGCACTGTAGTTCTTTAAACGTGAGTGTATTTCTGATAACTGCCCTTTGCAACTCTATTACATCAGGTATTTGTGGCAAACCATACATCAATGATAGATTTCATTATTCTGGAGCAAATGACTGCATTTGCTGTCATCATGCAGAAGCATCCTGGATGGGTTGGTGAGTCTCTGATTCTTCTGAAACTTCTCTGCTAGTTTCAAATGCTAAATTTATTAATAGGTATTTGACTGTTCATTGCAGGATTTATTCAGAAGACTATCTTGGAAAGTGTGGGTTGCATCTGGTTTAATCGTAATGATCTCCGGGATCGTGAAGTTACGGCACGGAAGTAAGTTTTGTGTTTCAAATGATAACCCTATTGATATGTAGTTCATTTATTCAGCAAATTACATTGCCAGGTTACGTGATCATGTTCAACAACCAGACAACAACCCTCTCTTGATTTTTCCGGAAGGAACTTGTGTTAACAACCAGTACACAGTCATGTTCAAGAAGGTGAACCCTATCTTTGTTTAAATGAAAATATAATTTGACTTGGAATTTGTCTACATCATTGCATTATATAATGTTTCTTCATGAGAAAAATCAGAATTTCGTGTATTCTTTAATGTACCTTTAGCAAGCATAGAACATTTTCATTGTAGCTTGACAGAAAATAGATGTCGAATGCTAGACGTTACTTAACTTTGCTTGGCATTATTTGCTGTTACTTACTATGGCAATGGTTTTGATTCTTGTGTTCTCAGGGTGCCTTTGAGCTTGGCTGCGCTGTCTGTCCAATAGCTATCAAGTACAATAAAATATTTGTTGATGCCTTTTGGAACAGTAAGAAGTAAGAAATGCAAACAATGAAATTATTTAGTTTATCTTGACTTTCTTGTTTTGCTAAGATAATTACCTCACGTGAAATGTTTCAGGCAATCTTTTACAATGCACTTGGTTCGACTGATGACATCATGGGCTGTTGTGTGTGATGTTTGGTACTTACCCCCTCAATATTTGAGGGAGGGAGAGACGTCAATTGCATTTGCTGAGAGGTGACACATTTTTTTAGTTCATTTTCTTTCTATAAGAAACGCTTGGGGCCCTTTTCTTTTGGAGAGACCGTAAATAATTATTTCTTGCATAATGAAATGCTTTCCACAGAGTAAGAGAGATGATAGCTGCTAGAGCTGGTCTTAAGAAGGTTCCATGGGATGGCTATCTGAAACACAACCGTCCTAGTCCCAAACATACCGAAGAGAAGTGAGTTTCCTCCCTTGCCTCCCTCTTTACCCTATTTCCTGAATCCAAGTTTCTTAAATGGTTTCTGATATCCAGGCAACGCATATTTGCTGAATCTGTCTTGATGAGACTGGAGGAGAAATGAAGAGACGTCAAGCGATACAAGTGCGCTTGGTTAGGGTTTAACCATTCAGCTACCTTGTAATTCGGTTGGCTTTCAGAAACAAAAATTGGAGTCTGGGACACGTCAAGTGACCAGCTCAGTTTTGTTGTAAATTTGTTAGTAGTTCGATAGGATCAATAGTATGTACTTCTCAGGAAAGGAATACTCAGCATGTGTTTTGGCTGTTCGCTCCATGATTGGTTACGGATTAACACCTGAGCACAGTTCTCACTTGTGATGCTGTGTTGGTATTTATGAATTGAGGGTACCATGGTTTACATTCATGTGATTATTATCGATTCAATGTGAACGGATTAGTTTGCTAAGCAAGAGGTGGAGATGCAGAACACCCAATCTAACAAAGGAAGTGAATCGTTTTGTATGCATTTGCAGGGTTCTGTGTTCATGTGTTGCAGGCTGACATTTGTAATGCGTGATCGGTAATATTGGCTTGAATTATGGTTACAGCTTTTAAATCGGAATTGTATGAATTGTG
The DNA here is from genome assembly GCA_015476505.1 of Urochloa ruziziensis. Classification (NCBI taxonomy): domain Eukaryota; kingdom Viridiplantae; phylum Streptophyta; class Magnoliopsida; order Poales; family Poaceae; genus Urochloa; species Urochloa ruziziensis. The sequence goes on along the minus strand of CM027119.1, from coordinate 70,591,718 downwards.
TTGCAGGCTGACATTTGTAATGCGTGATCGGTAATATTGGCTTGAATTATGGTTACAGCTTTTAAATCGGAATTGTATGAATTGTGTTGCAGGCTGACATTTGTAATGCGTGATCGGTAATATTGGCTTGAATTATGGTTACAGCTTTTAAATCGGAATTGTATGAATTGTGTTGCAGGCTGACATTTGTAATGCGTGATCGGTAATATTGGCTTGAATTATGGTTACAGCTTTTAAATCGGAATTGTATGAATTGTGTTGCAGGCTGACATTTGTAATGCGTGATCGGTAATATTGGCTTGAATTATGGTTACAGCTTTTAAATCGGAATTGTATGAATTGTGTTGCAGGCTGACATTTGTAATGCGTGATCGGTAATATTGGCTTGAATTATGGTTACAGCTTTTAAATCGGAATTGTATGAATTGACAGGGTACTGTTTTTGTGTATTGCAACCTGTGATCGGTAATATTGGCTTCAATCATGGTTACCACCTTTTCATCTACTTTTCTCTTCTTACAATTGGGAAGAACAAACAGATCACAATTAACAAATGTTCTCTTGATATATGAATACGCTTGTGTTTACAAATAATTTGCATTACAACCACCACAAATATCAACCAAGCGTGCTAACAAAATAAATAAATAAATAACAACACGACCTTGAAAAAACCCAAAGATTGGTTGAAAAGAATCACCTATACCCACACCAATTCAAGCAAGCAAAAGCCGGGCACTAGAAGTAGAGCTCGCACGGCTTGTTCTTGTCCTGCTGCTGGAGCGTGCCATCCCCGTTGATGGTGAAGTCGCACTCGGCCTTCATGTGGTGGTGCTTGGTGTCCCACATCTTCGTCTGGAACTGCACCGTGGAGGTGAGCATCAGCCGCAACTGGACGGCCCCCGCCGCGAGCTCGCCGGAGAACCTCCCCCAGGCCGGGTCCGTCGGCGTCGGCTCCGTCGCGGTGAGCTGCCCGAGCACGGGCGTGTCGCCCTTGGGCGGCAGGTAGAACGGCTGCATGACGGGGCCCTTGGCCACGACCTCGTCGCCGTAGTACACCGACGCCGCCATCTCCTGGAAGTGGATGCCGATCTTCTGGTTGGGGTTGTGCTCGCCGACGGCGAAGCGCACCGGCAGGTTGGCCAGGCCGGACTGGCGGTTGGCGTTGGGGATGGAGAAGTCGGAGAGGTAGAACCGGGGCCGGTGCGGCCGGAGGCTCAGCCACAGCACGAAGATGATGATGCCGGCGATGAGGAGCAGCGTCAGCAGCACGGCGCAGAGGAAGTTGACGCACCGGACCGCCGGGCTCTGCCGGTGGTACAGCGGCAGCCGGTACGGCGGCATTGTCGGTCGCGGCGGCGCAGGCTTTATTTGCTCTCGAGCTCCGGCCTTGGGGACTCTGTTTTGTCTGAGCGATCTAGCTTAGGTGTTGCTGTCGTCTTGCAGACCATGGTGTCGCAGGCGACCGACGTCTTATATATAGGCGACGGCAGGGTGCAGGACGGTTGCGTTGTGCAGCCATGCAAGGCAGTAATATTCGTGCCTTGCTCAAAGGCCAGATGCTGACACGCAAATGCACAGGGGAGCCTATCTGGGGGATTGATTCCTGGCTGAGTGACAGGGGGTTGGACTGTGCTGGAAAGTGAAGCAGGGGGGGTGTTGCAAGATCAAGTGGCAAATTCCCTCTTAGGCTCTTAGCTGATTGGTGAGTCTTAATCTTGTAGAAAGATACCTTTCGAGTCTTTTTTCCACTCTGTTCTGTGCTTTCTATGCTTCCCCTCTTTCAGCGTGCATGTTTATCCCTTATTGATTCCTAGCATGTGTTTAGTGGATTGTAACTCAAGTTTTGGGGGAGGAGCGTCAACGTCTTCGCGACCTTCGTCTCCATCGTCACCGTCGACCGCCTCGGCCGCCGGAAGCTGTTCCTGCAGGGTGGGACCCAGATGCTGGCCTGCCAGATCGTCGTCGGCAGCCTGATCGGCGCCAAGTTCGGGTTCTCCGGCGTGGCCGAGATCCCCAAGGCGTACGCGGCCATCGTGGTGCTCTTCATCTGCGCCTACGTGGCGGGGTTCGCCTGGTCGTGGGGCCCGCTCGGGTGGCTGGTGCCCAGCGAGATCTTCCCGCTGGAGATCAGGTCCGCGGGGCAGAGCATCAACGTCTCCGTCAACATGCTCTGCACCTTCATCATCGCGCAGGCGTTCCTCCCCATGCTCTGCCGCTTCAAGTTCATCCTCTTCTTCTTTTTCGGCGCGTGGGTGGTGGTCATGACCATCTTCGCGCTCTTCCTGCCGGAGACCAAGAACGTGCCCATCGAGGAGATGGTGCTCGTCTGGAAGTCCCACTGGTACTGGGGACGCTTCATCCGCGACGAGGACGTGCACGTCGGCGCTGACCTCGAGATGCACGCCGCCAACGGCAACGGCAAGGCCGGTGCTGGAAAGCTCTAGCCGTTCTTCCAGCTGTCTGTGACGCCCGGGCGTCGTCGCTCGCTCTGCTGACGGTGCCGGGCAATAATCTAATCATACGGCATTCTTCTTCTTCGGGTTTATTAGCGGGAAAATTTTAAAGTTTAAGGATTCACTGTAATATAATCGTCGCGTTAGGTAGGATGACTGGATGGTGACGCCCGGTCAACTGGTCTTCGTCTCCTGTCTTCTTCTTTTTTCTTTGTTTCGGATACTCAAGTGGGGCACTGTGTGGATCAAATCAAATATGAATATGAATGCAAGTTGCAAATTAAAACTCGACTTTCTCCGTGTACATGGACTCTTGCTGACTACTGGGCAGTGGGTAATGACTTTCAGATGCATCTCCTGTCTTCTTTTTTTTCCTTTTCTTTGTTATACAGTACATATACTCGATGTGGGGCATGGATAGGATCAAATCAAATATTAGTATGAATGCAAGCCTGTCTTCTTTTCTTTTCGTTTTCTTTGTTATACAGTACTGTATACTCGATGTGGGGCATGGATAGGATCAATCAAATATGAATATGAATGCAAGTTGCAAATTAAAAATCTGCCTTTTTCCATGTGCATGGACTCTTGGTGACTAGTGGTGCTGGGTACTGACTTGGTGACAATTAAAGCTGCCACATTTGCGTCGGCTGAACTGAAAGTTCGCCCATTTGATTTGCTTGAACAAGATGCACTATCAGCATGGGCCTTATGAACAAGATGCCCCAGTAGTTGCAAGTCGTTCTGTTTGTTGTTGTTGATTTATTTTCTTCAATTAAAAATTCAACAAATTTTTGCCGTCCGTTCGAAAAGAAAAAAGGCATGGGCTTTGGTTTCTTGAGACTTGAGGAAAACAGGAAAATGCTGTTAGTCATTCACGAGGGCGTACTAGCATGAGCAATTTCGTAGGACAAACATTTTCCCAGTGACGACCACAGCAAGCCGATGTGCCTGTAACCGGCTGACGATTGGGCGGTACAATCATCTATACCTGTATAGGAGCTCCCACTACAAATCAATAGAGGATTTCTCTCAAACATGAGATCATCCACATTAGCATGGAACATCAACAGACTTGAGCATCTCAACAGACATCGTTTTAACTCAGGGCAACCAACAGACTTCACGCAGGTCAGATTAAGAGACAGCAGCGATGGCAGCCTCCCTTCTTCCCCTCCTCTTTACTCAGCACTTCAAATCGCTCCCCATTGTGGCCGTCCAGAGAAGGAGATTGTTCTCGGCAGTCTGTCGTCCATGTGCCCGCCTCCCTCGCCGACTCTCACAGGCCAGATCGAGGACCGCCTCTCTCGCTGTCCAGGGAATAATCCAGGTGCCATCGACCGTGTGTCTGAGTTCAATCCTTGCCAACCGTTGTCGTTCCAACCCGTAATTTTGCTGACCTAAAACTCCCCTGTCTTCTAGTTTCTTAGTTTCGTTTGAGTTTGATGCACACAATATATTCGATGTATTGCACCTTTCAAGCTCTTGCATAAACCATTTGAATTTTGCAGGTTCATGTAAATTGATTTGGCCTCTACAGCCTCTTTGACTCATTCTGAATTTGATTTGGTCTCTATAAATGGCAAGACCATTAGCGTGCAACACTCCTTGAGGTAACAAACTGTACCCCAACTAAGTCTTACAATTTTTGTCCTGCTCACCATATTGTTCAGTCCTTGATATCTTTCGTTAAACAGAACGCAAGAGTCCATAATTTATGTCCTGTGACTTGAAAAAAGTTGAGTATAGAGTAACAGCTTTTGTACCAAATTCCTGAACTTAGTGTTAAACAATTTTTGCCCTGCTCATTCACCATATTATTCAGTCCTTGATATCTTTCGTTGAACAGAATGTAAGAGTCCATACTTTACTGTCCTGTGACTTGAAAAAAAAGCTGAGTATAGAGTAACAGCTTTTCTGCCGAATTCCTGAACTTGAGTATAACCTGTGGGTTATAGATTGTAGCTTCAGTCATAGACGGCAATCATACCCAAAGAGTGTGTAAGTTGTTGAATGTGTCTTAGATGAAATTCCCTGTTTTTACGTATTACTACTAATTGAGCAAAAAAACTTGAGAAGACTTCTTCAATATTTTTAATTGCACTAGGAGCAAGGTTCGTACCAGATAGCCAGAATTTGTGAACTTTTCGTTGTTATATAGGTTTTAAATTGCACTGGAAGCAAGGTTCATACCAGATAGCCAGAATTTTTGAACCTCTCATTGTTATAACGTATTACTACTAATTGAACAAAATAAGAAAATACCAGCTCAGTACCTAGCAATTTTCATTATGTTGGCAAGATTTATGACAACAACAGGTTCATACCATATGAATTTTCAGGTTCATGTAAATTGGTTTGGCCTCTACAGCCTCTTTGACTCATTCCGAAATTTATTTGGCCTCTACAAATAGCAAGACCATTAGCCAGCAACACTCATTGAGGTAAAAATTGTACTCCAACTCTTCTAATTCTTATCTATTCAAAAGTAACATAAAAGTTTATGATTTGCATCAAGAGATAGTTTAATGGCTTTCGGGGTAATCTCTACAAGTACAATATTTTTACGAGTTGATTCATAGTTTACCGAAAAACCTTCAAATCCCGCTGCAACGCGCGGGGAATCACCTAGTTATGAATATGTAAGAAACCATTCCTAAAACAAATTTGAAGAAACAAGTCTGATGAAAAAGGTTTCACTATGCCATGAAAAATAATGAAAATATCTTTTACTTAAAAATTTTAGGCTGCGACATTTCTTCAAGAATCAGCGAACGTTTCTGTCCCGGAAGCCCACGGTGGTCAGGTCACGGGTTCGGGCTACCAAGAATCTGCCGAATTGAACGAACAGCCTGTTTCTTTTTTCACGTGGAACTTTTTTTTCCGGCTACTTATAATTGAAGATCCAAATCTAGCCATTTACTCATCTTCAGGACATCAGATGACGCGACGCTGCTTAGACGTGTTTGTTTAATCGATTAATGACGCGACGCTGCTTAGATGGGATAACGATGCCGTCAGCGTGGTGGAGGGTCGCCGCGCCGGCGCTCCAGGGTGCCGCGCTCCAGGGCACGCTGACACGAGCGAGGCCAACCCCCAGCAGCTGTGTCCGGTAGGAGTAGGAGCAGTAGTATGTGCTTACCTGGGCCGTAGGCGTTATCCACTCCCTGAACTACAAGTGCCTTTTGTTGACGGGTCTCGGCAAGCTGTCTTCTAGAACCTCTGCCGTCAGGTCGGCGTCGGTAAGCACATTTCGGTCATGCAAAAAGAAATAATGCAAACGCGCCGCGCATGATCTTGCGGTATACTAGTAGTATAAAGTGAGAGAGGACTTTCACGCATAGTTTTCGGGAAAAAGCTCCCGGCCCCCGCGTCGCCCTTCCGCTCGGGCGACACGGGCGGCGCCCACCAAACCGCCGCCGCAAGCCACCTCCCCCACCTCTCTGCCTTGCCGTCGCCGGAGGGAGACCTGCCGGAAGCCGTGCGGCTCCCTGGGATGGCGACGGCGGGCATTTCGTCGTGTCGGCCGCGTGCTTGAGCGGGGGCAGCGGCAACCTCCCTCCTCCCGACGGCGGCTCCCTCATCCACGGCGTCGGAGCTCGCCCCCGCTGCCCGATGACCGGATCTGGCGAGGACCGGGGCGGATCCGGCGGCTGCGCGTCGGGAACCACGGCGCGACTCCCCCCAGGCCAAGGACGGCTGCCGAAGCGGCCTCTCCTCGGCCAAGGACGGCGGCCGGCGGGGCGGCCCCCCTCGACGACGGGTCGCGGGACGGCGGCCGACGATGCGGTCTCCCAGCGTTGGGACCGTGGAGGCCGGCGGCCTAGGCTCGGCGGCCTGGTTGCGTGGGCCCCTGCAAGCCCTGCTACTGGCTGCAATCAAGGCGTCTGATGGGGGTGGAGGCAGTGCGGAGAAAGCCAACGGCGAGAAGGATGCACGACGGCTCACGCGGTGGCGGGAGGAGGTGTGGTAGGAACGTGATGGCGACGCGGCGGCAAGAGGGAGCACGACGGCGAAGGCGTACCGTCTGCTTCCATGATTGCAGGCCTGGACTGCCGACTCTGGGAACGTGCAGCTTTGGTCGGGATTCTCCGGGCGTAAGACTTCGCCAGCGACCTGCTGGTGGCGATGACGACGGCGCCTGAGGGCGTCGTTCTCCCTGATGGGGGCGTTATTGTGGAGCTCACCAAAACTGCACGAGGCTCTCTGGGTGAAAACCCTGTCCATTCTGGACAAGCGACGGCGGCTACTGCGTCGTCACCTTCTTGAAGGCGTCGCTACTAGAGGCCTATCTCCTACGGCATTGCCAGTGTCGCTGTTGGTCATGGGTGGCTGATGCGGTACGGCTAGGCGGCTCGGTATAGATGGCAAGAAGGAAGGGGATTACCGAACTCACGTGAAGGTTACCAAAGCTTTGGTGGCAGCTAGGGGTTGCCGCATGGATGTTGGGTTAGGCGGCTTGCAGCGGATCGCGGCGGCTGGTATTGCTTAGCAACTATCAGTGCGGCGCGGGACAACGTCACAAGATGGCGCTTGCAGCAACGACATCGTGCGGCAACTAGGCTTGCAGCGAACCATGGCGGGCTGCTTAGCTTTGCTCGGCACTCCGGTGTGGTTCATCGTCGTAAGATGGCGCAGGCGACAACTTGGCTTCCGACGTCGCGGCGGTGACCTTATGCGCGGGGAAGCAATGAGACGATGTTGACATGTGGAGATGGCTCTGGTGCAGGATGGGGATCGTGGGAGATGGGGCAACACTGCTTACCGCTCTGATGGCGACTTGATAAACGATCATGACAAGGAGTGGCGGATGTGGCGAGGCCCCCATGCGGTGTTTCGAGGCGATGAGGAGTCCAACGGCGGGCGTGGCGAGGCCCCCGCGCGTTGTGTTTCGTGGTGGCGACTGCGAGGCAGCCTGCGAGTGGTCAGGATCTGGTGGTTGTTCACACTATCGGACGGTATGCGATGTTGCAACGGTATTTCGGCGATGGGCCCCGCATGGCGGTGTCTACTCGGTGCGGTGCTGTCCATTTATCTAGTTTCCCTATCGGCACGGGGTTGGGCTCTGGATGGCGACTACTTTGCCACAAGATGGTTTGATGGCCGCCGTGGTTATGTTGCGCTCTTGTTTCCGTTGTATAGTTGAGTGGTTTGACCGTGTTGATGCCCCAATCCAACCGGTCAGAATTAGTTTTATTTTCTGTTTTTCTTTTCCTGATTATGGCCTTCCAGGGCTGTAGTCTTGTATTTTTTCTGCTATATCAATGAAACACGCATTATCTTGTGCGGTTCGTTCAAAAAAAAGTAGTATAAAGTGAGACGTCCAATGCTTCTCCGCATACGAGTACTGAATTCCTACTGTCAAAGACAAGGAACGCAATGCAAAATTTTCATCTTGAAAGCGGCGTATCGTTCTGGCACTCAACCATACATAAGCACTACTAGCAGTAGTCAATTAACGCTTATCCTTCTTGTAAATTAGCTATACTGCAGGTCCGATGGTCTCTCATGCATCAATCTCCCAACTCCCAAGGAAGTTTGAAACACCATTTTCTTTGCAGTACGCACTGAACACGTCATTAGCCCGCGAAAAAAAAAACGCCTTATCCACAGCGGAATGGAAGCACCTCTAGCGCAGAATCAGGAGCAAGAATAGCGTGTGAGAAATAAATACAAAGCAAAGCAATTCGAGCCACCAACTTCGGCGGTCTATTTCCGCCACGCAACTCTTGGCATGGCAATGGCATCAACAGCGCTGCGAAGAGAGGACGACGGACTCTGTGAAGGCAGCCTCCCTTTCCGCGAAAAGGGGCATGTTGCCTACTAGCACCTACCACTCGATCCATACTGCAGGATTATTACTTATTAGTGCCATCTTATCCTAAACACGATTTGATCTCATCCGGGGGGCGCTTCTTCCTCAGGTGTCGCGTGTTCCGAATCGGGAAAAGAGAAAAGGGCAAGATCAAAAGAAGGAAGGCAATTACGGAGGAGTACACCCCAGAACAAGAGGCCGGCGCCAACCGGACCTAGAGGGAAGCTACTACCATTTGCTAGTAGGCCCTGCGAGATCACATGACGGACGATTTTAGAGCGACAGCGACGTACTAGTACGAGAGCAGAGCAAGCTCCGTCACGGGATCGTGACGGGAAAGGCGATCGAAGAGGAAAGCCGCGTCCGTCGTCAGGGGGTCCGGATTAGATTAACACGGATGACGGATTAATGGCGCCCACGCGGTCGCACTGTGCGTGGCAAAAAAATTTTTCCAGCCTGCGAGAATCCACACCACACCCCGTAAATTAATCCACGCCGGCCTATACGACCCCCCAGGAAAAAGGTGGTTGTTGGCTGCGGATTACGCAAATGTGATCCGGATAAATTTGTGGATAACCCTTTGTTTTTCTCTCCCGGCGGACGTGTAAAGCGGAGTGATCGGTGGCTACCGACTACTACCGCCTACGCCACTAGTTTCCTTTCCAGGACGCGCGCACACGTGACGGGATCCGGTTCGGGGCCGCGCCACCGGCCGCGCGTTCCTCGCTCGCATGCGCCCATTCATCATCCATCACGGATTCACGGGCTGCTCCTGCTGCTGCCCGATCCAATCGTCCACACGCATCTTGAGCAGCTGGCGCTGGTTTGCCTTCCAAGCTCAGACGCCGACGGAGGAGCAGGACGCGCGGTGTGCGTTCTTGGCTGGAGCTGATTCAGCTGATATCATTAGCAGGTTCCACGTTCCAAACGGACGACCGCGCGCGATCAGTCGCGCTGATCGTCTGCGACGACGTGGGAAGCTGAGGCTGCATGCAGACGTGCCAGCGCACATGAGGGTACATAATGCACGCCGGACTGGTGGACTTGACAGCGAGAACGAGCAGAAATTCAAAGCCGGGAGTGCACGAGTTTCCTCTTCCGTCGGATAGGCACGAATTTCTGGAGCTGGTTTTAGTCAACACAGGATGGATCAGACGGAAACGTTGGCCACGCGAGGACTAATGACGGCGCGTGGTGTTGGAGCCATGGAAGTCAAGCACACGGTGACTCATCCAGCACCAGGAACGGAATTGACCCGGGGCGGCCCGGTGTGTCGGCGACGCCCACCGACCGCGGCCGTCAGCGGATTACGGGGACGGCCGGTCGCCATGCGCGGCGCTTCGCACACGGCGAGGCAATAATCGTGACAGCGCCACGGCGGATCCGGCGCCGCCGTGGCTGGGGAGTCGTCCGGTCGTAGCCCCACGACGACATGTCTCGACGTCTGTGGAAATGGCGGTGGAGCCCGGGCCAAAGTTTCCGTGCTCCGGAGATACGCGTGCGTCAGCCGTCGCCGGTGGACGACTCCCACTTGGACGGAGTGCAGTGGACGAACGTGCACGCGCTCGAAGCTTTGATTAGTGATGATCCGCGCTGCTAGGACTTTCCTTCCCAGCGAAGGCAGCAGAGATAGTATTACAAAGGAGAACCTAGGAGAGAATGCTGCAGCTAAAGGCTTGTTTGAAAACTAATGAAATAAGATGGAAGGAGGAATTGAAATGAAACTTAAGTTCATTTTAAGATCAATTATCTCCATTCCACTCCAATTCTCTTAGTATTTTCTCTTTGCTTCAAGATGACCGAGGCCCAGAATGTGTCAGGTGGACGTGCCAACATCGTCATCGTTCGGGTAGAGGTTGTGCGCGTTTTGGGCTCAGGTTGAAGGCGAATCTCAGTCGCTTGAAACTTATTTTTGCGCGTTCTTCCAAATTGGACTTGTTTCTTTCCTGCCTGATCAGAAAGGCCTAGGACTGAAGACGTTGTTGTTGGGTTGGGTTTGACAGGCCTGTTGCCCTTTACGTACCAATAACAGGCCTGTCCAGGCCATGCCTCAGTGCTCGGCCCATGTAATGAGCTGACCCCAGAGAAGTAGTCTTGATAATTTGCCAGACGCCCAGACCCGCCGACAGAGAGGGTCGGCCGACGGTGGGCAACCGCTTACGATCATCAGGTCGGACGTCCATGTACCATCAGGTGCACGGCCACACTCGCCACCGCACACGAATTACAATCCGATCCCTGTCTCTCCTAACTGCTCCTCTCCGCTTGTTTGTGGAAGCCAGCCGCTGCGGGATTGACCCAAAATTCCACGCACTGCAACGTGACGATCGCGCAGGATCACTAAACATTGTAAGAATATAAGCCGGCAGCGAGAGCCACAGCACCGGCTGTAGGCTAGTCCTGCTAACCCCGATCATCGTGTACATCATACAGGCATTACTGATTAGCGCGCTACTGGCATGATTGGTTAGTAGGTGCTCAAACGTGGTCCGTCTGTTTCTGTTTTAAACAAATCAGAGCACCCCGGCGGCGGATCCAACCACTCGCCGACACGGGTAAACGGTAGTCACCCCGCGCCCACAAAACACACCGGACTAAGCAAAGCATCCCTTCCATCGTGCAAGCAAAAGGCGTGCTCCGATCCTTCCTCTTTCCATTTCCCAAAAGAACAAGGCCACAGAATAATGCTTTCACAGATCGCACTGAACCGGTGAAACCAGATTTAGGCTTTAGAGATGCAAATGCGAGAAAAAAAAAAACAATTGTTGCAAAGAGACTGAAGCTGCGAGGTTAGGCGTGCACGAACACACATGGCGGCCAGCCGGCAAAGATCGGAGAGGAGCCAGTTTCGTGCTGACAGGCTGGTGCCATGTTGCCGTCGCCACCGCCACGTTCGGTTCCACCCACCAATCATCTGCCCCACCACGGGGACACCTACTACTTTACCTTGCCCACCACACGCCACCGCGCGAGCGCGCTCGCCACTTGATCCCTTCACATTCCCTTCACCATCCACGACGTCCCCTTGTTACTTGTTAGCCAGCTGCACCACTACCCCCAACAACGATGGCGCCGCGGCTTCTGGCGTGCTTCGGCCGGAGGGGCGGCGGCGCCACGGCAGCGGCGCCGGACCAGACAGCAGACGACCAGCAACAGCAGCAGGTGGCCCCGGGCCCGGTGCTGGTGGAGCTGTTCGCGTCGCAGGGGTGCGGGGCGTCGCCGGAGGCCGACGCGGTGGCGGCGCGGCTGGCGCAGGACTCCGCCGCGGCGGCGGCGCAGGAGGGCGGCGCCGCCGGCGGCTGTAGCCCGCCAGTGGTGGTGCTGGCGTTCCACGTCGACTACTGGGACCACAGCGGTTGGAAGGACCCGTTCGCGTCCAGCGCCTGGACCGTCCGCCAGAAGGCCTACGTGGAGGCGCTCCGCCTCGACACGCTCTTCACGCCGCAGGTCGTCGTCCAGGGCCGCGCCCACTGCGTCGGCACCGACCAGGACGCGCTCGCCAAGGCCGTCCGCGACGCGCCCAGGTACCCGGTGCCCGCCATGAAGGTGATTACAACTTTCTTGCACACCCCTAGCATCTCCGGCATGTCCGATAGATCTTGTTAGTTGCCACCATGTCATCAGGCGGTATGGAAATTTATCAGAAACACGACATTCTGATTGCCCCTGTTGCTGTAGAGCGTCCGATCGCGCACTGTTCTCATGCTAGATCTGCAATCAACAGTAATTCAGATCTACCGTATACGTGTTGGGGTGTCACTGTAGATCAGATGCCAGCGTCAAAAAATCACGAGACCCTATGTCCCGATCTGATCTGATCCGCGTACGTACGTAACGTGCAGGTGACGTTCCAGCGGCCGAGCCCGACGACGCTGCAGGCGTCGTTCACGGGTACGCTGCGCAGCCGGGTGGAGGGCAGCGGCGCGAGCGTGGTGGCGGCGTTGTACGAGAGCGGGCTGGTGACGGACTGCGGGCGCGGCGAGAACAAGGGCAAGTCGCTGCTGAACGACCACGTGGTGCGCCGCATGGAGAAGGTGGCCGCCGTGCGGGAGGGCGCCTCGGCGAAGAAGGCCGTGTCGGGGACCGTCCAGTTCCCGCTCTGGGACGGGTTCCGCGCCGCCAAGTGCGGCGTCGTCCTCTTCGTCCAGAACGCCGCGCTGCAGGTGCTCGGCGTCCAGCACTTCGACCTGCCCGACAACATCTGAGCTGCGAGTGCACGGCTCGCGTCGGTGGTGCGGCGGCGCCGGCGCCATGTGATATTCTTTGTACTTAGCGTTTGATTGGCGGGTGTTACTGTAATACTAGGAGATTATTACTGGATGTAAATGAATTGCTTGGTCATGTGATATTCTTCGTCAGTACGTGTTTTTCCCCCTTCCAGAGTGGTTATGGGCCGTAGATTGTTGGGCCAAGACTCAAGCAACAGAGCGCTAGTGTGGTTGGATCTATTATGAACCCAATGGGTTTATACGTGGCGTATCGGCCCATGGTCTGTGTACAAGCTTCGAATGGCACATGGGCCGTAGAAGCATGTTCGTCTTTATCAACGAGATTTATACGGTACCTCACTCGTCAGTGGTCAGTGGGAATGGGATGTTCAGAATCATGTTTCCTTTGTTACCGTAAAAATCATGGTCATGCAGGCATCAAGGTAGGCAGGCAATTCGATCCAGTACATGACATCACGACATCATGCCTGAGAGGCTGAGAGACCTTGCGCGCGTCTGGTCCCGTTTTCCTATCGTCAGTTTGATGGAGGAGGAGGATTGAAGCTGCCTCCAGACTCTACTACGACCCCTGAAACGGGAGCACGTGGAGCGCGCTGGATCAACGTTCGCGGCTGCAGTCGTTGCCAAACGTTGGTTTCGTCTGCTCCCCAGGAACATAGGAGACGAGGAGAGCCGCTATACGGCCACCGCCCATGACGCCAGCCGCCGAGCGAGAGTTTTCCTCATCGTGGAGCCTTTGCTCTCCGGACGGATCGCAGCAGGAGGCAGGAATGCAGGCAGGAGCGCCGGCGCACGCCTGCCGCGCGCACGCGTGGTGCAGAGCGCGGGGTCCCGTCGCGCCGTTGCCCTCTCGCCCATGCGTGGGCCGCGCGCCACCCGTCCAGGGGACGCGACCGCGGTGGCCCCTGCGTCACGTGAGGCCACGTGAAAGGGTCGACCGAAAATGCCAACCCACCCGTCAGGCTCCAGCTTGTCCGGATGCAGCTCAATCATGTTCGTCGCTTCTCTTCTCGCGGTGTCCCTATCGCGCTCGCTCTGCCCACCACCCTCGGCGCGGCCGTGTCGAGCTCCGGCGCCGCGAGGCCGCAAAACGGGAAGTGGGATCAGATAACGAACGGCGCAGGCGAATGATGCGCGCGGGGAGACGAGTCGAGGAAGGATAAGGATTACTCCGTAGCAGCGGATCGAGTAGAGATTCGCTGCTGCCGCGGCGCCAGGCTTTACCGAACCTTCGGATCTGCGGCAACGGTTGGTGCCGGGGAGGCTCTCACCCCATCGACATCGCGGAGTTTGAAGACCAGATCGGCGTTCGCCGAAACGCAGCCTTATTCCCCATAGCAGTGGTTCGGCCGGGCTCAACCCAACGAACCCGTTGTTGTTGTGCCGATCCATCAGGATGCCGAATACCACCAGATTGGTAGACGTTCCCATTTCAAAATGTCCTAGATCAACCTGCAAAAGGTCCTAGTGATGCCTGCCCGATCTACACGAACACTGCTCCTGCTCATCATTTCGATATGGTTGATCAACGCCTGAAGTTTCTGAAACGTGGAACTGACACTCTGGCGGAGAACACTCGTCCTAGCAAGCCCGATGTTTCTGAAACGTGGAACTGACACCGTTTGCTCTAATCGATCCAAAGTTCCAGATATAGGAAGGAACCAAAAGATTCTGATTATTTTCCCAATTCGTTCCATTGAGATATCTACACGAAGCATATGTACAAAGTTACAGTACGGGAACCCACAGATTCCCCAGATGTTAATCCTCAATCACCCATACCAACTCATCTAGCGAGTTCATCATGACCAGGCCCCCGGTCCGGCGGCCCTGGACCATCCATCCGCATGGGCCGAGGCCCGCACGTCACGTTCACACAAACGAACGCCCCTCTCGCTCAGCTGGGGCCCCGCAGCTGATGTACATGGCCCTGCGGAGCGACTCGTCGGCGCCGGCCTGCGCGCGGCCGCCCTCGGCAGCCGCCCGCGCCGCGGCCAGCGCCGCCGCCTGCGGGGCGAGCCCCGCCAGCCGGTCCCGCGCCGCGGCGGAGGGCTGCGCCCTCTCCCGCTGCGCCCGCACGGCGGCCACCGTGGCCGCCGCCCACACGGCTCATGTGCGCCATCGGGTCACAAAACCACCGGCTGGTTGGTTGCTAGCCTAGCACTGTTCTTATGCCTCTGCTGCCCGCGCTTGCTTTGCTTCCTTCCCTGAGCTAGTGCTACACACGGCTGCTACTGCTGCTGGAGCTGGGAGGTGCTGGAGGGAGGGAGAAGGGTGGTATTTGTAGCGGGTGGAGGGCGGTTTTGGTAATTGCGGCTGCTGGTTTAGGGTGCGTGCGACTAATTGTTTTGGTATTATCCGTTCGCTCCTCCGTCTCTTTCCGGGCCCGGTTGCATGCGGGCCAGAGCGAGGATGAGGACCTGACCGCTTTTTGCTGCTCCGTCTAGGCGAGTTTCTCGGCTGCTTCTCACGAGACCTCCATTATAGATGTCCAAATGGGCGGCCCGGCACAACACGGCACTGACACTATTTGGCCCAACACTATTAGGCACTGACACTAATAGGCACTAACACTAATCGTGTCGTGTCGCGTCGTGCTGTCGTGCCGACCTTCTGGCCCAGACACTACACTATGTCGTTTTTATAGTGTCGTGCCGGCACATGGGCCCGATGGCCCATCGTGCTCGTGCCGGCACTAGCACTATGCATCCACTCATTCAATTCTAAACTTTATATATTTCATCACAAATTCATCTTGATATGCATCAATTTCATCCATTTCATCATGAACTTATATGAACATTGATCAACATCATAAATTCATATAAAGATATATACATCTCATCAAATATTTTAACAGAGACATCTATTTCACAGTACTATGATCGAGGTAATCGTGCCGCATCGTGTCTGGTCAAAAATCGTGTCGTGTTCGTGTTGACACTGCGTGCCGAGGTCGCGGCCCAAACACGGCCCAACCACCGTGTCGTGTCGGCACTGACACTACGACATCGTGTTAGTGTCGTGTTAGTGTCATGTTTTTTAGTGTCGTGCATCGTGCCGCCCATCGTGTCAGGCCCATCTGGACATCTATAACCTCCATGAACCAACAACCAAGTCCAAGTCCTTCACGTTTCGACTTTCTCCGCTACGGATTCCATTCTTTGGTTGTCCGGACTCCGGAGCACAACATCCTCAGCTCAAGACCTTTTAGCATCGAAGTGTTTTGCTGGTGTGAGTGTGACACCCTAGTTAGCCAATAATTTTCCTTCAAAAAAGTTAGCCAATAATCAATCGTTGTGCCGGTTTGAGGCCTGGATTCTCTCGTGGGATTCATTGTTGTTCAGATTTTGGTTTGTACCAAACCCAACTCCATTCTACATCTACATTACTATATCTATGAAATCAATGCAAAATCACAAATCATACTTCCATTCATAATTTATGTTGGTTTTGATTTATGAAGTTCCACATTCGCGCCTGTGCACAGTGCGCTCATGTACCACCAATGAGGTAACATTAATGAAGTGGCAAATAACAATCCGCCGCTACCTTTTAATCTAATCAGCTACTCTTTTGTTATCGTTTTGAGAAATAATGTAGAATGATCCCCCATTTTCATCTCACCAATATTGATGCGGTGATTTTTTTTAAGGGAATGCGATGATCTTATGATAGGCTACCCGGCCTACGTAGTAACCTAATCTTCTACCTTTGTAGGCTTGGAATAGCGTCATATCGAATTGTTTCACTAGGTTTGTAATTTGTGAAACAACCCATGGTCTACACAAGACAATTAGTCGCCTTAATTCATTTGATATAAAGAAAATCTTAAGCAAAAGAGGGTTATATTTGGGCTTTCAAAACATTCGTGAAGCATAATCATGCCGGCCGAGCCAGCTCGTGGGAGAAACCGGTGCAACTGCAAGGGCGCGAGATGATTGCCTTATCGGTTCGTACCCGCTTGAGTGAGACTACCACAGGTGTCGAGGCTTATCCCGAGGCGCAGTGGTGAGTCATCGTTTTCCATCAAGTTGGCAGTGGGCACCTCCTGCTTTGTCGCTTTGGGTGCTGCTGCATCTGCGTGTACTCTTGTCCATTTCTCCACCTCTTTGTTTGTTTTAGTACTCAGACTAAATTATGGTGGTTGTTGACACCGATAATTGGTCGTACTCTTGGGATAACATGATAGTATTATCCTGGGATTCCTGACTGTTAACTCGATTCTCCTTTCGTTTTTTTCTTCGTTGCTATTGATAGAGACCCATGCTAATACTTGACCAAGTCCTAGATTCATCAAGTTTATGCAACTTACACAACAAAAGGGTTCAGTCATATGTACATGTTTAGGCTTGGACATAGGATTGCTTCAGATTCACAAGCAAGTTCATCTTCTAACAAATGTACTACATATCAGCTTGGCTGTAGCCTTAGCTAGCTTGAGCCTTGGACGAGCATCCAAATCCAACCAAGAAAACGATGATGGGATTCGATCGGTGCTCAGCGAGAACGAAAGCAGATGTTGCCAGCCACTAGCAATCCTCACTGTAAAACTGCTGATCGAAACGTGTACATGCAGTTGCAGCACCGGCAACTCCCCTGCGATGCAGAGCCTAGCTTGGCCCCCAGCAGCTGAGGTACATGACCATCCTCAGCGACTCCTCGGCGCCGGCGCCGTCGACCCTGCCGGCCGGCGCCGACGACCGCGCCGCGAACACCGGCGCGGCGCCCCGCTTCGCCGCCGACGAGCACGGCTTGGCAACCTGCTCCTTGAGCTCCATGGCGGCGCCCAGCGTCACCGCCATGTACGCTTTGCTCGCCACTGCAAACCTCATTCTCTCCCCCCTGTTCTGCGTTCTGACTCAAACCCTCCTCTCTGCTCGTCAAGAACGTCAGAGTACATGGAGGATCGTGCAGAACGAGCCCTATATATATACACATGTGTTGACGTGCCGTGCGTTTGATGGCTACCCGTTAGTGGCCAATGGTTTTGCGGGCAGCTCGGGAAACAGGTGGCCGGGCGGACCATTGGTTCCGCCAAACCGGGAGCTCGTGTCGGCCTCGAGTCCACGGTATAGCTTCTGGCTCAGTGGCTCATGAGGCCATCTGATTGGACGTGCGCTTCAGCTGCAGGCGCTTGTCTTCTCTGCAGCATCCAGTTCATCTCGCCTGAACCTGTCATCACTTGCTTTGCTCGCATCACTTTTGAAGTCGTAGCGTTCAGCACTTCAGTTCCTTCACGTCCCGGTCAGTTCATACTGATCGCCAAATTTCGAGTCCCGCCCCGCCTGCAACTCCAACGCAAAAAGTTTCAGTGGGCTTAGGATTTGGATTTGAGAGTAAGCTGGCCGATTTGTGTTCTGAAACTAAACCACCTGCGGATATGGCAAATGAAATACAGATAGAGAGTACTGTCAAAACTGGTATGGATAGGTTCTCTGATCTGGAGCATTATCCGTTATGAACATGCAAGAAGCGGCCGAGACAATCAAGCCTTAGCTTCTTGCTGCATGTTCTGCATTTAAGATAAACACTATAATACTCTGCTAGGACCTGATGGGTATCCTTACGAATTAACAAGCGAATGAGACAAACATCGATCTCTATAACGGGCATGACACACAGTTTGACTTCTTTTAAAATCTCCCTCGGTAATATTAATTTTAGAATCCAACCCTTGGTAATACTATGGTAGTGTACATGTCCCAAATGCTTTTGTTCTTTACAGGGCAAATTAGCATCAAAGGCCACAGTAAATAGTTTCCGGTAACTGTCAGTAATGTGTCAATGTAAAAGCTACATCACTTTTAAAAGAACAGTAGCTGATAAGACGATTAGTTGGATCACTAATACTAAATAATAATTATTAAAGTGACAGGTCGCAGATAATTGCATAGACAGACTATCTAAGATCCATTGCTGATATTATATGCATATGCAAGATCTCACGAATCTCATCGTGGAACATCACCATTTGTAGCTTTCTGGTCATGTCCTACATTTAGCACACAAGTGGATGTCACAATCGAATGAATTGGTAAATATCAAGTGGTTTTATATTGTATTAGGAGACAAGCCATTGTGTTACCTGTTACGTACGTGGCTTGAGGTGATACAAATGATTGAAATAGTTGCAGGATAGTTAATAACCAATTAAATGAATCACTAATGTGTTGATAAGGACGTCTGATTTTTGTTCATTACTCCTAGACCTGACCTGTATTCACAGAATCACAGGGTATCAATCTATTAATTCGGTACCTCTGAACATATCTTTCCATCGAGTGTAAATAGATGATAAATTGATCAAATGGGATGAACTAATTGAGAAAGTGGCGCTTGTGCGTTAACAAATAAGAAGATTCATGTAGGTGGCCAATGTGATGTTCACAGTACAATTAAAGCATATATAACTTTTCCAAACCAGTCTATCTGTAACACGGTTCCTACTTAGAGGCGCAATTTTCCAAGGATAATCTGTTTATATGTAATTGGCTGTACAGTGATCCAAGGAACTAAACGAACCAGGCAGGAGAGCTGCCGATTATATTAAAAAGAAGAATACACTCAGACTGGGCACAACAACAACAACACCGACCAGTTGGATTGGGACTTCAACACGGCCGCACAACTCACTCGACTCCACTCAACACCCTAAGCTGCACCACCACAACCCAGGAGAAAGCCGACAAGTAGCTCACAAAAACAAGCGCCGTCGTCGCCGACGATGTTCCACGCCAACCAGCCGCTGCCATGCAAGGCTGGCCGCCACAGTCCGCTGCAAGCCATGTAGCTGCCGCGATCCCTCCACCATGCCGCTATCGTCTTCAGGTCACGCACACATGGTCGTCGATCTCCCAATCACGGCCTTGCGTTGGCAGAGGTCTGTAGAGTAGCCCACCATACTACACCGAAAAGGCCACCGCCATGCAGGACCCCTCGCCGAAGTACCGTTGTTGCACCTTACACACCAAACGAACGAAGCACCACACTGGATCTTGGACATCCGAAGCAACTCAAACGCGTGGGGGCCTCGTCACATCCACCGCCTAACACCACTCCTCGGACATACCACCTTAAAGTGCACGGGGGCCATGCCACTCCCGCCACTGGACTCTCCAAGGATCTAGGCTTGCTTCGCCATCGAGGGTGATAAGGTACCACCAAGCCGCTCCATGAACTTCACCTTCGTCTTGCCAGCATCAGAATCTCAACTGCGCCACAAGCACAGACACAAAGCTTCAGAGACATGGTTCATCACCTTGACATTTTCCGCGCTCGGCATTGGGCTGCCCCTGCCCGGTCAGATTGGGACGTCGACACGAGCCTCTCCATGAACTTCGCGGCCATCACTGCATTGCCCCCTTGTGGCCACCGCGCAGCACCTCCGCAGCCCGTTGCGTGCCCTCGCGCTGCGCCGAGCCACGACCAACGGCACAAAAAGCGGCTTGGTGCGTCCAGCCACACCACCATGGCGCCACCGGCACACCCACTCGGCTACTGCCAGCAACACCACCATGGCATCACTGGCACACAGCCAAGTAAGCCGCTGCCGGCCATGCCACCACGGCATAGCCGACTCCCCGCTGCAGCCGGCCAGAGTGGGAAGCACCATAACAACGTCTCCAAGGAGAAGAACGGCGCTCGAGGGCGTCGTCGTCATCTCGTCAGCAATCTGACATGGATTTCGCCGGTGCTCATCCACCTCCAGCACAACCGAAAGAGAGGACTTGTAGCCGTTGCCGTCGTCACGCTCGGACGGCCACCAGGGCGACGACGCGGTCGCGATACCCGCGAGCAGCAAGTCACCAGGGTGACCTGCGCCCCGCTCCACCGCCGCCGCGCACGCATCCGCGCCAGCCCCCGCGGCCGCCGCGCCATACACGCGCGGCCCGCTCCTCCCCCGCTGCTCCAGCGCCTGCAGCCGCCGGGCCCGCTCTCCCGCCGCTCAACGCGCGGCCACCGCGTCGTCGCCCCCGCCGCCGTGAGCCGCTCCCCCGCGCAGATCCCACGGCTTCGCGAACCGACGCAGCCTCCTCGGCCCCTGCCGGGTCGCCACCGTGCTCGGCCCGCCGTCGTCCTCCAATTCCCGCGCCGCCTCACACCATGCCCGCGTAGATCCGGAGGCGGAGGCGCCGGATCCAGTCCCCAGGACCCCGGATCCGCCGGCCCGGGCCGCCGCCGCCGCCTCCATGGCCCGGCGCCGTGGTGCCGAAGGTCGGCTCGGGAGCATCCCGTCCGGGAAAAGAGGCCCCGCCGCCGCCGTCCTGGCAGGCACACGGGCTTCCGATGCCCTGCTCCGGCGGCGGCGAGGAGGGGGGAGGCTGGGAGGGGGTGGCGGCGACGGGGTGACGGGGCCGCCCGGGTCGCCCCCAGCGGAGACGACACGGGCTTCGAAGAGGAACTGATCCAAGGAACTATCAAACGTGCACTTCCTATGTTAATTTCCAATATTCGTTTGGAGATCATTACAAAGACATCGGTTTGCAACCACTATTAAGTGTATCTCATTTATTTGGAATTTGAGTAGGATCAAGGCTAATCCCTCAACACTTTGGCTTTAACAAGGCAAGAGCTATCGTTCCAGGAATATGAAGTTTCGAGCTCAATACAGATAATTTATACTTCACTACTAGTGCAACACTTACATCAGTAGGTTGTACTTATGGAGTGTAATATAACCTCGGAAATCTGGTTTAGGAATCAAGTTCATGTCAAATTACAGATTAAAGTACTATGGCAGTAGCTGCATTAGATACTGCGATGTTATCAACAACAGATCTCACACTAGAGAAGTAGACAGGACTGTTTCGTAGCACTCGAACCAATTAGCATGATAAGGGCACCCAAAACAATAAAGTAAATAGCCTCCTTAAAATTAAGATTACAGATCAACACAACAAATAGACGAAAAAGTTGAGCAAGGTTGCAACAGGTTTTAAGTTTTCGAAACTCAGATCAATATCATCCAGCCCACCCCAATGGCCCAATCAGCACAGCATTTGCGCACCATTATAAACAGGAAGCAGACATCCTACAGGGCACTCACTTCAACCTGTTCTGATGCCACCAATTATACGCTTATTTTGTTCCGACAAACAAACGCATCCAGCACTAGCACCCAATAACACATTTGACACAATTACACGACCGATGATACCGGAGGTTAGCGTGTCCTTTGGGGACTGATCCTGCAAGCACAACCCTAAACTACCACATACACTACACTACGACAAAACCTAAGAGTTTACAGGAATGTCACAGCCCATGTTGAAGCCATATGCATAGATTATGGAGCAGCAGAAGGTACAATTTACACCGAATCGACCACTTCAACCTGCTGTTGCGCGAGGTATCTTTCCCTCCGCTCTTTCTGCAATGAACACATGCAACAATGGACTTTAGAACTGAACTGGAACAGAGCCAGAATATTTCATGTCTGCTGAGAAAGCCTGAGAGGCATACCCATTCATCAATGACAAGCCCTTCGCCAACAATTTTTGGGCCATTTTCTTCTGGAGGTTTCTTCCGTGCCTCAAGTGCAGCTTCTGCCTCAGCTAATTGGTTATTGAGCTTTTCCAGTTGCTTCGGGAAAAAAGGAACAAGTGAGATTATTAGAATTCCAGGGTCCATCAAAAGAATTACAAATACAAAATTGTGTTATTATCATTTGCTTACAGGGCTTTGACCGTTTACATCCAAGAAAACAACCTTCAGGATCTTCTCAACAACAGCTTGATCCTTCTGCTCATCAAACTGCATCATGAAAAAAGAGGTTAGTTTTCCAATCAGAAAAATGAACTAATAACTTGGGTGGGTGGGGTAGAGTTGCTTCCACATGATATGAAAAAAAAAGAGGTTCAGAGGTCTTTTTTTCTTGAACATGCAGGAGATTTGCAAAACTTTGCATTGAAGAAAGAGCACTGGTCCAAAACACAAACTCTTCCAAATGGGAAAGAACCAAAAACTCAGACATACACACCACCCTCACACAGACATGAACACATCTCGGTGAAGAAACAAGACATGCTACATAGTACAGTTTACAGGAACATCACCCACAGAACACAACTGAACTGGCCACGAGGCCCTGAGCCCCTTCATAAGTTCAGAGTTTCTGGAACACAATAGCATATGTATTCTCAATAAAACCATGAATTGGATCAAGGACAAGAAACATGAGTTCTCCCATGTTCCATTCAACTCAAACATCAAATGCAGAATGAGCCAGATGTTTATACAATACTGAGACATTGTTTGGAAACACAGAGAGTAAATAATTTACTGGACAGCAAAGCTAAGACCTCGCCCAACCTAGGAGGACAAGGTGGCACCCAAATTCGAGTTGAAGGGAACATGAACCTAGGTGGTGGGAGTGCACCCACACGGCCACACCTCCCACCAACCGAGCTAGTCTCAGTTCTCCTGTACAGGTGGCATCACATGAGAAGGCTATAAAAAATGACCACTTGTGATTTTACTTTATGCCATGAAATATACTGTACAAACTATCGATAAGGGAGTGTAAAGGGTTCAGCCCAAATAGTCTCTACAATCCCATTACATGCCATAAATTTTTCATTTTATGGCAACCACTAACCAACCTTAACAACCCGTATGATCCACCCTAGCAGCCTCCGTCACTAAATTGAGTTTTTAATTGGGTATTTGATTTGCAGGAATAGAGTGTCAGTATTTTTTATTTTAATCCTAACTCAGAATGTGTCTCACTTGTTCAGTTTGAGGCATAAAATGAGTTAGTGCTTGACAGCTTGAAACATCCATAAGCTTTTAAGTCTACTACAATAAGGGAGAATGGTGTCATCCAACCAAAATCATACTAACAGAATGGCAACAAGAATAACTAGTTTCAAGAAGGACCAATCCACCCCATAGTCACAAGATTCGGGGTCGGTGCCTCATGCCTCATTCCTACATGAGGAGGTCCCTAAAATGGCAAATTCAGATACCCGATAAATTAACTATCCAACTTAGTAGGCTTACTTTAGCCACAAGCTCGAAATAAGATTTCCCGCCCAGCTCATCCTACCCAAGGCTTATGCCAACAATGTGTCAACTCTCTTGCCGGCCACTTAACCTTCCTTCCTTTTTAATGCGAACACTATCATCTCTGGAAATTCTTTCTTCTTAGCCTTCATGGAGATCCACCAAGTGATCTCACACGTAGGGCATCACTTATGACTAACGTGGTAAGGTACTCATCTCTACAGTTACCATACTCTTTAACCAGCCATGGTTTTGGTAGAAATCAAACAAGAACGCAGGAAAAGTTACTAACCAGTTCTGGTGCATATTCCATTGGACCCTTCACCTTCAAACTCAAAATCTTGAATTTGACCTTGCACTTTTGTAGAATATTCTCATTATTCTCCGGGTGCTCCACAAACTTAAAAACTGGCAAGTTAGAAAAATGAAAGGATAAGCACCAAAAAAGAACACTGGGAAGCCTTATTGTAGTACGCATCCAAGGTTATAGCAGTAATACCAGTTGCTATAATAGTCTCCCCAGGGGCAAGGACAGCTCCAGGAGGGCGCATGAAGCAACTCTTGGGTGCAGTTGTTTGAAACTAGTGATTCAAATATCAGTTAAAAGCCAGAAAAGAAATTCATTACTAATAGAATTAGTGTGAACACTGCTGATTCAACACATACTCTGTTGGAATAGAGTTTTGCACTTGTGCAATGCGATATGACATACGAACCTTAAATGCTACATGAGACTTGCTTGTATTCTTTATCCTAATTGCACTTTTGACCTGCTTTCCTGGTTCATCTATACAAGGCAAGACAGAAATGTCATTAGCTTCTATTCACAAAATAGCAAATGTTAAACAAATACTAGGTTGAATGGAAACTTCTTTCTCATTTGTTGCCACTGTTACGCATTAGAACATAAGAGCACAGGTAATTATGCAATTATTAAGCTGAAAGGAAATCAAGCCTGGGAGTGATTTAGACAATCGAGCATTTTTTTTTCCTTGTCCATTGAATGATAACTATCTGTTCTGACAAGGGTTCTAGTCCTAGATAACATTTCAACTTAAATATAGTACCGAGACACTTGACATTCAAAGAGTTAGAATTTGCTCGAGTTCATTTGGCGTTTCTGTGTGTCCCAGAAAACTAGGCTTTAGCCTTTAATGTGTGCTGATCTGTTAACCGGTTTACTAACAGGATAATAGAATTTTACGAGACATGGAGACCAACCATAACTGCTTTATTCATGTAACAGTGTCACCAAATGCTAACACAACATTATCTAATAGAATATAAGAGTATTGTACTATCATCAGAAAGCTGTAGCATATTTGCACAATAGGTATGTTTCAATTCTATGTTCTACCACAGCCAACTTGATAAATAAAGACTTGTATGTATGTATCATTTACATGTTCAGACGCAGCAAACTTGTGCATCGTGGCATCAACAGTCAACCCCCCCCCCCCCCCCCCCCACCAAAAAAAAAAAAAGATTGCAACACAGAGTAGATCATAATCCCATGCCCCCCAGACACTTGATTACACCGACATACCACAAACACATGTAATCTTAGGGCAGTCCCAGTGCGACACCACCTAGTAGTTTCCATACCTTGCCATTTCAGATGGACATCACTCTAGACATCATTTTTTCCAATGCCAAGAAATTAATTATTCACTTAATATTTTTCCTCTTCTCCCATCACTCATATATCTTCCCCACCTATTATGAAGACAGCATCCCTATGAGATCCAAACACCCCCATATTCTTGTGTGGATTATAAGAAATCCAACCACCCAGACTATAAGAAATCGATTATCTCCCTCAACACTACAATTTGGAGATTATTTGGAGAGAGATAGAGAGAAGGAGAGAGAAAAGGGGATGACAGCATTTATTAGGGGCAGAATCCAGATTGTAATCCTTATCCACTATCCAGATTCTTATAATCCCTATGAGATCCAAACAAGACCTATTTCTTGCATGAGACCCGGTTGTTTCCTCTCATCCCTCTCTCTCTTATTTAATATAGTGCCAAATCAGCTAAAATCTGATGTGGTAATGTAGTTAATGCTATGAACACAATCCTACTTGAAGTTCAGTTCCAGAATCTTGTGAGTTCTAGTCTCCTACAAAAAATTCATTAATGCTATTGGCCTATTGCTATGAACACAACCATACTTGAAGTTCAGTTCCAGAATCTTGTGAGTTCTAGTCTTCTAAAAAATCATTAATGGTACTCCCTGCTGGAACTTTTAATGCACAACAAGTGTCCACTAAGATTTAGATCCAGCTCCTGGATTGATGATATCCTAACCTCTACACCAAGGTCAAGAAAACCGGCGAAACTGGCGCCCAAGGTATTGTCAGTCCTAGTCGCCAACCAAAACCAAACCTCAAAAAATACATTCCAATTTCCAAGACCGCCACTTCCTCGACAGATAACTTCGAAATATCTAAGATCGCGCAAAACTAATAAATAGTTGCAGAAAAAAACATAGCGAAATTCAAGGGTTTTAGCCATGCGACATAAGCAGATCAGGCGAAAACGGCAACTTTCCAGACTACTCGAGAGGAGATCCCGTAATTAAACAAGCAGGAGATAAAGAGAGCTTCAGTTTCTCGCATCCTCACATGGGAAGTAGAGCTTGTTGGCCGGATCGAGCCTGAGGCGGCGGCGCGCCGGGAGCAACGACTTGGCCACGGATGAGATCGACCCCGCCGACGCCCCCTGCGCGCCTCCGTCCCCAGCGACGGGCGCCTCGTGGCCGTACCGGCCGGCGGAGTGGTGGATCCCGGACGACGACGACGACGACTGCGGAGGCGGTGCCGCCGGTGCCCCGCCCGCCTGCCGGAAGGGCATGCGGCAGAGGTTCCAGAGCTTGCCGCCGCCGGAGTCGCCCCCGGCGGTTGCGTGCCTCTCCTCGCCGGAGATCGCCATGAGGGAAGTTACTAGTTACCACACCGAGTACGGTGAGGCTTGTGGTCCGGGGTGGCTTGCTCTCACTCGCTCCCCACTCTTCTAAAGTGATCTCCTTTTCTTTCACCCTTTCACCTCCAGCTTTCGCTACAGTGCGTTCTGCATCCTTGATCTCGCCCCTTTTATCGCGTCTTTTTCCGGTTGACTTTTATTTGATGGCCTGTGGACTGCGGCTTTATGCTGCTGCCGCTACAGTGAAGCTAATCATGGGCCCGTGATGGATCTGCTACTGTTTTCTATGCACCACACCGGAGGACTGGAGGAGCGAGGAAGGAGGTGACAGCAGTAAAACTCTGAAAGCAGACATGTTCCCGTCCAATTGTAGCTTGCAGGATGCTTTTGTCAATTCTTCTTCCCGGCGACGATGGCCAGTGCAAGGGGGTGACACATGTGATCCATGGAACTAAAATTTTCTTTGCATAAGCAGTTTATCGTGACAACCTTATAGATAGCTAAAGAGTTTTAATAACATAGAATATTATTCTAGCTTATTCTATTTTATTCTTCCTTGAATACTATTAAAACAACCAAAAAAATGTGGCACGACTAGTAACGGGATAGCAATGGGCAACGGTTGATAACGAATGATGTTGTAAGTTAAGGAGGGAGCCAACAATGGAGTAGGTAGGAGGGAGGCCCAAAAGGAAGGTGTGGCGAAACAGGAGGCGGCCCAAAAAAAGAGAGGAGCGTGCATGCGGTAGCAATTAAGCTATTGCACCATCAACAACAAAAGTAAGGCATATCATAACATTTCGCAAAAAAAAAAAAGACGTATCATAACATTAATACATAGGCTATAAGATACTAATGAATTGTTCTTATTGCTTTCTTAGATGTAACTCCCTTTTCTATCTTAACATATGCTATCCATAATGTATAGGCTATAATTTATACAAGTGTAAACTAATGAACTGATACTTCTTGAAAAACATCGTCGATATGCACTTAAATGATGAATCAAGTCTCTTGTTCAAAGGGACACTTCCACATATTAAAAATGCACACAAATAATGTTAATTATTATATAACTTTACTAACACATGTCTACAAGAAAGAAACATAACACTTGGAAAGGAAAAAGGTATGACAGTGAATGAAGCTGCTATCTTTGTCGTAGGAGAGAAATACAGCACGTGGGATTGGAAGAGTCAAATCTCTATTATCAAATGGGGAAAGCAACCAAAGAGTTTGGTTATCTCCAGACCTCAATAAGCTCAAATGACAATTTTTCTCGTGAATATATCCCATCGAGCTTCACAAGCTAGAATACAATTTCCATTTTTTTTGAACAATATACAATTTACATATACAGCCCATACCTCTCTCTAGTGTGGTGGATAGTGAATACCATCAACAATTTTGGCTGTGTGACAAACTAGAGTGGAAACATCACACACTATATGTTAACATCTATGCCATTTACATAACAGAAAATATTTGATGCAAATATTTCAGACCCCCAAAATATATACAAAAGCTTTCGAGGGAATAGTATTTATAATTTTTGTTCACGGATATATACTGTGTACAAGAAGTAAAATTATTTTACACAAACATTTTAGATCTCACATTTAGAGATGTACTAAAGGTTTCAAACAAACATGTCCGGAACAAAAAAGTTTAAACTTAGTGACGCATTCGTGTGTTCTTGTCTCCTCGATAGACGATAATCGATACTATTAGATCCCATAACCTCATTCGGTCGGAGGGAAGGAACACTAACATGTTACCAAAATAGATAACTCTAACTTACACAAACAAACAAATTGTCCAAAAATATTACCAATCATATGTTTTTGTTGCGTACACACCACTAAGAGAGTAACAGTGACCAAACACTTCAGTGAACACTTAGTGGCTAAAGTCTAAACCAAAGCCATCAAACCGCTAGATTCCAGACCCCAACTGCAAATCCGCAAGCAAATCCAACCTCTCGTGCCCATAAAAATTGTCCTAAAACCTTAAAAAAGTGTAAATACAAAAATCAAATCTCCTATCATAAGAGTGATATGCCACGTGGCAACGTATTAGTGGCCGAGAAACCTGCGTAGGCCTACTGGATAAGAAAGATCCCAGCCCTCGCTACCCAGACGAACAATAGCCTTTCCTCGCACTCGCTCTCCTGCATTTACCATTTTGCCCTCGTCGGCGGCGCCGACCACCCGCCGCCGCGTCCGGCGAAACAACCGGCTGTAGGACCAAAGGGGTGCCCCATGGCGGCCATATCCTCGCTTCCCTTCGCAGCGCTGCGCGGAGCCTCCGAGTGGAGGCCGTCGTCCACGGCGGCGGCCGTCTCCGGCGCCGTCGTGCTCAGCGCGAGGGCTCGGCGGGGCACGCGCTCGGTGGTGCGCTGCGTGGCCACGGCGGGTGGTGAGCTTTCTCTATCTGTCCTGTCGGGCGTGTAGCTGCAGGCTGCAGCGCTATATCAAACTAGTGAATCCGAATCACCATCCAACCTGTTCGATTCACCACAAAAGACCACCTCCTCCTCATCCCAAATTTACTCAGCAATGTGCGATTCCGGGCGTCTCCAGCGGTAGTGCCTCGTTCACGGAGGCACACCACCTCAGATTCTTGTGTTGTCATCGTCCTGCTCCCTGCTGTGAGCTGGTGTGACTTTTGTTGGCAATAAAATCTAGCTTGCTTGGATGGATTGTTCTAATAGTTTTGTTCCAGTTGCCCTCTCTTTGCTGTGAGCAATCTAATCCAAATATATTTTTTTCCATCAATCCAATTAGTCATGTGTTTGCTGCCTGCACGGTATCCTACCAATCCAAGTTTTGCATCCTAGCTTTCTTCACCCTTTGCCTGTGCTAGTAAGTTTTTCAGTTGATTGGATTTAGTCAGGATCCTAGTTCCGCTTCGTGCAGCTACTTGCTTACAAAATGCAGTTATGCAATTCACTGAACTTTTATGTGTTGAATTCCACATGAAGAGGACTGGCATGAGGTCCTTCTGAAAAATGAGGACTGGTGTGAGCAAGTCACCTAAAGAAGCTTAATCGTGCAGAATATAATCATGATCAGTTAATTTATGGAATAAGACTTTTGGCACACAGTGTAGAATGAGATCAATGAAATAAGAAGCCCAGTTCTTTATTTTGTAAGACCAATTCTTATTTCTTCATCTTAATATAATGACATGCAGTCCTCCTGCTGGTTCGAGAATCTTTTTTTTTAACAAACCCAATTTACATTGGAGGTGTACCCATAGATTTTTTTGCTGGTGCTTGCTTCTGAAATCATGAGTCCCTTTCTTGCATAGGTTTCTGGGCACCATCTTCACATACGATTTGGTTACCGGAGAAACATAATTTCTTTTGATGCTTATGAGGTGAACTGGTGTATGAAAACAGGTTTCATTGGAAGTCTTGGGACAAAGTGAAAAGAAAAGGCTGGCACATGCTTCTTTCTGCTAAACTTTAGTTTTCACATAATCATCTCATGCCAGAAGTTCCTCATGTTCTTCTGTGGCTTCTCCCCTTGATCTAATACTGTCTTATCTATTTTCAAACACATTGTAAATCACTTGTCAAGTGTTTTTCAACTAGTCCTTGGCGATCCACACAGTGTCCAATATATTCTGGTTAAAACTGGCTGGATCCGAATCCGATGTAGAAAATCTTATTTGTGTAAGTAACATAGTACATCATTTTATTTGTGCCTCCTTCTAATTTGTTTATAATCTCGTGCAGATGTTCCACCTACAGTCGCAGAAACAAAGCTGAACTTCCTTAAGTCATACAAACGCCCTATCCCAAGCATTTACAGTACAGTCCTGCAAGAACTTTTGGTCCAGCAACATCTGATGAGATACAAAAGAACCTATCAGTACGATCCTGTGTTTGCTCTTGGTTTTGTCACTGTCTATGATCAGCTCATGGAAGGGTACCCCAGCAACGAGGACAGGGATTCCATCTTCAAGGCATACATAACAGCGTTAAATGAAGATCCTGATCAATACAGGTATATTCCATACATATCTGTCTTTGTGACTCATGTTATCATCCAGTTAGTACTGTAACAACCAGAAACTGTGGTGTCTCACAATATGCTCTTAAAAGATGTTTTCAGATACTGTGGTTTACAAATACTGTAACATCGAAACATGCCCTTATTTTTTGAAGATAAATCGTTGCTATTCTAAGCCATCAATGTTGCATGAAACATATTTTACAACTTTTTTTTTGTGAAACCTGGATTGCTTTCTTAGAGAAAGATTTTACCAGCTTATTTGCTTTACCTCCTTTATATTTCTTATAGGTGCAGTTGTTAAATGGGTCACTAGATGCTATCTTTCTTGGCATCAATAACAGCTTGTGCATTTTGGGTTTCTAGTTGGCAACTTGGCATCCATAAGTCTCTTTCCTCAGAAAGTAGCATTTCTATTTGAAACAATCCAGATAAGTGTTGTTTTGTGTCCACTGTACAGAGCTGATGCACAAAAGATGGAAGAGTGGGCGCGTTCCCAGAATGGCAACTCGTTAGTTGATTTCTCTTCCAGGGATGGAGAAATAGAGGCCATTCTGAAAGATGTATCAGAAAGGGCCAAGGGTAAGGGAAACTTCAGCTACAGTCGGTTCTTTGCAGTTGGCTTGTTCCGTTTGCTTGAGCTTGCAAATGCAACGGAGCCAACAGTACTAGACAAGGTTGTTCCTGCCACTATTAATTTTCTGTTTGGTGCATTTCTT
Source organism: Urochloa ruziziensis (assembly GCA_015476505.1). Lineage (NCBI taxonomy): Eukaryota > Viridiplantae > Streptophyta > Magnoliopsida > Poales > Poaceae > Urochloa > Urochloa ruziziensis. The sequence continues at coordinate 70,560,546 of CM027119.1, read as the reverse complement.
GTTAGTTGTTGCGTGTTCTCAATTATGCTTTATATTCATCTATGAGCTTCTTTACTAACTTTTTTTTTGCAGAAAGGACTCATTTCTAGTTTAAATTAATATTCTCTTAAATTAATTTAGATCTTATTTTTAAGATTTTATTTTTAGCTAAAGTGCACACAATTTAGTTTAAATTAATTCAGCGTCCGATCTGAATCCAATATTTAATATTCATAGCTTATTTAGGATCCATGCAATGTTCTTTACAAGAAAATATTGAGCCACTTATATTCTGGATTCATTTGTAAGATCTTATTGTCTTTACATAGATTTCATTTTTATGCTGGCCTAATCAATATTGCTCATCAAGGGTTGAGGTTGCAAATATCTTAATTGTTATGGTGTGAGAGTCATTTTGGAATTGATCCATGCTCTATGATGTTTCTACCAAAGTAGAAATAACAATTAGGGTTCAAGGTGTGCTAGGTAGCATTTAGCATCCCCTTGGACCTATCCAGGGATTTCTATAGGCAGACTCATCAAGGTTACACCTCCTTCTACAAACTTCATTTGACCTTGACATGACACCTGTCATTGGTATGGTCCCTTCTAACTAGTATAGTCAGGTAGCCTTGTACTAACTGTATTTACAATTCTTATTCATAATGTTGTTGACTGGTGCTTGGGCATATGTTAGATTGCCATTCAATTATAAGTTATCATTTCGCACATGCGAGGAAGTGTAGCACATCCTGATAAAGTCATTTTTGCAAGCATACCAAATATTTCAGCAGAGCATTTGAGCAGTTTAGGTTGTGCTTGGTGTTGATATCAGAATGGAATGCACTCATTCACTGTTACACCTCTAATATTTCCAGCAAGCGCTGACTTCATTTCTCGCTTTATAGCTTTGTGCTGCATTAAACGTCAATAAAAGAAGTGTGGATAGGGACCTTGATGTTTACCGCAACATACTCTCGAAGTTGGTTCAAGCCAAGGAACTTCTCAAGGAATATGTGGATAGGTAATACCATGTTCCAAGCTATAAATTAATTCTTTGTCATTTTACGTGTCATTTTCGTATTAAATGATACTGCTAAGCTATTTGAGAAGTTCCTATTGTGAAGAAAAACATTACTTCATCAGTGAATTTGACCCCTTTTGTCCACTTGAATTGCTCCTCTTTTAATAAGGACTGTCAATTGCTTGGTTTACATGGTCAGCCCTTTGCACTGTCCATCTTGCCCTGTTTACTGTTCTGGACTGTCGTTCTAGTGACAGAAAACTCACCCAACTTAACTATGTTGGCAGGGAAAAGAAGAAGAGAGAAGAAAGATCAGAAACTCCAAAGCCAAACGAAGCTGTTACCAAATTTCATGGAAACCTTTATTCCATGAGGCATTAGGTCAGCCTTTTGCATAGGAGAGTTTCCACGGATAACAGAATTAACAGCATCTGGACTGTATCGAGAGAATATCGATCATCCGCTTTCACCACAAAGACATATTTGGCTTCTCTTGATGTGGTGGAGCATTCTGCCGTACAAAGTATCCAGATTATTCTTGCTACTGAACAGATATTTGTATTTTCTTATGCATCTTCAAATGTATTCATTCTCACCGCTTTTTCGAAAGTATATGAAGAGGCATGTGGGAATCAATGTTACCCATAAGATGAGAAATATATCTTTCCTCTTTTGTATTTTTGTGGAGATATAATTTGAGAGGCTCTGTGTTCACTTGTATATTGTGGTGAACATGAATTCAGTTGATGGGGTGTTTCTCTGAATTTCTATGCACCGGGCTCAGTGAACTGGAAAAGATCTTAGATGTAGTAAGTACGACAAGGTATCAGACCATTTTGTGCTGGCTGGATTCACGTTTGTGAGAAACTGCAACAATTTCATTTTTGTAGCTAGAAAGAACACGCAACTTAAACAGAATGGAGTTTCATATAAGGTAACGTGACATCAGTTCAGCTTATGCTAAACAATGCATGCCCATTTCCCTTACGAACTCAAACACTGAAGCAAGGCTGCTGTATGGCCGTATTACGGGAAGAGAGCAACTTTACTGAACCACTAGAGGTCGCGGTTACCGTGAGCGACAGACAGAAACAGAGCTTCAGAACCATTGACCATTGTGGATCCCAAAACCACATGATCTCCAAGATTATTTTGCCCGATATTTCCCAGCCCCAGCAGGCAGCCCGAATACCACAAACAAATCAGAGGCGCTCCAAACGCCCTCCTCCCAATCACATCCCTCCACGTGTCCCACGGCCCATCGCATCCACTGGACCATGCAGATAAGCCCCGGATAAGGCAGAGCTCATCGCGGCCGTCAAATAGATCACATCCACTCCAGGGCCGCCCGATCTGCCACGCAGAGATAACACCGGAATTCCTTTCTTATTTGTACCCCGTGACGAGTCCTCTCCCCGCCACACACCACCACCTGACCCCAGCACACACACACACAAACACACCAAGGAGAAGAAGCAGGAGCAGCAGCCATGGCTTCGTCGGTGGCCGCCGCGGCGAGCACATTCCTGGGCACCCGGCTCGCGGACCCGGCTCCGCAGAACGGGCGCATCGTGGCCCGGTTCGGGTTCGGCAAGAAGCCGGCGGCCCCGAAGAAGGCGGCCAAGACGTCGACGAGCTCCGACCGGCCGCTCTGGTTCCCCGGCGCGGTGGCGCCCGACTACCTTGACGGGTCGTACGTGGGCGACTACGGGTTCGACCCGTGGGGGCTCGGCAAGCCCGCGGAGTACCTGCAGTTCGACCTGGACTCGCTGGACCAGAACCTTGCCAAGAACGAGGCCGGCGGCATCATCGGCACCCGGTTCGAGTCCTCCGAGGTCAAGTCCACCCCGTTCCAGCCCTACAGCGAGGTCTTCGGCCTCCAGCGCTTCCGCGAGTGCGAGCTCATCCACGGCCGCTGGGCCATGCTCGCCACCCTCGGCGCCCTCTCCGTCGAGTGGCTCACTGGCGTCACCTGGCAGGACGCCGGCAAGGTACACGATGATGAACCATCCACTAATATTCTTCCATGCTGCATATATATACATATATGTATATGTATATATATGACGGCGACACGGAAATTCACTGACATCTTTGTGATTGATGGCACGCAGGTGGAGCTTGTGGACGGGTCGTCCTACCTGGGGCAGCCGCTGCCCTTCTCGATCTCGACGCTGATCTGGATCGAGGTGCTGGTGATCGGGTACATCGAGTTCCAGCGCAACGCGGAGCTGGACCCGGAGAAGAGGCTGTACCCGGGGGGATCCTACTTCGACCCGCTGGGCCTGGCGGCGGACCCGGAGAAGAAGGAGAGGCTGCAGCTGGCGGAGATCAAGCACGCGCGCCTCGCCATGGTCGCCTTCCTCGGCTTCGCCGTGCAGGCAGCCGCAACCGGCAAGGGGCCCCTCAACAACTGGGCCACCCATCTCAGCGACCCGCTGCACACCACCATCTTCGACACGTTCGGAGCATCCTCTTAATTAAGCTAGCCCCGTCGGTCGGAACTCGGAACGTGCGTGCTGTTCTTGAATTAACTGTGATCTCTATCAGCTGGAGATGGACAATGAATCCGTGTGTCGTATCATTTTGTAAAATGAGTGTGTGAGAGAGAGAGGGTAAGGGAAGATCGATCCGATCAATACTTTGTTAATGGAGATCTCGTTAATTAGGAGAGTTGCTGCTGCTGGGACTTGGTGATTTGTAATATATGAACCAGTGATGATGAATTAATGCATTCACTTGTACATCTGATCGATTCCTGAGCTGATGCACCACGGTTAATTTCATTAGAGATCTTGTTACCACTACACTACAAAACACACTTCCTTGCCGAAAAGAAAAATGAACATGGAAAATTGGCAATGGCACATTATCCATGTTGATTCTATGGTCATGAAGGTTTTGCAGCATGAGTATCGGATCCCATATCCGTGCCACACTCAGCAGGGATAGTGTCCGTGCCAGCGCATAACAAACCGGTCGATGATTTGCATTGGGAATTTGGGATACGTTTGCAAACTTCATATATGCCATGCTCTCAGTCTCACCTAGCAATGGCGGCAGGCGTGATGGTGGACTACTCTATACGTAGGGTGCTTGCGTGAAAACGGTTGAGGTCATTAAAATGGTAGTGTTTTGCTGCTAAATGAAGCTCTCCGATCCCATGAGGAAGAAGACGAGTAGCAAGCAATGGGCAATAAGGGCAACGATGCATGGTCATATTCAGTTGAATTTATCTGTAGTATTCACACGTCTACTATGGCCCATTTTAAGGGCTCCATCTACCAAAAGCAGCCACCGAGGCAACGTATTCAACTTAGTGATCTTGATGATCCATCTACCATGGGTCCATGGCAGCGAGACAAACCATAAATAGCCTATACCTGTAGTGAAAATGTACCTCAGACAGTGACTATCGAGTGGAGTGTGCAGCACAATGAACAAAATGTGAAGGGCTTAGTAGTTGATTTATAGGAGGATATTTACTACTTACACTGACATGTGAATCTTCTCAAGAGAAAAAAAAACGAATTCAATATGCTCCATACAACCAACACCACTTTGGTCTAGAAGGAAGAAATCAAGCAATTTTTATGGGCCGTTAGTAATTTTTTATAAGAGATGGGCCATAACTCTAGGCCTAACGAACTCCCAAAAAACTAGGCCCGACTAGGAAGTAAGGGACTGGGCCATTTTCCCATTCTTACCGGGTTCGCCTGTACGCGTGCGCGCGACACCAACACGTACTGTACTAGTATCAGCGGGAGACGGCGTATCCATTCGTTGAAGACGTACTTTGTCTTCCTAGTACCAAGTCGCGAATATACCCCCCGAATACGTATACGTATTCCCCCGCGGCGGCATCGCAGCCGCGCCGCGCGTTCTCGCTCCCGCCCACACACATCCATGCCGCTCCTCCACCTCTCGCTCCCGCCGCACCGCCTCCTCGCCGCCGGCCGCGGCCGGATGTACTTCCCGCCGGCTCCCCGTCACACCCGCCTCTCCGTCAGGTGAAACGAACTCACGACCCTAACCCTACCCTGTCGCATGCGCGCGAGTTTGAGTTGAGATTTGAGAACCCGACCGCGGCCGCCGCTTCTCTGCTCACTCGTGCTCGTTCCTGGACAGGGCGGCGGCTGGGGATGCAGCCGTGTCAGTCGCGGCTGAGGCTTACGGGCTCCCCTTCCCTCCGGAGCGCGCCTCCCACCACCGCGAGCTTGCCGCCGCCGCCGCCGCCGTCGAGGTCGCCTGCCGCCTCTGCGTTGACGTGAGTTGACCTCACCCCCTCTCCTCTTGATTCACTGGTTTGATGAAATTAGAGGCTTGTTTTTAGGCATCAACGCGGGATCAGTTTCAGTTTGGCGGGATCACTTTTTATAAGCAGTCGTCCATAGAATTGGTGCGTCATTGGGGAACTGCTAGTTTTGAGGCCAACATTGTGTTGGTTTTTTATTTAGAAGCATAAGTCTTTAGTAATTTGTGGATAGAATCAGGCTGCCAATCCGATGTTGTGCTTTCAAAAGACATGGACCTTATTCAATCTAAAATTTATCTCTACAAGTACTTATGCTTAGAAATCAATGAATTTGCACATTAGACAACAATATAGTACTGATGGAATGATGGGCTGATGGCCTCCTCTTGATTCCTTCAAGCTCTGCCACTACTACCTAGGTTTGTGATCCTAATAGCATTGTTTTTCTGTGCACCCACAAGCTTCAATAAAGCCATCCAATGAGGTTAGTGTTTACCATACGAGTAAGTGGTTCAAATCGTGCACTAACAGTGTACACTGTTATTTAATTAGGGTTGAATAAAAGATTAAAATTGACTATAAATCCCCTTCCCTAGAGACCTTGTGTGGGTTCTTTGAGCGCCGGATAGGCCCTCTTTTTACCGAGAGCACGCGATTCCGTTTTCATATAAAAAATGCGTCAAAGTCTTAGCAGAATATAACATTTGTGCCTGGGACAGGATACACTAACCATGGTAGCAGCAAGTTCATACTATAGGGGTTACATTAGGAAATAAAAAGAAGAGGTATATCCATTCAAACAATGCTGAATGTACTCATAAATAAATTATTCATTCATCATTCAAAAAGAGAACTAACATTGATCTAGTCTGAATTTGAGATATTACTGAACAAGCTTAGTAGAACTGGCAGGCGGCAGCTCAACAGGGTTTGCTTTGTATTTTGAGCTCAACAGCTCAACAGTCATAGTCTGCATTGTATCAATATGCAATTTTTGTGAGTTATCATTCAGATATGATGGAATAAATCTGAATATTTGACTGGTATCTCATTAGAAAAAAGTCTGAACTTCATTTTTCTTGTTCGGTTCTATGTTTTGACAGGTGAAGAGGTCGCTGTTTTCGGGTGGCAAGAGTATTCTTGAAAAGAATGACCAGACTCCTGTTACAATTGCAGATTTTGGAGTGCAGGCCCTTGTTAGTTTGGGTAATCCATAGCACAATTTCGAAGTTCAGTTTTGTGGCTTTGTCTAATGCCATATTTTACCATGTTGCTAATGGAAGAACTCCAGAAATTGTTCCCATCAATACCTCTGGTGGCAGAAGAGGACTCGGCGTCTTTAAGGTCATCCAAAGCTGATGATGATAGTAGCGATGTACTTGTTGAGTCAATTTTTAGTGCAGTTGCAGACAAAGTGAGCAACAGTGGTTCACCTTTAACTCAAGACGATGTGCTGAGAGCAATTGGTAGAGGAGGCAAGGATGCTGTCTCATTTGATTCAAACCCTGCTACTTATTGGGTAATCAGTAAGCTGTGGTGTATTCTTTATCATACACGCCCAGTTCTTTGAAGGCAGTTCATTTATTGGGTATCTGCCAAGTTCATATATCATAAATTTATGCTTTGGTTTGAAGGTACTTGATCCAATCGATGGCACCAGAGGTTTCTTGAGAGGGGATGATGCTCTATATGTGGTATGATTCCCTAATTTCTTTCTGAAACTCTATCTTTACATGCTGTTGATCAGGCACTGATATGCTTTATTCAGCCATTGCTACATATTCTTCAATTTTACAAGCATATACACTTCAGTAATAGGCTGCATAATTTTTGAACGAAAAATGTCTTCCATTTTGCAAGCATGGTCTCTTGGGTAATTTCTTGCTGCCACATTTGTGCCAGCCAGGCATGTCCGCTGTCTTGGGATCTTCTATATTGGTTTATTGTAGGTTATCTCAGGACCTCTGCTACTTACCTCATATATCATGCATGATCTAGATGAATGAATCTGAATCTATAGTCAATATACTTTGCCCTCTTCTATTTACTTGTCACAAGATTCATGGAATACCAATGCATGTGATTTGAGGATTTCCAGATAGTCCATCACCCTCATTGCTACAAGACATTATAATGATTTCACATCATTAACAGTTAACTGAGGTTAAGAATGTTCATACATATTTTTTATGAGGCACCATTTTTTATTTGCATATGAACACCAAGCGTGTTTGCCCCTATATGGTTTCTAACTTGGATTTTTTAGCAAATTATTTGTTATTAACCTGCCTTGCCTTTTCTTTCTTCTAACATACATTTTTGCCATTGTTAAGGTGGGTCTTGCTCTTGTGGTGAATGGAAAGGTAACCGTTGGAGTGATGGGATGTCCGAATTGGACCAATGACACCATAGCCAATGAGAAAGATGGCAGTTCTGCTGCATGTAATGGCCGTGGGATTCTTATGGTGTCTCATCTAGGCTGTGGTACATGGTCTAGGTGCTTATCTGCTGAGATTGGCCAGTTCACAGTAGCACCGGACATTTGGAAAAGATGCTTTGTTGATCCATGTTCAGTTGTTCACATGGCACGCTATTGCATTCCAGATAGCCAAACATGGGATATGATACCGTTATCTGTTCTCTTCAATTCAACGACGGGTGAATCTGATCCTAGAAATGAGAATGAAATTCTTTTGCTATCTGTTTTCTGTGGCAGGTTTGTTGCACCTTCCATTAATGATTCAACACTTGCATAAGATTTTTGTTATCATGCCTCCAGCCAGGTGATATATGATGCTAGCTAATGAGCTAAGGCATTTCAAACAATGATTGGTTTCTTAAACATATAGTGCTAGCGATGAGCAGAAGATGTTTAAAGCAATGACTGATTTTCTCCTCAAGTTAGCTATCGATGTTACTTTTGTTTACTGTATGCTTTCTAGCATAATCTATATTGTTAAATATATTTTTTCCATTATTTTGCTGTCCTGATATCATGGGATTTCCTAAAAAAAATCTGGCTGAGGTTGATAATGACTATATTAGATCAATTAATGATTATCTATTGGTCGGCTGCATATGAGTTCATCCTGATGTGCCCTTCTCGTTGCTATTCTATAGCTTGTGCAAGTATCTAACGGTAGCTTCTGGGAGAGCCTCCGTTTTTGTCCTTCGAGCACGGCCGACAACTCAGATCAAGGTGACTGTTTGCTTGCAATTGTTAAACAGCTTGTTGACTTAGTTAACTGGTGCGCTGATCACCCTTTGCTTTTGATACTGTTCACATAGTCTTGGGATCATGCTGTTGGGGTAATTTGCGTGCAGGAAGCCGGTGGCCAGGTTTGCACCTTTCTTTCTTGTTAAGACAAGACTATGTCAAATGTCAACTCAATTCCCAGTTCATCGCTCTTGACCATGGTGATCTTGTAACTTTCTGAAACTGACAGATCAGTGACTGGAGTGGAGAACCGTTGGATCTTGCAGCTGACCTAACATCTCGCAGAATCATCTACCCTTCCGGCGGCGTTCTCGTGACAAATGGTGCTCTGCATGACAAGCTTGTTGAAATGATCTCAGCTAATTACAAGTAGCTGCATAGATAGCTTCACTCATCGACACATTGCTTTTTCTGGAATCAGTTTACCTTATTGACCCCCCATCAAATTGTATTCTGTCTCACTCTCACATTCAGTACAGAAATCACAGAGCATGTTCATATGACTTCCATTGCCATTGCCACCATTTTTCATGAATAAGAACACACTATTTTCTCGGAGCAATCATCAAGGTTCTGAACACTTAAGCAACTTCATTTAGACGCAATTCATGCGAGCTGTTATGCTCGCCTTTGTCGTCTATGTGCCCATTTTTTCACAAAAAATTCCACAGCATCTGCCTGCACAATGTGTGAATCTGCTGTGTAACCCTGATGCTCTGCTCTCTTGGTCATATGATGTCCACGCACACACCTGAATCCTGCAAAAACAAAGGGGAGAAATCGAAATCTCTGACCAATAAGAAGGGCACCATGCGAAGACATGATGTTTGGCCACCAATTCAAACCGAAGAAAAAGACGCGGAAAGGACGGTATCCCTGGACCCTGGCTGCATCGTCGCTGAGATAACGACCTGATTGCTCATTGAGATCCTAATGCATGATCAGAAGGCTCCAAAGCATGATTAGCCCAACCGAAAACCTGCATAGTCAGCACGAAAACTCCCTGTAGAAAGAGCTGCCCAAATCAGCGTTGCTTTCCCCAACGGTGACACGTCAGGCTTCCACGAATGAAGCTCCAGTAGATGACTTGTGGTTGGCTTGTCGTTGCAATCCATGCTGACTTTTGCCCCCCAGCATAAGAGGCGCCACTGATCCATCGGATGCTCTTCTTCTTCCTGGAGAAAAAGTCGTGCCTGCTTGAGCGTTCGAGGAATTATTCAGGATAATGTAATTCTTGTACGTATGCGCGGTGAAAATCTGCTGGGGTTTGAGGTTTCATCCTGATCTGAAACCGCCCGGGCGGCCTCGCGCTGCCGGGTTCCTGTCGCTTGTTATCCCAGACGACATCGACCATGGTGGCCCCGAGTCAGCCATTCCGGCAAGTGTTGCCTGCCTGACGAACGGAAATCACATGTTCTGCGGGTACAACAGTACAAGTGGACCAATGAACCTGATTCAATTCAGAGTTACGTTGTTTCATATATCAGCGGAAACCGATGAAACGGTGTCAAAAAAGTTTCTGATATTTGTGTTGTAAACGTACGCCGCCTAAACTGCAATCCAAGTGTAGCGTCCTGGGTGAGTTTTGTCCAGTAGAAAGTAGAAACTCAGTTAAACACGCGACGTCTTCTGCAAGTACACAAGTAAAGTAGCCTCTTGATTGACAGCCGATCGAGCTGGCAAGAGCAGCTGCGAGCTTCCAGCACGACCAACCAGACGACATCATATCATCAGTGTATGAACCGCCGAAAACAGATGTCAAACGCCTGAATATTCAATTCCAAATCATATAGAGATCGACATATTTTTCTTTTCTCATCCGCGTGCATTTCCAGTCACAGAACCGACCATTTCTTTTCATTTTTTTTTCTTTATGGATCTCATCGTGAAGCTTCTGATGATGATGATGCCGCCGCCGGATCGACCAAGCATGGAAGAGAGAGATCACTGCAAGGACCAGGCAGCAAGTGTGCTGTCCGCGCCACCAACTATTCCTGATCCAGATGTCAATAATGCCACATAAGATACACACAAACCCACTCGCCGGATCGATCGTTCTTGCCATTTCGAGCCACAAGAACATAAACAATTGGCTGCTCTCGATCGCAAGAAAAAGATAAAGAAATGCCGGGGGTAAGTACGTGCTCTGGCGTGTGCATGGGCCATGCACGGCGTGACGGGGCGAGACTATAATGGTTTCCAGCCATCTACTCCTGCTAACTCTAGGGGCAGTGCAAGCAGCTGGAACAGAGAGATCACACCACGTCCAGGTCATCATGGCGGCACACAGCCACAGGCAGCCACAGTGCAACGCCGAGATCGAGCCGCAAACGCAAGCAGCAGGAGCGAGCGAGAACAGGGTAGTGCATCTTGTGCGGTTTCAATTCAAAGGTTGTTGCTGCTAACTGGACACCTCATCGTTGGCGTACACGTACACATATCGATCCAGCGTTGTAGCCACATGATCACATGAACGTTGGCAAATAAATAAACAAATTAAATCAATTTGATACCATATAATGAACGGTTGCAAGCAATTTGAAAACACCAAATTAACATGCATAAAAGAAATCAGGATTAGCTAGAGATGGCCACATTAATAAGGCCGTCGTCACGCATGCTTAATCATCAGCAGATGAATGTTCTAGCAAGGTCGTCCCAGAGAGGTGTAGAATACCAGATAAGCTTGGTATGGCTACCTCGTGTGTGTACTTGTTTAGTATTTTACCTTGATCATCCATTGCATGTGACTTCATTCCCGGTCCCTTCGATTCTGGTGGCAGTCCTGATCCATACACGATCATCGAACACAGGTGTTACCCACAAAAGGGAGAGCACCATCCAAGTGTCAAATTACAGCAAAGTCAGAGCATGCCGTTGCCGCTCGCTTTTTTTTAGTTTACACTTTCCATTACTCTATAGTATCTACAGGACGATCCGCTCCATAGACCACAGCAGCCAGCAGCGCCTTGACTCGCCGAGTCACTCACACCAAGATCACACGATGTCTACAACCAAATTTTCAAACCATTCCTGGTACTTTTTACCCTCTAGAATAACCCAAGCAAATTAATTAATGGCCCTGATTAAACTAAAGCACGGCCAAAAGAGGCAAGAAATTAAGCCCTAGTAGTTAAATCCGACGGTGTACGTGTGTATAATAGTATATATAGACGTCAACGTTTGGATGAAGCAGGCACGACCGGTGACCTCACGGCAGATCTCGCGAATAATCGCCCAACTAATGCACGCGGATCAGGCAGGGGAGGCATATGCCTCTCGCCACTAGATTATTGGGGAGCCCGGGGACACGTAGTCTCGTGGTGCGTGTGCATGTCGCGTCTATTCGTAACAACTCTCGCGTCTCGCTCTCGCTGCTCGCGTACGCATGTATGGTAGGGGTCAAACTGCCGATGCAAGCATATGCATATATATAAACATATAAATATGTTATATATATAACAAGTAACTGGTGGTGTATATATAACAAGTAACTGGTGGTGTATACGAAACACTTGGGAAGCGCCACGTAGGGGGCCCTAATCGGGCATTAGGAAGATAACAATTGCTGCTGCTGTCTTTGACGAAACCATGCATAGTTAATTTGGGGTGTATTTGTGCTAGCTAGGCTGCTAGCATCCATATAATTTGGTTAGTGCATGGAAGATGGCGGTTGTCTCCTTGCCGAGAAACATGGGGGCGCTATTTAAAAGTTACTTCCAAATCTAGCCCGGTTTATCTTGTGGGATGTTGAAACTTATCGTAATCTAGCTACGATACCTAGTACATAGCGCCAGGGTATTTTACTAACTGTATATATACTAGTAATTGTGTATGTATCAATACGTGTATGTCTGTCTGCCGGTGTTTGTATTATATACTTATTTGGTAATAGGACTAATAATGATCACTGGAAATTACAGGAGAGATCACCAGTGTGCTTGCGAGTGTGATCTCACTGAAACCGTCGAAATGAATTTAAATTCCCCTTTGTTAATTGCGGCTCGTGTACGGCCCCAATTAAAGTAAGTAAGAATGACCTGTAAGAATATGCCGGAGCTAAGCTGCAGCTAGGTTGGACGCGTCCGCACGCATTGCGTGCTGGCGCTTCACACGTGTGTGCAGGGGCGGCATGAGGCACTGTCAATATGGCGTCGGCTAATCCAACCCCATCACCCGAATTTTCCTCCTATTTCGTTGGATCGGCACCGTACGGTTGAGCTCAGCAAGGCTTCACCTTGTGAAATAAGATTTGCCGCGAGCTAGCGATCTGTGTGGTTGCGCACATTTGCCGCGCAGTGTTGTGATGCAGTACGTTACATGCGAATGGAAGGAAAACGTTGTCAAATTAATATGAGAGTTCATCGATAGGTCTGAATTTAACCAAAAACATACCTTGTTCCTTTTCTCGATCAAGCTCGTTCAATAATGTCCTTCGGGCCTTTCTGTACTTGCATTAGTTGAATTGGCGGGTACACGGAAGAACAGGTATCAATCTGGGATTCGTCGGGACTTCTGTTTTCCTCGGCCTTCCTTCTTATTGCAATGCCGTGCAAATTAAAGCTTTTGCGTGTTAATTATTTGTAGTAATATTTGCTTGCGAAGGAACCGATTTAATTACCAATGATTAATGAAAGAGAGGTGCGATAAGCGATATGCACCCTTATTAGGTTCCTCTGTAAGTTTCATGTCACTTAATCCCCAGCAGCATATACGTATAGTACACTCGTACAGGAACAGAAGGAACACTTACTGAAACAGTGACGTACCCGGGATACCTCATAAATCACATAAAATATCTTTTCTTTCTTCCATAGATTCGAGAAGGACGAGACTCTAGTGGCCTCAAGGGTCAAGAGCTACAGTCCAAGCAGATGTAAGGTTCTTTCATGAGATGATGTTCCCATCATAATGAGCTTCTAATTTGGACGGGAAATAGTGTGAATCCGTACCGTTAGTGGAGCAACTTGTGAACTTGCGGTTGCCTAAATTGGACTTAGCAGCCACTTGCTTTAAACTAATACGGGTGCTTAAGTTGGTGGCTGAGCTAGATTAGGGAGTGTGGCGCGCGTTCAGGCGGTGCCTGGTTGTTGGATGACAAGTCAATTAACCCAAAACTGCCATTACAAGCATTCGATGTGTGATTTGACTCTTTTAGTTGCACGTTTGATGGAGCGGATGGGATCTTCTCGTCTCCCCCCTGCTGTCTCCCTCTTGGATGCATCACTGTTTCTTATGCTACACTCTTTGTAGCCTTTCCATCTTCCCTCTCTTCTGTTTCAGGAATGCTGACCTAGGGCATATCTACTAATAGGTACTACTAGTGTTTATTTTCTCTCTTCTTCCTAAAATAGCAATCATATATGCACACGCACACCACTATATGTATACATACACATGCAAAACAGTTCCCATAGCAGCAACAGCAAACATCTTAGAATTGTGGGAGGCCATGCATTTCTCAGGTGATTTTATTTATCAAATTAGCTGCATGAAACCAGTAATATTATGAGAATATTAAAATATAATGCAGCAATTAACACTCCCCTCTTTTCCCACTTCAAATATCCCAAGGGCTAGCTTCTAGAAATTTGCTACGTACTCTTTCTCAGCTTTGCTGACATTAATTTGCAAATTTGCAGTCCTTTTTCATCTTTGATGAAACAGTCTCACTATTTCCTATAGGGGGCAGCCAAATTAACAAATTAAAAGGCAATTCATTCTGCAAATGTTGGTTTACCAATAAAGCAAATTAAAAGGCAATTCATTCTGCAAATGTTGGTTTACCAATAAAGCGCAAGTGTCCCAGTCATCATCCTTGTATAGATTAATTTTTTTTCCATCGGGGGTGTCCGGGTGTGTGTATTGAACGGTCAAAACCTTAATCGAATATTGAAATGTGCCGCATGTACTGGCTTGTACAAGTGGACGTGTCTTTGTTGTGTCGAGCAATAATTGTGATCTTCGTCTCGAAGTCAACTGACGTAGACACCGGAGGCTGCCGGGACACGCGTCGCCGTGGAGCGGCGCTTATCAGAGAGTTTTGGTGGTGACGACTGACGACCGAGCAGCTAAGCTAAGGCGGTTCGTGTCACTGACTCACGGTAACTCCGTAGAAATTTTGCCACCAATCGGGAGAATATATAATGTTGTCCTCGCGGTAAAAAAAAAAATTACATTAGCACCCTAATCGGTCACGACGAGTACATTTGGATGGAATTTTCCTCCGCTGCTAGTTGCCGGCCTTTTCCCTCCTCTCTCTGGTCGCTGTCGCTCCCCTTTACGCCTCAGCTTTATTTCCTCGGGGGCAAAAGCTTTTTGACATTTCCGGTTCCCGCTTTTAACTAACAAATGTTATCTTTTGAAGAAACCTTCCGCGCCCCATGCCTCGCACGGCGAGACACGATCGTTCCCGTGGTGTGTTCGGCCATCCGTACGCGCGCACCACATCAGCAGGTGGCACGCCGTCTACACACACGCGTACACACTTGCCAATCGCACGGCCGCCGCCACGCGCGATCCACAAAGGCGAATCACGGCAACTTTCCCCCCCGGGGAACACGTACCCGCGCCCGGCGGGATCGCGCTGGCCGCCGTCTTGTGCTCAAAAGTTTTGGGAGCAACACATACGCGAGGGAGGAGACTAGAAAGGTGTCGCTACTCGTAGCCGGCCGGTCTCGTCGGGATCGGCGCGATTCGCCCGGCCGGCCCGCAGGTGGTGGCCTGGTGGGCGCGCGCGCGCGCGCGCGGGCGAGCGTTTGCACGGCGAGGGCGGAATCCGATGGGCGACGACGAGCCGCGGCGAGCACTGGCTGGCCGCTGGCGTTCTAGGCGAAACGGGTTTCGCGTGCCCCTTTTTTTCTGGGAGATCCTCCTGTTCACGCCGGCCCGGCTGCGTACGTGGCGGTGGCTGTGGCAGGGACGTACCGGCACGAGCGCACGACGCTGGGGCGTTTGGTCGGCCGGCAGTGGCGGCAGCGCTCGCTGGCTGCAGGAATTAAAGTGGGGCAGGGCGCGCAAGACAGACGAGGCCAGTCCGCCGCTGCCATCCGCGCGCGCAGCGGGGGGCAGCGGGAGCCGGGAGCCATGCATGCACCGCGCCGGGCGGCTCAGCCGTGGAAGGTGGCAGGCGCCCGCGCGCCAGAGCCCCGTCAACGACAGCCAGGTGATAGGGGAGAGGGGAAACGGCACACCGCACCGCGCACGGGGCCAAAGGGAAAGGGTCCCTGGTTGTTGTCGTTTGCTCGCTTGGATGCTTGGAGCAAGTGTGCGAATTTGATCTTGACCGCCCTTAATCATGGTGTCTTTTCACCCCCCCCCCCCCCCCCCCCCCCCCCCCCACTTGCCTATTTTTGTGTGAAATTTGATCTAAACGCAGCTAAAGTTTCACAAACACGAGGAGACTAGCAAGTGTGTGAAATAGTGAAGTGTTTAGCTGCGTTTCTCTCTCCCCCCACCCCCACTTACCCATTTTTGTTTTTGGCTCGGCCTTAGAAGTTAGACTTTTAACCATTGTTCTCCCGAGATGAATCAACCATTTGCAGCTTTTAAACCTTTGAGGATCCATAATCTACCCGGATGATGCAATGAGAAGGCCTCATCAAGGGGAAATTTAAAAGGGCGCAGCTCAATCTTGGAGATGAACTTAGAAATGGCAGAAAAAAAAGGCAAAAGACCCTCTAGCCTACTCCGTAGTTGGTACAAGGGTGAGTAGCATGGATGCACTAGTGGACCCGAGTTTGATTTCTCGCGTTTACTTCTTCGTAATGAAAAACCATGGGGCTCATCACCCCATTGGGTCTAGTTTTTTTTTTTTTTAAATGTCAAGAAAGCACACATATTGAATTTATGGAGAAAGTTTGGAACATCTTACCTATGGTAGAGGTCCGTCTTTTATATTACCACTTGAGTAGTATATTAGCAGGGGTACCCCTTCGAAGAAGTTCTGTACAATCATTGTGTATAGTGACAGTAATTGACATCTCAAAACACGTGCTGTCAGCATACCATAATACTAATATTGTCATGTTCCTTTTTTGGACTGGAATCCTCTTAAGATGGGCCAGGGCAACAAGGTTCTTAATTTCAATATGTTGTCGATTTAGCATGGGGGAGACAAAGGGACCCTCGACAATTTTCCCGTAGGGCATATGCCCCCATCCCAAAATATATGTTAAATGTTATTTGGATTAGAACATATCTGTTAGACTTTTGCCCTCAGCTAAGGTTAGACAGACTATTGTTCGTAAGGAGCCTCCAAGGCTCTTTCATAAACTTCCTCTAGGCTGTACGAGAGATCGAGTCTTTTTTCAAACAATTTTAAAATAAGAATATAATTTTATTAATCTTATATAGTAAAAATACTTGTATTTTGACTCATTATTGATTAAAGTATGCATGCAAAATGGCTAAAGTTTTCTTAAAAGAAGGGATCGAGCTCAATATCTTGGTATGTGGTTTGGAAAAAAAATCATGCCTTAAACTTAAAGTAGAATGGGGAACTTATTAACTGGTGCTGATTGATGTGTGTACCCTCCATTTTTAGGAAATAGCAAGTACCAATAGATAGTCATTTCAAAACTTCTTTTGACTAAAATAGTCATTCCAACTGAGTTCACACACAAAAAGTGTGTGCTGATGGCAAAAGGCGAGACCAATCTATTTATGAACATTTCTCAACCACCACTTAGGTTGTTCCATATACTTGTTCTCTACTTTCTCCGCGATTGAGTCCCCTCAAGATTATGCCAAAAAGACTCATAAATATCGAACCCACCGCACCCACCAATGGTTGTTAGTTTCTATCATTTAATTATCATCAGTTTTAGGGGGGCCTAGCAATCCCTTTTGTTAGTTTTAAACTTTTATTAGCAGTTCTTGGATACAGACCGTACCCTGGGGGAGAAAAGCTGATTGGTTTTGAACAAAAAATTTAAACCAACCAATCTCACAGGAAACCATTTCGAATATAAATGTGTGGTTTCGTATTACGTTTTGGTTCCTTTGCTCTGCCAGAAGGTGTTTGGGTTCAAATAAGTATGGATTTTAGTAAAGGCCTACCGCGGAGGGTCAAAGCTATTGGATTGAGATCCGATCGAATCACTGGTCATGACACCAATCTATTTACATTGAGTCATTGACATTTTCCACAGCAATAATAAAGTGCCATACTGCCATGTAGCAGCGTTACGTGATAAATGTATGACTTTCCAAAAAAAGATAACGTAACATAACAAGGGCCCTGTTTAGATGAAACGCGAAATTTTTTTCGAGTATGTCGGGCACACATTTGAAGTATTAAATATATACTAATTACAAAACTAATTACAGATTCTGTCAGTAAATCGCA
Organism: Urochloa ruziziensis; assembly: GCA_015476505.1. NCBI lineage: Eukaryota > Viridiplantae > Streptophyta > Magnoliopsida > Poales > Poaceae > Urochloa > Urochloa ruziziensis. The sequence goes on along the minus strand of CM027119.1, from coordinate 70,542,722 downwards.
AGACGAACCTAATGAGTCTAATTAATCCGTCATTAGCACATGTTTACTGTAGCAATTTATTGTCTAATTACGCCCTAACTAGGCTCATTAGATTCGTCTCGCGAAGTACACTCCATCCATATAATGGGTTACTTTTTTCGACTACATTTAATATGCCATGCATGTGAGGGGACATACTCGAAAAAAATTCGCGAAACATCTAAACAGGGCCCTGAGAAGAGGGGAAAAACAGATAATTTAATCAAACGGGGCTGACATACCCAACAAAGTTGACAACGCAATTAATCCTGTGGTTAAAAAAAAAAGCATGATTGGTAACCTTCTTCCATCGCTCCAGCGGTAAAAAGTACATTCTGTGATTCTGTCCGGTGAGCGAGCAACGAAATCGAATGATCGATAGGCCGGCTCTCGGAGATTGTTCCCATGCACGGAGCGGATTCGCCGTGCCGTCGTATTGGTCGTTGGCTCGTTGCTGTGTTTCTGTTCTGTTCTGTTCCAGTACTGGTGTTCCATGCCTGCTGAGCGCTGACGCTTTGCCCAGCCCAGAGGCCAGAACGCGCTAGCAGCCGTGGCCCCCCTGCGGTGTGGCAGCTGCCTGGCTGGTACGGGCAGCGGTTACTTTTGCGTGCTTGGCCCCCAGCAACTTTTTTCACCCGATGGCGCCGGGCGGGGGGCGACGGATGATCACGGATGGGTTGGATGCATCCTCCCCGCTGGCCGAGCCGAACGGAAGCTGAGCCGCTGTTCTGCGGCCCTGCTCCTTCCGAAGGCCGTGTCTCCCCGGGGCGCGCGGCTGGCAGCCACGTCGCGGGCGCGGGGCACAAAGGCCGGCACCGAATCCTGTTGACTTCCCACCCGGCCCCCCCGTCGCCCTCGCGCCCTTTATAAGCCTCCACCCCCGCCCCCACCCCTACTCGATCTCCTCTCCTCCTGTCCGCTTCTTGAGCTCCATTTCACACTCCCTGTAGCTGGACGACGCGCCCTCCCGGCCTCTGCTGCGTGCGGCAATAGCCTGCGAGACAAACCGGGCCTTTTTCCTCTCGCTCGCTCGCGCTTCCACGCGAGCTGCGTCGTCGTCGCCGCCGTCCCGCGGAGCTAGAGAGGTCGATCGATCGATCCACATGGGGCGCGCGCCGTGCTGCGAGAAGAGCGGGCTGAAGAAGGGGCCGTGGACGCCGGAGGAGGACGAGAAGCTCGTCGCCTACATCAAGAAGAACGGCCAGGGCAACTGGCGAACCCTCCCCAAGAATGCCGGTGAGCGCCCCGACCAGTCTCGTATCTTCTATGCACAGACATATGGCTATATGCATGCATGCTCACCTCCATCGATCTTCTCCCATGGCAGGTCTCGCGCGGTGCGGCAAGAGCTGCCGGCTGCGGTGGACCAACTACCTGAGGCCGGACATCAAGCGCGGCCGCTTCTCCTTCGAGGAGGAGGAGACCATCATCCAGCTCCACAGCATCCTCGGCAACAAGTAAGCATGCATATCATCATGGCAAGTCAAGTCATGATTTTCTTTTCTTTTCTTTTTCACGCATAAGGGAGAGCTAGCAGCAGGCCTAGCCTCGCTGTTCTTGTTCTGCTAGTAGCTAGTATAGTAGTACAGCTAGTAGTAGTAGTAGGTGGGGCGTACCAGTACGGTTTCTGACGGATTCATGATTGTCTACTGTGCTTGGTTTAGGTGGTCAGCGATCGCGGCGCGTCTGCCCGGGCGGACGGACAACGAGATCAAGAACTACTGGAACACGCACATCCGCAAGCGCCTCCTGCGCATGGGCATCGACCCCGTCACCCACGCGCCCCGCCTCGACCTCCTCGACCTCTCCGCGCTCCTCATCAAGCCCGCCGCCGCCGCATCCGCCGCGTGCTACTACCCCACCCAGGCCGACCTCGACACGCTCCGCGCCTTCGAGCCGCTCGCCGGCTACCCCGACCTCCTCCGCCTCGCCTCCACCCTCCTCTCGTCGCCGGGCTCCGCCGCGCCCGCGATCGCCGACCCGCAGCAGCTTCTGCCGTGGATGTTGCAGGCGCAGATGGCGCAGGCCGCCGCCGCCATGGCGCAGCAGGCGCCGCAGCAACAGCAGGCTGGCCACCATCATCAGCTCATGCAGCAGGCCGCCGCCGGAGCCGCGCGCCAACAAATGCCGGACTTATCAGTGCACGACGCAAACACGACGGTGGCGCAGCAACAGCAGCTGGCGGCCGCCGCGCAGCCGCAGGACATGGCGGCGGCCTGCCACGGCATGCATCCGCCGGCCGGGTACGTCGACGACGGGCTGGACGTGCCGGCGCTGATGCAGATGGTGCATCAGCAGCCCGACGCGTCGAACCTGCAGCAGTGGAGCAGCACGGTGACGAGCAGCAATAATAACAACAACAGCAACAACGTCGGCTCCGGCGTGTCCACGCCGTCGTCCAGCCCGGTGGCCGGCTTGAATCACACCGCCACGGCGTACGGCGGCGGCGCGAGAGACGCCGCCGCGCAGTTCAGCTTGCAGCAGCTGTCGGAGCTCCTCGATGTGAGCGACTATATGATGTAACACACACCCCCAAAAATCGATCCCACGATCCGTGGAAATGAAACTAGGTCCAACACTCTTCATCTCGTACCACTGCAACGGACGAATGAGCGACGAAAATCTATCTCATCATCAGGGACTCATTTTTTGTACAGGATTATTGTTGCACCTTCTTTATGGCAGTTCGTTCATGTGGTTACAGTTAGAGAATGAAGCTTCATTCAGCTCCCTTGATTTTTTTTTTCTTCCTTTTCGGTTGTTTCACCTGTAATTCTCGTTCGTTTCAATTGTTGGGTCGTGTGGTGCGTGTCAGTGTGGGGAACCACGGCGAAGGTGTCCTCGCATGATTGGTGGAGGCGGCCGCTGTCGCTCTCGCTCGCATCACCGCCTTGTCTCCAGCGAAGAAAAATTAGGGTTGCTTTTCTGAGCATGCTATACTAGTTTAATCCACCCTTGCTTTCTTTGGTTCCTTTGTGATTGGGGACTGTTGTGTGAAGGGAATATAAAATAAAAAAAGGAAAGAGAAAATGATCAAACAAGGACGAAGAAAATAAGCTTGAATAAGGACACCAGTAACTGTCATAGTCACATGATATACGTACTAGTAGGCAATGATTCTTTAAAATGGTTGAGAAAAACAGATCACTAGCTAGCATTGGTAGTGTGGTGTGCAGCAAACGAAAGTTAAATGATTGCTGCTGCTTGCCTGCTCCGTCTGATGAGCGGCCAACAATTGCTTAGATCAACTGATGGTGACGAAATATACACCATATATGTTGGACTCCTGTTGGATTTTGTGACAAGTCAAATAAATTTCCGTTGATGTGTACATTATTAAATATAAATTTCAATTGGATCAAGCTACTGTATATCGACACGACTTGCAACCTTGCATGTGCCTACTGCATATACAGTAGCTAGCTAGCTAGATGTACTGCGGCCAATCTGCTGAGACCAAGTGTGTATCGGAAGTGGCACACTGCTACTGACCGCTGATCAATACATTCACTTTGTCTCGTGGACGGTATCTACAAAAGGCAAGTCAACGTGTTGCATGCATGCACGTTATCGTGTGTACGTATAAACAAGCTTATATTATAGCAGCTAATAAGAGTTCCTCTTTGATGAAATCCGCAATGAACGCAGCCGCCACGACCTCGTCTAGAACTGCAAACTGAGGTGGATGTGTGTGATTTTGACTTTCTGCTTGAAGAAACAATGCACAGTGATCATGTCAATGAGCTACTATTAAAGTAAGGAGTTCTCTCACTACTATATATAGTACTACTAGCAATTAATAGGATTATAACAAATACGGATACATTATATTGGTGTGTATGAGTAGCTATTACTACATTTTACTTCACCTTTTTTGGTAGGAGTCAATTCAGTAGTAATCAACTAGCTAGCTGTTTGACCAACTTATCTCTAATTGTCACGTGTTTTATAATATTTGTGATGATAAAGTCGGTCGAGTGCAGTGGCTAGCTGGTTTGCGCTAAAAGCTGTAACAAGAGGACAAAGTCTATGATGATAAAGTTGTGATTGAGCTGAGGGATAAGGATGCTAGTCAGAGGGAGTAAAAATATGAAATGTGATCAGAAAGTAAAAAGAAAAACTGAAGTTGAACACCCTGAATTGTGAATTGTGTGACATACGTATGTATGAGCCTATGAGGGAGTGGTGGCCGGGTACAAACCGACATGTGGATGCCGGACGACTCTGCAGTTCGTTGACAGTTGTGTACGTACGTATGTATGTACGTAGTTCGTAATACTTGTCGATCGCTCGCGAGACAGTCACGCCGCTCACGTGTAGAAAAAGAAGGATCAGGCACGGCATGCCGGCCGGGCAGCCGCGAGCCACACGCTCGCGCACGGCGGAGCGAGCGAGAACAAAGTAGCGTTCCTGATGCGGCGAGGTCGTACTACTACGACGGCGGCATGCATCCGTCTTCATTAGGCGCGGTCCTGATTCCGCGATGTGTGTACGTACGTACGTACGTGCAGCGATGGGCGCGGCCGTCCTCTCGCTCCGCACTCGCCGTCGCGGTCGATCTCTCTGTGCGCGCGCGCGAGTACTGCGGCCGGGCCCGCCGCGCGCGAGCGCGACGCGGCCGTGTCGCGGTCGCGATCGATCGATATGCTCCGGCGCGGCGCGGGCGCGGTGGCGTGGCTGTGCCCGGTTTCGTCGCGGCCGTCCGGAGCGCCTCGGCGGGGACGCGTGGGCTGCCACCTCCGCGCGCGCGGCCGCGGCCGTCGCTGTCGCCGCCGTCCGTCCCCCCGGCCCCAATCATATGCGCGGTTGACTTGCCCGTTGCCCCCTGGTGGTCGACACGACAACGGATATGGACGCGCGACGGGCGCCTCGATCGCACACTAGCATTATTCTCGATCCTGGGTTCGCTGGCCGGCCCGCGCCGTCGCGTGCAGTTTCCTGTGGGCGTATGTACTAGTAACTCAGCTAGCCAAGGAGGCAAGGACGATCGTGCTGTGTGCTAGTTTTTACAGGTGTTTGCATCGTCCAGGTGGGAGAGTTACCACTACTCTTCCTTACCTGCTTCTTCTTCGCCGCCTGCCGCCTGATGGTGATAGATGGCGATGACCATGATAGAGGCAAGCTGTGCGCCACGGTTTTTTCATCCAATCACGTCAAAGTAAGTGACACGATTTTCCTTGAAAAACAACCAAGGAGGTACGTGCCACAACGTACTTGCTGAGGTAACCGAGACCATGATACATTGGTACTTGCTATTAAGTTGATAGCGTACTTAGAGGGAATACAGATACTATGATGCTGATAGGACGGCCGACCGTGTACGTACATGCATGGGAGGGCGGCTTACACTATCCGCGGTGCATTTAATTCGCACCCCCATGCACGGAACCCATCGCGCTGATGTAAGCGTGACGTGCATCAGGGGCGTCCCTGGGCACGTGCGACATGAGCGATCGAACAGGGCCCCCACCTACAAAGGGCCCCAAATTATGTTTAGTTTCCATGTATACTAGTATTAATTAGCCTTTGTTTTTATTACCTATAGTCTAGTTTTATGGCCCTGGAGAGCAACTAGCGTCGTTTCAATTACAATCACGTTCGCTTCATCTTCTTTCCAGTGATCTTGCAGTTACATATTAAGTGGCCAAGTGGATTTGACTTAACCTCGAAACAAGCTATGCAGAGGTTTATAAAAGGACCATAATTTCATTTCTCCTTGTGATTTATGATTTAGGCCCCCATTTAGTACTTCTGTACAGGGCCCCTAATTTTCCAGGACGGCCCTGCGTGCATACATACGGCACGAGGTCGGTCGCGCCCGCCGCGTGCGCTCCTCCAGACCTCCACGTTACATACTACAAACAGTGCCTTTTGTTTGACTGGAGGCCGGCCTGGAGCTGTATGTCTGTACACTTGTACAGCTAAACGTACAAGTCGAAAACCCTGCCGCAGAAACAACGCGCAGGGATGGATCGGGCCACGCGCAGGACCACGACGTACGCGCGCGGTCCCCGAAAGCGATCTGAGCCGGCGCGCGCCCTTGTCAGGGCTTCCACAGCAGCTAGCGTGCAGTCGCCCCGCGCCCCCGCCATCTATACGTCGCTGTACGTGCCTGCGCCCGCACAGCGTACAGAGCTGCGCCGCGCTGAGCGGTTTGACCCGACCCGCGGCTGGAGAGCAGAGGAGGAGGAGGCACCAGACAGAGAGGAGAAGAAACGGCGGAACGCAGGCGGATGCTGCAGCGGCTAAGCGCTCGAGGGGATCCGGCCCGGCACCGAGGAAGGATTAGGCGAGCCGAAGGAGGGGGCCGGGGCAGGGGGCGTCGCTTTCACCGGAGTAAATACGATATGCGAGTAGTGTGCCGCCCCGGGCGGTGGCGTTTTTGACCTGCCGTTTCCATGGCCCCGCCGACCAAAGAAAACGGCCGCGGGGGATGATCCCGTGACCCCGAGCCATGTCTCTCGCACTCGCACGGGAGAAAGCCCGGCCCGCCACACGACGACTCCCGGCACGGGGGACCGGGCCGACGGGGGCACCACCACCAAAAGTTCTGTTTTGTCCGCCGTCGATCGCGGCAATGGCGCTCAAATATCCTTTCGCTTTTGTGACCGCCCTAGTCGACATGTAGCACGTGCATATCCCGCTGCTGCTCGCTAGGCTTACCACGTACTACTGCTACGGTGCTAGTGTACACGCCAAGCATGCATGCATTTCAGATGAAGATCATTCTAGAGATAGCTTGGAGCGGTGGAAAACATGGACCGACTCTGGCCATCAGCCTTGTTCCTTTAATACCTTTCTTATTGAGAGATATTTTGACTTGTCAGGGATTTAATACGTCTCAATACAATCCAATCTCCATCAATACAACTCAAAACGAACAAGCCCTAAGGGACGTCTAGGAATTTTGGTAGGGAACATATAATAATTCGTTCTGCAGAGGTTCATACCGTGCATGGACCGTACCGATTCGAAATGACAACATTGGCCGTGAGCATTTTTATTTTTTGTTTTTGAACCGAAAGTCTGTATAGTAGGTTCATATGCCCGAGTGTCACGTCGAAATCAAAGAGAACACGTATCACTTTGATGCCTCAACTTTTCTATCATCCTTGGACGAGGCCGATCGAAAAGGCATATTGCGTGACAATGCATGGCACATGCCACGTGCGCGCGATGCGTGTCAGCGTGTGCAAGCGAGGAACAACGCTACAGAAAACGCCTTTTCGGCCTCGGCCCTCGGGGCATCTGAAAACTCTCACATGACAAGGACGAAACAAGCAGGCTCGATGGCTCTACTTTTCGCGCGCTGTGTGTCTGCTTGTTGCCAAATGCCAAACGTGGCATGGACACACTATGCCACTACACCCACAGGCCGCAGCAGCACGTTTGATTCGCAGCTGCGCATATGCGTCCATGGCGACGCTTTTCGCGGATGGTCGTCTCTCCTGGTGGTGTTCTTGGCCTCTTGGAGGAAAGTAGTTTTCTAGAGGACGGAGACTTCGGGTTAGTGGGAATATCTTGGAAAAGGAGGTGACAGATTGACAGAATAGTGTGTGCTACTCTAGCTTGGTGCTGACAGGATGTTCTTTCGGTCACGCCTTTCAGAAATGCATCGCCGTGACTATATGTGGCCGCGGAGCTTAACCGCACGCCGCGATTGGCTGCATGCGCCCGTGGGTCCCATGCTGCATGCGAGCAACATAAATACTTTATGCGATGTGGTCCCCACCTGGTCAACATCGCTCCTCGCTCCCCCAAATTTGCTGCCAAAATTTTCGCCTGGCGCCTCGGCCGCCCCCGCGCACTTACCAATTTTTGCCTCGTCCTCCTGCCCGTACTCCTTTTAGCCTCGCCCGCCTCTGTCCATTTTTACTCCTCCATCACCAGTCATTTGAGGCTCCCAGTCATTTGGTCTGCTCCTCCTTCCCCGCGCCCACCATTACTCTCTTCCTGAAGAACGGGGAATCTTAGATCCACTCCATCTTCCCTCCACACAACCGTCATTGCTTGTGAGTCTGTACCCCAAGCAGGATGAGCGGCGTCTGCGGCGGCGGAACCCTAGGGCCCGCCCCCCCGAGCTCCTTGAAGCAGGCAGCGGCGGCGGTGGCGGAGGAGGCGCAGGCGCTAATGTCTTCAGGCTCCCCTACGGTAGTGTTCCTGAAGGAGTCAACGGAGGCGGCGCTCGTTGTTCTGGCGGCGGATCCATCGTCGGTGCCGCCGCTCGTCTTGCATTCCTTTCCCGGGAGGGCCCCCGTCACGGATGAATCCCGCCTGATGTGCTTGCTGCTAGCGGCCAACAGCCTCCAGGTCATCACATCTCACCCCCGTTCTTGCCTCTCCTTCCCTTTTCTTGGTTCTTGCCTTCTTGGTTCTGTTTTCGTTTGAGTTTTCAATTCCGTTGGACAGGGAGCAGCTTGCTATGCTTGTAGTTGTTGGTCTGTTTTTGCCGACGATTGGAGAGGGGATCTGCTAGTTTGCTTTCTGGTGGAGATGCAACATACGTGATAGTTTTGGTTGGAAGTACAACTGGCTTGCTATGCTGTTCTTGAGAGCGTTCTAGCCTTGATAGTTTTGGTGCAGATGCTAATAAATTTGTTTTCTGGGAAATAATTTATGTAATAAGTAAAATGAAATGTTGTCTCTATTTTTCACCTACTGTGTGGTTCCTTGTTATTATGACAACATGAGGCAATTTGCTGTGACAAATATATCAAATGTAATCAAACATTTTATGATTGTTTAGTGGGAATGTGCCAGCAAAAAATGACTGTAGACTTTTTGGTAGAGATTATTTCCCTCTTGCGCATGGTACACGGTTGATATAATAAAATTCTAGACCTTTGATAATTCTTGGCACGTACTCTTCTTATGCTGACCTTGTCTCTGTTGTGTCAAACGCAGAATGTAAAGGCAGTTCACTGAAAATGGAGTCTAAGAAGCAGATTGGCAATTTTCTTAAAGATTGGTTGCATGTCTTTTCTAGAACTTTTTTAGTTAGCAAGAATGTCAGATGTTTGTGTGTTGATTGTTTAGTTACCAAAATGGAGTAGCATATTAATATTCTACATCTTTTATTTATATATCTAAAAGTCAAGGAGCACTTACTGCACAGTTACCAGCTTGTGCAAGCACTTACTGCATGTCTGATGCTTCTTTCATTTCGACAGAGCAGGTCGGCACAGTTACTTGGCTTCACAATGGGGAACCTGCAGGTAAACATTGATGAAGAGTGCAGATGGAAGACTTCCTCAACTCCTTCAAGTAGGATTGACTGCTTGGGCAGTAGCTTTATTTGTTTACACCTGCTTATGGGCACATCAAGCTGGTTCATCAAAATCCAAACTATGAGACGACTCTGACTACTTCAAATAGGAAGATGACTTTGCCAAAAATGATGTTGGTATACACTTTTGATCCTGAGCATTTACCAACATTTTTTGGGCATCATGGTGACTGCTATGTTTTCTGAGCACATGATTCATAACTTTTGCTATGCAAGTAGACATACTTTATATCTAGGTCCATAGCAATCTCTATGCACATAGAAAAGTCAAAACGACCAGGCTAATTAATATGTTTCAGGTTTTGGGCATCATGTCGTTGCTATGTTTTCTGTATCTGACCATTCTACCTGTAGAAATGGTCTTTCTTATCTTCCTGTATTTTATTTGGCACTCATTTATATTTTGTTTGAGTGTGCACTCTAAGAGTACATTATGATACTAGGTAACTATAATGAAAAGGCTGTATAGGAATTATTCTACAAGTGCTTTTATAATGACAAGTACTTGTTAGTGAGGAATTTAGCACAATTATACCATTATTATGGACGTTTATGTGATGATTAAATATAAATAGTTATACAACTGAGGAATTTGTCATGTTGCTTCTTGTTGTGCACACGCCTGTGCATGTGTTGGCCTACCCAAAGCTTCGTTTGGTACTGGGTAGTGTGCGCATGTGTGTACTTCGAATGATCAAATTAACCATACTTACCAGTGGTCCACATCCACTCGGTGGGCCCAGAGCCTTTATATACATGCAAAAAGAATGCAGTTGATTATTCACGCGAGACATTTATATACATCCACTCTTGTTGTGCACACGCCTGTGCATGTGTTGAGGACAGCAGCCACATCAGTCTTGTCAACGCTTTTCTCGTTGAAACCATGGCTACACCTACAAGGGCACAGGCGAGAGAATGATTTGTCCATGCAAACAACACTTTCTAAATACAAATAGAAGAACATAAGGGCCTGTTTAAATGTGGTAAAAGGACGATGAAAACTTTTTGTATTGGATCGCGTACCTAAAGAGAAAAAAATAAACTGACACTATTTTCTAGATAGAAAACTTTTTGCAAAGTTTATAAAGTTGCTGGATTTAAACACAACGTGAATAAAAGGTTCACATTTTCTTTCCTCAATTCAACAGCATATACAAGGAGTATTTAAACCAACAAATAAGGGAGTATTCTGGACCATGGAGAGAAATGCCATAGGAACGTTGAATGGGTAGGTGAGAGAAAAGTCAGGGACACAATGCAATGACACTGGTCAGTGGTCAGGGACTGGTCACTACATGAAAAGTACTCAGTAGTCATACCAGTCTTGTCAGAAGAAACCGTCCAAATGCATACAAAGATTTGCGAATTTTATTCTATTTCTAAAGACATTGACAAAGAAAACATTTCATGTATTCCTACATGTTAGAAGGGAGGGTGGGGGCTGAAATCCAGCAGTTTCATAGATGAGCAGCATTCCACAAATAAAGGATAAATGATTATTTAGTGGACTTGAATATACAACACATTACCAGCTACAGCATTCAGGGAAAAGTTGCTGAATATAGTGCATGGGAAAAAAAATCAAAATGCAAAGAAAGCACAAATTAATTTCTGGGTAGAAAGATTAATTTAACCAAGGAGGTTCATTTTTTCAAGCACGTATTTCATTTTAGTGAATGCCTAACATAGTAACATATATAAAAAAGGTTGCAAAACAAAAGCACAAATTTCAAACTCAGTACCTTTCGGTTGATACATGTCAAAAAGTATGGTACATTTTGTTCGTCACTTATCTCAAATAAGGTTTGATCATTAAAGTTGAGTGTATATAGCACAATATATATACTTGAATTGTAGTTGCATATAGGACAATTTAACAGAAAATTGCCTCAAATTGTAAGGAAATAATAGAAAAATTGAACAGCTTACTTTTTGCATCGGTGTCCATCTTCTGTGCTAAAAACCCCATTCAATGAATAATTATGAAATACAAGCCCTAAAGACAACGATGGTGAAATAAGTTGTGACTTCTTAGTGAGTTGAGGCCAAAACATACTATAGGAGTTGAATAGCTAGAATTGGCAAGTTTGGTACATTTGAAACTAGGAGGCTCCTTGGCTGGCATCCTCTTCATGACCTCAACTAGCATTGTCTGCAGAGGAATGTGGATAGTTTGCTCTGTACCTTGCAACCACGGTGTGTTATACAAATTCATTAATACAATTAGATTCAATAATTCTGGCAAATACTTTATAAGTAAACAAATTTCCATGCTTTTACAAATGCCTCATTATTAGTCACTCTGTTAGTGCAGGAGTATTGACAAGCTATCTTACCTACAAAATAATAATGACCTAACACCAGATGAACATACATCCCAATTTTATCTATGACCACAATCCAATCAGGCAGGACCTTATCAAGATTGATTAGTACATAAAAGTCATTTCCAATTTTCCATGAAATTGTTATGGCAAGGACATTATAATGTAACCAATTTGCAGATACAAATGCCTCATCTCAGCAGCTCTATTAATTAAGGCATATTCGCAAGCTACAGTTACCAAATAATAAATTTAAGCTAACAGCATGTAGCTTGGATCTGTAAATTTTTTGAAAGCTTTGGATCTGTAAATATCATATACGTTTTCAACGTTCTGCACAAAACCTGATGGAGTATTGTACTTACACATCATTCAGTGTTACTAAAATGCTTGCAGTTCTACAGGTGAAAAACAAAACAGTTTTTGAGCAATACCTTGGCTTATTATTTCAACGGAAAAATTAAACATCTAGCTTTTTGTAACATAAATTCCATATTAACCTAGATTTGCCAACACAGACAGTTTTAAAAGGTTAAGAAATATCGATGTACATCTATAATCCTTTCTAGTCTTACTAATTACTGGACACTCTTTCCTTCACATGGATCTGCAGACTATACTACATTTAGTTTGTTTCTTCATAAGAAGAAATGCATGTTTCATGAACTGAGTTAGCTCAGCCGCTTTGCATTTTCTCACTGGATTAACCCGCACTGGGCTGGTTGGTGGTACCTGAACATACACAAGATAAAACATAACTAATTAGTGGAGTATCAATAATTTGACACTACAACAACTCTACTTTAACAAATCCAATCCACGGTGAATAAACTTAGATAATTTATCAGGAGAATTAAAAAAAGAATTGTTTTACATTGAATTACCACAATTAAAAGTGACTCTGTATAATCTTTGCACAAAACACATTTTCTGTAACTTAGTAGTGTATATGTCCAATTCACAATGTTTAAACAATATTAATAGTAGTGATTGGCCATATAAAAAGAAATATAAGCATAAGGACATGATATATCTCAGAAAACTTGAAAAGCATCTAGCAAACATGCTTGGATAAGCACACATGGAAAATCGAAGTCTGGAAGTGGTGCTGAGCCACCGCAGATGGGGAAGAAGGGTAGGGCGGGGTGAGGAAACGAAGAGGAAGCTCACTGGCGTTGCGAAGACGAGGCAGGGCGGCGGCGTAGAGCAGATGCGCGGTAGCAGCGGCGTCAAGGAGATGAGCAACGACATCGAGCAGATCTGCAGAGATCGTCAGCGAAGTCGTAGGCGAGCAGGTACAACGCAGGCATGCGGCAGAGGGGCGAGGCGGAGTCGCAGAGAGGGAAAGAGACACAGTGGAGACGGAGAGAGGAAGCGGGTGCGGCGGCGGAGGGAGAAATCGACGCAAGAGAGAAGGAGGCGGAGAGGGAGAGAGGAAGCGGGCGCGACGGCGGAGGGAGAAACGGCGAAGCGCGAGAGAGGAAGCGGCGTGGAAGCGGGTGGGCCGGTGGATGAGAGGAGGAAGGGAGGCGTCGCCGGAGAGAGACGGCGGCGGCGGCGGCGCGCGGAGGACGGAGAGGGGAGCAGAGGGCGCAGGAGGCGGCAGCGAGCGGACGAGGCAGGAAATTTTTTTTGGCCTCGCGGGAGGACGTCGCGGCGTCGATGAGGCAGAAATTGTGCCTGACGGCTTTGACTTTGTGGGACCCACATACCATAAAGTATTGCGAGATGGAGATTCAGACGGCATGCATGGCGGGACCCACAGCTGCATGCAACGAATCAGGAACCGAGCCCAGGCTCCGCGGTCGCTGATACAAGTGGTTTTTTCGCTCTGCACGCCTTTGGTTTCAATCCGCCTTTTCTTGCCACGTACTCCATCAAACGAGAGAAAGGGACGGCACATGCATGCCACATATAGAGACTACGGCCTACTACGGGAGAAACTAAAATCACAGGGCAATCATGAGCATGCCGATCGATATGAAGATTATCAGTCAGCAGAGATGTTCTTATTGATTTGATACTCTGTACTCTACCCAGCAAAGCAAAATATCGAGAGGTAGTTCTAGAAAGCCATGCATGCACTGGAATCCTCTCTAGTTGAAGAACCAAGTTATTCAAACATTGTTTTTTTTTTTGAGGAACTGTTCAAACATTCCAAACACCTGGAGCTGGAGATAGGAAATGCTATTTGACGCACGTGCAGCCTCTATGGTTCCGTGGCTGTAAGGAGTCGGGTAGGCGCTCAATTTTCGAGCAAGACAAAAGTCAACTTTTTTGCCCAAAATTCTGAAGTTTGCGCTCGGTATTTCACACTTACAGCGGGCAAGAGTATAATTCAACTTCCAACTCAAAGTTTTCACACTTTTGCATCTCCTTTTCAACTCAAAGCATGTTAAAGAAAAAGTCTACTCAAATTAACAATTTTCAACACGGAGATACGAACCTTTTCATCTCATCATAGTCCGTGTGTTTATCATGGCACAATGTCTCTGCTAGTCCTACCGTGTGTCTGCATATTGTCACCCATTTTTTAGGGGGCATATTATCATCGGCAACGTATCCTATGAGAACCGATTTCGTGTGAGAACTATGAGAACTCCAACCAAGATCACACGATCCTTATCCGATGGCCAAGAGTAAAGGTGGGTTATTTTAGCACTTAAACCCCCACTCACCCCATCCTAATGCATCAGTTTGCAAATAACCCCCACCATAATCCCACGCGTTGCCGCCGCTCTGATCGTCTCCGCCACGCCGCCACTCTCACCGCCCTGCACGCCTGCCGCCCGCCGCTCTGCCCCCCTGTCGTGCCACGCCCGGACGCCCTGCACGCACGCCGCACGCCCTGCACAGCACACACACAACCCTGCACACAAGCACACACATAGCCCTGCACAGCACACACGCGCCCTGCACAACACACACCGCATGTTTGAGAGTTCGAAACATTTTGGAACCGAACATGTATAGATGGCAGGGCTGCAGCTGCCTGGCAGGAGGCAGGGCTGCAGGGCGTGCGGCGTAGGGCGGCACGGCGCTGCTGCGTCAGGCGGCACGGCGTCAGGCGGCCTCCAATCCACGATGACAGGGGCGTAGGGCTGCGGGGCTGGAGATTAGGGTGGGGAAGCGAGGGGGCTAATTTGCAAAATACGGAGTAAGTGATTAGGTGGGATGAGTGGGGGTTTAAGTGTTAAAATAACCCACCTCTCCTCTTGGCCATCGGATGGAGATCGTATGATCTTGTTTGGAGTTCTCATAGTTCTCACACGTAGCCGGTTCTTATAGGACACGTTGCCATTATCATCTGCCTAGCCTAGACATTTGTTGGTCTGATTGGGGAGGATAGGTTTGGTGGACTTGTTGTGGGCTATGCCTAAATGGAGAAGCTGTACATAGCCCATGCGCGTCGGGCCGGCCACATTTATGACGTTGAGGGGCGTGGGCTTCTTGTTCTCCCGATAGAGCCCACGTTGGGCCTCGCTCCATCCTATTGTCCAAAAAATGAAGGGCCAAGATTTTCTTTCCTCCACGCTACTAACAGACCAACTTGTTTTCCTTAAAAAAAAAACTTGCTACATCAACTTAAGGTCTAAGAAAAGGAGAAAGAAAAAAAATAAGAGGAAAAAAACAACTTGTGGCCCAAGGGTCACATTAATACGACCTGATAGAAACTAAGTGTCGTCTCGACTCTCGAATAAGCTGAAAGTTCTCGCTCACAGGTTCATCAGTTCGTCGAACATTTTGTACAGCTGAATTGTTGTTCTTTACATCTCCATGTTAAAAGTTTTGGTACACATTTGCTTCTTTGCAATATACAACTTCACGTAACCTAAGTACCCAACACGTCGTTCTCCGAGTGAAAGGCGTATAGCCTAACACCGCCATATATGTAGGGCCACCTCACGCACGCCGTCACGCGTGACGAGAATACGAGACGACAATTCCAACTTCGCTCGCACACGACGGACCAAGCATACGGCGCGCCGAAACCGAGTCGGCGCGGAGTTTCTTTCCTTTCCGGAGTGCCAAGCCAACAAACGGGCTACGACCCAATCGGCCAATCCGCCTGTGCGTGCCCGAGATGGTTCCGGGCAATCGGGAATAAACCCTCGTGATACCCTCCTCTCCAAGAAAGAAAACCGAAAAGAAAAACACGAAAAGAAAACCTCCCGAACAAAAAAAATCACACGCAATTTCCGCAAAAGGGGAAACAGGCAGGACTCCGCCTCGCCCACCACCCACCCGGGGGAGGAGGAGCGCGCCGCGACACAGGCGCATCTCGTCTCCACTCGTCGTCCCCGCCGACCCCAGGTACGGTACGGTGCGGTACGGCTGGGCGCTGCATCGCGGTTCGCGGCGCGGGGGGCGGACCGTGCTGGGGTTTTGGTGGGGGAGAAGGGCGGCGAGGGGAGGGGAGAGGGTGGTATGCTCTGCGGGCTGCGGCGGCTTGATCCTTTGAAGAAGGCAGAAGAAGCAGGCGTCCCCTATGCAGAGGCTAGTGGGGATTGGCGAGAGGTGCGGCTCGATTTCTCCTTGTTCCTCCTTTCGTGCCCTGTTTCTCCTGTTTCAATTCAATTTGTGGAGGGGGGGAGAACTAGGTAGCCTGGGGTTCCTGATTTTGTTACAAACGGCTGCGTTCTGGCTTAATTTCGGGTAGATGGCTGCGAGAAGTGAGGCTTGTATGATTCATTACTGCGCCCTGGCACGGTGGCACCCTGAATCTTACAACTATTGTTATCAATGGGCCTTCTGATTTAGCTTAAATTGGTAAATTCAGGATCAGTGTGCTTGAATGTAGAAATTTCAGCTGGTCACCAGGACCAGTTAGGCACGATATTTTTTATGTGTGCATGCTACTTAGGCTTGGATTTATGGGCTGCCCGTCTTTACTAAATTCTTTGTGAAGCCATGGCACTTGGAAATTTTGGGATTGTTTTGATCAGTTGGTCCCTATGATTTAGCTTAGGTAGCTTGCTGTTGGTCAGGAGAATCAATGTGTGATTCCACGAGTACATTGTTGGCATTCAGGAAACAGAAAATCACATACATTTTATTTTGGGCTGTAGTAACAGTATGATCAGGCCAACAACAAATATTCTCAAGTCTACTTTGTTTTTGTGCACATATTCAGTTCTTAATTCCACCTTGTAAAAATAGCTCTCTGGCAAGTGGCAAGTGGTATTAAGCTTGAAAACTCGCAAGTTCCTTGACATTTTTCTGTTCATATTGTTGAGCAGGCTATTGGCGATCGGAACAAATAGACGGGCAGCTAGTTATTCCCATCAACCAAGCCACAGAAGTGGGTACTACACAGCAGTGAGGGACAATGGCTTGTCGACGAGGCGAAAGATTCCAGCTGCCTTCTCAAGAATGTTCTCACATTACAAGGTCATTGTCAGAAGAAAGAACAGAGTTGAGGATCACAAGTGCAGAACCAAGATGTCCAGAGGCTACCGCACACTCACTGTGGCAGTGGCCAATTCATCAGCAACCCAGCAAGCCCAATTGGCATGGAAGCGGCTCAGTCATATGTACTCATACAGAGGTCCCCGGTTCCCGCTGATGAGCCGAGCAGCCTGTGCTGTTAGCCTGTCCTTTACAAGGTCCCGTATCATCCCTGGGGTCATGGCTCTAGCTTTTGGCAAGATGGCTCTTGCACCACGTGTCCTGGCAGACTCACAAACCTTCATGCCGAGAATGGATGGCATCATCACAAAGGCACAAGACACCCGCCATTTTCTGTCATCTCTTGTTTGGTCGGTCTGGGAGGGCATCACTTTGCTTTTTAGAGCAGTGCATTTGACATTCCTGTTCTTCCCTGCAACTGCATTGGCTCCATTTGCTGACAAGTTCAGTGTTGCATTCAGAAGAAGGTGGCTTAGTCTTGTGCGTCGGACCCTTGAAAAGGCCGGGCCGGCATTCATTAAGTGGGGCCAGTGGGCCGCAACACGCCCTGATCTTTTTCCAAGTGATCTCTGTGTTGAGCTTGCAAAGCTTCATAGTGCAGCTCCAGCGCATGGCTTTGCTTACAGCAAGGCTGCCATTGAGAAGGCATTCGGGCGTCAGCTTTCTGAAATATTTGAGTCCTTTGAGGAGAACCCTGTAGCTTCTGGAAGTATTGCACAAATACATCGGGCTACACTAAAACATCAACATCCTGGAAAACATGTTGCAGTTAAGGTGAGGCATCCTGGTGTTGGAGAATCAATCAAGAGAGACTTTCTACTCATCAATCTTGTGGCAAAGGCTTCTAGTATCGTCCCTGGGTTGAGCTGGCTGAGGCTGGATGAGAGTGCTCGCCAGTTTGCAGTATTCATGATGTCTCAAGTCGATCTTTCTAGGGAAGCTGCTCATTTGAGTCGTTTTATCTACAACTTCCGCAGATGGAGAAGTGTGTCTTTCCCCAAGCCCTTATATCCACTTGTGCATCCATCTGTCCTAGTTGAGACTTTTGAGAATGGAGAAAGTGTTTCTCGTTTTATGGATGAAATCGAAGGGAATGCTCGGATGAAGAAAGACCTTGCACACATTGGGACATATGCTTTCCTGAAGATGCTTCTGGTATGCGTGCAATTTCTTATTCTCTGATTCCTTGTCTTTTTGGTTAGTGGTAGTATATGTGTCTGGTCATGTATTTTAGGTATTATGCACAGTTTTTATTCATAAAGTGCTCTCCCTGATTCTGCAGGAGGACAATTTTATTCATGCGGATATGCACCCTGGGAACATTCTTGTCCGTTTAAATGAAAACAAGTTTTCAAGGAGACGATTTTTCAGGGCCAAGCCTCATATTGTGTTTCTCGATGTGGGCATGACTGCCGAGCTCACACGATCTGACCGGGATAACTTGCAACAGTTCTTCAAGGCGGTGGCTACTAGAGATGGTCATACTGCTGCTAAGTGTACCCTTCAGTTGTCGAAGAATCAGAGCTGTCCAAACCCAGGGGCCTTCACTGAGGTAAAGTGTGAAACTATGGTTCAGGAAAACAGCACTGAGTATTATAACTCTTTTATATTTGATTCTTTTTATTGTGACTATCTTGAAAGGTGGTGGCACTCTTGATTGATCTGTCTATGCATATGCAGATACTTTTTTGTTAGACCCAGGACAGTTCATAATGATTTTCATCTATACAATGTTAGTAGATAGGAGCAAATTTTTTTTAATAATTTGTGGCTTTGGTTACACAAAATGTGTCTGATCACTAGAGTGACCATTTCTAGAAGTATGCTGATACATGGGTCACTGACAAGCTCTGTGTGTCTGATCATCTGAATGCTCTGTCTGTTTGTTGGTTGTTTATAAATCCAGCCAAAACTATCGCATCTTCATTTGATGGCTGTTTCTGATGTACTACTGATGCAGTACTAATTGTTGTGCAAATGTTTTGCATGAATTAAAAATTGTTTTCATTTTTGATAGGAACTGACCAAGACGTTTTCATTCTGGGGAACGCCTGAAGGCGACGTTTTCCATCCTGTTGAATGCATGCATCAGTTGCTTGATACAGTTCGCCGGCACAAAGTCAACATTGATGGCAACATCTGTACTGTAATGGTTACTATTTTGGTCCTTGAGGTAAACCTCTTTGGTAAACAAAGCGATATATTAATATTTAATCTTAATTATTATGTTGTAGCACTACTCGCCTTTCAGCAATATGTGCAAAAAAAAGAGGCTACTTACAGGATATGCAGGTTCCTGTTTATGAAGAAAGCCTTGATGATATATCATGTGCAAACTGCACAGCTTAGTGACTATCAGAAGAAAATAATTTTATGGATAGCATTTACTTCTATTATATTGAACTTCATTTTTAAAAGAAAAACAATAGGGGAAACTCTTACTTTGGATATTTAACTTCATTTGGGCATACTCCATGAGACTGGATGCCGTTTTTATGTGCATTGCGTTTTGACTGTAGACTTGTCTAAAGTTCATAGTACCTACCACCTTTTGTTTTCTATGCTACATGTGCTAACTTGATAGCCCTTATCCATGATAAACTTTACCTCAATTTGCTTATAGATAGATGGATACACAATATGCTTACATGATAATATTTCTGTAGGGGTGGCAACGCAAGCTGGACCCAGGTTTTGATATCATGAACACGTTGAAGACTTTACTACTAGAGAAGGATGTTAAGCAACCAGTTGACTTTTTCTCGTAAACAAACATTCAGGTAATCTTGGTTCTTGTAGCTGGGTCTTCTCTTTTTGTTTGATTTTCTTTTGCCCAAGAAATTTATAGGCAATTATTGCATTCAAGAACAGATTTGTAGCAGCAACCCTTTCGCACCAGCATGAAAATAATGTCCTGGCCTTTCTCCTAGAAAAATCAATTGCTGCAGGGAATAGCACCATAGCTGATTATGCCAAGTTTGTTTAAATTATGATTATGATGATTAATATGCATAAAATATTTCTTCACATGGTTCTACATTTAGTTTTTGCTCAAAATTTGGAAAGTTGGATTCATTCCGAATATGAGACATGAGAAATGATCTGAGAATATGCCAGAAACTGGTGAAGAACCATCTGGCTCTTCACCTCATATTTGTTACATCAGCCAGCAGTGTTACTTTGCCAGAAGCTGGCTCTTGACTGCATATTTGTTACATCAGCCTGCAGTTCCTTTCTTTTGTTCTTTGTTAGTTTGGCCATGATGAGTTGAAATTTGGAACATTCAGATTGGGCAAGCCTGAAATTCTCATCCATGCTAGTTCTCTCTTGAACAGATCGTTCTTATGTATAGCAGCAACAGAAGATGATGGGTGGATGAAGACTGGAAGCATCCTGGCAATGGCAATGTTAGGCTAATAATATGAAATGCATTATGTTCTGTGTCTTTTTTGAAAGTAGCTCTAGCAGCAACAAGTCACACTGGGTTTCTAGTTTGAAAATCTTCAGTGAAAATTTTGCCCACCACTCTGGCGGTGTCCGCCATGGGGTTCTTTTAAACCAAATTCATGGAAAATTATTGTCCACAAACTCTATGGAGGAACAAACACATGTAGAACAGTGAACAGAATAGACATTGAGGCCAAGCTGAACTATGTTGCAGAGCACATAGATGTTTGGTTCCAGATTCATGCTTCGTACTGGCAACCACGCCATCTAATGAAATTTTGTATTAACAAGAAAATGTCTAAAGTTTTGGTTGTCCTTTGAGAGTGGGTCGCGGTAAGCATGATGTTCCTTCGGCGTTGAATCCAAACGAAGAAATGTAAGGTGAATTGTTTTTTGGTATTGTGATTGGAGCCAGTCGATTGGAACGAGTGTAGAATGAGCCGTTGTTCCTTTGGTTGCTGAATGAGCTCCGTTGCTGCTACTGGTTTGGTTGTCTGGTTGCTTTGTGTTTGGTGCTCTGCTGCGGTTGATTCAGGGATTAGGGCATGTTTGGTTGGAGCCTAACATTGCCATGCCTAAGCTTAGTCAAGCCACAAATTCTTAGGCTAGTGTTTGGTTGGCTACTACATGTGTGGTAAGCCACACTTTCTTAGCCTCATGCCCCGCTTGTCATGCACTATTTCTTGACTAACTTTGCCACACTTGTGGCTAAGAATTTGTTCGTCACACTTTGCCTAACCCTAGTTGTGGCAATAGTAGTGACCAACCAAACATGCGCCGTTCTAATGATTGGACCAGAGGACGGGCACCTCGCCATCGTGTCTGGGCTTTTTGCTTAGGATGCCCATGTCCTGGGCCCTGGGTTCTCCGCTTTACCATGACCCGGTCGGACCGGGAATCTGCATCGCCGACATGGCATGTCGAACAGTGTTACGAGGTACGTACTAGCACGTTTTAGGTTTCACGTCATTTCGTTGAGCTTTGTTTGGTGCTTGCTGGTTTCGCCAATTGCCGCGCAAAGCCTCTCTTGAGCGTGCCCTGGTGCAGCTGGGCTAGCTCTGTGCGCACGGCGTCGAGTGTTGACTGTTGAGTTGAGTATAGAGTTGAGCCGCCAATCTGGCGATACCGGGCGCCAGGGTATCCTAAACATAGCTTGCCAAGCTGCGCGCCGATGCTGCGGAAACGTACAGGTGGCCTAAAAGCCGGATATGCGTGTAGGATCCACCACGTTGGAGCGTGTGTTTCGTTGGAGCAGTTTATGCTGCCGCAGCGCAGAGCCGCGCCCTGCGCCCCAGCCCACCGACTTGGACGGACTCTGGTCTCGCGGTCGGCCAGGAAAGCTGGGCCTGCCAACAGGCAACAGCCAACTTTATATGGCCCATCGTCCATCAGGCAGTGTGGCCCGGCCTCAAGCTCAGTCCATTCTCGCATCAAGCAATTCTTGACGGGACGGCCATTGCTGTGATGGATGTGTTTGATGCTGTCCACGCAGCGTTCACCTTGCAGGCGGAATTTCAGGCGACTAGTTTGGCGTTTTCGGTGCACCGTCACCGTACCCGTCCGTTTAAAACTAGGAATTGTTTCAACGAGAATTTAAGAGCAAATTATACACTTTGAATGCATATAGCGTGCGATGTTGCCCTGTTTCTCACGAGTCACGAGCTACGAAAGTCGAAACAGTGCCCGGACGATGCAGACGGAGGCTGCGTTTCTGTGTACTAACCGTATCCAACCCCGTTAGCCGTAGTACATGACATCCTCACGGACAAATGTGCCACACGCCCACGCACAAACACTTGAGCGCAAAAACAGCTCCCTGTATCATTGCCTACCTCGTCGTCAAATCCGTAGGAGCTCGGGAATCTCGGGCAAAATTCTTGTCACCATCCTCAAGCGTTCGTCCCCACACACCACACACCTACTCCGTACTACACTAAGTCCGTGTTTAGTTCGCGAAAACATTTCGTGAAAAGATTTTGGGTTTTGATTTTATCAATGTAGAAGTAGTAAATGTAGACCAAAAATGTGGAAAGTTATATGGATATGTTGGAAATCTCGAGACGAATCTAACGATGGTAACTAGAGGGTAATTAATCCATAATTAGCGGATGGTTACTGTAGCACTACTGTTGCAAATCATGGATTAAGTAGACTCATTAGATTCGTCTCGCTATTTACAGTCTATCCATATAACTTTTCACCTTTTTCGTTTACATTTAATACTTCAAGCATCAAAGATTCTCCTTTGATGTGATGGATGAAAATATTTCAGGTGGGAACTAAACATGGCCTAAGCAAAAAATTAAACAAGGGTTACCTTATTCCCATGGCACTAGAGACAAGTGTTTGCAGCCCCTCGGCAAGGACTAAAACAGAGAAGACCACAGCTACCTGACAAACACACACACATGACACATGCCCGTGCCCGTCCCTTCCCTGGATTGCAGCTTGGCTTTGCATCGCAGGCTTGCAGCTGAGCTGCAGCCTGGCCTCTCCTCCTGCGTGGATAGAATAGAATATCGCAGTGTCCTGTTAATCTTTTTTAACATGGTTCTTTGCACCTAATGGGCATTTTTGCACGGTGATCAAAGAGATCGAGATGGGGGTCCTTGACAGTTGACGTATACTCCCTATAGGTTAATATTCCGTGCTCGCTAGGGTACTCAGCAAAAGGGTCTGGGAGAGAAGCTGCAAAGTAGAAAGCGCCAGCTCAAGTCTCAAAAAAGGGAAATCCCCACAAGGATTCGTGCTGCGCTGCCGATCATCATGCTGCTGTTATTGGTATCGTCGTAGAAGTCCAAGCAACGACCCTGTCTCTGGCTGGAGCTGGATGGATGGATGGATCATGGATGTATTCAAATGTGGCCCGTGCAAATGGCTTTTCTTGTTTCCAAGAAAAGATGAGAGAGCTGCCTTGGTGGAGTGTACGTGGTCCTTGGCGTTGCTGATGCAGGTAAAACCATAGGGGTGAGAACAAGGAAGGAAAAGGGCAAAATCCTCGAGTCTTCGTGCAGGATCTTTGTGCAAAATCACTCTCTCCCACTGTCCCACTCCCACGCACACATATGACATACGGAGTACGAGTATCTGCATGCGCGTTGCGCGAGACGGCGATAGCACACACACAAGTGGGCAGCTTCTGCTGACAAAGAGGTAAAAAAAAAAGCCCATGGGTGTGTTTAGTTCAAAGAGAGAAGGTAAAAAGCATTGTCGTTAGGAAAGTATGTACAGACATAAAAATGAACTGACACGTTTTTAGGATGAAAATTTTTTTAATGAAAAAGCATTGCTGCTCGCCTCTCGATCAGTTGCCTTCCTCCAAGCTCCAAGGCTGTGGCTGCTGAATCCTATAGAGAAGAACGGCACAGGTTGCATGCAACGGCCAATGGATGGAACTCTCAGCTCCGAGGAGCAGAGACGAGCCCCGTGTTGTGCGACGGGACTGGGCGGGGCAGGACCGCAGGACAAGGCCGCTTGTCCTCTCGTTCCAGCAGCAGGGACGACGCCGCGGAGCCCAACGCTCCGCGCCCCGTTGCTGCTGGCAATCCATCCGTTCACGTGAAGGGGTTGGTAAGGGCGACGGCCGCTGGGGGCCAACCGGAAAAGGGGCAACCCCTTTCCCAGTCCGTCTGAAGTCTGAACTGTGGACCTGTGACCTACCTGCATGCTCTGGCTCGGCTGCAATTGTGTATCTTTTTCTACTCTTTAATCTCTGAAACATCTCATATTAAACTGCCATTGCCGTAAAGCAAATGCAGGGAGACAGAGAGAGGTGGTTTGATTAAGTTCATCTAGAACAGGTTGGCCGTAGTACTTTGTGAAAAAGAAGGTGCCACCTTTTGTGTGATCAAGAATTGTAAGGTTCGTCCCTCACTGTCCGAGTGTTGGCTGTTGGCTTGTTTGCAGCTGGAACAGGGAGGGAATCAAACCCTACTCGCCCCAGGCGCTGAGCACTCTACAGTATACTACCTGGCCCCAACGTCCTTTCCTCCCTACTAATCTTCAGATACTACGGTCAGGCCGTGCAGTCACGTGTATCTTACTATCTTGTTTAACCCCAGCAAGCATGCGTGTTTGACGGCGGTTTGACCCCATGATTCCCGGCTAGTTGTATCCCTTAATTTTCCCAAACAAAAATGCTGTTTCACGGCAGAAATTTCATAGAATTTGCAGTTCGTACTGCCTGACATCCGCCAGTTTGATGAGATAACATTTTCTTCATTTCTCCGTCCGACAGGGTGTGAGCCATTTCGAAATTGTTTAAGTCGAAGATAGAAATGATTGTACCTGGGCTGTCTAACCTGGTCGCTGCTCCCCCCACCCTGTTGTTTAGCGTACAAGTCCCTCTGCTAGTCCTCCTGCTTTTCGATCTTGATTTGACCCAACTGTTTTGTAGCATTGGATCATCATGGCGCAAAAAGAATGGTTTCAACAGTGATGCACTGATGCTAGTACCAGCAGCGGCCAATCAGTGTCTCTGCCCATAAATCACCGCTCGCCCCACGGACCAATCTGATGGTGGCTAGTCGTTACCCAGCAAATTCTTGCACATCGCGTGCACTGCTTTAAAAAATACAACTTTTTCAATAGTTTCTATATGCATATATATATATATATATATATATATATATATATATATATATATATATATACACACACACATATATATTTTATATATATACATACATATCAAAATTTATATTTAAAAAAAAATAAAAAACACGCGGGTAGAGTACCATTTTTTTTTTAACAAATGATCCCCCATTTTAGGGCCATGATAAGTTGAAATTTGGGACATTCAAAATATAGATGAAATTTTGTCTTTTAACTCACAGTGCATCTGAGAAACATTTTGAGAAGTTTGATGCCACGGATGGAAGTTGAAACCTTTTTATGCATCATTAGGTTATAGTAAGTACCAAGGATGAAACCATTGTACATGTACAAATTTCCAATGTTTTACTGCTGTAATACTATACTGTATTCTCTCAAACCCGAGAACAAAACCCCTGAACCAGTAACTCGAATAGACATCCCCTTCCGAACCCCACGGCCCCAAATCCGTTCCGCTCTCTATAATCTACGTACTCCGGTCCCCGGTCCCCAAAGCCCACGCTCCCACACACTTCCACTTCCACTTCCTCGCTCAAACGCCCACAACCGCCGCCGCCACCTGGTCCACCTCGCCGGCGGCAATGTCTGCGGCGCACATCCTCGCCGCCGCGCTGCTCCTCTCCCTCCTCGCCGCGTCGTCCCGCGCCTCCGACGTCCCCTCGTTCCCTCTCTCGCAGGCGCAGTCCCCTTCCAACTCGTCCTCCCCATCCAACGCCTCCTCCCCGCCGTGCCACCTCGACCTCTCGGCGGAGCTCTTCGGCGGCGTTGCCGCGGCGTGCGGCGCGGGTGGCGGGCCTGGCTCCCTCGACCGCGGCCGGTGCTGCCCCGTCCTCGCGGCCTGGCTCTTCGCGGCGCACGCGCGCACGGCCCTGTCCGTTCCCCCGGCGCCCGCGCCCTCGTCGCTCTCCGGCGAGGAAGGGCTCGGCCCCGGCGGCGAAGACGGGCCCATGGTGCCCTACGACAACCAGCGGTGCGTCGACGCGCTCGGCGCCGCGCTGGAGAAGCGCGGGGTGGCGCTGCCGGCGCCCAACAAGACGTGCGACACCGTGCTCTGCTTCTGCGGCATCCGCCTCCACCAGATCGGCTCGCTCCGCTGCCCCGCCGCGTTCGCCGTCGTCGGCGCGGCGGCGAAGAACGCCACGCCCACCGCCGCCGTCAAGGACCTGGAGAAGAGCTGCCGGAACGCATCCTACGCCGGCTGCTCCCGCTGCGTGCAGTCCCTGCAAAAGGTGAGCTCCTTTCTTGCTGTGCTAGCTTTATTTCTCTTCCTGCAATAATGATGCCATTGCCATTGCCTTCGTTTACCTTTTCTGTTCTTGTCTCTTCTTTTTTCTCGTTTCCCACGAATATCCAACCAGCATGCCGTATCTTACTTTCTGGGATTCATGGCGGGCAGATGCAAGTTTTGGTGCCTTCAACTTGATACATTTCAAGTGTTGTTAATTTCTGGTTATAAAAAGTTTTTTTCCTAAATTCTGACGCTTACACAAATCCACTGGTTAATTTCTACACTTTGTTATAGGAAAAATCTCCTGAACAAATTCTTTGCAAGGGGGGGGGGGGGGGGGGGGGGGCAACTAGTGTAGTGCGGCACTACAAGCTACTCCCTCCGTCCCAAAAAGAAGGTCGTTTTAGGTGTTGGGCACGGAGATTAAGGAAGGGCAAAAAAGTAGAGAGCGCACAAGAATCTAGAAGGGATATAGATGAGGAGAGAGATAGAGATGGAGTTGTATTGAAAAGCGAGAACGACACTCTTTTTGGGACAAATTTTGAAGGCTAAAACGACCTTCTTTTTGGACGGAGGGAGTATACCTTTTCTCCTCTTTATTTGTTTCTCTTTTGGGCTTAGCAAAAAGGCCGTTTTTATAGCATCCATGAGAGGAGATCCCCTTTCCGGCTTTCCCACAAAGCAGCAGCTCCTTTCTAAGCACTCATTGTATCGACTTTGGAATGCCCAAATGAAGCAGTTTCTTGTTCTTGAGCTGATCACCGCTAATCATTTGCTACTTGATACTACTCAATTGCCCTTAGCTTTCTTTCTGAAAGCACGGTGGCAAAGGGCAATCTTCACTCGGTTAGTGTTCATTAGCTCTGCCAGCTAATTGCAGGACCATGCCTTGTACACTAGTGTTGGGGGGAGATCAGACAGCATGGCCACATTGTCCAAAGCCCTTTTGCAATTATGAATGCTTAGTCGGCTAACCACCACTCCCAGCATATATGTGGATAATTGAGCCGAGCTTGTCCTCGACCTGTGCCTGTCCTGCATCCAGATTGGCATCTTGATCTGTGTAGGACACGATATTGACGTACAGTCACGCGTGCTATCAGCAACAACCATGCTGAAATTAGTCTGCTGATTTTTTTTTCACAATGTACAGACTCAAATGTTTTGGCAATGTTCAGTTGTTGCTGAAAGTCTGCTGATTTTTTCTCCCCGGCCCCCCTAAAGGACCGCGAAAGCTTTTGCTTTGCCGTAGCAATTCTGCTGAAATTAAGTGTGCATTCGCGTCGGCATGAACATGTCGTTCAATCGTTATTATGCATGGGTAGCATTTACTGAGGCAGGCTGCGCAAGCCAAATCCAACGTCGTGTGATGGAAGACTGGAACAGAGCCTACCTACTTGGCAACAAAACTGCATTGCAAGAACGTCCCCTGCATGAACCACATTTACTGCACCTGCATTTCTTCAGGGTCTTGTTCGAATAGAAGGAGCCAAGCTTGCAGTTTCTGGCTGACTCTGCTTCCTTCTCCATTGTTGATGGACAATGCAGCTGAAGGGGAACGTGAGCCGCGAGGTCACCGGCGGCGACCGTGCGCGGCGGATGCTGGGTCGGGACTGCCAGCTGATGGGGCTGACGTGGCTGCTGGCCAAGAACAAGACGGCCTACATCCCCACCGTCTCCGCCGTGCTCCGCGCCATGCTCTACACCGCGCACCCGACGGAGTCCGGCTCCGGCACGCCGCGGTGCAGTCCGGACCAGGAGAACATGCCGCTGGCCGTGGACTCGCTGCAGTTCGAGCACACCGGCAGCACGAGCTCGGCGGTGGCCGCCCCGACGCCGCCGCAGGCCGTCGTCCATGGCGTCCTCCTCGGCTTCGTGCTCTGCCTGATGATGCTCATCAGCCGCAGGGATGTGTTGTTGTAAATTCAGAAAGGCAATGGCGCCGCTTTTGTTGATACGCGTGTTCTTCTGTAGGAGTTGTTAGTTAACGGAGTAGTAACTTCTTCTGCATAGTGGAGAGATCGGCGGGAATGATATATCGATCGTGTGCTACGGGATATGGTGTTAGTGGATGTAGGGGTGATGAGTTATGAAGAACATCACTAATCTCAGTGCCTTTTTAACCCTGGGGTTAACCACTTTTGTTTCTTCATTTTGTGAATGGAGTAGTGAACTGTTTTCTTATGAACTCGGGGGACAATGAGTTACGGTGAACCGTTGGCTGGGATCGGAGTTCTCGTACTACTGTACCTATGCAGCCCACAGAGGCCGGAAATTTGTGCTGGATTTTCTTTTGAGAGGATTTGTGCTTCCTGAGAGAATTCGAAAATAACTCATGGCGGAATTGGTGGGGACCGGTGGAACCAATGAACTTTTTCTGGTTCTGGCGCTGTGGCGCAACAGTTCACGTGGTAGGTTGTGTGGCGCGGCGGGCGTCGGGGTCTGTGCGTCGTCTAGCGTCGCGTCGGTCACCGGCTTTCTTCTGGCTGGGGGAGCCGGGCATGGATTCTTGCGCGCGCGTCCTGTGACCTGTGTTGCGTTCTGCGCCGCCGCCTTGCCCCGAGCGACGACTTTTGTATGCCGCGCTGCTTCTCCGAGATTACGGCCCACAGGCCACAGCCAACAAAGGACGGAGGCCGATAGAAGGCCGTGCATGTGAGCCCACGTTGCTTGTCCTGGGCCGCAGGCCGCCAAGCGGTGGTGCACTTTGTCCTGGGCCTTAAAACTCCAGTGTTTGAGTTCGCTGAACTTAATCAACGTGCCCCATGAAATGCTGAATCAAAGTTCGCTGGTTGTTTAATCAATTGTCAAATTAGTCTATCTCAAATGTTGAACTATTGTTTGGGGATTGTTGAACCAACTGTATGAAAATATTAAACGACAGGCATCCGCGGCAAAAGGTTAGTACTTCACAAGATGGTTATCAAGCCATGTAAGATCAATCTAGCTCAAACTTCCATTAGGTATTGCGATCATGTGCATAGGATGTATGTAATAAATCAAGCATTATCTCAATGGATTCTTTATTGTACTACGTTACTTCTTGCGTTCCTCGCGGCCGTAGTACTACTACCAGTAGTGAGCTGGTTTCTTTTTTTTTTTTCCCTTTTGATTTCTTTGACTTAGGCCTTTACACTGTATCTGCTTCTCTGCTTTATCAATATATGAACGGCAGATCTCCTGCCTGTTTCCTTGAGATCTGTTCTTACTTAATAATAATAATCCAATCGTGAAGCTTTCGCCAGATCTGGCGAATACTTCTGATTTATAACTGGCACTCGTTAGACACGCTGCGGTACTCTAATTCTATTGACCATATGGCTAAATCAAACCTGCACGCACGTAGATACTCGATCTGAAGTCCTCGTACATACAAAGTGATGGGCACATGGAAGTACATCAAGCATTCAGATTGTCAGATGACAGATGGTTGTGGAAATCCTTCTGTCAGCTGAAGCATAATATCTTTCTTTGGCTGCTACTGAATGACAGATTAAGCATTAGAGAGCTGTTTAGAAGAAAAACATATGGTTATCCAAAATTATAATTGCGTCATGTGTGGAATTGATTCAGAGGAGTCATTGGAGCATTGCATCTCTTTCTAAAATGCAACTTTGCTCCAGATAGCTAGGCAAGCCACTCCCTTTATGCTACGGAAGTGTTTAGAAACAATCCACATTAGCTAAAAGGGGTCTTGATTCGGAGGAGTCATTGGAGCATTTCTTTCTAAAATGGAACATTGCATGCAATGAGTGGTAGCGTGAATTTCTAACGCGTAGCGTTAGTACACAACACCTGCGATAGCAAAATAGGCAAAATCGTCCCTAAACTTTTCATAAGGGGTCAAGTTCATCCTCAAACTTTCAAAAAGGTCAATATAGTCCCTCAACTTTCAATTTAGGGCCAAATGTATCTTTGTGCATGGACAAACAGTGAAATGTCTGTTTTGCTCTTGACTCGTACATGCACAGCAACACGACCTCCCCTGATCCCTCTCCGCTTGCTCGATCTCTCGTTCTACTTCTACTAGCATCATTTTTACACGCCGCATCACTGAGCTCAGCTGGACGTCTACTTGTGCCGTTGAGCGTCGTCAAGCAACAGCACAAGCTGCCGTTTATAGGCGGATAAATTCCTTGTATGCTACTGAAAATTTAACTCATCCTTTGTGTGCCATTGAATGGCATATAGGGGATGATTTTTGTGTCTATGACATGTGAGGCCAATGGCATGTAAGGGAGGTATATGTAACACTACGGGCGGGCACTACGTGCAGTGCCATTCAGACAATGCATGCAGCGGGTCCTATAAGGCAACGAGCAAAACTGCTGCTGAATTCCATCCACTCCACCGTTGAGCTGAACAGTGTTAGCTAATGTATTTGTATGACCCCTGGCTCCATAAGTATTCTAACTAATATAGCTGCCAAGGTTACTCTAATGAACAAATGCACTCGGCGGAACGTTTTAGCTATTTGTAATCATTATAATATGAAATGTAGGCGGCCCATGACTTCTTTAAACCAACGAAATTAAAGCTTTCAAAGGTTACAAGCTTACCCAAAAATTCCCATATGCATGCGGCGCTTATTCACGCACTCTTATAATGTGGGGAATTACAAGTATCAAGGGCAAAATAGACATTTTACTATTCATCCTATGCCACCATGCAACGCCACATCAGCACAGGGATGTGTTTGACCCAAAAATAGAAGTTGAGGCACTGTATTGACCCTTTTAAAAGTTGAAAAACGAACTTGACCCTTCGTAGAAAGTTTGGGGATGAATTGGGCTATTTTGCCTGCGAGATTAATTCTTTGCTGCGACGGCACCGGCCAGCCGGTTTGTACACTCTCTTGTATCAATGAAATAGGCATAATCTCATGCTTATTTGATAAAAAAAAACACTGTACCTGGAGCACATCATGGTTCTCAACTGACACTTTTGTTTACTTGAGATCTCATCTTCGGAGTGCAGGTTCTAATCACTGCATATTAATACAAGAGCCTGCAAATCAGCTGGTTTACCGATGAGATCTGGTCAGCGTAGACTTACAAATTTATAATCACTCGTTTGGCATGCTGAACTCTAATCTATATACAACAGCCATGTTCCTGCCTTGCACGTTCATGGCTGATGGCTCTCAATATAAGGCTCAGGTATAAAAGGCCTAGGCAGAGGTAGCCAAATGCAGAACAGAAGCCAAAAACGCAAGCTCTACTGCTCTAGCCGCAGCACATTACTACGAGCGAGCTGCAAACCAAGTTGTGGTCGTCGATGGCGCCGCAAACCAAGCTGTGGTCGATAGCGGCTGCAACCCCGGTGGTGGTCGTCCTCGCCATGATCCTCACGGCCAAGGCCGCAGCTGCCGCGCCGGTGCCGCCGGTGGCGCCGGAGGATGATTCTTCCACCTGCCTGGCGAAGGTCAATTGCACCATGTTCTTGTCCTCTAATACTGAGGACATAGGAGCATTTCTTGTGCGGAAGAAGGTAGGGTCGAACTCGGACGTGGAGACGTGCTGCGAGTCCGTGATACTAGCGGGAGAGAAGTGCTTTTGCCCGCTCCTCGCCTCCATCTCTTTCGACGTTTTGCTGAGCCAGAGCGTTGCTTTGCTCAACGACAACTGCCGCACTCTCAGCGCATCCTTCCAACCTTCCTTTGGTGGCCTGCTTGGTGGTGTTCCGGACTCCTGCAAGCCGAAGTTGCTGCCGCCGCCCCTCCATTAGCGACCTTTGCTGAGCCTGGACACCCGATGGCGTGACATCAAGAGGCTGGAGGCGGCGTGGTTGCCGTGCGCTAGCCGTTTCTGGAAGTCAGGGTTCTGCTGCACATGTTGCAGACTCCGGCTATTTGTGACCTGTTTAGTGTTTACTCTGTTTGCCTGCCTCCGTCGTGTGTATGTGCGCCTCTAGCATAATAGTCACTCGTCGCTTACCATTCTTCTCCTTTTGGCTTGAGTCGGGTTATGCTTAATCTGCAGTGAGCTTGTACGGAGTAGTTGTTATATGCGTCGGCAAATAAACGATGAAAGTAAACGATCTAAGCAGTAAAGGGACACGAGATTTAACGTGGAAACCCTCTCGATGTGATTGGGAAAAACCACGGGCGCCAGCCAGTAAGAACTTCACTATGTCGGGGTTCGAGTACAACGCCAATAGCGGCGGCTTATAAGAATGAACGAATCAAATCTCCAATGGAAAACCCTAAACGGGGTATCATAACCCGCTCCGCTCCGGCCCAAGCCTCCCGGCGACGGGCCTCCGCTACACTCCGTCAGAAGTTGGCCTTTAGATATGGATGAATTTGGATCATATTCAACGAACTTCACCTTGAGACAAATTCCATCTTGTAGCATAAATCAACACCTTCACCTTGAACATATCAATAGGAACAAACAATACTTCTGGCGCCAAATAGTCTCTTGAGCTATGCAATTATACCAACTAAGCTTGAGCAAAGCTCAAACTTAGCAACAGAAACAGGCTTTGTGAACATATCAACATGACTATCATGAGTACTAATCTTGCATACATTTAGCTTACCTTTTTCGATCTCATCACGAACATAATGGTACTTGATTTCAATGTGCTTTGTCCTCTCATGGAACACCTGATATTTGGTGAGACATATAGCACTTTGACTGTCACAAAACAAGTTAATGCAAGAATCAACTCCACAAAAAGCTCAGCAAACAATCCCTTTAACCAAATCAACTCTTTAGTAGCTTCAGCAATAGCCATATACTCCGCCTCAGTGGTAGATAAAGCAACAACAGGCTGCAATACAGCATTCCAACTCACAGCACAACTGCCAGCAGTGAATACATAACCCATGAGAGACCTTCGCTTATCCAAATCACCAGCATAATCTGATTCCACATAACCAATAAGCCCCTTTTCAGTTCTGTCAAACTTCAATCCATAATCTGCCGTCCCTCTGAGATACCTGAAAATCCACTGAACTGCCCACCAGTGTTCTTTACCAAGATTAGACATATATTTGCTAACCAAACTCATAGCATAAGATAAATCCGGACGTGAGCAAACCATAGCATCCATCAAAAAACCAACAACACTGGAATAAGGAACCTTAGACATGTACTCAATATCCTCATCTGAACTAGCACACTGTTTAGCTGATAATTGAAAGTGAGGTGCAATAGGAGTATTAACAGACTTTGCATCATGCATGTTGAAACGATGAAGAACCTTGTCAATGTAACTATGCTGACTAAGAAACAATAAACCACCCTTTCGGTCTCTAGTAATTTTCATACATAGAATTTTCTTAGCAGCACCAAGATCCTTCATGTCAAACTCACTACTCAACAATTTCTTCAATGTAGTGATATCTTTCCTGCTCTTGGCAGCAATCAACATGTCATCAACAAATAACAACAAGTACACAGGTGACCCATTAACATGCTTCAAGTAAACACAGCTATCATATTTAGACCTCTTGAAGCCATGTGACAACATAAATGAATCAAACCTTTTATACCACTACCGAGTGGACTGTTTCAAACCATACAAGGATCTTTTCAACTTGCAAACATAATGCTCTTTGCCAGGCACTATGAACCTTTCAGACTGGTCCATATAAATCTCCTCCTGAAGCTCTCCATGTAAGAATTCAGTTTTCACATCTAACTGCTCAAGCTCAAGATCATGTGAAGCAACAATACTAAAAAATGTGTGAATCTAGCTATGCTTTACAACTGGAGAGAACACATCCTTATAATCAACACTAGAAATTTGACTGAAACCTTTTGCCACTAACCTTCCCTTAAACTTTGGAGGCTCGCTAGGAGATAAACCCTTCTGAGAAAGATCCACTTGCAGCGAACATGCTTCTTCCCCTTAGGCAAGGGCACAACATCCCAAGTGCAGTTCTTCTCGAGAGACTGCATCACATCCTGCATAGCGGCAATCCACTTCTCACGGTCATCACAAAGTAATGGCTTCAGTATATGTTGCAGGCTCATAGCTGCTCTCCACCTGTTCAGCCCAACTCAAAGCATAATAAATCATATTACATTCTTTAATAAGACGGGGTCTAGGACCACAACCCCTCTTTGTTCTGCGATGAGCAATAGGAATATCCTCCTCTGGATGCAAAACAGGAGGTAAGTGCTGAACATCATCATGAGCCTCATTATCAACAACATTATTTTTCTGATCATCCACTGGTGGCTCAACCTGCACGCCACCATCATCATGCAAGTGCAGCTCCTTCTGCACATCATCCATATGCTCCACCTGCACACTAACATGCTGCAGTTCTTTATCAAAATTATCTAGAACACAATCTGAGGACAAGCTGTCATTAAACATCACAGATTCATTGAAAACAATACTCCTGCTCATGAAAGTCTTTCCTGTTTTAGGATTCCACTGCTTATATCATTTAACTCCCGAACCATAAACAAGAAAAAGATATTTAATAGCTCTAGGCTCTAATTTTCCATTATCAACATTAGCATAAGCAGTGCAGCCAAAAACTTTCAACTGTGAATAATCAGCAGGTGTACCATACCATACCTCAACTGGAGTTTTCTTATTAAGTGGGATAGAAGGCGACCTGTTTATCAAGTAGCATGCAGTATTAGCAGCCTCAGCCCAAAATCGCTTGCCCATACGCGCATCGGACAACATGCAACGAGCCTTAGAGATGATGGTTCTGTTCATGCGCTCAGAGACACCGTTTTGCTGTGGAGTATACGGTATGGTGTGATGCCTAACAATGCCTTCTTTCCTGCAATAGTCATCAAAAGCATGCGAACAGAACTCTCCACCATTATCAGTACGAAGCACTTTTACCTTCTTCTCAGTTTGCATTTCTATCATCACTTTCCAATCTTTAAAAGCAGCAAAAGCATCATCTTTATTTTTCAGAAAACAAGGCCATACTTTTTTAGAGTAATCATCAATAATTGTAAGCATGTAACGAGCACCACCAAGAGAAGGCTTACGAGAAGGACCCCATAAGTCAGCATGTACATAATCAAGAGTACCTTTGGTGGTATGAACAGAGGTATTGAATTTTACCCTCTTATGCTTCCCGAAGATACAATGCTCACAGAACCTCTTGCTACTCAAAGTGCAACCATCCAGTAGGTTTCTCTTCATCAATTCTGCCATCCAAAGTTTACTCATATGTCCAAGACGCATATGCCAAAGGTTAGTCTTACTAGGTTCAGCATTAGTAACAGCAGCAGCAGCGGAAACAGAACCATGTAAAGTACTTCCTCTAAGAACATATAGGTTTGCAGAATTCAGATCACCTACCAGGCTACCAGCCAAACAAGAGAACCTTTTGCTATCTTTAGACTCCACCTGAACCAGAGTATTTGAATCCTTCTGCATCAAGTGTGCTGATCGAGATGAGATTTCTAGTCATCGTGGGTATAAACCTCACATTTTCCAGCGTGCGTGTCATGCCATCATGTGCCTTGATCTAGACAGAACCGATGCCCACTATCTCACGTGGGTTGTGATCTCCCATATGCACGACACCTCCCTTCTGCACAGGTTTAAAAGATCTAAACCAATCTCTGTTAATGCAGATATGAAAGGAACATGCAGAATCAAGTATCTATTGATCATGGTCAGAAACATAAGCAGCAACAGCTAGACAATCTCCCGAATCCGAACCAGTACCAGCAGCAACAGAGGCCTTACCATCAGAACCTTTTCTGCCCTCCTTAGCCTTAAGCTTAAGACAATCCTCAATAAAATGATTTTTCTTCTTACAATACATAAGAACTTTTTCGGTGGTCTGGACTTTGAACGACCTCTGCTTTCTCGACTTTTGTAACGATCATAGCTTTCATTGGAGGATCTCTGCTCAGTTCTATCCCTTACACTTAGGGCATCGTGTCGGTGTTCTACCGTCGATCCTACCGAGGGGTATCCCGAGGTAGTAGAGTTTCAGGTGGGTTTCGCCGAGATCAGAAACGCAAAGGCAAAGAGACTCAGGATTTAGACAGGTTCGGGCCGCTTAGAAGGCGTAATACACTACGTCCTGTGTGGTGATTGGTATTGATTGTATGTCTTCTCAGTTGGGAGACTTGAGTTCCCTTTGAGAGGGTCCCTGCCCAGCCTTATATACACGGCGGGCAGGTTTACAAAGTTGGTTTTGAGTAGAATCCTAACCAATTACTACTCGGAGAGTGCTTTTCAAGGCAATCCGAGTAGTTTACAAGTCATACGACTAGTTTCCATAACGAGAAGAGTCCTTGTAGTACTCCACTCGTGTTCTTCACGCTTGGTACGACTCTAACTGGAGAATCCATGTGTCCCTGTGGGCCCATGGTCGTACCTCCAACAAGCCTCCAAGCGCTTCATCGTCGAGTATCGTCAACCGAGTGCTTGCCAAGCCAATCGAGTGCTTTTTCGAGTTCTTCGAGTGCTTGATCAATCTTGGACAGGTCTTGGTTGTCACGAGGCCATGAGGTGCTTAAGCCCCGTTTATCTTGATCAAATCAGTAGTCTTCAAAATATTATATGGTGTGCGATAAAAATCGCACTCCATATGGAGTAGCCCCCGAGCCTTAAGTTGAATTGAAGAATCAGGTTGAGGGTCCATAGAAACTTGAATCTTCATCTTGTTCTTGAAATGTGCAATTTTGGAAAAAATGAACTTGATATCAAGTAGCCCCCGAGCCTTGGGTTGAATCAAAGAATCAAGCCGAGGGTCTTGATTTAAGTCTTCAGTCTTCAGAAAAAATGAAATCAGCAGTCGATGTATATCGCCTATCAGCCCCCGAGCCTTGAAACGATTCAGAATGATCAATTCAAGGGTCCAGCGAGCTTTAGGGTTCTTCAAATCATCTTGGAGTTCATCATCCGAGTGGTAATTTGCACCCAGAAATAGTGGTCACATCGAATCATCTTGGAGATCATCATCCGAGTGGTTTTCTTGTACCCAGCCCCCGAGCATAGGAGCAGCCAGAGATGCATCGAGTAGTATGTAGTCGAAAATAGCCATCATCAATAGAGTAGCAAAACAGAGGAGGTCGTGGTTGACTTGTCACGCCGCGATCTCCCCAGAATCAGGAGTCAGGTGCCAATGTAGTTGAGGCCCCATCATTGGTACTTGGCGACTCAAATATGCCGGAGAAAGACAACTAGGTAAGCCTGATGGCGAACCTAGTTGTGATTTTAGCGTCAGCCCCCGAGCCTAGAAGCTGGCGAAGATATGATAGCACGCTGTGCGGCCTAGAGAGTTGTCATCCAAACAAAGTAGTCGGTGCTTGGCCAATCTTGTTAGAACAAAATAAAAAATAATTGAAATAAGTAACTTAGCTTGTTTGTTGCCGTTTGTCGATGAAGCGGACTTAGTCAGAGTTGATTCCGACTAGTTTGAGTTCATCACAAGCATATTGGCGATGCGGCAGTACCGCGGCACAAGCTGAAGTCGAGCTTTGACTTGATAACTTGCAACGGGTTGAGGCGACCACACATTGATGAATTCCATTGATCATGAGGCGCCCGAAAAGTCATCCAAACCACTCTTGCAGTGTATTCAGGAAGCCCCCGGCAAGTTGTACTCATTTTGTGAGTTATACTTCAAAGCACTTGATAACTGGTACTTGAAGATCACTACTCATAATGTGGAGTAGACTCTAAAGTACTTTCAAATAAGTACTCAGAGATTTGAAATCACTACTCTTATTATGGAGTAGACTCTGTAGTACTTTCAAATAAGTACTCAAAGATTTGAAATTACTACTCTTATTGTGGAGTAGACTCTGTAGTACTTTCAAATAAGTACTCAGAGATTTGAAGTTACTACTCGCCTTGTGGAGTAGACTCTGTAGTACTTTCAAATAAGTACTCAGAGATTTGAAGTTACTACTCGCCTTGTGGAGTAGACTCTGTAGTACTTTCAAATGAGTACTCAGAGATTTGAAGTTACTACTCGCCTTGTGGAGTAGACTCTGTAGTACTTTCAAATGAGTACTCAGAGATTTGAAGTTACTACTCGCCTTGTGGAGTAGACTCTGTAGTACTTTCAAATCAGTACTCAAAGATTTAAAATTACCACTCGTGGGTAGTTGCTTTATAAGGCTAGCTGGCCTCTACAGGTGTTCAGCCTGGTCTTAGTTACATCTAAGTACTCAGGGATCCTGAAAAGTAGTCATGTGATCTACTCTTCGGGTTTTGACCGATGTATACTTTGTTGAATCAACAAGTATCAAAGGGAACTCCGGAACTTCTGCACGAAGTGTGTTCGACGCACATGCGCCACTCGTTATTGTTCTTCTTTCTCACCAAGACTGGATTTGCCAACCAGTCGGGTGGAAGACTTCCTTGATGAATCCTGCGGCAAGTAGTTTCGCCAGCTCCGTCTTGATCGCCTCTCGCTTGTCGGTTGCGATCCGTCGCAACCGTTGCCTCCTGGGTGTAGCTTTGGGATCGACATTAAGGATATGCTCGATAAGGTTCCTTGACACTCCTGGCATATCTACAGGTTTCCACGCAAAGATGTCGCGGTTGACTTGCAGAATCCTGACGAGCTCGCCTTCCTATTTTGGGGTTAAGCTAGCCCCGATCTTGATAGTCTTCGACTGGTCTACTTACAGTAGTGGTGCGTCTTTGGTCACCACGTCTTCAAGGACAGCCGCCTTGTGTGGTCCGGGCTCCTTGCTGGGGACCTCATACTCTGTTTGCTTCAGCTTCTGAGCCGCTGCGAAGATCTGGGCCATGGCGTTGGGTAACTGAGTGGTAGCCGCAAACTCTACAGCCTCTTTGTCACAGTTGTATAATCGTCGCAAGTCGCCGCGGATAGAGATGACGCCTTTGGGTCCTGGCATCTTGAGGACGAGGTAGACATAGTGCGGGATAGCCATGAACTTGGCCAACGCAGGACGTCCCAGGATCGCTTGATACGAGGTCTCAAAGTCCGCCACCTCGAACTTGATGTATTCCTCCTGTAGTTCTCCTGCGTGCCAAATGTGACTGGTAATGTGACTTGACCGAGGGGAAGACTGCCATTACCAGGGACAATGCCGTAGAACGGGGAATTGGTGGGAGTCAACATTTTTTCAATGTCGAGTCCCATCCTCTTCAGGGTGCCAGAGAATAGCACGTTCAGCCCCGTCCCGCC
Organism: Urochloa ruziziensis; assembly: GCA_015476505.1. Taxonomy (NCBI): domain Eukaryota; kingdom Viridiplantae; phylum Streptophyta; class Magnoliopsida; order Poales; family Poaceae; genus Urochloa; species Urochloa ruziziensis. The sequence goes on along the minus strand of CM027119.1, from coordinate 70,503,282 downwards.
GTCAATGAGCACCTTGGTGAGTTGTGATCCTGCCACCGTAGGGTCCAGGACGAGTGGCAATTGCCCTGGTTCGTCGTAGCTGTTCCATTGGTCTGCCCTAGAGAAGGTGATTGGAACCTCCGAGTACTTTAGGTATCTGGGGACGGCTGGCTCAATTGCCATTAAGTGCCGTAGAGCGAGCTTATTCTTTCTCCGAGTGGGAAAACCATAGTCGCCCCCATGATGACCATGAGTACATTCTTGGGCTTTTGGAACTTGGGCGTCTGGTCCTCGTCGTCGTCTTCATCTTCGTCGCCGGCCCTTTCCTTGTTCTAGTCTTCAGGATCGAGTGGTTCCTTTGCCGTCTTCTTTTTGGCCTTGTTCTCTCGATCCTTCTCGGCGTATATGCGTTGGAGATCGTAGCATTGGCCCATAGTGTGCTTATGCTTCAGGTGCATTGGGCACGGCCTGTCCATGATCTTCTCAACGTCGTTCTTGCCGGGGTAGTTCTTCTTTTGGCTTCGCATGCCAGTCTTCAGAGTTGCGACTGTGTCGTCTGGCTTGCGCTTGTTGTTCTGGGAGCCCTGCTGGCCTTTGGGAGGGCCATATTTCTCGAGGTCGCGGTCTTCTTGCTCAGACCACGTCTCGACTTGGTCACGTAGGGCGTCCAGAGTCCTTGGTCGATGCAGGCCAAATTGCCTGTCAAAGAACCTGTTGGTGATGCCGTTCTGGAACAAGTCGATGCAGTCGCAATCAGAGACGTCCACCACCAGAGTCTTGATTTCCATGAAGCGACGCATGTAGTCGCGCGCGCTTTCTCCTTTGTGCTGTTTGCACATGGCGAGGTCGTGTCGAGTCTTGGGGCGACTGTATGTGCCTTGGAAATTTGACAAGAAGATCTTCTTCAGGCATCCCCAGGAGTCGATGGAGCGTCATGTCAGGTTTTCAAACCATGTGAGTGGAGCGGAATCGAGTGCCATTGGGAAGTATCTGCACTTGATGGCAGTGTTGCCACCCGCGCACTCGATAGCCGTAGAGTAGATGCGCAACCACGACTCAGGGGAGGTCTTGCCGTCGTACTTCTCGAAGCCGACTGGTTTGAATGGTTGTGGGTAAACCGTCATCCGTATGTCCCTGGAGAACATTGCGTACTCGTCGTCTTCTTCCTTGTATCCCCGGGCTTCATCACGCCTCTTGGATTCAAGGATGGAGCGCGCGTCGCGGTTGACACTGTGTGCCGGCCCGTGGGATGATGTAGCAGCGTTGTTGCGATGAGTGCGTCCGCCGCGTTGATGATCATCTTCTGGTCGATGTGGGGGTGCGCCTTCTGGGTGGTTGGCTTCTCCCAGTCGGATGGGGTTTGGGGGGCGATGCTTGTCGCGGGGAGGTTGACGTCCGCTGCTTTCGACTTCTTCACTGCACGATGGTGCGGCAGCGATGGCCTTGTCGAGAGTGCGGATCATGTCGTTGATCCTTTCGAGTGCAGCTGCCGTCTCTGGAGTTCTTGGCAGACTGCGGACGTGGTAGGCAATCTCCATGGCGTTAGCCATAGGAGAGTCGTAGCGTGCCACTCGCGCGAACTCTTGAGCGAGGTTGCGCCCAGCCATGACGCGATTGCGAGCGTTTAGGCGGCGCTGTGCCCTCTTGTTGCTCCGGATTTCTCTGTCCGTGGCCGCTTGAGTGGATTCGCCAGCGAGTGCGTCTTCATTAGCGGAGATATCTCCTTCTAGCTCGAAAGTGTAGCGCGGGTCGTTGTCGACGTCACCAGCTGCTGCTGCGCCAGCCATGAAGACTTGTCGATTGGGCTCGACAGAGTCGCTGGAGCTTGGGGTGATGAGCTCTGTAGAGCTTTCCTCTTCTGACAACAGTGGTGTGCCGTACTGGAACGGCAGGTCGTCGGTAGCTTCAGGCCCAAAGAGTACAAAGATCTGGCGGGACTGGTAGACGTCCCGTGGGATCTTGTCTCTTTGGTACTCTGATCTTCCTTCATTCGTGGCGTAGATCACGAGGTCGTGTTCGCCATCGTCTTGTAGTGATTCATCGTCCGAGTCCGAGTGGCATTCGGGGACCGCTTGGCTCAGAGAGTTGGCGTGTCCTGCCACGACTCGGACTGGGACGTCCCGCTTCGAGTCCATGATGGACTCGAACTGGCTCCGTAACGCCTCACAATATGCGTGGGTCGAATTACGGAGTCCAGACGGGAATTAGGGTGGGAGGGTTATTTGCTTCTCCGTAGTCGTGATCGACTCGGACTCAAAGAGTACAAAGATCTGGCGGGACTCGTAGACGTCCCGTGGGATCCTGTCTCTTTGGTAGACTGATCTTTCTTCAGGCGTGGCGTAGATCACGAGGTCGTGTTCGCCATCGTCTTGTAGTGTCTCCTCGTCCGAGTCCGAGTGGCATTCGGGAACCGCTTGGCTCAGAGAGTTGGCGTGTCCTGCCATAACTCGGACTGGGACGTCCCGCCTCGAGTCCTTTGCAGACTCGAACTGGCTCCGTAACGCCTCACAGTATGCGTGGGTCGAATTACAGAGTCCAAACGGGAATTGGGTGGGAGGGTTGTTTGCCTCTCCGAAGTCGTGATCGACTCGGACTCGTGTCCGCGGATGAGGTCCGCGAGCGTGATCTCACCGAGTTGTTCGGCCAAATCTTCCATGATGGGCGCTTGCTCCTGCTTCAACTCGACAGGTGTCTCAAAGTAGCCGTAGAAGCCACCCGAGCCGTTGGCGACGTAGACCCACGAGCCAAAGCGGAACGTTGTGCCCTCCTGAGGCGCTTCAGCTTGAATGTAGGTCACCATTGCGTTCTCCACGGGATCTTCGAGGAAAACCCCTACCTGGCGCGCCAGATGTCGGTGTTCTACCGTCGATCCTACCGAGGGGTATCCCGAGGTAGTAGAGTTTCAGGTGGGTTTCGCCGAGATCAGAAACGTAAAGGCAAAGATACTCAGGATTTAGACAGGTTCGGGCCGCTTAGAAGGCGTAATACCCTACGTCCTGTGTGGTGATTGGTATTGATTGTATGTCTTCTCTGTTGAGAGACTTGAGTTCCTTTTGAGAGGGTCCCTGCTCAGCCTTATATACACGGCGGGCAGGTTTGCAAAGTTGGTTTCGAGTAGAATCCTAACCAATTACTACTCGGAGAGTGCTTTTCAAGGCAATCCGAGTAGTTTACAAGTCATACGACTAGTTTCCATAACGAGAAGAGTCCTTGTAGTACTCTACTCGTGTTCTTCACGCTTGGTACAACTCTGACTGGAGAATCCATGTGTCCCTGTGGGCCCATGGTCGTACCTCCAACAAGCCCCCAAGCGCTTCATCGTCGAGTATCGTCAACCGAGTGCTTGCCAAGCAATCGAGTGCTTTTTCGAGTTCTTCGAGTGCTTGATCAGTCTTGGACAGGTCTTGGTTGTCACGAGGCCATGAGGTGCTTAAGCCCCATTGATCAAATCAGTAGTCTTCAAAATATTATATGGTGTACGATAAAAATCGCACTCCATATGGAGTAGCCTCCGAGCATTAAGTTGAATCGAAGAATCAAGTTGAGCCTTTGGAGGACGACCCCTCACCGTGCACCATGCCTTTCATCTTCTCGCTGGATTGGAGTGCCTCATAAACATCAGAAACGGTTAGGTCATCACGGCTCAAAAGTATAGTGTCACGAAAACCGGCAAAGTTGCTGGCAAAAAGCATAACAACAATAGACCTAAATCCTCATCATCATACTCCACCTCCATCGACAATAAGTAGGCAACGATCTCCTTAAAAACAGATATGTGATTCAACACCGAACCACCCTCTTCCATCTTAAGCGTGAACAACTTCATCTTCATATGCATCTTACTGTTAAGATCTTTCGACATGCAGATCGACTCAAGTTTGAGCCACAGTGCTGCAGCAGTCTTTTCCTGCAGCACCTCTTGCAGAATATCATTAGATAGATGAAGTTGATTTAGGGATAGAGCCTTACGATCCTTGCGCTTCTGATCTTCATCGAGCGCTTCATCATCCTTCTTTCTGAATCTTTTCAGCGCCTCATCTAGGTCTTGAGTTTGCGCCAGAACAGCCCGCATCTTGACTTGCCATAGCGAGAACCTCGTCTTGTAATCCAACAGCGGTAGATCATACTTCATCGACGTCGACATGAGTGAAACGAATCTGAAACAGACTCTGATACCACTTGTTATACGCGTCGGCAAATAAACGATCTAAGCAGTAAAGGGACACGAGAATTAACGTGGAAACCCTCTCGATGTGAGAGGGAAAAACCACGGGCGCCAGCTAGCAAGAACTTCACTATGTCAGGGTTCGAGTACAACGCCAACGGCGGCGGCTTACAAGAATGAATGAATCAAATCTCCAATGGAAAACCCTAAACGGGATATATCATGACCCGCTCCGCTCCGGCCCAAGCCTTCCGGCGACGGGCCTCCGCTACACTCCGTCAGAAGTTGGCCTTTAGATATGGATGAATTTGGATCATATTCAACAGTAGTCATATACATCAATACATGTATGTATTGTGTTTCTCTCTGCATTCATCATTTGTTTGTCTGCTTGTGCAATCACGGCACAAAGATCGGAGGTTTTTGAACACTAGCTTCCGTCTGGGCTGCAGATAATCTTCCCGTTCCCTGTGGTACAGGGGAGCAATGAATTATGAATCCGAGCAATCTTCCAGCTCAGGCAGCAAAACAGAACTCCCGCTCAGCTTCCTTTCCCTGGGGCTCCTATACAACCTGTACAAGCTTTTGCATGGGGGGGGGGGGGGGGGGCCAGTATTGTCCCAACGTAGCTCCGCCACTGCGTCCAGGGGCTGTGGCGGGGCCCGTGGAGAGCCGAACGTGGTAGTGTGCTAGGGTTTGAGGGAGGGATAGAGGTGCATCCAATGGATAAAAGCACGAGTCTCAAAAGCAGTGGAAGTTAGGTAAAAAAAAAAAAATCGAGCTTTCCAAATGTTAAAATCAAAATTTAAAATCTTACCCCCATACCGGCATTTCGACTCCACAGGACAAACTTCGGGCTTATTAGGTTCTACTATTAAAAATCATTTCTTATAAGGCATATGGCCGGACATATCTATGTTGCCCCTGTCTATTTCTAGCAAATAGGAATATCTACCTTGATATCAAGTATTTTCAAAACCTGTTTTCAAAATTTTCAGTACCTTGACGAGAGTTAGAAACCTCCCGTGGTGTAAAAGGTTCTCAAGAATTTTTAGATAATAAATAATATATTTTCAGCTTCACACATCCTCTTTTGTGGATACACAATCATCACATTATTACAATAAGTCGTAGATATGATGCCACTACAAAGTTAAGCATATGTTCTTAAAAACATTTAGCCAAAAGTCCTGTTGTACAATATATGGAGATATAACAAACTCGAAGGTTCCTAGGATGGATACTGAACGGCAGATTTAGCAGATTTAGCTGCCTCTCTTTTGCAGACTTTCATATTGAACGGCCTGATGATTGGCCTGTCTTGGAGAAATTGCTATTGAATGACTGTGCGTGTTGCTAATGTTTAATTTGACTAATCTTGCATCCCATATCCGCGCTCTGCAGTAAAATACTAGTACAAACTCTGTTATGGTAGAGGCTGGAACATGTCGAGTCAACTGAAGCAGGGCCAGCTGATTAATTTCTTCCTTTTAATCTTATCTTGAGATGGTTTAATCGCTGCATGATTCATGCAATAGTCTCGCTAAAAATAATTAAGACCGCAAGTTACATTGCGCTAGCCTGGCGATGAACAGACACAAATTAAATGACAAATCACAAGTCACGACTAGCCCTCGTTACAAATGCGCCGATTGATTTATCCGCTTGAATCAATCAGACATTTGCTCGAGCATGCTAGTGGCACGCACGTCAGTGACAGAGAACGCTCTATAAAAGGCCTAGGCAGAGGTAGCCATATGCAGAACACAGAAGCGAATAACACGAGCCCAAGCCATATATCACGAGCGAGCAGCCATCCATCCGGGAGAGAGAGAAGAATGGCGCCGCAAACCACCAAGCCGTGGTCGATGGCCGGTGCAACCCTGGTGGTGGTGGTCGTCGCCATGATCCTCACGGCCAATGCAGCTGCGGCGCCGGCGACGGAGGATGCTTCTTCCGCCTGCCTGGCAAAGGTCAACTGCACCAAGTTCTTGTCGTCCTCTGACGACAATCCGTTTACGCAGAAGATCAAGGTGACTAACTTGGAAGTGGAAGAGTGCTGCAAGTCCGTAATACTAGCTAAAGAAAAGTGCCTCTGCCCGCTCACGAAGAAGATCTCCTTCGACACTCTGCTGAGACAGAGCGTGGCTTTGCTCAACGACAACTGCATCACTCTCAAGCAATCCCTGGAACCTTCCTCCACCAATAAAAAGCTGGCTTCCGACTCCTGCGAGTAGTCGTCGATCCTCGGTTAGCGATCTACGCTGGAGCCTGCTGGACGCTCGATGGCCTGACAGACATGAAAGAGGCCGGACATGTGCTCAACTTGCTGCAAACTACTCCCTCCGTTCCAAAATAGATGTCATTCTCGCTTCCCGAGAAGTCAACATTTTCAAAATACCGACAATTATATATTAAAATATATAAATATTTATGCTAAGTAATTAGTATCATTGGAAAGATCTTCAAGTCTAGTTTTTTAACAAATTTATTTGGAGATGAAAATGTTGCACGTTTTTTCTACAAATCTAGTCAAAGTTGAAAAAGTTTGACCGGCACGCATCCCATAACGTCATCTATTTTGGAACGGAGGGAGTAGTGCCGTTCTCATGTGACCTGGTTACTCGATCTGTTGCCTGCATCAGTGTGTTTGTCTTATTGGTTACTCGATCTGTTGCCTGCGATCGCCATCTCCCCCGGCCCCAATGGAGACGCCGGCCGGCCGCGCTGGCACTGGCAGTCATCCTGCTACTCGAGCTCTGCGGTCCGGGCGGGCTGCACCTGCACGTGGTGGCGCACCCGGCCGTCACTGCCGACGTCACGGAAACTGTTCTTGTATGGGGAGTTCTCTTCCGATCCGCATGTGCTACCCACCCTTTATGCATGCTCAACATGGAGAGATCAGTAGACGTGCCGGCATGCGGCTGGCGACGACCGTAAACTCGGTCTGAGTTTGAGTGTATCATCATTCCGTTTGTGTGGGAGTGGGACGCTATGATTTACTGCTACGAATCAATGGACGGACGGTTTGCTTTCACAACTAATTAGGTGTACGTTGCAACGTCAGACTCGAGCACTGAATTGCTGATTGGCATAGATGGACGCTACCTTCGCTGAGCATGTTGAAGCCTCTTAAAATAAACGTGAAACATAGATGAACGTACAGGGTACTAAATCTCTCAGACCTCACCATGATGGGGTACGGTATAAATACGAGGTATAGCGAGATCCCACCAAAATGTATAGGGACAGAATGACCCTATCTGACGTGATGCCATTTCTCAAGCCAAAATGTTGTACGGATTTTTAAATAAGAAAATAGTTAGCCACAATTAGCTAGCATACCTTGGCTCTATAAAATCCACTCCAACGTTGACACCAAGTCAACAGTCTTCTCCACGACCGCGAGAGCAAGAACTTCCAACACTTCACCGAGCACACCCAATCAAGCAGCCAGAGGAAGAAGAAAAAAATTCAAGCCATGAAGAAGACGATCGTCCTGTATCCCGGCCTCTTCGCGAGCCACTTCGTCCCCATGATGCAGCTCGCCGACGTCCTCCTAGACGAAGGCTACGCCGTCGCCGTCGCGCTCATCGACCTCACCCTAGACCAAGACGCCGCCCTGTCATCCGCCGTCGACCGCGTCGCCGCCGCCAAGCCGTCGCTCGCCATCCACCGTCTCCCCCGGATCCATGACCCTCCCGCCGTCGCAGAGACCGGCGAGCCCCTCCTCTGGTACTTCGAGGTCGTCAAACGCTACAACGAGCGCCTCCGCGAGTTCCTCCGCTCCCTGCCTCCGCCGACCGTCCACGCCGTCGTCATCGACGCGCCGTCCGTCGCCGCGCTCGACGTCGCGAGGGAGATCGGCGTCCCGGCTTACACCTTCTACGCCGCCAACGCCTCGGCCGCCGCCGTGTTCTTCCAGCTCCCTTGGTTCCCCCGCGCAACCGCCGCTGGCGACGGCGACGGCCAGCCGAGGCGGAGCTTCAAGGACCTCGGCGACGCCCCCGTCGAGTTCTGCGGCGTGCCTCCCATGCCGGCGTCGTACCTCATGCGCGAGACGCTCCTGGATCCGGACACCGAGATCTACAAGGCGATGATGGAGGCGATGCGCCGGAACGCGGAGGACGCCGACGGCGTACTCGTGAACACGTTCGCGTCGCTGGAGCCTCGGGCGGTGGAAGCTCTCAGAGACCCGCAGCTCCTTCCTCCCGCCGCCGCAGGCGGCGAGCGCAGGACGCCGCCGCCGGTGTACTGCGTCGGGCCCCTTGTCGCCGCCGGCACCGAGGGAGAAGACAAGAAGCACGAGTGCGTCGCGTGGCTGGACACGCAGCCAGACCGCAGCGTGGTGTTCCTCTGCTTCGGGAGCATCGGCGCGGTGACCCACTCGGCGGAGCAGATCAGGAACATCGCCGCCGGCCTTTGGAGCTCCGGCCACCGTTTCCTCTGGGTGGTGCGCGCCCCACTCCCCGTCGGCAGCGACGGCGAGAGGCTGTTCGACCCGCGCGCCGACGCGGACCTCGACGCGCTCCTGCCGGCGGGGTTCCTGGAGGGCACGGAGGGACGGGGTCTCGTGGTGAAGCACTGGGCGCCGCAAGTGGAGGTGCTCCGGCACCGTGCGACGGGCGCGTTCGTGACGCACTGCGGGTGGAACTCGGCGCTAGAGGGGATCACCGCGGGGATGCCGATGCTGTGCTGGCCGATGTACGCAGAGCAGAAGATGAACAAGGTGGTCATGGTGGAGGAGGTTGGTGTCGGCGTGGAGATGGCCGGGTGGGAGAAAGGAATGGTGACGGCGGAGGAGGTGGAGGCGAAGGTGAGGTTGGTGATGGAGACCGAGGAAGGGGAGAAGCTCAGGGAAAGGGTGGCGGCGCACAGGGATGCCGCCGTCGCAGCCTGTAAGGCCGGCGGCTCGTCGCGTGCTGAGTTTGCACAGTTCTTGGCGGACGCGGCCAACCTCCGACGGGAGTAGAGGCGTGGAATGTTTTCTCACATGTCGCTAGAACACCACAAATTCAGAGTTTTTTTCTTCTTCCAAGTTTCCTTCTTATTTCTAGATTTTCCAAGAACTCATGACTAAAATCGTCATTCTTCTCGGTGCTTCTCTCAGATGAAAAATCACCGTGATTGATGTTGTGGTCAGATTTTGTTTGGATCTAAAAAAAAATCTCAGCTTTTTTTCGGCTTTCTGCATGTGCTGGTGGACAATACGGGGCAATAATATATTGAAGTAGTCGCAATTCTCCATGGTGTGTCTTGAATCCGTGGCTCACATTTATCAAACTATAACGATTGTTGCGCGCCCTATCACAAACGCAGCAATAGCACATGGGGGCCTCAGCCCCGACGGGTGAATTTAGAACAACAATAGTATAATGATATAATAAATTCAAGAGATCACCGTGATGTTTGAAAATATTTCGTAGCATACATGTAAGGCATGTCTTGTGACATCATATACACACATAAATCATGTTTGTTCATACACCAATACTCTTTGTGGAAGGGGATCAATTGCCTTCTTCCGCTACTCTTGATTGCCACCATCAAATGATCCTGTTAATTAAAATAAAAATCTAAACAAAAGCTGAGTTTAATCAATGAATCTTATATCATAATTTCTTAACCAATCATGGATGCTTTTGTAATAAATTATTAGTAAAATAAATGTAAGTACAATAACAGAATATCAGTATTGAGTAAAATAAATGTAAGTACAATAACAGAATATCAGTATTGGTTTACGGGGCTCATGAAACTCAATAAGAATGACATAACGCTGTGTTCTGTGAAGAATAATCTAATCTCAGCTAAAGATGGTTACCCAATCTATGAATTGTGAAAGGAAATGTGATAACAAATGATAGCAGGAATAAGCCTAGATACTGAGCGTGGTGTGGAGAATCTAATCTGCCAAAAATAGTTTAACTACTGAGAATGTAATGATTTTTCATTAATTAAATTAGAAGCGATTTGCAGAGGCTGCTATCTGTTTTGTCACACTCGCTGCATATCGGACATTCGTGAACGGCATCAACACGTGCGAAGCGGCTGGCACTGAGGTCCACTCCACTACCCTCCCTATCTGTTTACACTCCTCGAGTGCATCGGCCAGAACTCCATCCATCACTCCCTCTCTCCCTCCACCGCGATAGCAGGCAGCTGCTTGGATCTCTGATCTCTCTCTCCTCCACGGCGATAGCTGCTGCTTGGACAGTGCATTAGTCATGCGCCCATACTTGATGAGTGAGGACACACGGGAGCTCGAAGGGAGCGTGGCGCTGGCGATTTCAGAGGCGGGCAGAGGGATCGGGATGCTGGAGGGAGAAATGGAGGAAGCGACGAGAGGAAAGCCAAATAGAAGGAGGACGAAGGGTCGCGGTCGCGCGAGTGCAGCAATAGGAGGGCACCCACGGCGAGCGAGAGTCCACCGGCCACAGACCGGGTCTCCACCATGGGATTGGCGCGCTGATGTGTTGAGAGGCTCCACGATCTCCTCATGCCAGTCGCTCGAGAGAGACCACGCCCGGCGCCCGCCATCGGCGTGGCCCGCGCGCCGCAACCATCACTCCAGCGCTGAACGTTGAGAAAGGAGATGGATGCGTGGGTGCGAAAGAGAGAAAGAGATGGGAATAGGAGACAGAGGATAGGATGGGCCCGCCATGTGCACGCACAGCACCTCGCACCCTTGCGAGCTCAGCCCCTATCTTCTTGACCAGAAGTCACTGCAGGTGGGGTAGAACCGCAGAGTAGGGCCCTCCAGTCTGTGAGTACTCGGTCTTCGTCCTACTAAGTCTGAAACCCTTCGACTCTAACGTGTGCCTCCATAGCTCTAACTTCCTATTAACCCCGCCCTACTCTCATCAACTAGCACCACATCATCCGCAAAGAGTATACACCAAGGGATATCACCTTGTATGTCCCTTGTGACCTCATCCATCACTAAAGTGAATAAATAAGGGCTCAAAGCTGACCCCTGATGTAGTCCTATTTTAATTGAAAAGTCACTAGTGTCGCCATCACATGTCTGGACAGATGTCATCGCATCCTTGTACATATCCTTACAAGGACAATGTACTTAGTTGGAACTTTGTGCCTTTCCAAGGCCCACCACATGACATTTTTTGGTACTTTGTCATACGCCTTCTCGAGGTCAATGAAAACCATGTGCAGGTCCTTCTTCTGCTCCCTATATCTCTCCATCAACTGTCGTATTATGAAAATTGCCTCCATGGTCGACCTACCGGGCATAAACCCAAACTGGTTTTGGGTCGCGCTTCATCGTATGTCTCATCAGTTTAATCCCATGATGATTAGTACAACTTTGAACATCTCCATTCTTCTTGAAGATCGGTACTAATATACTTATTCTTCATTCTTCAGGCATCTTGCTCTAGCACCAAGGCACCTCCACACCTCAATGGGGATACCATCATGGCCCATCGCTTTACCTCCCTTCATCCTCCTCAACGCCTCCTTGACCTCCGCCTCCTGAATTCTCCGCACAAAGCGTCTACTGGTATCATCAAATGAGTCGTCCAACTCAAGGGTAGGACCCCCATTCTCCCCATTAAACAACTTGTCGAAGTACTCCCGCCATCTGTCCTTGATCTCCTCATCCTTCACCAGGAGGATCTGTCCCATCCTTGATGCATTTGATTTGGTTGATGCCCCTTGTCTTCCTCTCCTGGATCCTACCCATCCTACAAATGTCCTTCTCCCCTTCCTTCGTGCCTAGCCGCTGATAAAGGTTGTCATACGCCTGACCCTTTGCTACACTCACAGCTCGCTTTGCAGTTCTATTCGCTATTTTATAGCTCTTGATGTTGGCTGCACTCTTGTCACGGTGTAGGTGCTTGAAATACTCTTTTTTCTCCTTAATGGCCATTTGCACCTCATCATTCCACCACCAGGTGTCCTTCGCCTCCTGTTTGCCTCCCCTACTCATGCCAAACACTTCTGAAACCACCTTTCGAACAAATGTTGTCATCTTTAGCCACATGTCGTCTGCATCTTCACCTTCTTTCTAAGGCCCCTCGCCTAATATCCTCTCCTTAAACACGTGTCATCGCTTCCCCTCTAAGCTTCCATCACTTCGTTCTTGCAGTCTTGACACGTTTGTCTCGATGGACACATACCCGGAATCGAAAGTCCGCCACTACAAGCTTGTGTTGAGGGACAACACACTCCCCAGGTATCACCTTACAATCTAAACAATCACATCTATCCTCCCTCCTTGCCAGGACAAAGTCGATCTGGCTCGAGTGTTGTCCACTATGAAAGGTCACTAGATGAGATTCCCTCTTTTTAAAGAGGGTATTCGCTAGCAACAAGTCATAGGCGGACGCAAAATTCAAATCCTCCTCCCCCTCTTGATTCCTACTGCCATAACCGAACCCCCCCTGCACTCGCTCGAACCCTACATTAGTTGCACCTACATGGCCGTTGAGGTCCCCTTCTATGAAGAGTTTCTCGCTGATAGGCATGGTACTAACCATGCTATCCTGATCCTCCCAAAACTGCCTCTTGATGCTCTCACTAAGACCAACCTGAGGGGCATAGGCACTGATCACGTTCAGAGTAGAATCTCCGACTACCAACCGAACTAGGATAATCCGGTCGCCTTGCCTCCTAACCTCTACAACTCCATCATTAAGGCTCATATCGATCAAGATGCCTACACCGTTCGTACCCGATGTTGTCCCCGTGTACCAAAGCTTGAAACCAGTACCCTCCACCTCCTTCACCTTCTGGCCCTTCCATTTAGTCTCTTGAACGCACAAAATATTTACACGCCTCCTAATTGCTACATCGACTATCTCTCATAACTTACTCGTTAACGACCCTACGTTCTAGCTACCTAGACGAATCCTAGTTGGCTCGGCTAGCTTCCTTACCCTTTGCACCCGTCGAGGAAAAGTGCGAAAATCCTTGCTCATTTTTCACTACACCAGGGCGCTGATGTAGCACGCCACTAAGGAAATGACGACCCGATCCTTGCTCACTTGACACTGTGCCCAGATCACGACATGACGCGTCACCAAGAGGGTGTCGACCCGGCCCTTGCCCACTTATCACTACACCCGGGTTCCGATGTAGCGCGTCGCTAAGAGGGTTACGCCCCAACGAGTTTCTTATGGGTTTCATATCCATTAGAGCGGCTGTTATAGGTGTTGGTTTGCCAAACCTAACGCACCCACTCCTCCTTTATTTGGGCTTGGGACCGACTATGTTGAGATGACTCAAGAAAGTCTTCCGGTCAACATAGGTGGAGTTAGACCACTCCCATGACACAAAGGAAAATTTATCATTGAATTGGAATCAGTAAATCGTACCACACTGGAATCAGTAAATCATAGCACACTGTTAATTCACACAAAATTAACTTGGCATCTTGTAAAACAGCGGTGGACTAATTTACCTTGGCCACACACTTCTTAATTTATCAAAGCAGAAAAGTCACTCGATCCATTGAGTCACTCCACTACTATTGCAATGGATATACTTATCTCTCAAACATATATATGGCCATTCAATATGGTCCTAGCAGCACAAGGCTTGCACATCTAACATGGATTTCTGAGCTCTTTTATATGAAGGGAAATACACAAGGTATGAACAAATTAAACCTGTATCCAATTCCATGGTCCCTGGCATAGTGCTTTATATGAACACACTGTAAATAATGAATGAACCACTACTCTTGATCTCTTTAACTCCAAACAGATGGACTTATACATAACTTCACACTTCACCTCAATCTGGACAATGATTTCATAGAACAGACAAGGTAGCAAAGAAAATAGTGCATGGACAAATGACAACTTCATAAAGCATGTTTGGAGCCTGGAGTTGCCACAAACTACTCAAGAAAGAAAAGGTATGATTTCAGGTTTCACTAAGACAGTGCTGACAGAATTACAACTGTTAGAATCCATTATGTCCAAAGTCTGAATGCTAAACATATCTGAAAATATTTGGAGTCCAAAGTCTAAACACATCTGAAAATATTTGAGGTCCAAAGTCTGAAGTCTAAACATATCTAAAAATTATTGGATCCATTGTCATTGCTCAAATGTTCAGAAAGAAAATATTTGAGGTCCAAAGTCTGAAGTCTAAACATATCTAAAAATATTGGATCCATTGTCATTGCTCAAATGTTTAGACATATAGCGAATTCCTGCTAGCTGGTAGCAAAAAAAGGGCAACACAAAAACACAAATCCACGGCATCCGAATTCTCTGGATCTAGATTTGGATCTTATGCTCTCAGTTCTCTGAATGTTTAAGAAAATGAACTTACTCCCTCTATATTGGTATTAGATGATGTTTAGTACAAGGTTTTAGTCAAACATTGGGAATATAAATCATGAATAAATTTTAAGTCGTTAAGTTTGTAAATGTGAAAACCATATGAATAGATTTGTCTTGAGAAGTATTTTTATAAAAGTATACATATATTATTTTTTAATAAATATTTTTGTAAAAATAAGAAGTCAAAGCTACGTTTTGGAGACCGTGTCGTTGTCCTAAACACCATCTAATACCAGTATGGAGGGAGTATTTTCTAAGGAAATGCAACAGAGAAGAAAGCAGTGTGCAAGGACCAACACTAGGCCTAAAGGGGGGAGGGGGGTGAATAGGGCCTGTTAAAAAACCTGAAAATTCTTCACAAAAATGTCAGATGGTCGGATGATCCGACGCAGTCTCGGATCTTCTGAACCCCGGAAGATCCGACACTGTGTAGGATCTTCCGACACAGAGGGATAACTAAATTCGAGATTCAAAATCTAACAAGCTATTCAAGATTCCCTTTGAATACAAAGCTGCTAGATGAAGTAAATAAGCATCTAAATACGATATCTAAGGTCGAACAATACCAAGCACATAGATCGGGCACAAATATGGTGATGAACAACAAGAACAATAGCAAGAACAAAGAGACACGAGATTTGTTCCCGAGGTTCACTCCACAAAGGAGCTACGTCCCCGTTGAGGGGTTCACAAAGAACTGGGTTGTCACTAACCCCTTGCCTCCCTCAATCGACCACAAAGGAGGATTGAGTCGCTTACTATTGCTCTCACAAAGAGAGGGGTAATACAAACTTTCCGGTGCTCAAACCACAAAGGAATGGGAGCTATCGGCGACGCCTAACCATCTAGAAGCAAAGCTTCAAGAGTAACAAACGTGAATCGACGAATCAAGCTTGCTTCAAGTGCTTCTTGAGATGAACAAGTGAAAGTTCACAAGTGCGCAAAGGTCACACACCAAATCTTTCTCTCTCACTCAAACCCTAGGTGAATCAATGCAACAATCAAGCTTTGGGTGGGAGTAGAGGAGTGGAATGAATTCTTTTGGAGTGTGTTTGGTCGTGGAGGCAGCAAACATTGAATGAAGGGGGTGAGAGGGTATAAATACCCAACAGCCAAAAACTAGCCGTTATGTGTTCTGCGAAGGGGTACCAGATCTTCTGACGGTGTGTCGGATCTTCCGAAATTTGAATTTCATAAGGCAGAAACACTGAAATATGGCTAAGTCTTGCAAGTTCCGACACAAGGTCCAAATGATCCGATGGAAGTTCCGATGCAAGTTCCGACACAAGGTTAGGATCATCCGACGGAAAAAATATTAGAGACAGAGCCGCCCGAAACTTGTGGGCCGGATCATCCGGCCTAAGTTCCGATGACTGTGCAAGGATTCTGAAAACTGGCTAAGTCATGGAAGTTCCGACGTATGGTACGGATCTTCCGATGGAAAATGAATTTCAGACAGAGCCGCCCGGAACTTGTGGGCCGGATCATCCGACCTAAGTTCCGACACACAATGAACTTTGTGTAGGGTAGATTTTTGTGTGATTGTGTCTCACGTGGGTGATCGTCATCTCGAGTATAAGCACTTTAACAACCTAAACTCATCAAGCACATCGCCCATGATAGTACGGTGATCCTATACTCAAATTGAAACCATAAATAAATTTAAATCCTCCGATAGAATCCATCACCATACAAATATGAATTGGAGACCTTCCTTTCATCTTTATTTTCTTTTCTTTTGATTTTATTCCTACACAACTCATGCAAAGCATCATATCCAAATTTACATTGTCATTAATTACCAAAATTAGATTAAGTGCCTAGATGCACTTTCACAGTGGGACTGACCTGCAATTAAGGGGTGGCTGTAGGTTGCAGAAGCAGGTGGACCAGCATCCCGGCGTGCTGGAGGAAGCTCCATGCGAGGTGCCACACCGTTCGTGCTACCGCGGGGTGAGTTCGTCATGCTTGACGCCCTAAATCTGAAACCTCCCGAGACTTGAGCTCCATGCTGAAGGGTAGGGAGCAGTCGCCGGGGGCTTTACCTGGCCGAAGCCGACGCCGAGGAGGGCATGACCCCCTCATCTAACCTGCCGGCAGGGCATGGCCGCCGTGCCCCAAGGCCGTGTGCCCCGCGCAGTCACAGCCTGGCCGGCGCGCGAGAAGGTGGCGACGGGCGGCAAGGAGTGGGAGGGAAGGCGACGGCGGCACAGAGGGAGAGGGAGGGAGGCAGCGCATCGTGGTGAGGACCAGTCGGGACCGGCCCACTGCGATGCGTCTACGCTGGGGCCGTCCGCCCCCTACCTCGTCCGAAGCGCAGCGCCAGGGCTGGACTGTCGTGCTACCCGCAGGCGGAGCAAGGGACTGGACGACCACGGTGGAGGCAGGGGGAGAGCGACAAGGAGAGGGGAGGCGGCTGGCAGGGAGAGCAGAGAGGGCGGCGACGAGGAGAGCAGAGAGAGGAGCGAGTTCGCGAGGGCGACAGTGCGAGTGAGGGTGGTTTTCAAAAAAACGCCAAGGGGGTTCCCTGCTAAAATGACAGCGTTCTCGATTTTTTTCCTTCGTCGTGTCAAAATAAATTTTAATACGGCTGGTCTATATCAAAACATTACAACACGATTGCTGCGCTGGCTAGACGAGTTGGACTACGTTGCGATTCTTAAAAAAATAGGCGGGTTTTTATGTAAAATGGCCAGAGCAAGCGTAGCGCTCCCCGTTTGAGCCACGTCGACAGAAAGGACGCCAGAAATGCGGGCGTGCGAGGGAGGGCGACCTCCCTTTAAGAAGTTTTTATGTAAAATGGCCAGAGCAAGCGCAGCGCTCCCCGTTTGAGCCACGTCGACAGAAACTACGCCGGAAACGTGGGCGTGCGAGGGAGGGCGACCTCCCTTTAAGAAACCCGAATATGACTTCCGCAAGGTGACTAGTAGTAATGGGAACATATCAGGTGTGTCTTGAAGTTTGCATGATTGCACGGAGGGGCTGGTTTGCACCTGATATGTTCCCAATAGTAATAGCTTTAAAACTCACTAAATCTATTAGTCAGCTATTACTAATGGATTTAGTGACATATGACTTTCGCAAGCGGACCATTGCAAGCCACCAATCTCTCACAGCGGATGTCTTTCAATGTTTTTATCAGTCCACCCAGCAGATTTTTCTCCTCACAAAATACCTACCTCACCAGGTATCACGTCCCCTCTAGTCTGTTATATGCCTCGGTATTTTCTTATAACTGATTGAACAATTAACGAACTCTGATTCAACATTTAAGATATACTAATTCAACATTTTCTGAGTGGGTGTTAATTAAACCCTGGTTGGCTTGGCTTACCAATGGTTAATTATTTATGGCTGCTCTCCCACTATATCACATCCATCAAATGTGACACTAATCTTAAACACGGAAAGTTTGAATAGGAAACAAAAAACTTGTTGAATTTGTATAGGTTTCGCGCTAGAATCTTCTAGTTATGGTTTGGGTCCAACAACTTAGAGATGGTAATGGATCATGACCCTGATTCCTTCTTCATGATCCAACTTGATCGTATTTATTTTTAGTTAAAAACATACATGGTTTTATTCCGATTCTTGAAGATATTAGGCTAAATAATTAGGCTCTTAACCACCCGTACCTACAACTACAAATAATGCGGATCCACACCCCTTTTTCTAGAAGTCGGTCGCCCTGTCACCCGCTTCAGTCTAGCAGTGGTAGTGATACGTGCTGTTGGCCATGGTACCAAGAGAATTGGACTTGCGTCCTACCACGTGCAAAAAAACTCTGTAAGCATTTTCCCGACGAAACCGAGAGAGCCACCGCCAGAAAGTAAAGCAGCAAAGCCATAGGCCATGCAGAAGACCATCGTCCTGTACCCCGGCCTCGCCGTGAGCCACTTCGTCCCCATGACGCAGCTCGCCGACGCCCTCCTAGCGCAGGGCTACGCCGTCGCCGTCGCGCTCATCGACCTCACCCTGGACCACGACGCCGCCCTCGCCGCCGCGTCTGCCAAGCCGGCGGTCACCTTCCACACGCTCCCTCGGATCAACAACCCTCCCGCGTTCACAGGCGGTGGCGTGGATTTCCTCCTGTGGTACTCCGAGATGGTCCGACGCTACAACGAGCACCGCTCCGTGAGTTCCTCCTCTCATCCACGCCGGCCTCCCCGTAGCGTCCACACGGTGGTCGTCGACGCGCTGTCCATGGAAGCGCTCAACGTCGCGAAGGAGCTCGGCGTCCCGGGCTACACCTTCTACGCCACCAACGCCTCCGCGCTCGCCGTGTTCATCCAGCTCCCTTCGGTCCGACACGAACGCCAGCCAAGCTTCAGGGAACTTGGAGACACTCCTCTCGATTTCCGCGGCGTGCCGCCCATGCCGGCTTCCCACCTCTTCGCGGAATTGCTCCAGGACCCTGACAGCGAGATCTACAAGGCAACGATGAGCATGACGCGCAGGAACACGGACGCCGACGGCATCCTGGTGAACACGTTCACGTCGCTGGAGCCTCGAGCGGTGGGAGCTCTGGGCGAGCGCAGGATAATGCCTACGGTGTATTGCGTCAGACCACTGGTCGCCGCCGGCGCTGGCGCCGAGGCAGGAGAAGACAAGCACGAGTGCCTCGCGTGGCTGGACACGCAGCCAGAGCGCAGCGTGGTGTTCCTCTGCTTCGGGAGCATCGCCGCGGCCACCCACTCGACGGAGTAACTCAGGGAGATCGCCGTCGGCCTTGAGAGATCCGGCCACCGGTTCCTATGGGTGGTGCGAGCCCCCGTCCTCGCCGATACGGCGAGGCCGTCGCCGTGCGAACCAGATCTCGACGCGCTCTAGCCGGACGGGTTCATGGAGAGGACTAGAGGTCGTGGGCTCGTCGTCAAGCACTGGGCGCCGCAGGTGGCCGTGCTCAGGCTCAAGGCCACGGGCTCCTTCGTGACGCACTGCGGGTGGAACTCGGTGCTGGAGGGAACCATAGGCCATGGTCTGATACTGCAAATACTAAATTTAGTAACATTCCATACGTTCCAAAGGAAAAACCAGTAACATTTCATACATTTCAAAGGAAAAGATAATTCAGTAACACCATACTCCGTAGATGGTAACAAGTTACCGAACTGATTCAACAAGAAAAGGAGAAAAAAAAGGTTACCACGTCATGAAAGAAAGGCATTTCAGTTTCGTCCCATTTTTTAGTTGCGGCAATGTGTTCCAAGGTTATCCACGTCCGATAAGAACTGAGCAAATGCCGCGCGCGATGACCCGCCGTCCTTCCAGGCCATCTCCGCAGCATTCTTGTGCGCCGCCACCCGTGCTCTGAGCCGCTCGCCATCCTCGGACTCCATCACCAGCCTCACCTTGACCAGACCATGTTGCCACCCAATCATCTCCACGCCGACTTTGGCCTCCTCCACCATGAACACCTTGTTCATCTACTGCTCCGAGTACAATGGCCAGCAAAGATTCTTCTCGGTGCCACACGGCTCAGTGTCCCCGCTCCCCGTGGTACCACACGGCTGTGTCGGTGTGTCCGCTCCCCGTGGCGACTGCCCACCTCAATCTCCAGCAACCAGCGGCGTCCACCCGCGTTGCCATCACCCTGCCGAGCAATCGCGAGCACCAGCATCCTTCGCCGCACCAAACTCTTGCCATCCAACTGCTCCCCACCAGTCCAGTCCACCACTCGCAGCAGCATGAGCATCCTACAACTTTCAAACCAGCAGCCATGGAATCCCCTTCAAGACATTCACCGGCGTACCAGCAGGCAGCAGCCATGAAAGCCCCTTAACATTCAGTGGCGTGTGTTAAATCTGTCAGTGAAGTGATTTTACATTTCATCTATCAGAAATCTAAAAGACAAGCATCAGTATTCGAGTCAGACACAACAGTAGCATTCAAACGCTACTGTGAGAATGAACACTGATACCGCACGTACATTTCCAGCAACAGAATGTCCCAGTAATTAATGGCAGTACAACCACTCCCATCTCTCGGCAATGACGGATAAAGCCATAACCATATGTACAATGATGTTTAACATAATGATGACTTCCAGATCAAAGATGAACATGAACAACACAAGAAATAAGAATCCCCATGTCACAAAACTAAAATCAATGGCCTTACAGGCCGATAATCCCGCTAAATCAGGCAACCTACCCTCTACCAAATTCTGAACATATCATACACCTCTTCAGGGTACAGAATGAACAAGTCAGCTTGCGCTCAAACCTGAAAGATGAATGCATACCTGCATAGAGAGCTACATCTTTGGGAGATTATGTGGAAACGCTTTCTGTCTGGGCAGCAGATAATCTTCCATTACTCTCTGGTACAGGTGAGCTATGACCCTGAGCATCCTTCACTCCAGAATGATTGCCTGGAGCATCTAGTTCATCTTCTGAACTGAGCTCTTCAGAGTGCCCAGAAGGGGATGCGTATATCAAGTTCAGCGGAGCGTCACCGCAGCCACCAAGTTCAATTGAAGGGCAAGTAATGCTACCATCTTCATGGACCGACTCTTGTTGAAGCAGCCTGTTCTTGAATTTATCTTCAGGGGTACTGTCCGACATGTTGCCCTCACGTATCTTGTGACAGCAACTTAGGCACAGCTTAAATGGGCATGCTGGGCAGCACCTCAGGAATTGGCTTGCTGACAGCTTACAGTTATTACTGCTTTCACAATAAAGATTCAATAAGATCTCTGGTTAAAATTAAAATTGAAACAGGATGGCAGTTGCAAATAATAATATATAAAAAGGCAGGATAGCCACTACAAGAGGCATGTATAAACAAAATAAATATGTAAACCATAAATATTATTTTCCAAAAAAAAAAAACTGAGCTCCCCCTAGGATGATTCAATGTAGATGCTTCAATGCAAAAGCATCACAAGGGAATTCTTTCAGCACACCTAGTGTAGACAACAGGCAAAACGTAATTATTACATGAACAGATTTATTTTTTTTTTTGAAAAAGCTGGAACAGTAATACAAGATTGATTGTGTCATCCTCAACCTAAGCATATATAAGAACACACATTGAATGGAGAAAACTAACTAAATTGATATACGTGTTATTAGCTTACATGTAACTGATAGCAACATAGTAAGAGATTAGAGCTTACCAGTACAATGACTCACTCTGGCCATTTTCAGCGACCTGGACTCGGACATCAGTTATCTTTGTTCCTAAATAAGAGTAGACAATTAGGTCATACACTCATACTCTACCCAGAGAGGTCCGGTTTGAAAAAAGAAAAGAGAAAGAGAAACAGCACAGGCAAACCTTGTATTTTAGCTTCTAATTCCAATTCATCAAGCTGTTCCTGGTCGAGTTTTACAGGTAAAAGCTTGTAAAATTGATGGTTTGATATTTTTATGCTGAGTATCTTCCCTTCACCACTTGGTGATTCCTGTAGACCCAAGACATAAACAACAAAAATAAATACAGCGATAAAATTTTCTCGAACACGCAGGAGAGCTGCGTATCATTATATTAAAGGAAGAAGGGGGAGTCACAAGGGACTCAAGTAACAAACACACTCACACAACACACACCACACACGCGCCTCCACTATCAGATCGTAGCTGACAGAAGAAAGAACAATGACCCGATAAAATGACATTGTCAAATTGCTCACACCATCATGAAATTGAAATGAAAGACCACCTTACGCACAGCACCCTTGGTTTGATTAAGGGCACATTTGTTACAGTCGCAGAGGCCACGGCAAACTGGACAGCGAGCCTTTATATCCTTCCTGTCCATATCCTTATACCTACAGTGTACAAACAGTTATGGCCAAAATTTACTAGAACTGCACAAATGGCTGTATCAAGGATTTAAGATCTACTTAACCATCACTTGACATAAAGTCAGACAAAGCATGCAAACTCAACATGACCCACTGAATATGTAATTTCCACAAGTTTGACTCAAATCTAAGTTTCAGTTATTTATCAGCTAGCAATTCTCATCAAGAACCTTCAGCAATCAAGTAGCTTTATTGAGAGTGATTAATCATATATCCTTGTATTTGAGGAACTAGCTTTATTGTACACTTTCGATTCCCAAGCATGCACCATCATTAATGGAACGAATGCATTCATGCATGAAGAGTCAATAAAAGATGATAAACCATTCCATACAAATGTTTATGATGACATTGACATTTCAATAATTTTGTTAATGTTTTCTAAACACTCTGAGCTCTCTGAGGGGAGGAAAGATTATGATTTTAATCCATAGGATTTACTGATTTAGTTTGACTTTGAAACAATTTCATAGAAAGTTCCTAGAGCAGTTCTTCCTCCAAATATGTGCTGAGTAGAGACACTATAGTGAGTCAGAACAACATTTCCACAAGTTTCTGGAGGCAGTGAGAATCATTAAACACACTTAGGAGTACTTCGGATCTAGAGCTTAAGCAATACAATTTTCTGTGAAGGTAATGTTAGAAACTAACATGCTAATGATCAAACAGCCATTTGTAGTCTAAAGAATACCAAGTAGGTTAACCCTTAAGTTAGGGATGTACATAGGGAAGCTTAAATTCCCATGGAATATACCATTTGTCAATGTACTTAACACTTATGACACACCAACTGAGGGATAATAAGAATGGAATGAACTCATCCAGTGTTTATGCAGATGAATAGCCATATCAGAAGATAGAACATAGAAATAAACTCCTGAATATCCAAATGCAAACTAGCGAGAAAACAAAATAATACCACAAAATGGTGCTTAGTGGTATGTAAGAGGACAGCCACCATGACCAGTCCTAGGTGTTTATGCAGATGAATAGCCAAATCAGAAGAAATAGAGATATGTAACATAAGTTTTTAAAGATAAATCTATGTTAAATCTCACGGGTGGTATCCCCAAATAAGAAATAGAGATATGTAAGCATAACAAACCACCAGATTAATTGGGGGAAATGGGGCACCTTGAGTGAGGGTCCTTACATCAGATACTTCTATATACATATTAATCAACAACACATGTACATTGTCCCTATTTGAAACAATCACAGGACAAAATGATATGATAGTTCTCTATCTCACATCATTAGTAAATCTAGACTAAATAAAAGGATAACATATACTGCTAGCAGTCTATGTCCAAGTTACTACAATTCCCAATCGTATGCAAAATAAAGTACATAATAGCATGAACACCTAGAGATAAACAAACATAGCACATAACTAAGTGAATATCATCTCGGGTATCCACTTCCTTCTCTGTAATAACTAAGAAGGTGTAACAGCACACAGATCTAAAACAGCTGATCCAAAGCTAAACATGTACACAGGAAAATATTTTGTAATGTCAATGAAAGCATTAAGCATGTGCCTCCTTTAGGTACACCTCTTCAACCACTAACAAACTAAATAGCCTGGTAGTTGAAAAGTTGCAATGCATAGTTTAATCATAAATTCCTGATGCACTGATGCAGCAATATGCAAGAAGAGAAAGCATGCAAATAAATCAGCAGCAAACAAGTCAAAGACTAACCATTTGTTAATGCAGCTGTTGCAGAAGTTCTTC
Organism: Urochloa ruziziensis; assembly: GCA_015476505.1. Lineage (NCBI taxonomy): Eukaryota > Viridiplantae > Streptophyta > Magnoliopsida > Poales > Poaceae > Urochloa > Urochloa ruziziensis. Next base: position 70,479,279 of record CM027119.1, on the reverse strand, counting down.
TCACAGTTCTTGCAATTGGCAACGCGCGCTGCCTTCTTCAACCCGCAGCGGTGACATGTCCTCGCTACTTGCTTTGTCATACTCATCGCACGAGGAACAACCTAATTGCACACTATCGTCAGTAATAAGCTCAGGCTCAACACAGAAATAAATAACGCAAATTAAACTATCAACCGTGAACAATCAAAGATTAGCTCAATGACCTTCACAGGACCAACAGGCAATGGCTCAGCATTCTTGGAACGATAGCACCGCCGAATCGGTGCAGGAATTTCTACACCAACCTTCGTTGTCACAGGCGACGACAGTGCTGCGGGTCCACTGCTACCTGGAGAGATCGTCATCAGTCCATTCGGGAGATCCCTGGTCTGACGGTCACTTGTAGTTGCCTGAGGCGACACCGGCGGATTAATGCTCTTCCTGCCCTTCCTCTTATTCTTCTGCCTCTGGAGAGCAACAGCAAGGATCTCCCCATCCGCTGGCAACTTCTTGCCCTTGTTGGCCTTCGTGTAGTGGTACTCACAGAAGCTCACAGTTGGGAGAGCACGGCCCGAGCAGCGCCACTTCTTCCCATCACTTCGGCGGCACCGGAGGTGGTCTGGCGGCGGGGAGTCACCTCGCTCCCCCGTCTTCCGCCGCCGGCCACGGCGTGAAGGCGTAGGGGTCTCCTCCTCCGCCTCATCATCCTCCCGAGCCGGTTCGGGAGTGACCGCTCTCTTACGGCGTCGACCACGTGAAGGAGGGGATGGAGGAGGGGACTCCTCCGCAGCATCACCTTCGGTGTCGGAGTCCTCCGCCGCGTCTTCATTCTCGATGCCGGTCTCGGCAGCTTCCTCTTCACTCTCGCCGTCGGTGTCGGCGCCTTCCTCTTCACCCTTGCCTTCGTCTTCATCCTTGCCGTCAGACTCCTCTGCTTTTGCCTTCGGATCGGCACCCTTGGCATCTGCTTCGCGCTCGGAGCCCGTCTCATCGCCTTCGTCGTCCGAGGCATCCGAGGCGTCAGCTTTCGCCTCCGTCTCGGCGGCTGGCGCTTCAGCCTTGGCCTCGGCGACTTTCGCTTCGGGCTCGGCGTCCATCTCCTCCGCTCCGTTCTCCCCGGCTTCCTCCTTGGCCTCCTCCGCATCGCTCCCAGACTCCTCCTCCTCCTTCGAGTCCCCGCTCTCGGCGTCGGCCCTTTCCTCCTCCTCCTCCATCTTCGCGTCCTCCGCCTCGACCTCGGACTCGACGGCCTCCTCCACGGGCTCCGGCTCAGGCTCGGCGGCCTTCGCCCTTGGCTTGCCCCTCCCCCTCCCCCTCCCGCGGCGCGGCGGCATGGCGTTGGCGGCGGCGGGCTAGGGTTCCGGCGAACCGGCGGGGTCGGGATTTGCTAGATCGGAGTGGGGGAAGTGGTGCGCGTGTACTGGCTGGCTCGGGAAGGGAGGGACAGAGGCGCGGGGGTGTGCAGGTGGGGTTAAGAGGGTGTGCTGGCGAGGTGGGGCCCGTTCCCTGACAGCGTCAGAGGGATATCGTTCGGATGCGAAAGCTTTTAACGGGGCGGTTACCGGCGGATTCGAAAGCAGCAGGGAGTTATTCAAGGCCGTGCGTGGTGGTGGTGGGCTGCGCGGGGGCGCAGCTCGGCCCGTGGATTGAGATTGGGCGGCTGAGATTGTACGATACGCATTGATGGGAGATCTTTTTTGGTTTTTGAGGAATCATTTATGCGGGGGATTTTTCTTTTTCTTGGTTCAGGAAATCATTTATGGGCGGTTCAGGCGTGATCTGGACCATGTTAAAGCTCGATCAAACGGTGGTGGTAGCGAGTGAACAGTTTCCTGATTCGAATCCATCTTATCTTTGTATATGGGCCAGGGTTTTCCCATGCAAGCCCAATTCAATGGCCCGATTCGTCCCGCCACGCCACGCGCACCTCCCAGCCGTGCGTGCTGGACAGGACAAGCACCCTACCTCTTTGCTCACTAGTCACTGGTGTCATGGTCGTGCAGAAAGCTTGCGCATGAACATTGGAAGAACATACCGTCGAGATTTCGCCCCGGGGCGTGAGAGCACGGCAAGTCGTGCTATGGATGCAGCGTTGCCCTTCGTGCCGAACGGCGGCTCGGCTCTGTACCGGCGCCGCGCTCGAGCTCACCACGTCTCCTAGAGACGACAGCGGCGACGGTTGCCGGCCTGCCGGTGCCCCGAGCGGCCGCGGTGCGTGTCATAGGCGGATCGCGGAAGGGAAGGCACGCACGGACGGCGGCGCTGGGCTTTCTACCGCCGGCCTTCCTGATGCCGTGCTCGCAGACCTCGCCACGGGCGGCGCGCACCTCGCCCTCAAAGCGTTCCGCGCCGGCGCGTGCTCTGCTCCCCGGAGGCCCGGAGCACGCGTTATTGTAACAGGATGCATAGAAAGCTCCCTTTTTTTTTTGCGGATAACACAGTCACAGAAGCTGAAGCCGCTGAGCAAGACCGAGATCATTCCAGCAAGCAACAACGCGGGATTTCAGAAACAGAACACTGGAACGAACAACGCTCTACGGTACAATTTACTGGTAAACCGAAGGCTGAGAAAGGCATCCACATGATTGAAAAGGAGTGAAAACTAGGAGCTGCAACGGAGTTTTCGTACTTTGATTTGGCGATATCGATGCGCTATATAACTAGTTTGACAGAGGGGACATGTGTTCTGTTCCATGGAAAATGACTGGAGTCAGTGCATGCCTCGGCATTGTCCCAGCTATCCAAAGCTTGGCAATTCAGCATATGCGGATTTCAGCCCTTTTTTCCCCAACTGCTGCTCCTTGTTAGTTCTGATTATCCAAAGTGAATATTCTGGTGCATTTCTAGGTTGATAATTTGCTGCTGGTCGTTGTGCTTTCTTTTTAATTGTTCTTTTCTAGCAAATTCTTCTGTTAAACTTTCCTTGTGCATTTTTTACGTCACTGCTTATTGCTCCCACTTCCTATGTACATATTACTGCCTTCCCCCTCTTGTCACTCTGACTAAAACTTGTTTTCTAGGTGAATTAAGCATGACAAACAGTAAAGAGGATGACTCCATGCCGGCAGTTCAGGTTTGGATCAGTTCCTCTCCCTCTCCTCAGACTCCTGTCAGCAGCTACTTAATCCGTTTAATCGCTAATTGTCTAAACATCTCTGTCTCAGGGAAAATATTTGGGCATTTTCATCTGCTGGATTCTAGGAAGCGGATGCCTCTTCGGGTTCAACAGCATCCTCACGATCGAAGATTACTTCATCTACCTCTTCCCGGTATATAAGCTTGAATACTGTTCATTCTCCATTTTCTCTGATAGAAAACGGAATTATCTTTGATTGATCCTAATTTCTTACAAATTCAGAAATATCATCCAACAAGGGTTCTTACTCTCACCTATCAGCCATTTGTCCTCATCATATCTGCGGTTTTCACTTACCATGAGGCAAAAGTTAACACTAGGCGGCGCAACTTGGTTGGGTACATGCTGTTCTTCTTGAGCTCTCTTGCACTGGTCATTGTAAGATAAAATTCAGTTAGTACCCTTGGCTCATTGTTAAGGATCGCAACTCCCATGTCCAAACTCTTACCGGTCTTCTATGTGTGTAGCTTGATCTTGCAACTTCAGGAAGAGGTGGAATTGCAGCCTTCATAGGCGTGTGCACAGTTGTAGCGGTGTTTGGCATCGCTGGAGGGCATGTGGAAGGCGCAATGACAGGCGATCTATCCTTGATGTGCCCGGAGTTCATCCAGGCATCTTTTTATTCTGCTCATAATAACCACAAGGATTTCCTTTTTCTGCGAGACGATGTACCGAACCTATTATCTGAATCTGAATTCTTCTCATGCAGTCCTTTTCTGCTGGCATGGCTGCATCAGGTGCGATAACTTCAGCACTGAGGCTCGTCACAAAAGCTGCCTTTGAGAACTCAAGAGACGGCCTTCGCAAAGGAGCTCGTATGCACCCTTTCCTATCTGCAACATTCAGTCTGAATTCTGAACGTGATGTATCCACTTGCTCTACTTATCTATGCAGTGCTCTTCTTCTCGATATCATGCTTGTTTGCGCTGCTATGCTTCCTCCTCTACGCCTACGCCTTCCCAAGGTTGCCGATAGTGAAGTTCTACCGCTCGAAAGCCGTTTCGGAGGGATCTCTGACCGTCATGGCAGACCTCGCCGCCGGTGGCATTGGAAGGCACCCGAGTTCATCGGTATGATATATCATATCCACTTGACTAGCAGTGCTGTTGTCAGTACCTGAAAACATTTGTCTGATCGCAATTCTTTTGGAATGGACCGATGCTTCAGGGTTCAGGCTGAAGAAGGCCCTGCACCTCCTGAACGCCTGAGCAACAAGCAGCTCCTGATGCAGAACGCGGACTACGCGCTGCACATGTTCCTGATCTACTTGCTAACGCTGTCGGTCTTCCCGGGGTTCCTCGCCGAAGACGTCGGATCGCACAGCTTGGGTTCCTGGTAGGCCACACCGTGTCCAGTTCAACCTGATTCCGGGCATTACCCTGAATTCAAAATGGTGCAGGTACGCGCTCGTCCTCATCGCGAGCTACAACGCCTGCGACCTGATCGGGCGGTACCTGCCGCTGGCCGGACGCATCAAGCTAGCGTCCCGGAAGGGCCTGTCGGTCGCGGTGCTCGCCCGGTTCGCGCTGCTCCCGGCGTTCTACTTCGCCGGCAGGCGCGGCGGCGAGGGCTGGATGGTCGCGCTCGCGTCGGCGCTTGGGCTGAGCAACGGGTACCTCACCGTCTGCGTCCTCACCGAGGCACCCAAAGGGTACAAGGTTCGTGCCAGTGACCGGCAGATCCTTTTCTGGGCACATCGTTGTCATGCCAGCACACTAGCACAGCAGAAGTGATCCATGTCGGTGTGGTTGTGCAGGGTCCGGAGCAGAACGCGCTGGGCAACTTGCTCGTGTTCTGCCTCTTGGCGGGCATATTTGCCGGGGCCGTCCTTGACTGGCTCTGGCTCGTCGGCAGAGGATGGTGATCGGCCGGCGGATCGCGCAGGCCGCGCGTGTTCCCGTGCTCCGCCGGGGAACAGCCTGAGGTCTGAGCCACGGCGATCCGGATTCCATGGACCATGCGTCGCGTCGTGTCGCGCTGGCAATGTCGCCATGTTGGCGCATGTATTCAGCACGCGTGTGATGCTGCTTTCCTGTTCTCCAATTTGTGACTGGCATGGCAATTTCACCCTCTACCATTCGATTGACTTTCAGTGTGATGCCCGCCATCCTCCCCGGCCGGCGGCGCCATGCAGCACGTCTTCATCCTCTTCCCGTGTCCGGCTCCGCCCCACGGAGAAGGCGGCTACCTGGTCCAGATCCGGCACGGCGGCGGTGGAGATCGAGGCGAGAATGCCCCCACGTTGAAATCCAGTGGGTCGGACGGACGCTTATGCATGAAACAGCGCTCGTGGGGTCGACATCGATGGCTCTGTGCCGCAGCTGGATGGTTGTGGACGGCGGCGGTCGCCGGTGGACAGCCGCCACGGCGTCCAAGTCGCCGGCCTGAATATTTTACGGAAAACCCCCTAATTTCGATCGCGACCTATTAATCGCGATCCAATTGTTTTCATATAACCCCCTAGTTTGGATCGCGACTATTAATCGCGATCCAAATATTTTCATAAACCCCCCTAAATCGGATCGCGATTAATAACCGCGATCCAATATTTTACATAAAACCCCCTGAATTCATAGATTTTCATAAACAAGCCCTCCACCTCCAGATGGGCAGCTGCAGCTCATTCTCCCCTCCCGTGCTCTCGGCGACGGCGATTAACCGGCGCCGATGGCTGCCACACCTGACACCTTCCCGCCGGTGCTAGGCGCAAGGCCTGACCCATCCCCACTTCCTCCTCTTCGGGTCCCACTTCACTCCTTGCCCCGCTCGCCTCCCTTCCCAACCAGCAGTGCGGCCTCCGGGGGCAAGGACCGCCAGATTCTGGATACTATCGATGGGGTCTCCTCTATCCCGTCCCTGTGCCCAATCCCCAGGTCTCTCCCGCCGTCCCACAGGCGCGGCTGACGTTGCAAGCGCGCCCCTCGGGCCGGGGTGCAGGGTCTCCTCCGGATCCGGGCTTCCCTCCAGGCCTTTGTTCCGGCAGAATCCACTGTTATTTCCCCATTGTACTATTCGAAGTTTTAGCTTCATGTCCGGTGCTTGACAGTACAAGCTCAATAGACTTAGTTTCAGTTCCAGATTGAGCTTCCATGATGCCACGGCTACCGGATGCACATGGAAGCTCCTCAATTGAAATGTACCGTCACAACTAGGAAATATGAGAATGGGTTCAGAGATGCACCATCACAAGTTCACAACAGAAAAGAGTCTGCACCTCTTCTTGTTGGACAGGCCTACGCTGTTTGCTCGCTTATCAAATTGGCAACTTGAAGGCCCAAATGATTATGCATTTTGTGCTTATTCCCACTTCTCAGTCTATCACCAGTTTTTCTTGGCCATTCCAAAGACTCGCTTTCATTGAAGAAGATATTTTCTTTCCCTGACTCAGCTCATGTGAGTGTGATCTCAGCTGGTGGTGGTAGACGCGAGCCCAGGACACATATTATATTTCCATGTGCTCTTAGGCGTGTAAACAACAACTTCTTAGATCACCTAACCTTCCACAGAGAGTGACCATTTGTTTCCTTAATTTTGATCCCCCTTCTAGTTTTGCTCTCTCCTCCGTTTGTTCTATTGGTGCTTCCTTTTGTCATTTTTTGGTAGACGTTTCTCCCCCCTTGTGCTCAATGGCTCGCTCTTCGTCTTACAGCCTAATCCCTGTAAGTGCCCTCAGTTTTCAAAAGTACATGGTTCAACCTGTAACTTAATAGAAATGGTATTGCATATGCGGCTCTAGTGCTACCCTTCGATTCTTACCTCTTTTCCTGCTACTTGTGTTATTTATCTCTATAGGGCCATCAGAGTGAATTAAGCATGGCATATGGTGATGAAGGCATTGGAGCCGCTAAAACTCAGGTTTGTGCTAGTTCTCCTTGCTGAAGAAATGTTCTTAGTATTTTTCACATGCTGAATATTGATGTCTGGATCACTGGAATGCGGTATAATAGGGAAAGTATTGGGGCATTTTCATCTGCTGGCTTCTTGGGAACGGTTGTCTATTTGGGTTCAATGGGATGCTTACAATTGAAGATTACTATACATACCTCTTCCCGGTATGAATATCTACGCGACTGTTACATACATCAGTTTTTCCTAGTACATGAACTTTTTACTGGTTCAGAAATAAGTACCTGAACAAATTATGCCTTCTGAATGCAGAAATACCATCCAACGAGAATTATAACTCTCACCTATCAGCCCTTTGTTCTCGCCACAACTGCCATATTCACATATAATGAGGCAAAGGTCAACACTAGAATGCGCAACTTGGCAGGATACGTGCTATTCTTCTTGAGTTCGTTTGGAGTGATTATTGTAGGTCCTTCTGCTTACCTCCTACTGCCGCATATATGTTCTGAACTGCAGACACCTTATATCCAACTTCAATTGCTCTTGTCTGTGGTAGCTGGATGTCTTATCTTCAGGAGGCAGCGGAATTGGCCCATTCATTGGTGTATGCATTATTGCTGCTGCTTTGGGCGTAGCAGACGGTCATGTTCAGGGTGGGATGACTGGTGATCTGTCTCTAATGTGCCCGGAGTTCGTCCAGGTACAATTTTATATAATCATTGTTACAGTAACAATGTACTAGAATCATTTGGTCAGAATTTTCTTAATATAAGTTACTGCATTTCGATCTTCAGTCCTTCTTTGCCGGCATAGCTGCATCAGGTGCAATAACCTCGGCATTGAGGTTCTTCACAAAGGCGGTTTTTGAGAATTCCAGAGACGGCCTTCGCAAAGGAGCTAGTATGTTATAACAACTAGAATTGCATTTATATCTTTCATTGAAGCCACAACTATTGATGCATCTGTATAATCTGCACAATTGATGGCAGTGTTGTTCTCCTCAATATCATGCTTCTTTGCGCTGCTATGTGTTCTACTTTATGCTTTTGTATTCCCTAAGTTGCCAATTGTGAAATTCTACCGTTCAAGAGCGGCCTCTGAGGGATCCCTGACGGTCACTGCTGACCTAGCTGCTGGAGGCATCAAAAGTCAACCAATTCCTTTGGTATGCACTTGAGTATCAGAAACTCTTGATTCAGTTGAAACAGAATATCAAAATGCTGAATTTCTGATGGATTGATCAGGCTGAAGAAGCTCCTGTTCATACCGAACGATTAAGCAACAGCAGTTACTGTACCAGAATATGGACTATGCCCTGGACGTCTTCCTGATCTATATCCTGACTCTGTCGATTTTTCCAGGGTTTTTGGCTGAAGACACTGGGTCACACAGCTTGGGTTCTTGGTATTCACCTACTTCAATTTATTTATTCAGTTGACTAATGTTCACCTCCTTTGTCATTTCAAATTCATGTATGATAGTGGTGATGACAATTCAGGTACGTGCTTGTCTTGATTGCAAGCTTTAATGTGTCCGACCTTGTCGGAAGATACCTGCCTCTGATTGAGCAAATCAAGTTGACATCCAGGAAGGGGCTACTGATCGCAGTCGTCTCAAGGTTCCTACTCATCCCTGCATTCTACTTCACTGCGAAGTATGGTGATCAGGGCTGGATGATCATGTTAACGGCACTTCTTGGATTGAGCAATGGACATCTGACTGTCTGTGTCCTCACTGAGGCTCCCAAAGGCTACAAGGTTGGTGTGTGAATATTTTGAGCCACCCTGGATGTTTTCAACTGTATGCTGCTGAAGGTAAGTACATGCTTGTGTTTTGCAGGGGCCAGAGCAAAATGCTTTAGGGAACCTGCTGGTGCTTTTCCTCTTGTCAGGCATATTTGTCGGCGCTGTTTCTGATTGGCTGTGGCTCATAGGCAAAGGTTGGTGAAGGCAAAATATTTGTTTTCGCAGATGTATCCATGCAAACGAGCAGATCATGCAAGTGATGTCTCGCTTTAGTAGTTGGCAGAAAATTGAGTGCATTTCCTCATAGCAAATCAATATGAATGATCGAATTCACAGGGTATTTACACTTGTTACAGTGTTGAACTACTCAATTTCTTGTCGATCCAATGCAACTAAACAAGTACATTGAACAGCAAGTTTCAGGGTGGCCTCAAAATTTGAGTGAGGCGGTGATGCCTGTGAGGCTTATGGAACCCTCCCCCTGAAATGAATATTCTTGCAATTGTAGCCAGTTGTACACCGATCTCCTCACCATCATTTTCCCTGCTTTTGGACCGTTAACAACCCTCTTGTCATGCTCATCTCCAGTGGCCGCCGAACTGCGATCGTTCACTCCTTGCGCATTTCACAGAGGCGGAGATTGATTCATGCTTCTCTCCAGTGCTACCTCCGCCTCCCTCCACTCTCTTGATTAGCTCCTCTTACCATTCTGCGTTGCGATGCCTCGTGCGCAGAAATGGCATGGATCGGGGGCTGTTTCGCTAAACATGTTAACTATCTAAATACAAAGTGATTATCATATGTTTGCAAATGTAGCATCACCGTTGGTTCTAAAGGGGTTTTACCGTCGGGAGAGCAACCAACGGAATCAAAACAATGGTAGAAATATCTGTTTGCATAGTTGGTTGCATATAGCCGGCATATAGAATCGTTGGTAAATTTATCATTTACACCGCCACACGAACCCATCATCAGTTCATGATATAGTTCCGATGGAGATACAACCATTTTAAGTATAATGGGAATTACATGTTAAATGGAAAATAATTTCTATGGCCCCCATACTAAACTAGTAAAACTGCACGTGCCTATAGCTAATTAAAAACTGGAACGATGATCACACATAGCAAACTGGTACTAAATACACTCTTTTTTTAATCGGTGGCGGTGAACGAGTTGTTGGGTCTGTAAACTTGCTCCGCCGGTCAGTTTAGACTTCAAGCCAGAAGAAATTGTGGAATGAATTGAATCGATTGCCTTATGATTTGCGATAGGTTTGGTAACATCTGTATATATAGGATGGTTTGAGGGGTCCAGAAGGCGCAGAAAATATTCAAGTTTGCATTATTTGGTAACATTGTGATTTGGGGAATACATATGCATGGAGTTCAACCGTGCCGAGATGGCCGATCAGCAAATCAGCACGGCATGTGTGTTTGTGATTTCATTTGCAAATAATACACGTAAACTTGAATCTTACGATGGTTCATCGTAATCATAATTCATAATAATAAAAAAACCACAAGCGACATGATTTTTTATTTGAACTTTGACAAATCATCTAACTTAAGTAATAGACTCGTACGACGATTGGTCGTATATATCTTCAGCATTTCTTCGGGATCCATGGGGCTCGTAGATGTAGCCATACAGGTATTTCGTAGAAAAAAAATTGGTCGCCGGAATTGATGGACCGACTATGGGTTAGCGGATAACATTTTAATCTCCTCTGTACGAGCAACAATGGCAATCTTAACGCTTTCACGCACATCCCTCTACATGAAAGGCATCCATGATTGAAATCTGAACTATGGTTCCACAACTAACAAGATGTGATAGTGACCGATCCAGACATTCCTAGTGTAATTAAATTGGTCACAAGGGAACATTAAAGCATGTTGTACGATTACCAGAATCGTACAATCAAAGTACCTGCTGAGGAGGCGATTGATTTCCTAGCATGGATCAAGACAAAATCGACATCATTACGATGAAGCCAACCTTGTCCATCATCGGAGTTCGTCTCGTCAGCAGCAGCAGTCAATTTAGATCCTACGATGAAAAATGTCAGCATGCATGCATAGGAATATATTTGATCTAATACTAAGCTCCAGGCGGATTAAACTATCACCAATTTGCTTCCGTAGGGGGCTAGGGGCGTATTCGTCGCAGCAACAACTATCTGTTCAACCAATGGACCAGGGGATCCAGCACCTGTTTAAAAAACATCAACAGCAGTAGACATTGAAACAAAATTAGAGTAGTAGACTAGTAGCAAAAGCATTGGTCGTGAGAACAGTACGAACAAACGGTGTCGGCGATCGCTAGTGTTCCTCGGCCTCCTCGCCTCCCTGTTTTGCATTAATCTGTGCTTTCTTCTCATATGAGACGGCAAAGGACAGAAAGAAAATATATGGAAGGAACGGGTGCGGCGATTAGTGATATGATTGACGATTGAGGAAAAAGGAAAAGAAAATCAGCTATCAGTAATTGAGGAGGAAAAAGGAAACTAACGAAATCAGTTATCGGCGTTTGACTCGAAGGAAAAAAAAAAAGAAATAACAACCGAGCAAAAAATTTAGGCCCGTGGGTACAGCAGGACGAGTATGCAGGAGGGCGCAGTGAAAAAAGTTTTGGGTTTTTGGTAGAATCATTTTCTAACGTCGATTTTTGCACAGGGGAGTTTTAGTCCTCCTACCACCAGCCCTGTCAAGTGGGTGCTTTATGAGGGGTACAATAAGTTTTTTCGGACGAGAAGTGTTTTCAATTCCTTTAGGTCCTTATATACTATAAAATAAATAAAAAAGTACTGTCCAGAGGGGAAGGGGGTTAGCTTGAAAAAATAAGCCCAAAAAGAAAAAAAGAACAAGTAAGCTCTTTTTTTACAATTAAGAGTTGTGTGTGCACTACTAGAATATTATTTTGTATAAACTTGATCAAACTCGAAATTGTTTGACTTCTCGAGAAGCGGGAGTCGCATTTTTTGGGACGGAGGGAGTACGATTAAAGAAGCTATTGTATAGATTTTCTATAAACTGTCAGGTTCAGTTCTGATCAGAACTCACTTGGTGTCTGTGGCGGATGGATGATCGTTGAACTCAAGGAAGCAAGCGCCACTGCTCATCAGAGCTCATCCTCCCGTCTCACTTTCCCTTGAAGAAAACCGAGACATAGATTTTCATCATACTAATCAATGAAACGGGAGGCTGAGCCGCTAGGGGGGGGGGGGGGGGGGGGGGGGGGGGGGGGGGATGCCCCCTTAAGGGCATAAGGCCATGGCCAACGGGCCGATAAGCTGTGTCGACAGCGCGTCCACGTCGGAGAGAGAATGATATCGTCGCCAGGCGCAGCGCAATGCGTTAGCACGCAGTTCCACAATTACAGGCCCCACCAACGCTGCATGCGCTCAGCAGAAGGAGAGGGAGGGAGCACTGGTTGGCCACGGGCACAATAAAATATTTGTAGGCGTGGGTCTCATAAAACTTTGCACATCGTGTCAAAAGCAGGATCATTGAGTGTGTGTTTTACTGTGGTATCTATAGATGAGGTGTCAATGTTTATAGAGAGCAAGTTTACTTTACCTTTGCGGGTGGCCTAAGGTTTACAATATTCGCAGTCACTAGCTTGGACACGATAAGATTGTCATCATTCGCGGCGCTCCACGGGTTGCTGCTGTGATAATCGAGCTTTCACGAGAGGGTCGTGAGAGGGCAGCAGAACAAATGACTTGGGGAGACGAGGAAGACGTTCCGATGTGGCAAAGAGACTGCACAACGTTATGTCTGTATCAATCATCTGGTTTGGGACTGGACGGCGGAGAAACGAATACAGGAGAAATGGAAAGAGAGTGGCAAGCAACCTGACTCAATCATACCATGACTTGTACAACTACTCAGCACGAACCGTAACCAAATGCCCCTACAAACCGGAGGAATCCATTATGCTGAGACACAGCGGAAAGAAACGGAAGTAGTTTAGGCATTCTCTCGCGTAGAATGTCAATAATGTGGAAGGAACAATCTATCAGAAATTGATGGTAACATATAGTATTGGAAAACGGTAAGGGGCGATAACCCATTCACTGTGCACCTCGCCTAATGATCTAATAAGGAGATATGCCAGATGGCTGGGAAGCATTGTGATCTGAGGCTTGTAAAGCTAACCATCAATGTTCCCGGTGACTCCACAGCCGAGTAGCTGCTCGGATGCATGAATCGAGTGCACGGGGAAGAGAGAGACATGAGAGAACGACAGACCAAGCATAGGAAATTCGTCCTCATCTGGCACCAGACCGTGTCATGCTACATAGCAATCTTATCATCTCATTTTGGGATGAAGGTTTAAAGCAGGCGTATTAAGTGACGAATCTAGAATTAAAAATTTGGGTGTGTCTTTTCCTTCCCTTCTTCCTCTTCCTTCTTCTTCCTTCTTTCATCTCAAAAATGAAGGCAGCATCCATGGTGTTTCATCTCAAAAAATGAAAGGCAGCATCCATGGTGTTTGGGGAAGTAGGAGGGGCTTGAGCCCCCCGCCAACCCCCCCCCCCCCCCCCCCCCCCCCCCCCCCCCCCCCCCCGGGGCAGATCGGGTTGTTGTAGCCTTGTAGGTTGTGCTGACTATCCGAACCCGAGGACTCATGTGCCCAGAGGTTTTTCTCCCCCAAAAAGTGCATAGGATTTGCATCGCAATAGCGTAGGTGTAGGCCGCAATAGAGATATTCTTAAAACACATAAATTTTGACTCAGCTCTCTATGATGATTAAGTAGTACTGATGCTAGGCATCCCACCAATTACTTTTAGAACAAAGGAGAACATACCAATTCGGATCTGTCCATGTTTAAGCTTAGGGTTATATATATATATATATATTTTTTTTTGTTTCTGTCTAAGAAAGCCTGTTGGCTCAATCATAAGTGGTATATTTTTGTCCTTTTCTTTAGCTGTGGTATATTTTTACGAAAGACCTTAGTCGTCGAATCTATTGGTAGTTTACATTTTCCTTAGCCTGAATTTGTAAATAACTGAACACTTTCAAATATCTACACTCATATGGCGGAAGAAAACTCTGGCCTCACGGTGAATCTGGCTCCTAAACTCATTCTTACCTGCCACGTGTAGTTTCTGTTGGTGTGGCAGTCATCCCGTCGTTCCGTAGGCCGATTTTCTTGCGTGTTGTAGTCAACATGTCAAAAGCTCAAGACTATCTACAAATCAAAACATGTGTTGGCAGTACAAGCAACTAGGAGCAGAGGCACATGGCCCTGGCAGTCAGCCAATCGCGTCGTCCGTGTTTCTTGAAAAAAATCAAAGAGTCTGCAATCTCCATGCATCCTAGGCTCCTAGCTTCGCCTTCTCGACCTGCAGGCATGCAGAGCTACGCGGCGCAAATCAGCCGGGACAAGACGGCAGCGTACCAGCATAGTATGGATGTGTTTGGTTGCCTAGCTAACTCCTAGCCAGGCTCTCTGGACAGGGGCGAAGCCAGAAATTTGCGCCACCGGGGTCTTCACCATTAAGACACTAGGTCTTCTATGAGAGGAACAGTAATTTACAAAGGAATTTGCAAATTTCGTCGGGGTCCGACGACCCCGACGGCCTAAGGCAGCTTCGTCCCTGCTCTGGAGTCACCCTATTTATGTTTGATGACATGTTTAAGGCTCTTAGCCAGGCTCTACTAATGCAGGGAGGGGGCTTAGCCAGGCTTGCTGAGAATGACCGGATCGGTCGTTTCCACGGAGCCACGCACTGCGGATGCACCCTCCTCGAGTTCGCTCACCTGCTGGCTGCAAACTCGCTCACACGCCCGCCGATATCTCCTACTCGTGAATTGGTTCGAGGGCAGCAGCGATGGCAGGCCAATGACTCTTTGCTTGTGCATCTTAGACAAGCGCAGCTCGGCACTCGTGCGGATGTCTGTTATTCTTCCCTAATATTCACAGAGTTTCTTGAGAAACTGATGACAATTAAACCAGACACACAACATCCACCGCACGGCATTAACCGGCACGAGCGCGGCGAAGCGCGCCTCTCTTCCTAGTTACATTTGTTGGTCCAAGATTCACCAAATGTAATAATAATAATCACCATGTTCCGCTGGCAGAAAAGCCGGCTGATTTTAGCTGATTCAATAATGTTTGGTGAGAAAAAATAAGCCAGAAGCATATAAGCAAAACACGATGATATAGATAGATGACTTGGTAGTAGGTGCTTCATGTTCTGTTCAGGACGACTCGCTGGCGGGAAGGGAACAGGCTCCAATGTTTGAACGAGGGAACGGAACTTGCTTGGGCCCGCATGGGCCTGATTTAAACATGTGCCGGGCCGTGGCTCAAGAAGACATGTGCCCGGGCTTACCATTTCCTCCGGCTTTGGGACCGCTATTACCAACCTTGTCATGCTCATCTCCGGCGGCGGCGGCGGCGGCCGCCGTCCCTCTTCGCGCATTCCACGGGGGCAAATAGATCTACTGATGCTTCCTTCCGGTGCTACCTCCGCCTCCCTTCAATCCTGATTATCCTCCTGTTGCCAGCCTGCGCGACCACGCCTCGTCCGCGGAAATGGCTCGAATTGGGGCGGCGGGAGTGGTTCCACTTCTCGCCGCGCATACGCACCCGTGCGAGGTATGTGGCTCGTCGCCGCTTCATTAGCCATTTTTGAGCTCAAGGATTCGCTTCCACATCTTGTATCCGCTTCTGTTCAGGCACAACATGGTATAACGGCCGCCAGTCCACTCCGTCACGCTTACCGTACTAGGTTCACTGCTCCAACGGTAGAGGCAGAGCTGCAGCAGTTCAATTTCTTGATGAACGGCCTCCGGTGCAGTCAGGATTAATGAATTGAAACGCCATCCGTCGCTTTTGGAACCAAATCATTGAAAGTCAAAAGCTAGATAAGGTACTACAGCCTTGTCCCTAGTGCTGTTTGATCTCAAAGAAGTCATGTCGGCATGGGCTCCAAGCTGCACGGGAACTTATTCAGTTCTTACTTGCATAGATTACGCCGCTGCACAATTATGCGGCAATCAGTGAGGCATGTGGCAGTATGAGATTATTTGCTGAGCATGGTCGTTATGGTCCAATGTGAATGCGAGATAAGTTGCCATTCATTGGTTCAGTGGCCCTTCAAAAAAAAAAACATTGCAATGATTCAACGAACTATATTTTTTGTATCCCCAACCCCGAGACTCAAAAAGGTTAAAATACTTCCACTTGCCATGCGTCTTTGTTATCACCCTTTTTTCTTGCTCAGCGTCATGTGGAGATGATTGTGATCCCATCTGCTCGAGTCAACATATGAAGCAAGCATCTGTATAATACATCCATGTGATGGCCTAGATTAGACAGAGTATTTTCTGTTGGTTCATCTAACAACGAATCAGTTCTCTCCTGAGTGCAGCCTCTTCTTCCCTGTTATATCCTTTCGTAGTCTGCTCTTTGTTCCTTCTGTTGGTTCAAACAACTTCCTGGCCTGGCCTTCTGCCTATATATATATGCTTCCTAGCTTTTCTATGTTTGATGCACAAATCCTCATCTTAGCAAGATTCAGTTTCCTGGCCTTCTGCCTATATAGAGCCCTATAGCGGTAAGTAGTCCTTGTGTTCCAAGTGTTCAGTTTTTTGCGCGTGCCTTTTCTTTTAGCAAGATTCTACGCATGTTTTGATGAGATCCATTTTCACTCTATGCTTATTTTATATCTGTAGGGCCATCAAAGTGACTACAAAATATGGCATACGGGAAAGACCCTGCGCTTTCTGCAAGCCAGGTTTGTATTTGCTCTGCTCAGTGTAATGGTTGTTGTAATCTCTTAACTCACAACAAGTTGGTTTCTGCAACAATGATACGCCGATCACAGGGAAAATATTGGGGGATGTTCGTATGCTGGCTTCTGGGAAATGGGTGCCTTTTTGGGTTCAACAGCATGCTTACTATTGAAGATTACTACACATACCTTTTCCCGGTATGAAATGCATGCAGTATTATTATTCTTTTTTCTTAGCTCCCCAGCTATGACAAATTACTGAGATAAAAGGATATCCTATTTAACAGACTGTATGCCTTTGAATGCAGAAGTACCACCCCACTAGAGTTGTTACGCTGACATATCAACCATTCATCCTCGCTACAACCGCTATATTCACATATCATGAGGCAAAGGTCAACACTAGGTTGCGCAATTTGGCAGGATACACTCTGTTCTTCTTGAGCTCATTTGCAGCCATCATTGTAAGCATAATTGATTTCATTCATACGTTCTTAGTACCATATCTCACATTTTCACTAATTTGCTCTCATATGTTGCAGCTGGATGTTGCAACTTCAGGAAGAGGTGGAATCGCACCCTTTGTTGGCATATGTATCATAACCGCTGTTTTTGGGATTGCCGATGGTCATGTTCAAGGTGGGATGACAGGCGATCTATCTCTGATGTGCCCAGAGTTCATCCAGGTACCACTTCAGAAGAATTCTTTTTCCTTGGAAAGATTCAAGAAACGCATTTTGATTCTTAACTTGCAGGCTTGCAGTGTAGCAGCTACAGTGCAGCTTATTGGTTATTTTGTTTTATTATTTTCAGTCCTTCTTTGCTGGACTAGCTGCATCAGGAGCAATAACCTCTGCATTGAGGTTTGTAACAAAAGCAGCTTTTGAGAATTCCCGAGATGGACTTCGCAAAGGAGCTAGTATGTTAGACACAACTATGAATAAATATACATTTGCGCCTATTGACCTGTTTTTGATATATTTATTTGCTTGCTGACTTATGCAGTGCTCTTCTTCTCTATATCATGCTTCTTTGAGCTGCTGTGTGTTCTGCTATATGCTTTTATCTTCCCTAAGTTGCCAATTGTGAAGTACTATCGTTCAAAAGCAGCTTCAGAGGGATCTTTGACAGTTGCTGCTGATCTTGCTGCTGGTCGGATCCAAAATCGCCCAGGAAAAAGTCTATATCACCCCCCAACCTATGGGGGGTGGACTACATAACCCCCCAACCTATGAAATGGTCTATATCACCCCCTGAACTTTCAGAAACCAGTCAAATTACCCCCCCTAAAGCAATTTTGAAAAATCATAGTAAATCATAGAAAAATCATAAAATGGAAAATCCAATTGTATTGGACTCCAAATGAGTAGATCTACACAGTGAACACATAATATGGTATGGTTTAGTACATTTTTTTTGCTGTAGCTTTATATCTATGTTTTTCTTCATAACTGTAAAAAATTGTACTACAACATACCACATTATATGTTCACTGTGTAGATCCGCTCATTTGGAGTCCAACACAGTTGAATTTTTCATTTTATGATTTTTCTGTGATTTACTATGATTTTTCAAAATTGCTTTAGGGGGTAATTTGACCGGTTTTCGAAAGTTCAGGGGGTGATATAGACCGTTTCATAGGTTGGGGGGTTATGTAGTCCACCCCCATAGGTGGGGGGGGTGATGTAGACTTTTTCCAAATCGCCCACATCCAATGGTACTATATTAATTGGCAGCAAGTTTTGTATGGTTTTTACGTAATCTGTTGAAACTAAATTTTATACGAACTCTTCAACTGAAGAGGACCCTGCATGTGTTGAGCGTTTGAACACCAAGCAGTTGCTACTACATAACATAGACTATGCATTGGACATGTTCCTGATCTATATATTGACGTTATCCATCTTCCCGGGGTTTTTAGCCGAAGATACTGGTTCACACAGCTTGGGCTCTTGGTACTTTACTATCTGAATTTCTGTAGTTGACATTCGATTGATGATACCTCAAAATTTGTGTTGTTGTCAAAGGACAAAAGGTTTCATTCATACTATGTCACATCATTATGCAGGTATGCACTTGTCTTGATCGCGAGCTATAACGTGTGGGATCTGATCGGAAGATACATACCTCTGATTGAGCAAATCAAGCTGAGGTCTCGGAAGGGGCTTCTGGTCGCTGTCATTTCACGGTTGTTGCTCATCCCTGCATTCTACTACACAGCAAAGTATGGCGATCAGGGCTGGATGATCATGCTAACGTCGTTTCTGGGTTTGAGCAACGGGTATCTCACCGTGTGCGTCCTCACTGAGGCGCCCAAAGGGTACAAGGTTAGTGTATTCCCTGTATACATGCTCTGAGCTCACCACGGGAAATCACTGTCTTTTATTTATGACATCTGTTCTAATTGTGTATTGTACATGATGGTGGATGCAGGGACCAGAACAAAACGCTTTGGGCAACTTGCTCGTGCTCTGCCTCCTGGGAGGCATCTTCTGCGGGGCAGTCCTCGATTGGGTTTGGCTCATAGGCAAAGGTTGGTGATCGGATCATGTAGCACCTTTTTCCTGTCGTCCTCCTGTGTGTGGTTGCCATCAAGCGCCAAGCAGTATTTGGATCATTTTGTGCCGATGATTTCACGTCACATCCCACACATTTCTCACGAGTTCAGATCTGCCCAAAACAGGAGGAAGTAATGGAAAGACACGCTGAAGTGTACAATTTCATGAAATATACTGTTGTGGTGTGATATCAATCACTGATGCCCCATTTTTTTGTGCGTGCGTCAATTTGTAACATATTTTCCCCAGTTCTGTTGAGCAAAGGTTTCAGTATTTTAAATAAATGAAAAGAAATGCTTGAAACTGAACAGAACAAATGTACCTTTTGATGAGAAAGCTTGATGCTTATTAAAGAGCGGTTCAGCTCAGCTTATATATGGAAAGGGAAAAAAAAAGAGCTACGTATGCTGTAGCTGCCTCTGAAGGTATCTGATTTTTCTTTTGGAGACGTCAGCATCGTTGATAGCTTGCCAAGCCTCCCCTCCTGGATTAGCTGCTGGTGCGTGCAAAATACTACCAATCCTTTGGTGGACACGGACCAGATGCTAACGCCTTGGAACATATTTCAGGCCCACATTTCACGGGCGTTATATAAAATTAAGATCCCTGTTTAGATTAAGAACATCACATTCACGGGTTCACAGCGTTTGACTGCGAAAAGGCGTGCAGGAAAAGCTGCGATTTGGAAGCAACGGGTGACATAAACGGCGCAAAAATTAGTCCAAAGTGGCCGGCAAGGAAAAGAAAAGGGCAGGATGAGAAGAAACCACCTACTCATGCAAGAACACACTATCAAGTACTCCCAACTGTTAATCTTTTTTTGATAGAAAGAACAATAGAAAAGCTACTACCAAGTTGAGGGAGTGGCTCGCAGTTTTTCCGATGATGAGCGAGGATGCGTGTGGCTGTGGATGAGATTAGCGGATTCCGGTCCCATCACGACCGGCGTCACTGTCCCCCCTCC
This sequence comes from Urochloa ruziziensis, assembly GCA_015476505.1. Lineage (NCBI taxonomy): Eukaryota > Viridiplantae > Streptophyta > Magnoliopsida > Poales > Poaceae > Urochloa > Urochloa ruziziensis. Next base: position 70,459,291 of record CM027119.1, on the reverse strand, counting down.
AAGTTTAGGTCAGATCGAGCGGGGTTCCCTTTGCGCGGTTCTCCCTGTGCAAGCGATGCCTTGAGAATTTTCCGCCTCCTTTTTGGAAAAAAAAATGGGGAGCTTTTCTTAGAGAAAACAAAGAGCTTTTTATAGCTAGAGACATTTGTAGATGCCATCGGCGTCCCTTGGCTAACGAATATGGCTGGTAGCAGATAGTAAGATCTAATCTCTTAGTTCTTAGATTGATGACTGGTGTTCTGCCAGACTGCCACTCGGTTTTTAAAATCGGGTTGAGTTTGAGTCCATGTTTAGCACGACGATATACATACCTTTGTTTAATAAAATAAAATAAAATCTACGAGCTGACACGCAACCATCGCGTAAACGCCGAGGCCTCAAGATTTTCTTTTGCGTTGACGCCGCGCGCTCGTGAGGACGGTGTGAACGCCGTCCGATTTCGTCCAACCCCAACCCCATCCGTCATCAGCGGCATCCATCCACATCCACAGTTTGCCGTGCCGCGCGCACCCGACGAATAATTTGCGCCGCCGTTCCCACCCCCGCGCGCGCGCGCCCACAGGCCAGCAACGCCCAGGCAGGCCTCGCCCTAGTCGGCTCACGCACACGTTGGCGCCTTGGCGGGCTGGCAGCGGGAGGGGGGGATCCCAGAGATTCTGCCGTGGCGAGCCAGAAGTGGAGGGGGTCAACGGCGCAGAGAGATTTCGGAGATTCCAGCGCGTAAATCCCAACCGCTATATATGCACGCTCCGTCAGATGCCTCGCGCTCAACTCTAACCGCCGCCCGGTTCCTGCTCCCGGTCGTTGGTCCTTGCCCTGCCCCCGGCCGCCGCTCGTCCTCACTTCCCGGCCGCCGCCGCCGCCGGGAGGGCTGCGCTTTGACTGCTGCGCCGGCCGGTGAGTGTTCTGGTTCCTCTTCCTCCTACCTCCCCGCAGGCCGCTTCAGCTGCTCTCCCTCTTCCTCTGGTGGTGGTCACGTGGTGTTGTTACGTTGTTAGCATCGAAGGAGCATGCGGGCCTTTGGCGGCCGCGCGCCGCGGCAGATTCCTTCCATGGCTGCTTCGGTGCGCGCCGGCTTGGGTGCTCCGACGATTTCCCAATCGAGTCTCATGTTGCACCATGCGCGTGCTTCAAGAGATCGATCTGCTCCCCCGCTGAGTACTGCACAGTACTACTCTACTAAAGTTTCAGGAGGTTTGATGATGCGCTTATTCTCGCTGATTTTACTTTTTTTAAACACCCACTCTGACTGATTTTGTGACTGTGAATTGGCCCTTTTCTCTGTGCTCGGGGTTCGGTGGTAGGAGTAGGTAACAGCAGTGAGTACAGACTGGTGCCTTGCACGTCTGAAACTTCCAAAGCCAGACTGGTGCCCAGTTGGCTGGCTAGTACCGTGGTGCCATGGGTATCTGGATATGGCGGAATTGGGTTCTTTTTTTTTTAAATATAAAGCGGAATTGGGTTCGATTTTTTCTTTCCTCCTTTTGGGCACGATGAAATTGGGATCTTAATTACTTCTCAAATCTGCGTCTCTAGACGACCACCTTGCTCTAGTGATCTTATCCATCTTGCCGCTTGCCAGACATAATTGGAAACTTTGTTTCTCAGACTTGTGCTTCGTTCGTTAGCTGTCAGACAGAATCTCGAAGTGCTGCATGTGTTAAGTACTTTCCGTTCCTGATGTCTGAGTCTAAATTACGTGTCTGAATCTTTCCTTTTATAGGCGCAGGTCAATATATTTGGCGACCATGAGCCTGGACGTAGCAGGTGCAGAGGCACCTCAAGTCAAGGTACCTTCTCTTCTGTTCTGCAAGTGCAGATACAGGTCAGCTTGGTGCTGCCAACTGCAATTCAATTTGTACTTATGAGGTTCTGTGTTTGGTTCTGAAATTGGCAGGGGAAGTTCATGGGTATACTTATCTGCTGGCTTTTGGGAAATGGAAGCCTTTTCGCATGGAATAGTATGCTCACCATCGAAGATTACTACGCCCATCTCTTCCCGGTACATGCTTGTGAAACTCAGTTGATGGTTGGAATAGGTTCCGTATCCAGCATAGAATATATATGGTAGCAGAAAACATGCAGTTGAGAAACATGAGGGGAAGCATCCCTGATTTTAGTTCTTGAGGCAAACTGAATGGAACCAGCATTTTGCTTCTTGATTCAGTTAGCACTAAAATATTATTATTGAAATGTCCTGGTAGTCATTGATATGTTAATTTCATTGCTACTGATATGGTTTATCGCTTTGTTCTCAGTTCAGTCCATTGATAGGTTACTTAGAAGCTAATATTAGTCCCTTATTCGTTGCAGTACTTGCTGTATTCATACATTCAAATTTGTAACAAATATGTAATGGTTGCAGAATTACCACCCAACAAGAATCCTCACACTAGCTTACCAGCCTTTTGCCTTTGGAGTAACCCTCATCATGACATACTATGAAGCAAAGATGAACACAAGACGGAGAAATCTAGCAGGATTTTCCCTTTTCTTCCTCGGTTCTTTTGCATTGATAATTGTAAGTGCATTGCCTTCCAAAAATTAAAGAAAAAGGAGAGTGCATGTTAATCAGCTCATGTAATCACGTCTGTTGTTCTAGCTGGATATTGCCACTAAAGGACACGGTGGGATTGGAGTGTTCATTGGTGTATGCATAATCAGCGCCATATTTGGGACAGCTGATGCAAATTGTCAAGGAGCATTGGTTGGTGACCTTTCCTTGATGTGCCCAGAGTTCGTTCAGGTAACATCTCACATTCTCTTTTCAGTCTTTTACCGTGCTTCATGGTTTTTATTTAGCAAACCTGATTCCTCTGCTTTTTCATTATATAGTAGAAATCTGTAGGCTGTGGCCTAAAGTAAAAAAATAAAAGAAAAAGAAAAAAAAGAAAAAAGAAAAGAAAACGAGCTAAGATTTTTATTAGGCTTCAGAGGCCATATTTCACTTTTTGTATTGTGCTCTGAGTTTTCAGTCCTTCATGGCGGGCTTGGCTGCATCAGGGGTTCTAACATCAGCCTTGAGATTAATTACCAAAGCAGCTTTTGAGAGCTCAAAAGATGGTCTTCGCATTGGAGCTAGTAAGTCCGAATTCTGTGAGACATTTGCAGATTTAATTAATTCACTTTTTTGTTTGAAAATTTTAAAAACTTTCTTGACACTTCCAAAACAAAAACTATTTGAATTCTGAAGCAAATGTAGGGAATTGGAAGGGATGGTCACCAGCATGAGGTTATACTAGGTGGTTTAGATCTCTGTGTGTTTTAGAAAATTTTCTCTAGTAGTACTATGACAATTAGAACTCTGGATTTGCATCTGGTTTGACCAAGAAGCACGCATTATTTACTTATATTTGCTGGATGATCTTACAAAATAGGATTTGTATTCAGAATTCTCTTCTTCACTTTGATGTTGGATCCCCTGTTTCAATCTTGTCTACAAACTTAACAATAGATCATGTTTTTTTTTTTTTTTTTGTTAAATAATCCATCTTTCGTTACTTGTGCAGTACTGTTCTTTTCAATCACTTGCCTATTCGAGCTGGCGTGCCTCCTATTATACACGTTCGTCTTCGGCAAACTACCTATTGTAAAGTACTACCGCGCTAAGGCTGCCTCCGAAGGCAGCAAGACTGTTGCCAGCGACCTGGCTGCTGCAGGGATCGTTGCTGAACAACAGGCACAAGTATGTGTGCCCCTCTAACAGATACCAAATGGTTATGTGTTTCCCTGCAGCTTTGCCATTCAAGATCGAATGCTGATCATGTAAAGCGTGTCAATCCCACAGGTCGAGGAGGACCCACAGAAATACAAGCGCCTGACCACAAAAGAGCTACTGATGGAGAACATAGACTATGCGTTCGATATCTACCTGATATATGTCCTGACGCTGTCAATCTTCCCGGGATTTTTGTCTGAAGACACCGGAGCACACAGCCTGGGATCATGGTGAAGTTTCTTGCTTTCTAGATTCTACAAATCACTTACATGAAACATCTAACTCTTGATGAAACATTGGATTGTGTCTTAACTCTGGAGTGCCACCATTTCTGACGAAACTTGATGTAGGTACGCGCTTGTGCTGATCGCCATGTATAACGTGTGGGACCTGATCGGGAGGTATGTGCCACTGATCCCGTGCCTCAAGCTGACCTCCCGGAAGGGCATGATGGCGGCGATCCTGGCGCGGTTCTTGTTCATCCCAGCCTTCTACTTCACGGCCAACTATGGCGACCAGGGTTACATGATCTTCCTGACCTCCTTCCTGGGGCTCACCAACGGGTACCTCACGGTGTGCGTGCTCATGGAGGCGCCCAAGGGATACAAGGGCCCCGAGCAGAACGCTCTCGGGAACGTGCTCGTCGTCTGCCTCCTCGGTGGCCTCTTCTCTGGCGTCGTTCTCGACTGGCTCTGGCTCATTGGCAAGGGCTGGTGATCCCGTCTCCGGCGCGTGGGTCAATTACATTTTATTAGTTCTCTGCTTCTCCCCGACTCTGGCTCTCTACAACTTGCACTCCTCTCCTTAGGTAGGTAGTCAAGAAGATGGATGCTGTAATTTGGCTCCATTTGAAATCCTCTTTCAAATGTAATCACTCATTTTCTTTACCAGCCTTTGAATGATGTATTTGTTGGAAATCATGTATTTGAAGTGAAATATGGTCGGAGTTAAGGATTGAACAGCGCGTTGGTTCATATGGTCCGGATGGTTTGGCAATGGACTATAAATATAATATGACACCTACATCTTCCTTTCCTTCCAATTTACCGCTTCAGCAGCAGATGTTCAAAACCAGAAAACCGAATGATTTCAGTAATAAATTGCCAAAAATATGTGAGCATAATTTAAAAGTACCATAGACATCGAAAAGTTTATTTCATTTTCTGTTCGCATATTGAAAGAAGAATGACATCACTCGAAATAATATTAGTAGACAACTTCATAAGACAACAAATAATTTCAGTAATTCGAAACAACTTCACCTTTCCAATCTTCATCAATCCAGTTTATTTCATTTTCTTTAGCATATTTTTTTACATGAAGCTATAAATTGTTCATGCCGTACAGGATCTGAAGCAATGACAAGTATACAGATAGCCTCAATCTGCCTCCTCACAGAAATATACTGGTATTATCACATCACATTAGTAGGACTGCTGCGGTACAGCCTAATGAAAATCCAAGATAACATTTTCTTAGGCCAAGATATTTTGTGCTACAACGGCCTAAGATTTACAACATGTGGAAAGGAGAACATTAAATTTCTCAGGTACTGTAAAATGGCCAAAGAGCATACTTTGAACTTAACAAGTGAGCCTATTTCTGAAATAGGGTGGAAAGCTCCCCCTTTTCAGCCATGGATGAAATAATATCGCAGCCTCCCACAAGCTCCCCTCCAACAAAAATCTGAGGAAACGTAGGCCAGTTGCTGTACGTCTTCAGGGACTCTCTTAGCCCATTGTTGTGTTCCTCATCAAGCACATCAACAGTTACGAAATCCACTCCATGTGCTTCCAAGATACCCACCACCCTTTGTGAGAATCCGCACTGGGGAGCACTCCTTGATCCTTTTATGAAGGCTACCACTTTGTTCTCCTTCACCAGACGATCTATTAGTTGTTCTAGTGGGACAGTCAGCTGAACATGGCGACCAGGTGTCAACTTCAGGTCCGGAGGCCTCTGGGGGGCACCAACCCAGGTGGTGTTTCCTGCAACATTCCCTGGTGGTGCCCTGCCTGTGGATTCTATATGTTCTTCCATCCATGATTTCCAGGCATTAGTAAGGACCGTTCGATCTGGTGTCTCCTCATCCGCTATTGCAACCTGCACATGTCACAATGGTGCAATCATATATTCAAGTACTAGCAAGAATAAAATCGCATGCAAAAAAGTAGGTATGCAGAATGTTGATCGTACTGGTAAATACAAAAGCAACAAAGTATAAGAGGTAATAAGGCATCAGGTGTGTTTAAGTCTATAAAGGCCTCAGGGCAATATTCAGAAGTGCTGTTATAAAGAACAACCGCTAGCTATACCTTTGACCTGAATTCATATAGAAACAATCAGAAAACACAAAAATTACATCCACTGTCCTAACACAAACTGCAACGTACGCAATCTACTATATCAAACAAACTGCAAGTATTGCAGTTCATCAATCGCAGTGAAGGCCATGCCTCCCTTTAAGAGCTTGTGGATGCCTGTTGAAAATATAATCAGGTTCCGCCTAGGCGTGAACTGTGCAAACGAAGTGGGCAATTATACTGAATGAAAAATACTTTCCCCCTAAATCAAGAAGCTATGGCAATGCTAAGCCGTTACTGGGGACTGGGAGAGAAATCAAGTATCCCAGCCCCCAGCATACTGATTTTTTCCAAACGATGAAGCATGAAAACAGATATGTCCATTTCCGTGTGGCGAGCAAAGTTCTCGGATCCAACCCATCATAGCCCCCAAATTTAACACTACCTGAAGCTCACACACACGCCATCTATCTGTTCCAAGGCGAGGTTAAACGGGGAAAACTAAACTGATCCTGTACATATGGTAGGAGCATACTGCTTACTACATGCGAACATGGTAGTAGTACTATGGTTGGCCGGTACCTTGACGGAGGCGCAGAGGTCGGCGGGGACCTTCCGGCGGTGTCCCTCGAGGCTGGCCCTGACGTTGCGCGAAATCCCGACGAACTGCAGCTCCCCGGCGGCGTCGTAGACGCCGTAGACCCCAGGCTTGGGGGGCAGGGCCTCCTCGTCGAGCAGGGACTGGGCGGGCTCGGGAGGGATGGGCAACGGCGACGCCTCAGACAGCTTCTTGAAGGCGGCGACGGCGAGGGAGCGCGCGGCGCCGCGGCGGCGGAGGAGAGGGAAGCCGAGGGTGGTGGAGGTGGAGGAGAAGGAGGAGGCCGCGGCGGCGGGGGCGGAGAGGGGACGGAAGGCGAGGCGGAGGGAAGCAGCGGTGGACGCCATGGGTGGGGATGGCTGGATGCTGCTGATGCCTGCCTTGCGGATTGATGACTCCAGCCAGGAGTCAGTCCTTGGAAGAAGGAAGAGGTGGATGTGGGCTTGAGCCCATATAATATCAGAAAGTAGGCCCATTTTCAGCCCACGATCCAGCCAAGAGGCCCAAATGGCTCGTGCGACGCCGCACGCACGCCGCGAGCACGTCACGTCCCCCGCGGGCCGCACGGGGGCCGCACGGCCGCGCCGAGCCGCCGAGGCCGTGGTGGATGCGCAAGCGCCCCGGGGCGATGGAAAAAGTGGCAGCATCTTTGGAGTTGCCAAGGGCACGCACGACGGCACTGTGTTGTGTTGCCTGGCTGAACTTGGCTCGCGGCGGCTCAACAGCTCAAGTGACGAGCGCCATCAAGAGCTCAAGATTCAAGGCATCAGCTCCGCTCCGCGGCAGCAAAACGAGCCCGGTGCTTGCTGGGGACTCGTCCCATTCACGTACGACTCGGGGGTGGATGATCTGCACTGATGCTCACGTCTCCGGCACGACGCGTGTATGGCGGCGTGAGACCCGCCTCATCGGCCGTGCAGTCCCTGTACTTAGGAGGCCCGGCCCCAGTTGGCATTTGCCACTTTGCCAAAGCGGAAGGTAACAATAGCAGCGGGCCACAGCCGCCGCCGCCTCTGCTCAGGGCTCTGAGGGCGCCGCCGCCAGTTTCTGCTCAATGCGCCTGCCTGTGCTGCCCGGGCCAGTCGTCACTCGTCAGCCACAGCCAGGTTTGTCGCCTCTCTCGCGCGGTCTCACCCACCGGCCGCCGCCGCCGCCGCCGCACGCCGCTCTCAAAATCTCCCTGGGCGCAGGCTTCGTTCGGGGAAGAATTTTCTCCAGGTTTGGGCCACACTCCCGCTAGTCGCCTAGTCGTTAGGAAGAACGAACTGAAGAAGAGCGCGACAGCCAGACTTGCAGGACTCCTGTCCCGCCAGGCACAAGTCGCTGATCGTTGGATACACATCGACGTCAGAGTGCCGGAGGAGACACGCCGACCTGAGCAGCCCTGCTCTCTCTGCCTGCCGGTGATGTCTTCCCCTCTCCGTTGTTGGCTTGTTGCTGCGTCAGCGCCGTCCTTTAATTTGTGGTTGGGGCCTCCACGATCCCGGCCAAAAACGCAGTGCTTAGCTTAGATTGTCAGGTTAGGGCATTGTCGGATTTGGGGTTTCAGTCAGTCAGAGGATGATGACTATGCCTATGATTAACCAACCATGCTCTACTCTTAAACCAAGTCTTAAACTAGACCACTTAACCTGAAAAGGGACGTGCGGATTCCAAGTCCAACCCTCCTATTTTACTATGACGCCCCCATTAAAACTTGAAAAGATGTCCTTTTCCTCCTCTTCTTCTTCACTTTTTTTTTTTTTTGACGAACCTTCTTCTTCTTCACTTTCTTTCAGGAAAAAGGTCTCGAGTAATATATAATTCTTTTATGAGCACTGGTAGCACAAAGGATAAAAGTAGTGTGCATATCGAACTTTTTTAGTTTTCATTCTTACCACCGTTCCCCTACCAATTACTTACTGCTTCTCTTGTTACTAATTTCAGCTTAACAGTATGGTCGAGATCGAGACAGAGGGTGCAGTACCACCTCAACTTCAGGTCTCTTTTTCTTCACGTATATTGAAATTCTTGTGTCCTTTTTTCACCTGTTTAATTTTTAGTACAATATGTAGCTCTCATTTCAATTCGTTTTTTTCTAAAAAAGAGGGATTATGGTCCTTTTATTGTGTTGGTTTTGGACTTGACAGGGGAAGTACTTTGGTATGCTTGTCTGCTTTGTGTTGGGGAATGGATGCCTCTTCTCGTGGAACAGTATGCTTACCATTGAAGATTACTATGTCTACCTCTTTCCAGTATGTGATTTTTTTTTTACAAAGTACGGCACGTTATGCCCTTACAGTCAGTAGCATTATGTGCAAGTTCGAACATATGCTTAAACCATTCATATGCTTATGATTTAACTGTTGAAGTTTATTGAAAAGATAATAAAATTTGTCTTCAACTGATCCGCACCTGTACAATAAGAATACGGGAGGCAGATTACTGCCTTTCCCGTGCTCTGAGCAATGATGTTTTTACCATATCAGTGTCACTGTTGTTTGCAGTTTCAATCTTTTATTCTTTAAGTTTTTTTGAACCCAATGGCACAGGACGCTAGAGAAATCCATTCACAAAATCCTGTCATTACAAAACTGTGATGACTGATGATATATTACTTACCAAATGCAGAAGAACCACCCAACCAGAGTCCTCACGCTAGTATACCAGCCTTTTGCCCTGGGAGTAACAGCTCTCCTAACATATCACGAAGCAAGGATCAACACCAGAGTTCGGAATCTGACAGGATATACACTTTTCTTCTTAAGTTCTCTTGCAATTATAATAGTAAGTGCCATCCTTTCTCTGGGGCAAATAGAGATACATCTCTATTTATTCGATGTGACTATTGTGCTATGACTTAGTGATATCAACCTCATACTATCATGTTCTACATTAGCTCTTTTCTAAAAAAAATATTCTACATTAGCTGGATGTGGCTACTAAAGGGCAAGGTGGAGTTGGAGCGTTCGTTGGTGTATGTGTAATAAGTGCAGCATTCGGGATAGGTGATGCCCATGTTCAAGGTGGCATGGTTGGTGATCTGTCCTTGATGTGCCCAGAGTTCATTCAGGTGATCATTTCCAAATATTCTTGGTGTTTTATGATTTCTTTGGACTGATAGAAATTCCTTAGCGTCTATAGTCCATTGCCCTTATGCATCCATGCTATTTTCTTTTTGCAGTCCTACTTGGCGGGTTTGGCTGCATCAGGAGCAATAACATCAGCTTTGCGACTAATTACAAAAGCAGCTTTTGAGAACTCACAAGATGGTTTGCGCAAAGGAGCTAGTATGTCCTGTTCTTTTGAGCACATATGAATCAAAAAAAAAATTCTTAAATTTATCCTTATGTCCTTGTAGAGGTCACTACATTATATACTACAATCAATTTCTGTGGAATTAAATCTTGTTAGTTAGTATATAGCCCTGCAACCAATGTTCTGTGGAATTGAACTTGTCCTCTCATATCAAAACAACCCAACCTGAAACATAAACAAATGACAGTGCTTCGTTTAGCTTCTCCACATACCGATGACTTTTTTTCTGACCAAATGTACTGAATTACTTCGTGCAGTGCTATTCTTTTCGATGTCTTGCTTCTTTGAGCTGGTGTGTGTCCTTCTGTACACATCTGTCTTCCCCACGTTGCCCATTGTCAAATACTATCGCTCGAAGGCAGCTTCGGAAGGTAGCAAAACCGTTGCTGGCGACCTAGCTGCTGCAGGAGTCCCAACTGAAGAAGATGAAATAGTATGCCTCATAATGTTGGTTACATATAGTTCGCTAACTCTACCAATCATCATGAAAATATAACATGAACACACTAATTTCTGCAGGTTGAGGAGGATCCACAAAGATATGAGCGTTTAAGCACCAAACAACTGTTGCTGCAAAACATGGATTATGCCCTTGATATATTCCTGATATATGTCTTGACTCTATCTATTTTCCCTGGATTTTTATCTGAAGACACCGGATCGCACAGTCTTGGGGCTTGGTAAGATTTCTTTCATTTTTTTGCCTTGTTACTAACACATGACTACTAACTTCTGTAAACTGTCATCGTCTAATATTCCACTTGATCCTTTTCAAAAGAAAATAATATTCCACTTGACAATTTTCCCCTCTGTTATGGAATTTCAGGTACGCGCTTGTTTTGATTGCAATGTACAACGTGTGGGATCTCATAGGCAGATATGTGCCCTTTATTGTCAAGTTGACATCTCGGAAGTGTATTACGGCAGCAGCCCTCTCACGCTTTATTCTCATTCCTGCATTCTATTTCACTGCAAAGTATGGCGATCAAGGATATATGATCGTTTTGACGTCCTTCTTGGGGTTGAGCAATGGGTATCTAACCGTATGTGTCCTTACAGAGGCACCAAGGGGATACAAGGCAAGTTTACATCTCTTATGCATCCCATGCTTTTAGTTACTTTCAGGTATTAAGTGATTATATATCTTAGACTGACGACTTTATTTTTTTTCTTCGCGATATTTGTGCAGGGGCCAGAGCAAAATGCTCTAGGGAACGTTCTTGTTGTTTTCCTCCTGATAGGGTTATTTTCTGGCGTCGTGCTCGATTGGTTATGGTTGATAGGGAAAGGTTGGTGATAACTGAATCTGATGCACTCAGAATGGGTGCTACCCTTTGCTTCGTCTCTCCTGTTGGTGTGCCGCTGATGCTGAAGAGCAAACAACCTATTAAACAGAATGGAATTAAGTACATTGGTTACGAAATAACATCAGCAAAGTGAAATAATAACCTTCTGATTCGTTCGTTCAAATCCTCGTCTCCTTTGGTGCAGTCCTGTTATTTTGCAGTGCCATGCTTCTTTTAGCTGTTCTGTGTCTTAGCCCGTGTTTAGTTTCCGAAATGTTTTCGGTGAAAAAATTTCGAGATTTGATTTTTCCGATTTAGGAGTAGTAAATGTAAACGAAAAATGTGGAAAGTTACATGGATAGGTTGGAAATCTCAAGACGAATCTAACGATGGTAATTAGAGGGTAATTAATCCATAATTAGCGGATGGTACTGTAGCATTACTGTTGCAGATCATCGATTAAGTAGGCTTATTAGATTCGTCTCGCGATTTACAACCTGTCCATGTAATTTTTCACCTTTTTCATCTATATTTAATACTCCATATATCTAAAATGCTTCTTTGATGTGATGGGTGAAAAGATTTCATGAACCTGATTGCAGTTCTGGCAGTGGCAGCAGCATTGTCCTTTTCTTTTCTTTTTTTTTTGGAAAAAACAGGCAGCAGCATTGTCGTGCTTCTCTTGAGTCACTGCGGACCTTACTAACCGTGTACGAGTTTTGGCTTTTCAGGCCAAAATGCTTGCTAGTATTCTGCTAACCTGACCCACTCCGTCCATCTGTGTTTCGAAAAGAAAATCATTAAAAAACATTTTCAGTTTGTTTGTTAAAAAACCATTTTCAGTCTGAAACTAATCCGGGACCCATCGAACGGCAATGGGCATATTGAACTGTCTGCTGAGGACGAAGTGATGAACTGACTGAAACGGTAATCAGCAGTCGTTAGCAGCCTGTGCTGAGAACTGAATGAATCGTCAGAACGTGAACACGAGGACATCATGGCGATGGTCGGGTCTCCTCATCCAACGACCAACAACACCCCGCGATGACCTCCCTCAGTCTCTACTCTCTAGTCTCTAGTGCGTTGAGCTTTATGGCGGAGTTCATTTGCAGTTACACCCTGTTTAAATTCATAAACTTTCCATAAAACTTTTGTCTAGAGAACCGTATCAGTTCATTTCTTCTCTCTTGAGCTCGATGGCGGAGTTCATTTGCAGTTACGCCCTGTTTAAATTCACAAACTTTCCATAAAGTTTTCGCCTAGAGAACCGTATCAGTTCATTTCTTCTCTCTTGAGCTTGATGGCGGAGTTCATTTGCAGTTACGCCCTGTTTAAATTCACAAACTTTCCATAAAGTTTTCGCCTAGAGAACCGTATCAGTTCATTTCTTCTCTCTTGAGCTTGACGGCGGAGTTCATTTGCAGTTACGCCCTGTTTAGATTCACAAACTTTCCATAAAGTTTTCGCCTAAGAATCCGTATCAGTTCATTTCTTCTCTCATAGATGATGGCGGAGTTCATTTGCAGTTACGCCCTGTTTAAATTCACAAACTTTCCATAAAGTTTCGGCCTAGAGAACCGTATCAGTTCATTTCTTCTCTCTACACACGCAAACCTGTCAGTTCTTTTTGAAAAAAAAAAAGAAATCCGTGTCAGTTGTGCTCTTCTTTGCTGGAAGACGATCAGCTGGCTGTCAGCAGATAGAGTTACGACTGTACGAGTTGAGCGCATATAAAGCATATAAAGCTGGAAGCCAATTTCAAGATGGCATCGACATGTGAGCTCTGAGCCTTGACATATACTCCGTAGCTGCGTGCCTGAATTCAAACCTGACCGGCCCTGCGCAGGCGGAAAAGGGTGTCGAGCCGCCGAGGCCTTTCTCCGATCCGATTCTCCTTGGCAGGGACGGCCCCGGGCGCGGCCGGAACCCGGAAGGCGACGGGACGAGCGAGCGGGTGGGCAGGACAGCCGCCGAACGGGACGGGACGGGACGGGGCCATCACGACGTCAGCCAGGACTCGGCAAGAAAAGGCGCTCGCTGCATTGGTGGCCGGTGGGGGCGCGGAGTGGCCGTCGCGTGCGCCGACGCGATTACGCGAACTCGAGAGGCCGATCCAGCCGGATAGGGAGAGCGGAAAAGACCATGGACGCAGGTGCCGCTGGCTGGGCCTAGCGAAGTGGCGCTAGCTTTTTTCCGGACCCGGCAACGTCGTCACGCTTTGGCCCGGCACCACTGCATGTCAGCATCCTCCTGCTGTAATCTGCGCCGTGCGGAGATGATCATGTCCGCATCTCTCTACACCATTGCTTGATTTGCTTCTGAATCCGGTCGGCGCGCGGTCCTAATCTATTCTTAGCACGTGCCCTCTTGTCCCACGGCCGCGCCGCGTGCTAGAGTGACGGCTCGACGCCGGCCATCTCGCCGCCGCCCGTTGCCTCTGCGTCTGCATGATGCCATGAGATAACAGAGCATGCACAAACCGGACTAAATATAAAATATACATTGCTTCGCTAAATTTCATTGTTATTAGCGGATTGGCACTGCAGAAACCGGAGTCGCCCCGGCCCTGCAGCTGCAAAGCTTGTGTAAGCTCCTGGAGCCTCGTGGGGTGACTGCGATCCGCTCGTCCCGGTGCCCCCACAATCGCAGTCCAGTCGACGCTTTCGGAGAAAACGTCAAACGCCCACGCCCTTTGCTTTGCTGCCTGCCGAGAATAGGCGCACACGCACTGCCGTGCAAATGCTTAAAATCGGCATAACATGAGTTCCAACTCGATGACCTGACGACCATCAGAAAAATGACAAGAAAAATATTTTTTATTAGCTTATTTTTCTCTATTACGTATTTTGCTCTCTACTAAACCTGACAAAATCTTGCTCTCGAAAAGATAAGGAGGCACGGAACCTTTGTTAAACAAAGTTTGTTTCATGGAGATAGGAAAAAGCAGTGGAAACGATAAATAATGGGCAGGCAAAAAAATTACTAGCTGCATAAAAGAGGTCATGCTCTACTGAAAAGAATGATTTCGAGGAACCGAACTCCCACCTCTCCGAGCTACCTATTTGCTTTCTTCATCCGGTTATGCTGGCCGAAAAGCCGCTTGATTCAATATTGTTTGGTGGGTGAGAATAAACTAGAACAAGTCAGAAAATAAACAAAATATGGTGCTTACTTACGAAGAAAAAAAATGTTTTCTTGAACACCTAAGACCATTTTTTCTCGAAAAATGGTGAATTTCTTTCCATTGAAAAGTTCAGTTTCCAGTGTGCGTGTAATGTGCACACATGCGCACCTGAAACAATTGTATGGGTGCTCCACTTCTTTGACGCGCACATGCAACGCACGTGGCAGTGTGTGCGCCCGTGCGGTCCTCCTGCAGGCTTGCTGTTTTGCCAGAACAAACTGATATCTTCTTGGCATGCACGCTGGGAATCTGCACTCCCTCTCGTCCGCTATCCATCGCACCATCCTCTCGCTCGGCCTTGCCCTTTGCATTGGGTGGGCAGTAGATGAGGAGAGAAGCACATAAAGGGGGCCGCGCGGCTTCGCTAGTGGGTGTTTAGTTTGATTCGAAATCTAAAAAAATCCATCTAGAGAACCGCGTCAGTTCATTTCTTTTACCATTCAATCCAAAAAAAATTCATATTTTTTGCGAACTAAACACCCTAGTCGATCACCACAACACATGGGGAGAAGAAGTTGATGAGCACGGTCTAGCAGCTAGTGCCCATAGGAATACCATCATTAGAAAATATTGTTCCTTTGCACATTTGTAGTTCTAGAGTTGCAGGTTGCAGCCAGTAGTGCACGTTGTTGACCTCAACAGGGCTAAGTTCTTCCTTTCTGAATGTCCCAACAGATCCCAGTCTGTTCAGCTGTGGATCCGTCGTGATCTCCGACGACATTGCCGCGTTTAGATGTTTCTCGAAAAAAATTTACAGTATGTCGGACACACATTTAAAGTATTAAATATAGACTAATTACAAAACTAATTACAGATTCTGTCAGTACATCGCAGGACGAACCTAATGAGTCTAATTAATCCGTCATTAGCATATGTTTACTGTAGCAATTTATTGTCTAATCACGACCTAACTAGGCTCATTAGATTCGTCTCGCAAAGTACACTCCATCCATATAATGGGTTATTTTTTCGACTACATTTAATATGCCATGCATATAAAGGAACATACTCGAAAAAAATTTCGCGAAACATCTAAACAACGCCATTGCCGAATGAGAGCCAGGACCGATATTTATGGGGTCGACTAGACGCATGGATTGACCTTAATCTTTTGATTGGATGTTTCGAGAGGATTGACTTATCTCGATTGTAAGAAACGAGAGGATTGATTTGGGCCACGAGTCAACACTGCCTTATTGCTCGCTTATGAGTACACTTCAACAAAAGAGTGAGGATGTCATCCACTAATCCGGATTCATTCCAGGAGGTGCACAAAGGCTGCTCGTATGCATTCACAAATCACAACACATAATATGATTATAGGGGAAAACATACGGAAGAAATGTTGGATCTATCCTTGCAAGAACGGGTTTAGGGGGGCTATAGCCCCCCCTTCATGCACACGCAAAATAGCTCAATTGAAATTGAAAGAAAGGATAAGTAGTAGAGAGGAAAAGAAAGAAAGGGTGGAAATGGAGGATAAAGAAGAACTAAAGCTCCCGTGTTTGAACCTTGCACCCACCACCACCGTGACAAAACATCGCTAGCATTTACGACTAGCTGGAACACCACGACTGCCAAACGCAGGAACTGTGCGCACAAAGGCCTCTCCTCTCGGCCAGGGTGAACGAGACACAGGCACACTACGGAAAGAGTAGTACCTGTCCCTGTTCCCCACCTCCTTCTCTCTTCTCACCTCCCTCTTCTTCCTCCAACAGAACTCCTCAAGGTGTCCATCCCTTCCACAATGCTCACAATGGAAGCGGACTGGCTTTGGCTTTGGGGTTTCTCTCGGCTGTGCCCTCTCCCTCGGCTGGTAAACCCCACTCCTCACAAAAAGTCACTCTCCTCTGAAAGTTGTCTGTCTTTGGTGGAAACTTGGGAGGATCCGAAGTGGTGTCAAGCTTGTTTAGCAGGTGGTTGGGTTTAGGTGTGAAGGTGTTCTTGAGAATGGTTTTTGGTGGGTTTGTGGGAATGTTTGTAGTGGAGCTCTCAGGTTCTCTCTCACCACTGCTCTCACCAACCTTCTCAGAACCCAGACCACGACCATCAGCTCTCTTAAAACCAGCAATCAACATCTTAAGCTGAGGCTCACGACCCGACAGCCAACCCAAACACTGTCGCAACTCATCATTCTCATCTTGCAAGCGATTGACACACTGTTCTAGCTCAACATTTTTCAAAGTAACAACATCACAAGCAGAACCGGAATTTGCAATAGGAGATTTCAGTTGCGCTTCAAGTGAACTAGTCATGGTACGAGATTCAAGCAACTGAGCATGCAAAGCAGGATAAGAAGTACAAGCACCTAGCAAAGATGATCTAGACTTCAACTCAGCAAGCTCAACCCTAGCACCTTCTAGTTCATCTAAGCATGTCATATGTTTCTCCTTAAGCACAACCAGATCAGCAAGATGCACATCACAGAACGAGCATTCAATTTCATCAGACACAAGAGTAGCATCTTTCAACACAGCAACCTTTGACTCAAGCTTAGCTGCTCTCTCCCTAGACTCGCAAAGCAAAGACTCAAACTCCATCGCCTTCTTTCCAGTCTCAGAAAGCAAGGTCTCAAGCTCAGCCACTCTATCCTTGGACTCTCCTAGCAAAGACCTAAACTCTCTCTTCTCCTTGTTGGTCTTCCTAAGCACATCATCGCGATTATCGACCAACTGCACTAATCTAGCAATCTCCTTACGCAAAGAGATGGGATCAGCCAATACCTCATCCTCGGAGTCGGAGTCGGAGTCGGAGTCGTAGTCGGAGATGTTCTTGTTGTTGGAGTCATGAGCCATGGTGCAGAAGTTCATAGCGACCCCAGAAAGCCCGTTGAAGTTGCGGTTCTTGTGCTTCTTCTCCTTGCGGTGGCCGCGGTCTTCTTCCTCGCTGCTTGAGCTTGAAGAGATGTTGGTGTTCTCCTCCTTGTTCTTGTGCTTGGAGTGGTGCTTGTCCTTGGAGCGGTGCTTGTGTTTCTTGATTTCCACGGGGCACTCGGCGATGGAGTGGCCCATCTTCCCGCATCTGTAGCACGTACTCCCGGCACGCCTCGAACCCTTGCGGTTCTGGTACATCCTCTCGAACCTCCTCGTGAGCAACGCGAGATCCTCCTCGCTCAGCACCTCATATTCCTCATCTGGAAGAGACACAAGAGAAGACAAAGCAAAGTGTCTGGGAGTGTTAGCATGTCCATATCCAGAGCCACCGACTAGAGCCAGACTATGAGGATCAGTCGGACTCTTAGCCTTGGCAAGCAGCTGTCTGTCAACCTCAGAAGACTTCAACTTCGAGAAAAGCTCATCAACAGACAAAGTTTCATAGTTTGCCGACTCCATGATCGCCTCAACCTTGGCACCCCACACGGATCTATCAAGTGCTTGCAAGAGCTTGATAGCTCTGTCATGATCCGAGTATAGGAGTACGTTAATGTTGGCTTTCATGTTGTTGACAATGGAAGTGAAACGCTGAAACAAATCATCAACAGACTCTCCAGGCAAATGAGCGAAATTTTCATACTATCTCGGATACATCG
Organism: Urochloa ruziziensis; assembly: GCA_015476505.1. Lineage (NCBI taxonomy): Eukaryota > Viridiplantae > Streptophyta > Magnoliopsida > Poales > Poaceae > Urochloa > Urochloa ruziziensis. Next base: position 70,441,376 of record CM027119.1, on the reverse strand, counting down.
AGAAAAGCCTAGACTTCACATGGCTATCACCACCGTGGGCTACCTTGAACTTCTGCCAGATCTGGCTAGCTAGGTCCTCGCCCAAAACTCGCTCAAACTCCTCGGCAGACAAAGCACGAAACAAGTAGTCAACAGCTCTAGCATTCGCCTCAAACTTATCATTTGCATCCTGGGCATCTAAGTTGGTGGGATTGACATAGTTTTCATCTTTGGTCACATCCCACAGCAACTTTCCTTTGCCTCGCAAGAAAGCACCCATACGCGCGACCCAGTTCGGGTAGTTCTTCCCATCGAAGTGCGAAGGCCTGGAACCCCGATCTTGGTACGCCATCTTTGGATCTTAGACTGGTTAGAGTCGCAAAGACCCGTAACCGGCTCTGATACCAATTGAAGGACTGAATCGGCAACCAAAGAGGGGGGGGAGTGAATGAGAGCCGATAAAAATTCTTTCCAACCAATCCGACTATTCTCCCAAATCAACTCCAACGCCTCCGAAAGCGATCTTGCCAAGATCACGTAGCCACTGTCAAGCTACTGACCCTAGGAGCAAGAAACACGCAGCGGAACTCGAATCGATCGAAACGAACACAAAACGAACCGAAACGAGGCAAAACCTTCTCTACCCAGCCAGGGGCGGTTTAACCTCCCTAGGGGCGGTTTAACCGCCTAGGGGGGGCGGTTTAACCTCCTGGGGGCGGTCAATCTGGGAGCTCTCGGGAAAAAGTCAACTCGTGAGTCGATCTCCCAAACGGCTTGAGCTCTTGAGACGAAACTTTGGAGAGATGATGTACACCTTCAGTGGAGTATATTCCCCAAAAATCTCGGCCTCAAACACTCTAGAACTCCCGGAATCTAAGATCTCGTGAAGAACACTTCCACCCCGAGTTCATCCCGAAAACTGCAAATCCAAAGCGATTCCCGGCGTTTGGGGGCAAGAGATCACCAGCAAAAGAGGCACAAGGCACTCATACATGAATCCCCCAAAGAAATCCGAGAGAAAACGCCCTAGGAAGAGAAGAACGAAAATCCCCCAAAAATAGCTCCGAAAATACCTTCGAAAATAGAAAAAGAAAAGGGAGCTCGTGGATTCAAATCATGGCACAAAGGTGAGCAGCACAAACTCAATCACATAACCATGAATTCACCTATACAAACTAGAAAAGATTCGAAATAGTTTTAGGTGGAGGGGATGAAGGAGAAACTAGTTCAAAGGAGAAAACCAAAGAGAACTAAAGAGATAACTAGAGAGATAGCAGCCACCAGCCCTGGGAGGGCCTATTAGTAGTCCAAGTGGTGGTGCTCTAAAGACTAAACTACCCCTAAGTGATACATACCCCTCAGGGGCAAATATGATATTTGGTTTTCAGATATTTTCCGGCTGGGACACCTTCCACCGCAAGCTAGCTTCCCTCCGACGCAAGCCTTACAGTCACGCCGCGTGTCCTCCGGATCGAAGCTCCTCGACGCCGTTTTTGGGCCTGCCTATGGGGGCGGTTAAACCGGCCCGGGGGGCGGTTAAACCGCCCCTGCCAGCCACACTTGGCCCAGCAGCCCATCTTCGCCACGTCGAGTCCTCGGTCCTTGGTTTTGAGGCCCAAACCAAGGGAAACCGTCCACCGATGATTTTGTGGCCAAATCACCAAACCCCGCGCTCAAACTTCGGTTGTTAGCCGCCACCTTGCGTCGGCTTCTCGTCCGCGTACGAGCTTCGGTTGTGAGCTGCTACCTCGCACCGGAACCACGTCCCCTTCCTCGTTCTTGCCAGCATGTGAACCGCACTTGATCCATCCGGCCACCGGGTCCCTCGAACCAAGCCTACTTGTCTCTCCGCTCCTCGGAGGCCGCCATGGCTAAGACCTTTCGCGCCTGTTCTTCACCTGCACCAATGCAATCAAGCCGCATTCTACACCTGCAATACTTGAGCCAAGGGAAACGTCAATCCACACCACGTTGTCAATCACTCATCACACAAAGAAGCGACCATCCACCGGTCCTCGGACACACCGGGTCCTCAAAGGTCACGCCTTCACTCGTGTGTTTGCGCATCTGTGAAGTCCCGATTTTTGTGTCAGAGTGTATGAAATTCAACATTATTTATGGACATATTCAGACCCGCAAAATCATCATCGTTTATATAGCATTTTTATTTGCTAAAGTAAAAACACTACTGATCCTTTGTTTTTATTTATGGAATTACTTAAAAAGAATAATTCGGTTTTTTTTTTGAGACCACGAATGCTTGGGATAGAATGGAACGGGAAAAGACTTTCGGCCGCCTCCACTTTTGCACCCATGCCTACCGCCACCTGCCTGATCCTCCATGGGAACCAACGCCGTTTCGACGATTGCAACAGGCAACAGCCGCCGCGAGCGTGTGGCCACACGCCCGCACGGCCACACCACATGATGCTGCGCTCCGGGCCGGGGCGGGGCGGCCACATCGCCATCGGCATCACCCTCTGGCTCTCCCTCCCTCCCCTCCCTTCCCAACCGCGGTTGACGAGCGGCGCATCATTATTTATCGAGCCGCGCAGCATCACCGCAGCCCCTTTCTCCGCCCCCACCGCGCACCGCCCGACCACGCACGGGAACCACGCCGCCCCCTCCTCTCCTCCCCACGCCGCCGTTCCCTGCTGACCCCCTCCGCTTCCGCCTCCAGCACTCGCCTCCGCCTCGTGCTAGAGGGAGGCCTGACTAGGGGCCTCCTCGAATCCCCGCCGACAGCTCCCGCCGCGCCTCCAGGTGGATCCATCCCACCCGCCAAAGCTCCCTCCCTGATCTGAGCTGAAATTAGGTACGCGCTCGTGTCGCCTCCATGATTGCGGAGCGTCTTATTTCACGGATTCTGATTCAATTTTCTAGATGAGGAAGGCGAGCTACTGTTTGCTCGAGACACTGCCTGCCGCCAAGTTGTTCGATGGTTTGCTTCTATGAACAGATGGCCTAAATCGCCTTTTTGTTCTCGTGCAGGATCTGAACAGTCCGGCCGGGGAGAGCTGATGTACGGCTCGCCGGTGTCCAAGGACCTCAACCTCCCGGTGCAGCAGCCGATGGCCTCGTCCGGGCTGCTGCGGTACAGATCGGCGCCCAGCGCGGTGCTCGGCGAGCTCTGCGAGGACTTCCTCCCGCCGGGTCCCCGCGCCGCCAGCCCTGACGCCGGCGCGGACAACGTCTTCGCCAGGTTCCTGGCCGACCACCACATCCGGGACGAGAAGCCGTCGCAGCCGCCCGCCCCCCACTTCCCCAGTGAAGCCGGCATGGCCTCCCAGCAGCAGCAGCAAATGATGTTCCAGTCCCAGCAGCACCAGCAGCAACAGGAGATGGTGGGCGTCGCCAAGTCCGGGCTCTACCGCACCGTCAGCTCCGGCATGGAACCCGCGTCCGCTAGTGCTGGCACCGGCGTCGGTGCCAGCAGCCTGACTCGGCAGAGCAGCTCCCCCGCCGGATTCCTCGACCATTTGAACATGGAGAACGGTTGGTCCCTCCTTAATTCGGCCTTCTTTTGGTACTATTGTGGTTGCCATTCCCTGTTTGCTTCCAGCGCAGCAATTATTGCAGTTCTTGGGGGAGTTTTTTCTCCTTAGAAGCATTTCTATTTCTGGAACTGACCGTGTCCCACCTACACCGTTTTGCTCAACTCAGGGTACGGGGCCATGCTGAGGGCGGGCATGAGCATGGGCTTCAGGGACGGCAGCAGCGCCGCCATGGCCGACTCTCTTGCATGCGGCGGCAGCAGGCTAAAGGGGCAGCTCAGCTTCTCGTCGCGGCAGGGCTCGTTGATGTCACAGATCTCAGAGATGGACAGCGAGGAGGTCGGAGGGAGCAGCCCAGAGGGTGCCGGTGGAAGCAGGGGGTACATCCCTGGGTATCCGATGGGCTCCGGGTGGGAGGACTCATCGTCGCTCATGTCGGAGAACCTATCCGGGATGAAACGCCCTCGGGACTCGCTAGAGCCTGGACAAGTATGTGTGTCACTGTATTAGTGCTTCCACTTCTCGTAGCATATCTATGTGGTGAACTGACGAGGATTTGCATGACGCCATCGGTGCAGAACGGCCTTACACACCAGTTCAGCCTGCCGAAGACGTCTTCAGAGATGGCAAACATTGAGAAGTTCCTCCAGTTCCAGGACGCTGTGCCTTGCAAGATCCGTGCCAAGAGGGGATGTGCCACACACCCACGCAGTATTGCTGAGCGGGTTAGTGAATGCACTTTCTTGTATAAAATTTCTTCAGTTTGAGTCTGCACTTGAGCAATTGGCTGATCTGCTGATCCTTGCTGCTTAGGTGAGGAGAACAAAGATCAGCGAGCGAATCCGAAAACTGCAAGAACTCGTCCCAAACATGGACAAGGTACCTGTGACATTCTGTAGTCTCCTCTCCCCAATAGGCAACAGAACATTGTGTGGTTAGCAAATTTTCTGTGCTAGGATCACTCCATAATTGACTTGTCTGCAACCTACATTTCCATTTCCTGCAGCAAACCAACACTTCTGAGATGCTGGATTTGGCTGTCGACTACATCAAGGATCTCCAGAAGCAGGTTAAGGTAAGCAATCACAATCCAATAAGTACTTCGCAAATGAGCACTTGTGTGTAGCTTAATTAGAAGGTCAACCTGCCTGTAGCAGTAAGGTCTAAATCAAGATGCTAATTTGCCCTATGGCAGAGAAGCCTTTTATTAGACTTATCTGAATTACATGTTCCAAAACAAAAATTGAGAGTTAATTTCTGCGATATGTTCATTGAAGGTGTTAAAGGAGAGCCATGCTAATTGCACATGCTCAGCGAGCAAGAATCAGCAGCACTCTGATTGAAGCACCCTGACTCTGCAATATTCACTGCACACAACCTGCAGACGTCGAAATCATGTTCACTCAGCATGGAAAAAATGTAAATGCAGCTCACGTTTCTTTTGGGGGTTTGAATAGCAGCAGTTGGGAGGCTTGTGTACAATGCTATGTAGCTGTGTATGAGCAAAGGGGCATGGATCAGTGGCATCATCAAGCATTCAAGTGATGAGGAAATGGGTGAAAGTGGGGAAACATAGTAGAAACAATTGTACAGTTTGGTTGTAACTTTGCTGTATACTACCCTTTTGGTAGAAAGTTATTACTTCACCTCTACTAGTAGTAGCAGCTGTAAATGTGCCGCAGATAAATAGTAAAAAAACCCGAAGGTGTTCAATGGAAGCAATATTGTTTGAACTCTATGGACATATATATCATTGAATTAATGGGCATCCTGTGCTGGGAATAGTCTTTGTGCTTCCTCTGGGACCTCAGACAGTTCTACCTGGATGCTTCATACATCTGAGAGTCTGAAATGCAAGGCCGACGGAATTTGGATTGTTCCATCACCTAGGTCTTCTCTGCAGTAATCTTCGAGGGTCTGGTGAGGTGATCCTTCTGTTTCATATTGGAAATAATTGAACTGAACTATCTATTTAAATTTAGCAATTTGTACCTTAACCACTGCTAAATGCGCTAAACCTTCACATAGTCTATTCCCTCACATGCTAAATGTTTTTAGCTACTGAAGCAAGCATCTGTTCACAAACAGCACACATCATCGTCGTTGATTTTCCACCTCTCTATGCCCAACATTATTTGCCTGGGAGCTAACCAGTTTTTTATGCAGAAACCAAGGCGTATGGAAGTTCCAGGAGTTGTCATGACCTCTCTAACCTCAATGGGAGGTATTGAGAGTAGAATGGGGTATGTTAAAGGGCTCTCTAAGAATATCTGTGCACATTGTGGGAGTGGGATACTACAAAAATTATGTTAAGCGTGCACTATGGGGCACATAGTGCACATTGGTTTATGTTGAAGGGTTCTCTAAGATCTAATGCAATTAGGGGTAGTTCTTTTAACTAAGCGTGCATTGTGGGGATACTACAAAATTTACATATCTGCATAATGCACATTGGTGTATGTAATATGTCAGAGAGGTCTTTAAGTGGAACTAATGCTGTTAGTGTTCTTTTAGCGAGTGTTCATTGCGTGATACACCAGAATTTACACAGCTGCATAATGCATACGCTGATACGCATCATTATCATAGCATGTCGTCTTTCCACCAGTGTCTTAAATCGGCGCGCGTGTGGCCCATGTGACTATGTGAGGTTCTTGCGTATTTTGCAGTGTCTTAAAAGATTGAGAGATTTTGGAGATTGGATCTGAGGATCTCCAATTTTCCATGTCCCCATCTATCCTTCTCATTTCTGTTTTTTTTTTTCTCTCTTCACATCCAGTTCTTGTTGGGTTAGGCTGTGACAGTGATTCTTGAGTGATGATGGGATCGAGCATGTACTCTTGGCTAAAGACCGCTGAGCAAATTTGTCACGAGTTTATAGAGCCACAGGCTGCCAGTGTACCATATCAAGCACATGGATCGGTAGCACGGAGTACTATCTCAAGATCGCATCGTGCGATGGCTCCCGGTGTGTGCTGTACGGTCAGACAGATCCGTCGACTCCATGCGCATGCAACACCGCTGGCAAGTGAGACGTGAGCGAGGTCGAGAAGTTTGTCCCCGAACCCAAGAACAGGAACTAGCAGGAGACGCTGGGCGACGTGGATCGGAATGGCCGCCACCTGCTGCTGTCCCTCCGTGTCTTCAGCTTGAGATACGTACACCTCAGCTGTTGGGAGATGGAGGTATGGAACGGCGTGCCGTGCTTCCACAGCATCAACATCCGGTCCGTCTCTGGAGCTGAAGCAATCATCCGCACTTCCGCAGTAGCAAATAAAATATGCAAATGTCGCCGGTGCAATTCTGCTAAACCAGGCAGGCGAGATTGGTGGTGACGGCAGAGGTAGCCAGCCAAGGCCGCTGGCTGCGTAGCGATCGATCAGATGGCAGCACGCAGCAGTATGCCAATATCAGCAGATCGGGTTAGAGTGGGATACTAGCAGTTAGCAAGTCGTGCAGGAACAAGACCAGCAAGGCGCCTATGGCTGCGGGCACTGCAGAGTCCAGAGAGAGATGTACATTCCCCTACTAGCTTCATCTTTGATGGCAGCATTTGGGGTTGCCGATGCACACGTTCAAGGCGGCATGGTTGGTGATATGTCCTTGATTTGCCCAGAATTTGTTCGGGTTGTATGTATACTAGAAAAGACGGCGCGCTAACGCCGCGCCTGTTAGATTACACGTGTAGTTACTTGTTGTCACCGTGGATGGTTTTTAATTCTCTCTATTTCTTAATTTTTCTAATTTCTAAGAACACTAAATGATTACATGAATGAAACAACCACACACACGTATTGAATGACGTAGACGATGTGTATGGAAGGTACACAGTAGCAATCGTGGACAATGATGGTGTCATCAAACTCGATGGCGGCAAGGCAGATGTTATCGACCATGGAGAGCATTGCCGTGTTGACATAGAGTGCGCACTTAGGAGGGTCTTATGCCGCTGCCGTGCTAGAGTTCGTGGGAACTGAGAACTGGAGCGACGCGATGTGACGTTGTTGGCCTGCTGGTCGACGAATAACAAACAGAGGGGAGAGGACAACCTGAGGGTAGGAATTACGGTTCGGCAAACTCGTCTCACGAAAAACGGTGGTCGTTGGCTTCACATGTGAGATCGGTAAGCCCGGGGTGGACGGTATCTCCCTCCAATGCAGCTGCACCACCTCTAATCCAAACCGAGGCTCAAGAGCAGGGAAAGATGAGGCGAGTTGACACGTGATGCGAGAGATTGGGTGAGCAGCCGAGGAGCAAAATATTTGTGTCACGTTCTAAACTTCGTAGGGGAGGGGGCAACGACAAATCTAATGCGTGAAGGGCACCACAATTTCATTTGACAACAGTACACAGTCGCGTTAATATGCGGCGACCGAGAAATTATGTGACAGCGCAACATTGGAATCATGTGGCAAGCGAATATGCACCGACTCTGGCTGGACGCACTTTTTTTACCGGTATGGATGCATGTATTTCTTCTGAAGATAATACTGATGTACCACTAGACATGACACTCGTGTGGGTAAAACAGACATACCGCAACGAAAAAAATATGGCATAGAAAAAAATCAACATACTGTGTAATGAATCGACAGACTGTAGCTGACGGTGCAGCTGACGGGCAGTTGGTTTTAAAAGTAAAAAAAAGTCGCTACAAGTAACAGGGGCGCTGAGGGGCCGCAAAAGCTCCCCGCGATGTATATACACTTATATATATGTGAATGTGCATAGTGCATACTATATATTCTTTATTTTCATTCAGATATATTACAAAGCTGGACTTCCAGAACATGTGAGACGGTTTCGCAAAGGAGCAAGTAATCGCAGTTCATCATGCCCCTATCATTTTGCACTTGCTCGGAGTGATACTTCATATAAATGCTACTCCTTCTATTTAAAATATTGGCCATTTTAGTTTTTTTTCATAAGTCAAACCTCTCTAATATTAACCGAGTTTACTAACACCTACAACACCAAATTAGTTTTATTAAATCCACCATATTTGCAAACACACACAACATCAAATTAGTTTTATTAAATCTATTTTCAAAATTAGTTTTATTGAATCTATTTTAAAAATTAGTTTTATTGAATCTATTTTAAAAATTAGTTTTATTGAATCTATCATGAAGTGCATATTGATAGCATATTTATTTTGGTGTCATGAAAAATGGCATAATTTCTACAATTTTAGTCAAAATTAGAGAGGTTTGACTTAGGATAAAAATCAAAGCGGTCAGTAATGTGTACCATTTGTTTCTCTTGTGCAGTTCTGTTCTTTGCACTGTCATGCTCCTCTTGAGCAATTGTGTGTCCTGGCATACGCGTTCGTGTCCCCAACTCCCCAAGGCTGCCGACTGTGAAGCACTACACCGTGAAAGCTGTTGCTGAAGGATCTCTCACTGTCATCGCGGACCTTGTTGCTGCAAGAATTAGAGATCATATATAAAAGAATTGTTGCCAGAAACTGAAAAATCCAGACTGCTAGTCTCTCAATGTTGGCGTGTTCCATTTTCCGGTTCGAATCAATCCAGGACCGGTCGATGCTGGGCGGCTCACGAACCAGCAGCGTCTCCTCCAGGACCTTGACTCCGCGTTTGACATGTTTCTGATATACGTGCTCACCCTCTCTGTATTCCCCGGCTTCTTTCTCGAGGACATTGGATCAGACAGGTTAGATTCATGCCTTCATGGTACATTTCCATACGCATATACAGATATACTCTGACTCCCCTTCAAGATCGACAGCCCGAACTGTATTCTCATCTCAGCAGAAGGCGCTGGGCAACGTGCTGTAATGGATGCTGAAAGTGTTGAACCGCCGGGCCGCCATGCATGTTATCCCTAGAATAACTCTCGGCGTGGTTTACAAGCACAGTTGTTGGGATATGGCCAGCCATCCTATCTCTAACTAGGCCGGATCATCATCCAACTAACTCGTGATAAGATCTGTTACAAGCCTAGAAAAAAACCGGACCGGACCAGTGGTCCGACCGAAAAAACCGTGAACCGGTGACCGGACTGGTTCGGTTCAGTTAAAAGACCGGTCATGCAATTGAACCGGTTGAACCGGCCGGTTTTATGTCGAACCGGCCGGTTTTGTGTTGAACCAGTGAACCAGTGACCGGTTGAACCGGTGGTTTTTTTATCAAACCAGTGAACCAGTGATAAGTTTGATGTTTAGGTAAGAAAACATATATATTTCTCATACAAATCATAAGATATAAATATTTTACTAATAAATAATGAACCACTGGTTGGACCATGGTTGGACCGGCAAACCATTGAACCAGTAGCCTGACCGGTTCAATCTCCGGTCTGGTTTTTTTTTCTATGGTTACAAGTTGTTTTTCCAACACGTGCTCGTCGCCTGCCTCCTCGGCGGCCCTCGCTGGCATCTCGTCCGGCGTCCGCAGCAGGTCTCCAAGAATCCGATTCGGACAGGATGCACGCAGAGGACGGCGGGGACGGAGTCCGAGTGTCCGACTCCGAGAGTCTAAGCATTCCGATGCGGAGATTCATGGCGGCGAGTCGGACTCCAACGCACTCCCACCACGGGGTATAAAGCTAGGAGTACCAGGCTGGGACACCAACCCACCACGGCCAATCGAGCTCCAACACCGCATGCGCAGAGCTAGCTTCTCTCGATCGAGACACAAGCATGAATTTGTGCAGGGTCCTCGCCACGGTTTTCCTTATCCTCCTGCTCCTCCTGACGCTCTTGGCTGGCCACGTCGAAGCACGTCCAGCGCCGCGCTCGCCACCAAGACGTCACCTCTGGACGGGGGACGCGCCGGAGAACAGCGCTGATGATTACCATAACACACGGCACTACGCGCACCGCAAGCTCGGCGCAAAGAGCAAGACCCCGAAGAACTCGACCAAGGGCGGCGGCGTCCAGTTCGACGTCGGCAGCTTCGGAGCCGCCGGCGACGGGGAGACCGACGACACCGGCGCGTTCCAGAAGGCCTGGACCGAGGCTTGCTCCTCGGAAAAACCGGCCGTCGTGGTCGTCCCCCCCGGGAAGAGCTACCTCCTCCAGGAGACCAGCCTGTCCGGGCCGTGCAAGTCGTCCAAGGTGACGTTCAGGCTCGATGGCACCCTGGTGGCGCCCGAGGACAAGTCCGGCTTCAGCAAGGAAGGCCACCCGCACTGGATCAGCTTCAATGGCGTCGACGGCCTGACAGTGACCGGCAAGGGCGCCATGGACGGCAGGGGCAAGTCCTCGTGGAAGAACTCGTGCCGTCGGAACCACAAGATGCCGTGCACCTTCGCGCCGGCGGCGCTCACCTTCACCTCGTGCAACCACCTCAAGGTGGAGAACATCAAGCTGCTGAACGCGCCGCAGATCCACCTGTGGGTGGAGTTCAGCAGCGACGTGACGCTGTCCCGCCTGACCATCAACTCGCCCGGGGACAGCCCCGAGAACGACGGCATCCACGTGGCGCACAGCGACGGCGTGCGCATCCTGGGCGCCAAGATCAAGGCCGGCGACGACTGCCTGTCGGTCGCCTTGGGCACGAGCAACCTGTACGCCACCAAGATCGAGTGCGGCCCGGGCCACGGGATCAGCATCGGGAGCCTCGGAAAGGGGAGCACCAAGGCCGAGGTGTCCAACGTCACCGTCGACGGCGCGCACGTGTCGGGCACGCTGTTCGGGGCCAGGATCAAGACGTGGCAGGGCGGCACCGGGTACGCCAGGGACATCAAGTTCCAGAACATGGTGATGGACAAGGTGAAGAACCCCATCGTCATCGACCAGAACTACTGCACCACCTCCGACCCCTCCAAGCCCAAGGCCTGCGGCGGCAAGCAGGAGTCCGCCGTGGAGATCAGCAACGTGGAGTTCAGCAACATCAAGGGCACCAGCGTCAACAGGGACGCCATCAGGCTCCACTGCAGCGAGGCGTTCCCGTGCCGCGGCGTCGTGCTCAAGGACGTCGACCTCAAGACCAAGGGAGGCGGCGAGAAGAATGCCGCCACGAGCACCTGCGAGAACGCCGTGCTGGGCGAGACGAGCAACGTCTCGCCGGCGCCGTGCTCCTCCGCGGCGACCAAGGAGGACCTGGTCCCGCTAGGATCTGAAGACGGCGATGCGTGATCGAACTGTCCACCGGCGTGAGTCTGAAACTGAACTGGCGCTAGATGCAGCTTAGCGTTGTGATCCGTTGGCAACCCGGTTTTTCCGCAACCGTGTGGTGCACCACGCTTTATCGTGTGGCCAGCATTGCTTCGTGATTCGTGCAGGTCAACTGGTCCAACAAACCTTGCCAAACTTCGAGTCACATTCCCGCGTCGGCCTGGGTGAAATTTAGGCAGCAATTTTGGCTCTAGGCAGATTCGCTGCCCAGGTCCAAGTCACGGGCGCGCCCAGCAGGTCTCTCCTCTCGCATCCAAGCTCCCGTCGTCTCTCACCTCCGTTTCGCCCACCATTGCCGTCTCTAGCGCCGCCGCCGCCATTGCCGTCTCCAGCGCCGCCCCAGCCGCTGCCATTGCCGTCTCCAGCGCCGCCGCCGCCGTTGCCGTCTACAGCGCCGCCCCGCCGCTGCCATTGCCGTCTCCAGCGCCGCCGCCATTGTCGTCTTCGGGACCGCCGTCATTACAGGTGTGAACACCCTTGCTCTAGGTCCTTCGACATCCAAGACAACATCGTCTCTCACCTCCGTTTTTCTCCCATTGCAGTCTAGATCTTTGCAGCCATTGCCATCCCCATCTGCGCTGCCATTGCCGTCTGCCGCTCCAACGCCACTGCCGTCTGTGCCGACCTTACAGGTGCCCCCTTTCCCCTTCCTCCTTCGCGGTGACCATTTGCCGCTGCCCCCTTTCTCAGAAGCAAATAGATACAGACTTGTTCAATGTTGACTGGATCTATTTGCTAATTCCTCAAATAAGCACAATACCCTAGCATATTCCTTCTCAGGTTGCTTCTTTCCCTGTGACTGTCAAACAATTTCAGTATCTCACCACTTTAACCTTCATCTTTAATCTCTGACTGTAAAACACTGTGTCTGTCAGGAAAATAACACTCATTCTTGGAGATGAACCCAATCTGAAAATAACGCTTCGGTTTCTGATATGGATTCATCAAAGGAAATAGGATTTTTTGGAGATAGAGAAAAACATTTTAGTTCTCATTCCTCAGATCTCGACAATAGCATTCAACAAGGTACATATCAATCTTTTACACGCTGTCTATTTCTCCTCTTGAACATCTCTACTTCTGCAGATAAAGAGTTATATTTGGTTCTTATTAAAAGTGTGAGCTAGCCAAGTTTCTAATGCAGAACATTGTCAAAACAACATTATTTGACCTGGTTTATGAACAAGCAGTTATTTTTCTGTAGTATGTGTAGCAGTATTATTGTCAAATATGTGTAGCCAAGTTATTTCACGTTTATTCTATCAAATTTTCATTTGCTGCTTTGATGTTTCAATATATAAATTGCGACTTACATATCTTACTGCTTTGCTACTTCTAATACCTAGATCTGATGCATAGTTTATATATACATACATTAGAACATTTTAAGTTATTAGAATTCCTGGCAATATATGAAGGGATTTATAGATAATTGCTCATGTGCTATTGAAAAAGAAAACTTCCTTGGATTTGAAACTCTGGTAGAAATTAACTAGAATGCAATACTCAGATGCATAGACGCGTAGCTTAGCAAGTACTACTAATCTAAGCTCTAATCATTCACATACAAGCGAGTAACTACTTTTGTGAAAGAACATAGTCATCAAATGGCAGAAACATATGCTGAGAAAAGAGAGTTGGGGTCACATAAGAGGCTTGACCCATACACATTGAATGTGATCAAATATCTACGTAAGAACAATGTTAAACTAACAAAAGTACGTTGCATAATTGGGAACATGTTTGGAAGCCTGAAAGATGCTCCTTGCACCAAAAGATCCTTACGCACCATATGCTCTCAAATTGCAAGGGAACAAATGGGCGATGATATTGCAAAAACATTAGAAATTTTTAAGGAGATGAAAGCAAATGATCCAGCTTTCCAGTGGAGTGTTGAGAGAGGAGAAAACAATACAATAAAGACACTGATGTGGTGCAGTGGTAGAAGTAGGGAACTGTATGCATGTTTTGGTGATGTTGTTACTTTTGACACAACATACTGTACCAATTTCTACAAAATGCCATTTGGTCTTTTTGTTGGTGTAAACAACCACTTCCAGACTATAATATATGCTGGAGTGTTGATGAAAGAAGAAACCACAGTGAGCTTCAAATGGGTGTTCAATGAATTTCTGAAATTGATGGGAGGCAAAGCACCACAAACTGTATTTACTGGTAAGTAGAATTTTTCAAAGTCATATAAACTGTTTTTATTTGATTTCTCATCATTTTCATTTGTGATACAAATCAGTGCCTTGGTATCTAAAACATTTTCATTTGTCATACAGATCAGTGCAAGAGCATGACTATTGCTTTAGGTGAGGTATGGCTGGATACTTTCCATCTATGGTGTAAGTGGCATGTCATGAAGAGAATTAGAGAGGGTCTGGGCCCAACATACACAAAGAATGCTACATTCAGAGATGAGTTTTACACAATTGTTAATGAGATGTTGACAAAGGAAGAATTTGTGACAGCATGGAAAGACCTGTGCAAAAGATACAAGCTTTTAGAAAATGCCTTCATGATTAGGACTTTCCAGTGTAGAATGAAATGGGCAAGACCTTGGGCAAAGGGTCACTACTGTGCAGGGATGACCAGCACTCAAAGGAGTGAGTCTGCCAATATGATGCTAAAGAATTTTGTTCCAAGCAACTCTTCATTGAATCATTTTGTGACCCAGTACAATGTGCTGCTACAAGACCGTGATCTGGAGGAGGGAAGGCAAGAGGACCAGACCAAACAGGTTAGCATGCTATATTTGGTGTTTACAACTTGCATCAAGTAATATATGTTCTGGCACTGATACAACTAGATTAGTATAACTTATTAATATATGTTTTGGTGTTTACAGCTTGTTATGAAGTACAGCCGTATGTGGCCAATTGAGAGACATGCTTTAAAGATTTACACGAAGGCATCTTTCATGCTCTTCCGCAAGCAAGTTATGAAACACTTCAATGCAGCGATTAAAGAAGTCGATGAAATATTAAGAGCAAGAAAGCAAAAAGGCGTGGTTGCATCTGAAGCTACAGATAATAATACAGCTTATGATGACACTGATGGTGGGCTTGACATCCAAACTGACACAGAGGGTTTCCAAGGAAACAGGTATGGCGCTTCTGGGAGTAGTGCTGGAATGAGTGATTCAGAAATACTTAACTTGAAGGCACCAATTGCAAACAGGTCACGTGGACGTCCAAGAGTTAATCGGTACCGTAGTCAAGCTGACATTGCAACAAAGAAATTGACTAGAAAAACACCAAATAGTGGGTCAAGAGCAGCTAAGACAAAGAGGACTGAAGATTTGGCAACAAGTAGCACTGCTAAGAAACAAGCCAAAAGGCAGCGTACATCAAATGAAGACAAGACCTCGTTGGAAGAAAATAGAGGACTGCCTTACCAAACCAGGTTCTGTAGCAAGTGCAAACTCCCAGGACATGATAGAAGAACTTGTGGGCGCTCTGGAAAGAAAAACAAAAATGATTATCGTTGCAGCAAGTGTGACCTCAAGGGGCACATTGAAGAAGACTGCTTGGTGGTTGAAGATGACCCAGACTCATTCTTCAAGTAGGACTAGAAGGTGTTTCCATGCAGAAATCTGTGTTTTTGTATTTAGCATTCCTAGTTGAAAAGAAGTGTAAGGAATTATGTTGCCTTGTGTTGTGTGCTACTGCACAACTAGGTAGAGCTTGATGATAGCATCTACAAGAACTTTCTTTTGTTGTGTGCTCCTGCAGAGAGCTAGGTAGAGCTTGACGATAGCATCTACAAGAACTTTCTTTTGTTGTGTGCTCCTGCAGAGAGCTAGGTAGAGCTTCATGATAGCATCTACATAAATTATTGTTGCTGTGAAACTTAATTTTATTCCTATGAAAACTTAATTCATATGGAATAAAATTAATTTAGCATATGCTCTGTAGTGATGGTAAAGGTTATTTTGTAATAGGGCCTGAACTAGATATTTGACACTTTGGCCTGCAGAAGAAATCTTTTGTAATGGAGGGTGTTAGAGACTGCATTTGATTCTGGTGATTTGTGGCACAACTTTTGTAATAGGGCCAGCCCAATATATTTGACACTTATTTGATAGTGAAGTTTGGCCTGCAGACTATGTCTTTAGTAATGGACGGTGTTAGAGACCATGCAGTTGATTCTGTTAATTTATGCCACAAAATGTGATTACTGTGGTTCTGCTTATTGCTGGGAAAAAAACATTTGTGCTGTGAACATCTATGCCAAAGAATCTGAAATTGGACACTGACATTAAAAAGAGTATGCAAAAAAATAACTCAAGCGCATAATTCAACTCTCAAAAGTGATAACCTCACCGCATAAAATATTGACAAACAATCTGGAAATAATACAGCAACGAATTCAACTTCTCATAACATAAGTGGTGCTCTGAGTTTACAAGGCAATTTATTGAATGCTTCACAAATGTGAGCATGAAGGTGTTTCAATACAAAAAAAAGAAAAAAAAAGTGTGAGCACACACGATTGGTCAATAGCCTCTCTGAACATATTACTGATACAGGGATTGCAATGTGTGAACACACATGTTGCTCCCGGAAACAAGCAATCTTGACTTGAACTATACTGTATTCAATATGAGTTCTGAATATCTGCGCTTGATTCTCTAGAGCAAAAGGAAGCCTCTGATGATAGGTCAAAAGCTTTAACAATAACCGTCATCTAATTTTCGACAGCATCTGCAAAATGCATGTTTGAAGCAGCTTATGCGCAGAGACATCTGGGATCTGTCTTTAGTTCAGAGATCAAAGAGGTCTAGTAACCGGCAGGCATAAAGGAGTTCCTGCAGTAGCACAAAGTGGTAAGAGTTCAGATCATGCTGCATAAATAAAAATAGGAGTATCTATAAGCAAAAAGGACTTCTGGAAATAAGATGGTAGCAGAGACTTAGTGCTAAAATAATTTGATGGCTCATCCTTCAACAAAACAGAGAACAGCAGCTACATATAATCCTAGAGAATTGAAAATATAATCGTCTGTAGCACTCATGTTTCTATGCAAAGAATCCTATAGGTAATAATGAAAGGAAAAGAAAACACTATTATCAATTTAAATTCAACTTCTTCTATTGGATTCAAAAAAGTATATTGCAATATTTACTTGAAATAAGTATTGTCACAAACTACTGAAATAAGATGAAAAAATATGAAGCTAACAACATGATATAAAAAAACTAAACAATTGCTACCATTCAGGGAGGGATCACGGATAGGGAGATAGCGAGTTCTTATGGGCTGCAGTTGGATTTAGGAATTTTGGGAAATTGCGAAAAAATAACATGAAACAGGAGTAAAAGCGAAGAGGAGGAAGAACATGAGAGGGAGAGAGGAAGAGCAAAAAGAGAAGGAGCAAAAGGAGGAGGGATCTGCGAAGCGGAGGCGGCGATGGAGCATGCGTCTGTGAATCAGCGCTAGCGAGGCAGCGGGGGATAGAGGAGTAAGAGCAGCAACCATGGAAGGAGAGGAGGCAGGAGGCGTGGCGGCGACGGGAGAGGAGGCAGCGGGGCAGAAGGTGGCGTCGGGGAAGAACCACCCGGAGATGAGACGGCGTCGGGGTCGACGGCGACGGCAGAGGAGGCGGCGGAGGAGAAGGTGGCGTCGGGATAACTTAGGTAGCGTCGGCATCGGCTTCGGCGACGATGGCGGAGTCAGGCGTGAGGAAGCCTGACAGATGGGCCCTTGAAAAAAATGCCTGGTGAGTGGAGCGCGAGGCACAAATGCCGGAAGGCAGCGGTCAGCGTGAGGCACGCGCAGCACGAATCGTAAAGCAAAATGGATGGCCGAAGATAACGTGTGGTGCCCCATATGGTTGTGGGATTGTATTTCCGACCCGGTTTTTCCGCAACCGTGTGGTGCACCACGCTTTATCGTGTGGCCAGCATTGCTTCGTGATTCGTGCAGGTCAACTGGTCCAACAAACCTTGCCAAACTTCGAGTCACATTCCCCATATGGTTGTGGGATTGTATTTCCGGTTGTGATCGGAGATGGCGTGTGCTGTTCTCGGCCACGCCCACCGGTGATGCTAGGCAGGACGCGGAGGAAACAAAGCAGATCCAAGCAGCTGCATCTATCGGCGGTGGCTATGCTCAACGAAATAGACATGAGCATGACGATTATGTATTGTTATACATATTGTATTACTGTAATATTCAACTAGCAAGGTGACCCGCGCAATTTGCGCGGGCTAGATCAGCTATAATTTTTATAAATTTGAAATTGTCTACAAACTTCATATAACATATGACGACCTCACAACTTCATCGATATTCTTTACCGTTAATGTTTGTCATGGTTCCACTCTATGTGGCCTATATAGAACCTCATTCTGCTGACTTTTAGTGGTATGATTTCATACCAAAAGTATAATATATGTTTTAATTAAATTCGGTAATGAATTCAGTCAAAAATAACGCCACCAAATATATTGGGATGCACACTTACCACACTTGTAGAAAGTAACACATCCTTGCTTGCTTACTTCCTTTGCCATCCACTTCATTTTAAATCAATATTCAACAATATTTTTTGGAAATGAATTAGTATAACTTTGTAAGAACGTTTTTCTCTATGATATGATGGCAAATTATTTCAATCTTATCTACTTTCCTTAGTAACTTGTGTTACGTCCATATCTCCTTCTACCTTCAATTTACTCCAATGTATCCTCGTCACCAAAAAGAAATATGCATTTAACGTCAATTTATGTACTTGCTTCACTTCCTCTCTCTAGCAATTGCTCCTTGTGTTTCTAACTACTGAAAGAAAGCATGGTTGAACTTCTACCTACCAGGATAGCTCTCGACATGGCTAGCTCTTGCCATGGTCACATATGTGAGAATAAGTCTCTTCCGCCGCTCGTGCCTCACTTGAGTCACACTTGATAGGGTTTAGGCGGGATCAAAGATCCATGCCGAACCAAGGGCGTCGTGGCGATGCGGGTTACGGCTATGCTTCACCGCCCTTCCTAACTGCATGTTAATACCTACTTGAAAATTTGACATGGTCAAAGGGTGAGGTATAACATTTCAATCCATTCTCATAGCTCAATATCCCTCCCTCTATCTGTAGGGTGGCACATGCCTCACTTGATTAACACCTGACAATCATGATGTTGGGTGGGATCGAAGATCCATGCCAAACATAGGGTGTCGTGGTGACATAAAGAACAATGGCTGGGTTACGGCTTTGCTTTGTCCTCTCTAGCTCCATGCTAATCTCTTCTTCAAAATGTGACATGATCAGAGCTTGAGGTGAAATATTTCAATCCATTTTGGTAGCTCATTACCATTGCATCTATTTTTAGTCTTTTAATGATTACATCAATGGCGCCGAGAAGCAGATTGATTTCATCATGAGGGTGAGAGTATGGTCAATTTCATCATGATGGCTCGAGTCCGGTCATAGTGTATCTTTCATCTAACTAAGAAACATAACATGACTGTGTTTGCATCCCATATAAATAATATGCAATGTCTTATCAAAATCAGATTAGAATCCGTGGAAGACTTTAAAAAAATGAAATTTTTAGATGTCATGTGATGTAACTTGGTATGTAAAGATAGATATGCAATATAAATTTTTAGAATTATTGGAAATATAGATATCAAGCGAGGCATGGGCCACCCTAGAGATAGAGGGAGGGATTCATAAAATATGACGGTCTATATATTCTTCTATTTTTTGGATTAACGTAGGAATTTTTTGGTCCTCTTGACGAATGTGGGCTATGTATGACACATGACCAGGGGGATGGGCAAACATTTTCATCCCTGGTTTAGCTCCAATTGTTGGCTCTACTTCTTGACTGGTTTTGCTCTAATTACTTGATCTATTACTTGCCATTGGCCACAACAACTGGCAGCAAAACTCAATTGTATACACCCTCCCCGCCCCCTTCACTTCCCTCTCTCCCGCTCCGTCTCTAATTTCTTCAAGAACTAATATTTTTACTGAAACTAAATTTCTTATGGCACATGGGCAAAGTGTCTGCTTTATCATCTCTGCCACCTTAATTTCTCAAGTGTTGATGTTCTTTTCCAACTAAATGGAATGATTGCTCTATTACTGGATCTAAGAGCTACTCCATTCAATCAACACACTCGCTTTCTCGCTCCCCTGGTTTAGCTCCAATTGTTGGCTCTACTACTTGACTGGTTTGGCTCCAATTATTTGATCTATTACTTGCTAGTGGCAACAACAACTTGTAACAAAACTCAATTGTATACTCTCCCCCCTCCACTTCCCTCTCTCTCTCGCTCTCTCCCTAATTTCTTCGAGAACTGATATTTTTACTATAACTAAATTTTTCGTGGCACACGGGCAATGCATCTGTTTTATCATCTCTGTCAACTTAAATTCTTGTGTTGATGTTCTTTTCCAACGAATGGAATGACTGCTCTATTAATGGATCTCAGGATCCAAGAGCTACTCTGTCCAATCAACACCCTCGCTTTCTCACAATGTTGGCTAGTCCCCTGGTGTGTTTGTTAGGGGGCGGGGGGACACATGACCACATGAATGGGTACATATTTTTATATCTAGTTTGGCTTCAATTGCTTGCTCTACTACTTGCCAGTGATAGACAATAGACAACAACACTCATGATTTTGTACTCTCTCTCTTCTCTCTCCCGTGCTCTATGCATTGCTTTATCATCTCTTCCAACCTAAACTCTCTTGTGTTGGTGTTCTTTTCCAACCAACTGGAATGAATTCTCTGTTACTGGATCCAAGTGTACTACATCCAATCAACACCCTCTCTTTCTCGCATTGTTGGCCAGTCCCATGGTTTGGTTTTTTGGAGGGCAAATGGCCATAGAGATGGGTACATAATTTCATATATTTGGTTTGTCTCTAATTGCTTGCTATACTACTTGCCAGTAGGCAATGGCCAGTGGCAATGGATGATAGCAATAGGAAATAACACTCACAATTCCATACTCTCTCTCTGATAATTGATGTTTTCACTATAACTAAATCTCTCATGGCAAACAGATCTACCAACCTAAATTATTTGGTATTGAAATTTTTACAACCAAATTTCTTGCGAATTAAATTAAGTCGTTTATGGTGTAGTAGGGTAGTGGTGTTAGTCCAGCTGTTATTGGAATCGCGTGAACTGGGATTGGTGTTGGAAAAATAATTTTTCCTCTTTTTATTCTGTCATGGCCCCAAATTATAATGGCACATTATTATAGCTTTATTGTCTGTGAGGTAGAAATCGTGAATGTGTTGTGGTCTTGTATAGTTTTCTTTTGCTAAAATAATTAATGAAGTTACACTCACTTTTTTCCCTATGACGACGTGATCTTTTTTAAGTTTTTGGACCTGAAACGGACATGATGTCCTGAATAGAAACGGACATGTAACATGTCTGTTTTGCTATTCTTTTTTATTATTATTTGGATTGGATTTTCTAGGCTTTTGTCCTTTCCTTTTTCATTTTTTGACCTGAATCCGAGTCCCTTATGGCAAATAAAAACAATATAATCAAAGTGACGTTTTAATTCATATATGGATTATCTAAAATATTATGGACCATCAGATCTTTTTAATATCCAACGGTGTATGTTCATCTCCTTTTTTCAACTAAAGTAAACAATATGGACCGTTAGATCTTCATAAAATCCAACGGTGTATATTCTTCTCTTTTTTAGATTAACGTGAGAATTTCTAGGCCCTCTCGGCGAATCTGGTGGCTCCTTTTACTTCTGTTTTAATAAGATAATAGATTGTAAAGGCCCATTCCCCTGTACAATTCCAACAATTTTAAGCTCAGACAGTTTTAAAGCAGTACACAATCTCAACGCCTGACACAATGTAGAACATGTAGGAACACCACAAATCTACCGTTGCCAAACGATACAGCTGTTCGGGGATGCTCCAAAATTCAAGCCTAGGTCCCAGCCGTGAATGCTGACCAATATGTAATCTGGTGTTAGTGTGTTACCATGTTGTGGACTCTTTCTTTGGCAAGCAGTTCCACCGCAGGAAGAAGGCAGCGCCAGCTTCCAACAGTAGTTAGTTAGGATTCTTTTTGTTAGCAATATTTCGGTTGGAGTTTGTTAGTGCCGGATTAACTCATCCGGCTAGAGTTTGTTAGCCTCAAGGCCTTTATAGTCCTGCACTCGGCAGGGGTTTTAGGTAGGCAGAAGTTTATCTCTAAGTTCTCAGAGCCTCTCGAGGAGAGGGCGAGTTCTAGTTGTAAACAATCTGCCAATTGCTATCTCATCAATATAAGCCATATCAACTCTGATATCAGCTAGGTCTTTCCTGTCGCCCACATCCCGTTCTCCCCTGCGTGCCGCTAAACCAATCGCTCCACAGCCACCATGGGTGATGCTCCGGTCACCAAGGCCGACCTCGAGGCTGCCATCGAGAGGGCCGTGGACGATGCCCTGCAGCGGATGATGGACCAGATGACCGACATGAAGAAGACGTCCGACGTCGAGCTGAGCAACCTCCGGGCGGAAACCGCACGATTGAACACCTCCATCAGCAATGTGCAGACCCAGGTGCTGGCCAGCAAAGGACGATTTGATTCGTCCTCTTCCTCACACGGCGGCGACGGTGGCCGCGCCCCCCCCCACCGCCACCCGTCCACAAGCTTCGCTACCCCAAGTACGATGGTGGCGAAGATCCTCTGGATTGGCTGCACAAGGGAGAGCAATTCTTCCATCAGCATGAGACGCCGGACGATTTGAAAGTGTGGACAGCATCCTTCTACCTGCGCGGCGCGGCGAGCCAGTGGTATTACAGGCTCAAGCAGAACCGCGGCACCACGCCGTCCTGGCAGGAATTCGTTATCAATATAAGCCATATCATACCACATCAATACATCATCCTAGTTCCCCAAAACATCAACCGCACATACAAAGACAACAAAGTTCACACTTAATACTTATAGCAGAGTTTAGTAACGGCATGTATTAGTCTCATCATAATTGAGAATCAGATCAGTAACATTCGAGATGTATAGAGAAAAGTTTCATACCTATTCATACATCAGTGTCTACACTGAGCATGGTTCGATAGTCAATACGAACAGAGTACAGGGCAACAATAAACATTCGAAGCACAACACAAAAACCTTTGCATCATCATCACCTAGCTCCGCTGCTCCACACCAGCAGCAAGGCACCCAAAGGGCAACCTGGACGTAAATGTAGTCCTGCTACTGCAACATTCACCTTTCACAGTTTCAGCATCAAGCCATATTAGAACTTTAAGAGCGAACTCACAAAACCTAGATTGCAGTAAGCACCATCATCAATTCACAGTAACAAAAAGATAACACAAGTGAAAATGATGTAGCTCTAATAAATATACTTTTGAAGCCAAGCATAGCTAGACGGAACAAAGATCAAGATTGGAGTCTAGGCACAAGCATGAGAAGAACAGACAGAACTACAGAAGCCCATCAAGCCTCCATCTGAGCTTGGGCTCATCCAATAAACCAGGTCTTTTTCACCAAGTATCCTCAAAACGCCTTCTTTCCTGCAAAAACTTCTGCCTCTAGCCCTCTATGCTCATTTCTTCTATGGGTCACAATATACATAATTACATAGTAACAGTACAATGCAAGGGAGCTATGTCATCAGCCACACATACAAACACTAGAAAATATGAAATTCCATAAACCCTTGCTAGGCAGCCCCAACGTCCTAAGAAAATTGATGTTTTGGTCAATGTTTAGAAGTGTATAAGCATGGAGCCCAACATTACACAGACTAGTAACTTTTAAACATGCTACCAGTCCATGCTTGATGCTAAAGAGTAAAGATCTGCCATAATTGGGGAAATTAGAAAGTACGGCGAACAACCCCATCAGAAAATGTGTGATGTGCTTAACAAATATATCAAAGGTCATGATCTAAAGATAAAAGTTTAAACTACTCTCCTGGAAGACATATGATCAACATATAAGCTGGAAAGCATGACATGTCATCTTAGTGGTAAACTAGTGATTTAAATGTATACACATATTGTAACAATTCAATGATTGGTGAAGAAGAAAACAATCAAGCACAACATGCTTTGACTGTGAATTCACATCCTGTAATATTTTTCTCTGCAAGGATTTTTTTTTTAAGAAGCCAACATATCTGCAGTAACAATGTTCCACTAAATTTCTTGACTAACAGCTTGAGGATAAATGAATCATGTACATTGACTCGTTGATTTCTTAATTTTTTAAAAATTATCATGAGATGTTCCATTAAAGATGGTTTCCATAGTACAATATTCCTATTATATGGCAGTAGTTGTTGAACAACACAGCAAGCAGACCATGGATACTTTCATGACTGTGCTTTACCTTTGCGACAGACAATATTTAGGCAGAAGAAAATATTTTTAATATGAATGGACTGCAAAACTCTAAAATAAGAAAGTTGTCAATTAGCACATCCGTTATGTGGTGACCACAAGGATCTAAAGAAGCCTTGGATGAACTCACAATCAATGCTGTAAATCAGAAGGTGTAAAGGCCTAGAATGTACAGTCGTGCACTACAAGTTTAATGTTATTCCTGCTACAGTCATGTGACAGTAAGGTATGTGAAATACAAAAGGCTGGCAGATTTGTGATAAAAAAGCTTACCAATTCATATCATTGAATTCTTCTTGTTGACATAGATGGTGGAAAACCAAAATATGGAATGGCAGAGCGAAAGGGAAATGGTTTCCTACAGACCCTCTCAATTTTGAGAGACTTAATCTCAAGTGAGAAAAACGCTGAATGTGTCACATACTGTTCTTTTGTAATGCCTGCTAGGAAAATGTATCCTTCAGCTGGACCATTCATGTACCATTCATTGGTATACCGGTCTGGCAATGCGATGATACTCCTCATACGCCACTCATGGGACTTCTCAGTGCCATTTTGCACAAGGTTGTAATAATCCACAGATGTGCCTGCATTACATAGGCTAAATATCGCAACATTGCCTTCCTCTGACTCCACAGCAATGACATCCCCACCCTCATGACCAGGAGGGAAGTCACATGAGGATAACTCCATAGTGCCCATATTGAGCTTGAGCAACTTCTCTGTGTAGTTTACTGCCCAATAGAAGCAGCCGTGCATGAATTGGCCCGATATCACTTTTTCATCATCTTCATACAAGCCTAAATCATCCCAACTGGTAGATGTACTGACTGTCCAGTGGCCAGAGGTTGAAGAGAAGAAAAATGCCACCAACTTGGTCTCGGAACACACCCAGCGGATCACACTGAATGATGTCTCCTCCATGTCGCCAGAGGGTATAAAGGAGGCCTTGGAACAGAACATGTCTCGGTTTTGGAGCTCGACGGAGGCGAGTAGGTCCTCGGTCATTGGAGGCAGCAGAAGGTACCTTCGGAACACGGGGTCGCACACCGCCAGGTCCAAGCGTTCCTCTCCGTCCACCATTGCATCGAGGAGCCTTTTGGTTGGGAGAGGGACGAAGCCGAAGGAGAAGTCGGCGGCGCGTGCGACAGCGCGAGCGACAGCAGCGGAGGGATGGGGATCCTCGGCAGGCTGGAAGCCTGCTAAGTTGAGGAAGCCGAGGAGGATCGGCGGGTGGATGGAGCGATACCGGCGGAGGAAGCCCAGGTCGCTGACGAGGCGGCGGAAGGAGAGGCACGCGGCTGAGGCGCGGGCGAGGTCGTCGGGGGAACCGACGCGGAGGAAGATCTCCTCGTGGAGGTCGCTGGTGAGGGCCGGGGGGCGGGCGCTCCGGCTCCGTTCCTTCGAGGCCGCGGAGGAGTCGGCAACCCCGCGAAGACATAGCCAGCGACTGCGAGAGC
Organism: Urochloa ruziziensis; assembly: GCA_015476505.1. Classification (NCBI taxonomy): domain Eukaryota; kingdom Viridiplantae; phylum Streptophyta; class Magnoliopsida; order Poales; family Poaceae; genus Urochloa; species Urochloa ruziziensis. The sequence goes on along the minus strand of CM027119.1, from coordinate 70,415,944 downwards.
CTCTCGCCGCCGGCGAAGTGGGGAAAAGGGGGATTGATGGCTTGTGCAAAGCTGGGGGAATACGTCGCCGTAGGGATTTTTGTGGCCTGCGCAGCAGAGAGATGGGCTTCATTTCATTTACGGGCCGGTTTTGTTTTTCAGCGATGCCACACAGGATCAATCAGCAAGGCGGGCACGGCAGTCTGCAGAGTGCAGAGCAGTGAGCAGAGAGAGATGGAAGCCCGGCCCCGTTTCTACGTACGAGCTGATCGGACGGGGAAGCCTTTCAATGCCGCTTGCTCTGGAGTTTGGAGGCACCTGCCGGCGCTGCCCCCGGTTAACGTTGCCTCCATGGTGAAGAACGCCGCCATGAGCACATGCGAGAACGCCGTGCTGGGGAATACGTAGCAGCGTTTCGCGGCGACCAAGCAGGACCTGGTCCCGCTAGGATCTGATCTGAAGACGGCGATGTGTGAGGTGCATCAGTGGGTGACTATGCTCAATGAAATACGACATGAACTGATGAACATGAAGATCCTCTACTGTTCTTCTTATTACTATTAGATAGATAGACATATTGTATTATTGTTGGTATACACAGCACATGTACTATTTTTCAACTGAAAGTCTGAAACAGGCCATATAATCACTTTAGTCATGATAACTCTCCAATAAGAAACAAACAAATACTACTATATTTATTTTGGAGCGGTCAATTTGAGACCAGAAAGCAAAATGTCCTTTCCTTATCCCGAAGAGGTCAGGACGATCTGAGACTGACATGCTTACACTAAAGATAAGAACGAATTGTACTCAGTCACGAATAGCAAAATTTTCTTATCTTTTCGATCCGTGAGCGATTGTCTAAAAAAAACGATCCGTCAGTGACATGCTTACACTAAGATTCAAATTGCATGGCTTTTGTAAAAAAAGAGAATCGAATTTAGAAAGGAGAATTGCACTCATTTAGCCTATGTTTAGTTCGCGAAAACATTTCGTGAAAAGATTTCGAATTTTGATTTTTTCGATTTAGGAGTAGTAAATGTAGACGAAAAAAGTGGAAAGTTATATGGATAGGTTGGAAATCTCGAGACGAATCTAACGATGGTAATTAGAGGGTAATTAATCCATAATTAGTGGATGGTTACTGTAGCATCACTATTGCAGATCATGGATTAAGTAGACTCATTAGATTCGTCTCGCGATTTACAGCTCATCCATATAACTTTTCATCTTTTTCGTCTACATTTAATACTTTATGCATCTAAGATTCTCCTTTGATGTGATGGGTGAAAAGATTTCGGGTGGGAACAGGCCTTAGTCGACGAAACAGAGAAATTTACCGATACATGTATAGTCCAAAGTCCAAACACTAACAGGACGAATAAAAGAGAGTAGTTCACTTGTACTCCGTAGGCCATTTCTCGTAGCTAAATGGGCTCCGAGACAGCCCACTGCCTCGATCGGGCCCATTCTCCGTAAGCCTTCTCTCTGCCGCGCAGCAAGGGGGCGAACTGCGAAGCGGTAGGAAGTGGGTACCACGGCTCAGAGCGGGGCCTACCCTGCTGCCGGTGGCAGTGTGGCACGGGCAAACCAGCTGGCGCCAAGTCAGCACAGATGATATTTTATTTTGCGAGCCCACCGCAACTTGGAAAATAAATTAGGTGTGAACAGTGCGCACCATGCGCACCCTCGCCCCAGTGTCCCTGCGACGTTGGCCTGAGCAAGGGAAAAATGTAATGCACTTGTTTTTTAGTGATTTCTCCTCCAATACTAATAGGGACTACTCAGGCCCACGTCGTAGAGACACAGTAGCGGGGTGCGTACGGTAGCCGCGGTACGCCGCGCCGTGCGCACCCAATTATTTTTCGCAACTTGGATGGGACATTCCGTCTAGGTCAGCAGCAAATAATTGGGAGTACCCGAGCGTACCAATGCCGCGGGAGGAGGGAACGATTGTTCTCTCTCGCCTTTGTTTACTGCGACCAGGCTACTTAGCTTTTTGAGCTCATCTCGACCGTTCATCATCAACTCAATAAACCTCCAAAAAATAAGAAAATATTTTCACTGTTCTTTTTATGTATGACAAGTAAATGAAAACGCACGCAGTTATACACTAATTGTGAAAACTGAAAACGATCAATCACGACAAAGTCTAATCAGATGTGAATTTCTTTTACAAACGCATAGTATGTTGTAGTCATCAACTTATCATCGAGAATGGATATAATCTAGTGAGTCCTTAGAAAACATTATCTGAGCACCTAATAATCTTGAGCCAGTAGGGGATGCATCCTGTTCCTAACTTGAAGCAAATTGGCGTGGATAATATAGAACCGGTCACCAAGAACAACAAGTACCAACTTGATGATTATCATATACAAGGATATGGGGTGAACAAATGCCTTTTGAGCTATGTTCGGACAAAGCATGCACATATCCTTCTATCCTCAGTTTCATATTGGACTTGGACCCCATTTCGATGTTGCTTTTCTATGGCGATTGTGATGCTTGTTTCGTGCATAAGTCGCGTGGGAGTCACTTTGATATCTTCTTGTACATGACAACTCTATTTTTCATCCCCTTTTTATGTTAGAAGTATTACCTTCCACCAAATTGGTGATGAATGTGCGCATGTTCTAGCTTTTCTCGTTGGACTAAGATTGTGATGTTGACAAAATTAACCTTTGTTGGAGGCAAAATATTTTACCAAGTTCTCAGTGTAGTGATTTCATAGGTTATCCCTCTGCCATCGATGTTAGACTTTTTTTTTCACCATGTTTCAAAGAGTGTTTTGTGTTAATAAAGTATATATTTTCCCCCTTACAAAAGTATGTAAAAACACACTTTTCAAATGGTGTTTACTGTTAATTAAGTACATATTTGTGCCCCCTTCCTAAGTAGTAAAACAAGGAAGCGAACATGCATCGATCAGCCAACGGCAAATTTGCTTTGTTCTTACGCTGCGCGATAGATATCATAGACGAGTTGCGCTTGTGCACCGGCAGCAACTTTAGCCTATCGTTAGGTGCATTGCACTAATCAATTAGCGGTTAGCGTCCTAAAGGAAAGCGCAAAAGGAAAACGGTGAGGAAACAAAACGTACCTAGGAATCGAGCAGTCGAGCACGGGGGAAAACGTGGCCCTTGCGCACTTGCAGTGTTCTGTTAAACGTGCCCGTGCAACGCATCTACAGTTCTCCCTTTGCTGGCACGGTGTTGGAGGGATGTGTGGCCAGCTTGCGGTACAGAGCACACAACCTTTTAACTGGCTCACCCCCTCTGTCCTTGTTGGGCGCCACCAAACGTATCGCACAAAACGGCTCATTCATGCCTGGCGAGAAGCGAGAAACAACAAAGTGACAAACATGAATTATCTCTCTTTTTATTGAATTTCTTTGGAAAACAACATGTTTTTTTTTCTGTTCGTCGTAGTTTTAAAAAATTCCTGTCTCGCGTAGAAAAGTTCAAAATTCATGGTGTTGTTTGACTGGACTTGGAGTACAGAGTACGTGCCGTTGCGTTGCCTCCATGTTGTATTGTTGCGACGACTTGTGTTGTGCGAGCCAAATACGTAGTACTAGTAGGCCTGTTGTCTCCCCGCCTACCGAGGGAGCTGTCAGATCCAAGAATGGAATGTGGTCAATAATTACGCTCCATACCGGGTCCAGCCCGACTTGATGATCTTCCAAAATCCAAACAAAAACCCACCGACCGACACGATCACACGACTCCGGGATGTTAATCTAAAAAGTAGGAATCCATTTTTTTCATCGTACAAAATCCCGGGAGGCCGGCAACAGGGGTCCGAATTTCGAATCTCCAAAATTCAAAAGCCGAACAACCACCGAAACGGACTTGCCAAATCAATCGCTGCAGTATCGGATCCTACAGCTAGGTAGGCTACCGCCCGAATAGAGAAGCCCCGTCTCCTCTGCCCTCTCTCTCTCCGCTCTCCCCAATTCCCAATCCCCCTCCTGGCCGCCTCCTCTGTCGCCTGGTGGTGCGTGCCTCCCCTTCCCTCCTCGCAACTTGCAATTCCCAAATCCCGATGCGGCCTCGCGACTAGCACTTCCGCGTCCGCCTCGGCGCCCCACCCTTCTCCACCGCCCGCCTCCTCCACTCACCTCTCCCCCCTTCCGCCAGGCCCGCCGCCGCCCCCGCCCCCCATGACGTCGCCGTCCTCGCACCACCCGGACTCGTCCTCGGCGTCCTCCACCCCGCGCGCCGGGGCCGGGAACGGCGGCACCAACCACCTCCACCCGCCGCCCCTCCCGCCGACCCCCGCCGGTCCTCCCGCGCAGGCGGCGCACGGGGGCCCGCAGGTGCGCCTCATGTGCAGCTTCGGCGGCCGCATCCTGCCGCGCCCGGGGGACCGCCAGCTGCGCTACGTCGGCGGGGAGACCCGCATCGTCTCCTTCCCGCGGGCCGCGGCCTCCTACGGCGTCCTCGTCGCCGCGCTCGCCAAGGTCGCCCCGACCCTCTTCGTCCCCGGCGTCCCCAGGCCGTCGCTCAAGTACCAGCTGCCCCAGGACGACCTCGACTCGCTCATCTCCGTCTCCTCCGACGACGACGTCGACCACCTCCTTGACGAGCTCGACCGCATCCACGACGAGACCGCCGCCGTCGCCAGGCCGCTCCGCCTCCGCGTCTTCCTCTTCGCGCCCGCCCCCGACGCCGCCTTCGGCTCCGTCCTCTCGGGCACCGCCGGCGACGCCGCCGCCTCCACCGACCAGTGGTTCGTCGACGCGCTCAACGCCCCCGCGCCGCACCCCATCGAGCGTGGCCGATCCGAGGCCTCGTCGATCATCTCCGAGGTCCCCGACTACCTCTTCGGCCTCGACACCGCGTCCGACGAGCCCAGCCCCGGCCCCGTGGCCTCCCGCACCAAGTCCGACGCCCCAGAGACTCCGCGCCAACACGCTGACGAAGATGACGCGTCGGCTCTCGCGCGCCAGGCGCCGTACGTCGTGGAGGGAGCATCGTCGTGGCCCGCCCCGCCGCCGCCGTACATGGCGCAGCCCGTGTACTACTTCCCCGTCCCGCCGCCGGTCCACTACCTCGACCCGTCTGCGCAGGGCGGCTACATGCCTCGACCGGTCTACCACATTGTAGGTGGCGGAGGAAGTGAGGTGCCCGGCGGAGATCTCCACGCGGCCGGCGGCGTCTACGGCGTTCCACACCCCATGCAGGCGTTCCCGCCGATGATGTACCCTCCACCGCGCGCGGTCGTCTACACGGCGGAGGGGAAGCCGTTGCAGCCTCCGGAAGGTGGGGCCCAATCTTCCTAGGCGCCTTGGATGCTCATGGAGTGGAGAGCTGCTTCTCATTTCTGGATCCTGGTGATTGCAGATGCTTAAGCTAAGGAATTTTGCATTGCTGCGTGCGTGGTAATTTTTATTGTTCGTCCGGTTCTTGTTGGTTGGTGTATAGATGAGGGAGGTGGATGATGGATGGATATTGCGATTTTCGTCGAGTGGAAATATATTCCTGAATTGTAGTTAATTATACTATGATAGTGTAGTATTCGGTGTGATTAGTACTAAAGTTAATGTAATGTGGATTCATATATATATTAGGTGGTTCTGGAGGAATTTTTTTCGGAAATTTATCACATAAACTGGAGATTTGGTGAATGTTCTAAGCAATATGTCTTATAAAATGTTCACCTGAGTTATGGTATTCGGATGTTACATGTGGAGTCTCGGTTTCTGATGAGTTGTTTGCTGAATTACAGATATGTGTACTTCCCAGCAGTTTTTTTATTGGTGTACTGAATTGATGAATTGGCTCTTGTTTTAATCATACAGATCATCTTTAACCTGTTTGCATCATTAGTTTCATGAGTTCTTCTGTTCATGTGGGAATTGTGTTTCTATGCTTGGTGTTCATCTCCAGTTCTGTTCTCTTGTGCTGATCTTCAATGAGCCTGTGGTGTCCTCCTGATTCTGAACTTGGAAAAGCTGTAAGATATCTACTTTTCTTCTCTGGCCATGTATGGAGACAAACTCTGATCATTTTTTGTTACATAAACTAGATGCTGAATGAACTTCTACGCATTATGTGCTGGGAAAGCCTGCTTTGTGTGTTTTGTGGAAGCTGATTCCAAATAAGTGTGTGCTGGATGCTGTTGTAAATAGCGGTACTTCCTATAGGTTTCATGGAGTTTTTACGGGTTTTGTCCTTGACTTATCTATGATATCATAATGTCTTGCTTGCATTGGCAGTATCATGATTTCATCTTCTCGTTGTGGTACTGAGTTTCCATGTTTCCTTTGATCTCTAAACTCTGAACTGCTTGTATATTGTACTACTGGTTAGCCAGTGGCATATCCTCCTCATGATTCTGAACTTGTAATGGCGTGCCAAGTATATATCCAGCTTTCTTCAGTGTAAAATTCAGATAAACAGAGAATGTTCCATTGTTGATTGGGCGATAAGGCAAGTCCTATTTCGGACTAGTAATGGTATCATTTCATTGGAAGAGTCATACTATATGTGTAGTTGCTCCAGCAGGAACGCTGTGGATATATATTTGACGTTGTATACACCTGGAGCTAATAGGGCGACCTTTGGTGCACCAGACCCCGCGTAGTGCGGGAGCCTACGGCACTGGGTACGTCCTTATAAACCTGGACCTCTCTAGAGTCGAGATGGTCAGAGGTCAGGAAATGCTGATCGTTCAGCTGCCATGAAGGGACCCCTAATTCCAGTATATTTCAGAATCATCAAAGGTAATACTGGAGTACTGTATGTGCAAAGAAACATGCGCTCTTGTTTCGTACACTGTCTGTGCAAAATGTACAGTTTGAGAAAGAGGCAAGTGAATTCGTAAGCGGTAATGCTCTCCGAGTGCAGACATGGTCACGCTATTGTTCAGACAATCGGAGGAACGGATTTGGAAATTGCAACATCTTGTCAGAATAAGAGATCAATCCTGAAACTCGGTGGCGTTCCATGGCTTGGCTCCAATGCAATGCGCGATGCGGCCGAGGTGCGTGGAGACAGTGTTCCAGGTTTTTAGGAGCCTCTAGGGTGAGCCGTGAGAGCTGATCGTGGGTAGGGCACGGGTGTCGTTGGCGTAGGCCCCGCTGCCGGCGTTCCCTTGGCTCCGGAAAGAAGACGAGGATCAGCCGCTGGCAGCCTGTCACGCACCGCACCAGGATGGTAGATTGGTAGGTACGCTTTGGCTGGGGCGCTGGGCAGCGGCTGACCTACGCCGATTTTGCAGTGCAGGTGGCGGCGGAGTCGCTGATCCGCCGCGGTGGGGGATCGACGACAGTGAGGTGCCTGATGGCGCGGAGGAGGGGAGGTTCATCGGCCGGCGCTCTGCTCATGGGACGCGGTCGGCGGGCCGGGGATGCTGCTGGAGAGAGGTTTCCGGTCGAGTCGCAGCCCACCAGCCCCCTCTCGCTCACCGTCACCGGCTGGCTTTCCCAGCGAAGCACACGGGACCGGGCGTGTGCAAAGCTGCGTTGGCGCTGCGTGTGTAAAAGGCATGTAGTACACTAATTAAAGGCTCTCCATCGTGTGCCAAAAGACCGCACTCGCCGTAGACCTACGGCGGTGGTCACGCACGCTTGACAGCTTTCGAGGTTGTCGGACTGGTTGCTGAATGGCACGCTGAAAAACATCTGAACCGAACCCGAGTGACCCTATAGTTTGACAGTGATCCATTCCATTCAGATGTTGTTCGTCCTGACTCACGGGATTGATGTGCACGAGAACAAAGTAGCCTCCAGGGAGCCATTCCATTCTGGGCCTTGAGACCACTTGCTTGCTTCTTGGGTCTGGCCGCCAGGCCTTAGCCCATTTATAAGATTCTAACCCAGAATAAGCCCATATCTTGCAATTCCTTGTTGCTACTCCCATCCCAGACAGGCTGCCAACCTGTCGTTCATGGGCTCACATTGGCAAGCCCATTAAACGCTATGCCTGTAGGACTACGGTGCGAGGAAAGCAATGAGCGGCACCACGACGGGCAGCAGCCCGACGGCACGAGGTACACGACACGGCAGGCGGTCTGGCGGACATGGCGGAGTGGGCCTCCACGAAGGTCGCAGGCCAGCGTGGCTCGAGGTGCCGCGTGGTTACATGTATGGCTCGGCACCCCGGGCGGCGAAATGCGGCTTGGCGCACCGTACCACACCTAATGATTGTGTGCCGTCTGCATGGGGATACGAGAAAAGGCGTTGCCCCCCTGCCGCTGCCGCGCGGGATGGAGCACGCAAAGGGCCCGCCCGGCAGCGCGGAGGTCAGCCGAGACATGCACGCGCCCAGGCGGCGATCGATCGATCAACCGGTCGATAGATGGATGGGCGGAGGTCAGCCGAGACATGCACGTACCCTACTGGCTGTGGCTGAGGGATCTGTGTAGACCCTTGGCAGCGTGCATATGATGAATATGAACACAGGGAATATACGGAGCAGACGACACGGCCAAGGCGCCAAGCCATCGATCATCGATGCGTCCCTTGCATGCTTTCGTGTGGTTGCCATCGCCTTCTCCTGACCCGCGCCGCGCATGCCAGGATTGCCAGCCCGCCGCCGGCCTCTGCGTCCCGGCGGATTTGCAGCCAGCCCCCACCCCGTACGTGCACGTCCGGTCCAGTCGTCAATCCTCTCTAGCTAGCTTGGGCCACGCGTACTCGTCGCACAGTTTTGCAGCTGGGTACCTATACCTCACTGCTGCTGATGGCTCCTCTCTCGCTCTCTCAGCCCCACTACTGCGTGCAGTGGTCAGCTCTGGCGCCACCGGTTCTAATGCTGCTGCATAGTACGTGCACATCGGCGCTATTCAATTGGCAGCTCATCCCATCTCTCTCGGACGGCGGTTCAGTTAATTCCGCTACCAGATCGACACTGTGCGGTACGTTCCGACCTCATATATGATCGCGACGATCATTTGCTCACGCATGTGTCCCGAGTTAATTATGCTGCCATTACTGCGTACTTGCCGGGAGGGTAGGCGGCACGTACGCAAGTGCAAAGCCGTGCCCGTGCATGCAGCGCAGACATACAACGGGTACATGCAACAGTAATCAAAACGCACGGGCTAATTAATCCGCAGGCCGACCTCTTGATCGCCTCGTCAGAACACTGATCCGGCTCCGACCCACTACTGCTAAATGCTGTAGGGCTCACACACAACCGACGTTAGTAGTACTGGGGACACGGCAAGCAGCATAGGGACATGGAAGAAGCAGCGGGGAGAAAAAGCTAGCGTGGCATGCAAAAGCAAAAGCTGTCGTTCTTCACGGTGGTCACTCACTGGGCCGCTGGGGATCGAGGACCTGCCTCTCCATCTCCCGTGCTTTGCGGTTGCGCGGCGCACAGCACAGCGCGGGAGGGGCGGACAGCCAGGCCCAGCTGCAGGACCCTTTCTTTCTCTTGCACCTATGCAAAAGGGCGCGCGCGTAGCGTAGACTGCTGCTGCCGAGGGCAGGCAGGAGGAGGAGGCGGAAGCGAGCGAGCATCCAGCAAAGCAGAAGGCAAAGGTGGCCTGCCCCGCCCTCGCAAAGCAGAGGAGATGATAGACGGACGCCTGCTGCTGCGTCGACTCATTCGGGCCATCCGTTTGGCGACGAATGCAAAGGTGATAATCAGCCAATATTCTTGCTACTTTGTAGCAGCTTCTTTTTTTGCGTACAACTTGTTGGCCGCTTCCTCTTAGACGGAATTACACACGGTCAATTCACTCGTACTTTTTTTTTGTTTTGCTTCTCTTTCAGTTCCATGATGGTAGATTGAGTTCTTTGTTATCATTATTGTGGTATGGTACGTCAATTACAAATGGCATGGGTACGTAGATAATTAGTTTAGATCTCTTGTAATGCTGGAAGTGGTTGCAAGCCAGCGATCATACCTCAAAATTCAGATAAATAAAATGTTCTAGCATTTGGTTGGAGAATGGAACCTTGGCGTGCAGATTAAAAAAACACACAGATCAGTTGGATGATGATCGGTTGTATATATACATGTAGCACAAATTCAGCCACCAAAAGCATGCAAAGCCAAGCCAGGGGCAGTGCGAATGATGAGGCAGCCTTTCTGTCCCTGCACCTGCCAATCTGCCATGTAGTACTCCACTAGTAGCCGAGTCGACCGTCCTCTAAATGGCGTGGAAAGACCGCTAAGCTTTGGTCTTTTCTCGTAATCTGGTAGCACTACTCTAATGGCGCGATCGATTCTGCTGTGAAGGAAGAAGGACTAGGAAAAAAAGAGGGAGCATCGAAAGGAAGGCGGCTTGGAATGTTCTCTGGGCCTCCTCTTCTGCTGGGTGCTGGCGCTTTGGCGCCACCGCGCCGGTCCGGCGAGATCCTGGCTGGGGGGCTCGGGCGTGGTCACGCCTTTTCATGGAGCCGCCCATATGGACGCCATGTGCTGCCGTATCACATCTGATAGATCGACCTGGGAGGAGCGTCAAGTTATCAGTTTGTGCTGGATATGATCCAGTTGACCCCATCTCTAGATCAAGTATGTATGTGTCAAAACCATTTTGTTGTTTAGAGTTTCAGGAAACCCCCCAACAACAAGTTAGCAACGCGATGCATTTTCAGAACTAAATTAAGTTAGGCATGCATGGTTTATATGTCCAAGCTTTCACGCGAGATCGCGCGCGCCTCATGACACGCAGCCACGCATGTCGTGTGGATAACACCGACACAATCCAGGAACCGAAACAGTGAGCTAAAGGATCGCATCGCACACGAGCTTCACACTGGGACACCACTACTCGTCTACTCCATTCCATCAAACCGCACTATGGAAACCTTTATTCCCACAATGAAACTCCCATGGAAACCAGTGGTGCCCATGCTTTTGTTTGGTTTCCTTCACAAACCTATGCCCTCTTCACATGGGGGCGCCTTTCACTCTTACCACATTGGTCTATGCATGATGGAACACCCTAGATGCATGCATGGTAGTGAATGAATGTGTTGCGATCGAGTCCTTTCTCAGGCTTCCACAGCCACACAAAAGACTTGCATCATGGATCTCTCTCACTGTTCTGTAACGCGCCTTCTGCTCTGCTTCGATTGGGAGAGAGACAAAGGGGAGGCATTGCGTGCGCGAGGCTGGTGTACAGATTACAAGCCATGTTCTTCTGATAAGAATGTGGATGCCACTTGCACGAGGGTGGCATTGCCAAAATGAGCAAAAAGGGTCAAGGCGCGCTGCAGATTTTTTTTTTTTTTGCCCCTGTTGTCCTCCGCCTTCTGCTGCTTGCACGGAAATGTTTGTTGTTTCAGCTCTGAATTATTCTAGTTTCTCATACGAAACATTTGCCCGTGAGGCTATGAATTCTTTAAAAGAAAATTAACGATAAAGATAACGAAGCACAATCTTTCAGCCAGAGGCAAATAGATACTAGTACTCCAGTACGCAGAGATACACTGCACTCACTGCAAACTGCAAGATCGGTAGCGGGTAGTAGTAGTATGTATGTATGACGCATGGATCCAGTTCAGAGCTGAGAGATACCCTCCTGCCTCCTTGGTCCCTGCCACTGCGAATCCTGCGCGCTGAACAGAGACGATCGCGAGGCACACGAACAAGCACGCCGGTCCAAGGGCGTCAGCACGGATATACAAGCATGGCCGAGCCCGCAGAACCGTACCGCGCCGGACCGCCGGTTGCCCCTCCTCTGTCCGGGGACGAAAAATAAAAACAAACACGGCCCTTTGTTGCGGCGGATGCAGCGGCGACGCAGACCAAATGCTACGCATGCATCGCCGCACCGGGTTGGAAGTGGAACTGGGAGTGTGATCTTCCCCCGGAAAATCGCTCGGCAATGGAGATGTTTGGATCTCCGAGTGCTACAGCAAAATGATCGTAGAGAACTGCAGTTCCTTCGCCCAATGCAATGCAAGTTCTTGTTCTTCCCTGGAGCGTTTGGACCCGTTTGTCTGTTTGAATCGCATTGACGACGGCGCATCTTCTCTCCATAAGTTCTCTACCCTATGGTCAGTCAGAAGGAGGCGGACGATTGTCCGCTGGGTTATGTGGTAGATCACTGAGACTTTGGGGTGAACCGTCTCGTCTTAACGATCACATCACTAGTCTTGAGCCCTTCAACGTCAGTCAGTCAGTGTAATCAATTTCGTATCACCTGCGGCCTGTACCGGGACGTGGTGACCGTGTGGTCAGTGACACGATCCGCTCCACAGCCTGTCGAGCTTCTTTCTTCGGTCTTCGCCAGAAGAAATGGAGCTCGTTTTTATAATGCTACTAGCTGTCACATGGACACGTGGGCATTAACGAATTGCTGTTGAGTATACTCGGTAGAAGCATGTAGTACGCCACAAATCACAATTCTTGGATTCCAGTGTATCCACACACAGCCACAGACACAGACACAGATAAACATACACATGCAACTGATCAGCCGATAAGGTGCATCAAATTCACATTTCGCTCGGCCCACAAGAGTTCACAACACCACCAGCGTGTTGCCGCGGAGAGTTCTAGATGAGCTGAGATCCCAAAGCACGCGCCTATCCTCAGTCCTCACTCTTCCGGCGACGGGCATACATGTCATTTGGCACAGGACCTGGTCCCATGCACCCCCCAGGCTCGCACAGTCGCAGAAGCGTGCCACCATGATACCACGAACGACTGACTCCCAGGCGTGTGAGGCACAGAGACAGGGGGGCGTCTTTTTTGTTTTATGGCCCATTTTGCGAAAGAAGTTCACAAATGGACCCTTGACAGAAAGATTTGCAAAAATGGAACCTGATCTCGGCGCCAAAGATCATGGCGCCGAGGTAACACGTCTCGGCGCCATGACCTTTGGCGCCGAGGTCCATCCCCGTGACATCACGTTTGGCAGACGTGGCGCTGACATGGCGTCTGGAGCTCGGCGCCGTAGTTTACGGCGCCGAGCTCGGCGCCGTAGCTTTTGGCGCCGAGCTTCGTGGCCTTTGGCGCTAAGACGGATGGATGCGAAATTTTTTTCTGATCAAAAAACATATATAATTTGTCCAAATCGGAGTTCGTATGTGAAAATTATGACTATTTAAAGAATGGACTGCGAACTAGCGAAGTATTTTTCAAACAGTCGTAATTTTCACATACGAACTCCGATTTGGACAAATTATATATGTTTTTTGATCAGAAAAAAATTTCGCATCCATCTATTGTGGTGTCAAAGGCCACGGAGCTCGGCGCCAAAGGCTATGGCGCCGAGCTCGGCGCCGTAGACTACGGCGCCGAGCTCCAGACGCCATGTCAGCGCCACGTCTGCCAAACGTGATGTCACGGGGATGGACCTCGGCGCCAAAGGTCATGGCGCCGAGATGTGTTACCTCGGCGCCGTGATCTTTGGCGCCGAGGTCAGGGTCCATTTTTGCAAATCTTTCCGTCAAGGGTCCATTTAGAGCACCCACAGTGTAGTAAAAAAGCGATGCCCCGTTTTACCAGGCATCGTTTTTGTCGAGGTTAGCACACTGCAAGGAGCGATGCTCGATGTGAAAATGCTGGCATCGGTGACTCTTCATTCCTCGGTGCTCGGTTGGTAAAAAAACTATTTCGGTATAGTAGGTGCAGTAGCGCGTAGTTGATTGTCTTCAGCTCTATCACATGTGTGGGCAGGGATTTACTTATCTGGTGTTATTTTATTGACTATTTGGGTCCCACAGTCGATGCTCCTACGCTGCAGGCTGCAGAGGCTGATGCCCAAATACCTGTCACGGGGTTTGATTTTTCTGGGCATCGATGCCCACACTGTGGGTGCCCTTATGAACTTGTTTTCCAAAACGGGCTAGAAAATAAAAAAGACGGGACAGGGGGGCATCGGTTTGGCGCGACTCGTATCGCATCGCATCTATCGGGACGTCATGACGGGCGGCGGCGTCCTGGTAAAAACCCGAGACGGGGCGACCGGCAAGGCGTTGTTGACCACTGTTCTCCAGCGGACGGGACGGGACAGCCTAAGTCAAAACGGGATGCGGGTACGGGGTAACGGCGCCCCGTTTTCCTCCGGCCAGGTTACACCATCGCGCCCCGGGCTCCCGGCCCGCTGCAATAAGTTCCAATCGTTGTTAGGCGGTGTTTAGTTCTACGACGAAAAGATTTTGAAAGTAAATCTTTTCACATTTAAAGTATTAAACATAAACTAATTTAAAAAGTAATTGTAGATTACGTCCGGAATTCGCGAGACGAATCTAACGAACCTAACTAATATATCACTAGCACATGTTACTGTAGCATTACTGTAGCAATTTAGTGTCTAATCACGGTCTAATTAGACTCATTGGATTCGTCTCGCAAATTCTAGTCCATCTATATAATGCGATTTATTTTTTACCTACATTTAGTACGCTATACATTTGTCTAAACATTCATTTTGGATTTTGGATCTTGTCCTAACATACAAGTCGCAACTAATGTCAAAAACATCCATGTGACTTGAGCTCATACATTTTTAAACTGAAAGTTTCATTCCTATATTCAAAGGTTCCTACTCATTTGCACGTACGCGACGATCGCGAAAGAAAACAACAAACTCTTTTGTCATGAGATTGATAAACACCATACACGAAAAACTCTTGAGTTATATATAGTTTTGAAAGCCGTTTCTGATGTATTCAATGAGTGAGCATTTATTTTAATAATTACTTAGAATACATTTAGCGACTGCGGTCCGTGGTCGGTGTGACTTGTGAGAGCATAGGCTGGCACGATACTAGGTGTTATCTTACCGTTACTTTCTGTTTTGAAGTGTGAGAACCAACAAGGAAGGAACCTATCATAGTTGTACAATATAAACCTATTATTAATCCTTAATGATCTACTGAATCGTTGAGGCTACAGCACCCAATACGAGATTAATGGTACAAAATATCGTCGCAAACAAAATACACGATGCAGCTAGAAGAAGACAAAATGCGTGAGGTGTGTAACAATTGAACAACAACGGAACCGTAGCACTGGTCTCGAATTAAAGCCGGGCAACACAACAGCAAAAGCAATACAATACATTTCGTTTTTTTTTTCTAAGTGGAGGAACCAGATCAAGCGTAATTTGACAATAATAAGGTTCTTTAGCAGCAGCATCATTTTAACCAAAGATGTCCAGTTTCTTACGTGTTGGATCTCTGAGCTGTCAAAGACGCATGGAGCCAACAGGGGTTGCGCGAGGTCCAATTTGACCTCGCTGCCAGGTGGGGCCCAGCAGCAGGCTTTCTTCTACCCCCTGCCTCTGCCTCCTCCTCTCTTCATCCTCCCGATCTTTACAAAAAGAACCCCGAACCCCCACCTTTTGGTACCATTGTCCCCGCGCCCCTTGCTATTAAAGGCCGTCTCCCAACCAGACAGAGCTAGTACTACTAGCACTGCGCCGCAGCAATGGTGGCTTCCCCCGCCGCATAAATCCCACCACTCGCGCTTCTCGTCGTGTTCCTCGGACCTCGGCTGGGCTTCCTCCTTCCCTCACCTCGCGCGGGCGCGGGTGCGGGCGCCGCCCTGGACATGGCGACGGGGGAGTGGGAGCTACGGGAGGAGGACGCCTTCGAGTACGAGTTCGACCTCGAGAACCCCTTCACCAGCCCCGACGACGAGCCGATCGCCAGCCTCCTCGACGCCGAGGCCCACCACGCGCCCTCCGTCTCCGCCGCGGCCTCCGCCGCCCGCCGCGACGCCGCCGCCTTCATCTCCCAGGTACGGGGCCCCCACGCGCGCCGCCGCATTCGCCCTTGCTGCTCTCTGCCTCTCCCTGATTCCTACTCTGGAGTTCCCGCTGTTTCCTAATCCGATCGGCCTCGATCGGTGTTGTTCAGGTGCGGTTCGGCGGGGAGCTCGCTGGGCACCCGCGCGTCGCCTACCTCGCGCTCAACTACGTGGATCGCTTCCTCTCCAAGCGCCAGTTGCCTGTAAGAAGAACTCGCGAGAGACTGGCGTCCTTTCTCCTAAGATTTATCCGAGAATTCGGCCTGATCTGATATCCCCTTTTGTTCCATGTGGTGTGAGGAGCAGCCCTGGGCGCCGCGGCTGCTCGCCATCAGCTGCCTCTCCCTCGCCGCCAAGATGCAGCGCGTCGCAGCCTTCTCCATCGCGGACATCCAGGTACTCGATTTGCTGTTTATTGATTGCGATTTGGCGAGCGATTGCTCTGGAGACCACTGCTTGATTTGCGGTGCCTATGTGTTGTGGTTGGCTCCGGGTTGCAGGGGGACGTCGAGTCCCCGTTCGACGCGGCGAACGTCCGGCGCATGGAGGGCACGGTGCTGGACACGCTGGACTGGCGCGTACGCTCCGTCACGCCGCTCGCCTTCCTCGGCTTCTTCCTCTCCGCGTGCTACCCGCAGCCCCGGCAACCGCTACAGCTCGCCGCCGTCAAGGCGCGCGCCATCGACATCCTCCTCCTCGCCCAGCCCGGTACGTGTGCCGCCCACGCTCTCCCGCGTCAATGCCATGCTATTGCATCCAGGATTAAGAGGAATCCCCAAACATTGCCCCCTTCTGCTCTACTGAACTCACATGTTGCTCTGCCTTTTGCAGAGGTCAAGATGGCGGAGTTCTCGCCCTCCGTGGCGGCCGCCGCAGCTCTGCTCGCCGCCGCCGGAGAGGTCACCGCAGCGAACCTCCCCGAGTTCCAAGCCGGCGTCGCGGCCTGCCCCTTTGTAAATAGCGTGAGCATAATTTTGTAAAGCATCAGATTATTTCCCACTTAGGCCATTTTAATCCCCACTAATCCACGTAACTAATCCTGCCACGTCAAACGCTCCCCAGAGTCCGGATCCTTTTGGACTTGGCGGCTTCTGGCATTCCAGTTATTTACCGCTGTTCATCTTTCTTTAAACTGTTTTCCTCGGGGAATGGGCCTGACGGGGGCAATTGACCGTCCAGTAAAATCTTGTTGTTTTCTCACTTGTGGAATTAACAATGTGATCACCGTAAATTATCTCAAGATTTGGACAAATTACTGCCGGGCCCGTCATGATTACTCAAAATCGCGAGATCTGCAGGAACAGATGCTTTCGTGCTAACTATTGTCGTGTTTCTCTTGAGCAGGACAAGCTGCGAGAGTGCGGTGAGGTGCTGGTGGCGGCGTGCGGCGTCGGGCCAAGGCGGGCCACGGCGAGCGTGGACACGCCGGTGACGGTGCTCGGTCACCACCGCAGTGCCAGCTCCGCCTCCGAGAGCGACTGGACCGTTGGATCCCCGGCCAACGGCGGCGGCAGCGACGCGAAGAAGCGCTGCATGGGCCCACCATCGCAGTGGGGGTAGGCGCCTGACCGAGTCAATCGAGGGGGCATGCCACAGCTGGATGGTGGAGTTGGAAATTACTCTTGCCGCTGCCCCTTTTCCGTTTTTTTCACCCTTTTTCTTTTCAATTCTTTTCTTCTACTTTAATCCTCTCGAGGTAAAGTGGTGGGGATGGATAGAATTCGTGATGCTGGTGTCTGTCATTTAGTAGCTCTTTTTTGCTAGTTTGTCTTTTTTTGGGAGCCTAGTTATGGTAATTTTTGCGGCAGTGGTCTGGAAGGTGAGGATGGTGGATGAACATATTTGGGATGCGAGGGGGGGAATGATGTGAAATGGCGGAAAATAAAACCAGAAGGCATGTTGCTTGTCACTCCTATTTGATCGCCTTTTTGCGTTTGCTTTCCATGATTTTTCATCATGTGGTCGGATTTTTGTCATGATTTTTCTACTTTTTCATTGCTACCATTGTTTTTGGTATTTTCTGCATACTGTATTTTCGTTCCTTGTAGTACTCCCTTTCACATGTTTTGGATGTTTTCGAAAAGAAATGCCCAGAAAACAAAAGGGCAGTGGTCAACGGGGCCACGGCGATGCCAGGAGTGCGACGTGTCAGGGCAGTGGGGCGCAGCCTTGTACTTTGGTCCCTTTTTCAGGCTGGCACAGTGGCACTGGCAAGCCGCTGGATACGTGCCACCTGGGCGTGAGGCCGCCTCGGCGCATCGCTGCCCTCGCTCGAGCGTGTGTCCTGGGCTCCTGGCTCCTCTCTCCCTGGGCGCGGCTGGGCCCGGGCTCGTGGCCCCGTGGGCTCCCGCCTCGTGCATGCGGCCTGCATGGTGCTGTACACGCCCTCACCTCACGTCCATACGTGGGGCGCAGCGTATGAATACGTATACCGTATACGCTTGCGTACTGGTGCTTTTTTATGGTTGCTGATGCACTCTGAACGAACCACATGACTGCGGCGGTGGAAAACATCCCTGCTGCGTGGGCCTAGCTGGGTAGTTGGTTTGCTCGTCGGAAGGTGTTGGGTCCACGGTGAATTGATTTCACGTATGCAAAAGTCGGAAGGAGTGGAGTATCATCTGCTTTCGAACTCCTCTGCTATGAAGTTTACACTGTAGCGCACAAGGAGACACAGAAAACGTCGAGACCACCAGGGTGTTTTGAGGGGAAAAAAGGGTAAATTAGCACAAACCTCATGGCTCTAGGTGATTAATTTAGATCCCGTGATAGATGATGATATCAAAAAACTACAGTACACGCGTTCCATGTGAAATGTGTGAGGCAGAGTGCACATAGGAAACGGATTCTCTGAATTAATGCCAAATTCCTTTCAGTCCAGACACATACTATATACTTATATTGTAAATGCATTCAATTGAGCGTCGACAAATGGCGTTATAAAGGGCTAACCGTTTCCCTGTTCCAGGTCAGTACAAGATACCGATGCCACAATATGCTAAGAAGACAAGACGGTCAGTATTGCTGTACTGTAGTAGTGTACAAACCGCAAAGCCTCCTTCAACGTCGCTTCTTGCCTTCCCCTTTTGACGAGACTATAGTGCTCCTTGATGAACATACGCCCCCCTTGTGCAGTTGGGCATGCAGTTGTGTGTGACACCATGAGTGCAAGACGCAGTGTGCTACATGCATGCGTATGGCGCTATATGCCCGTAGCTTTTCTAGCCAGCATGCCCCTCTTTTCCGATCGGTCCGCCCGAAATGTCGTAGCATTGTTGACGCGCGGGGGCAGGGTCACTCCGGCAGTCCGGCCACACTCGAGTGCCATCCATTGCGCTTGCCGCCGGCATGCCTGCTCGATCTCACGCATGTTCTTCAATTCAATCTTCCCCTGCTAGCTGCCGGTGGTGTGTGCCCGGCCGGAACAAACCGACCGATCGATTGGTCGACTACAACTTATGCCGATACGTGACATAACTTGCGAGTTGTGTAGGGCGAGCAGTCTAGGCTCTAGACCTGAAACGTCGAATTGGAGCTAGCTACGACCTAGAATGTGCAATCAATAAGTCCTCTTCGATCGATCGGTCTCGAGCTATCCTTGCAATGCTGTTACACGCCAAGCTGCGAACAGGGGAAGATGGATGCATGCATGACCGACAGCCAGGTAGGCAGTAGCTAGTCGTCAAAATTTTGGTCCCGAACCTGGGTTGACTATTGAACAGCAGGAGCCAGCAGCAGGTGACATGGTGAGCAGTCTGGAATCTGGAGTGGATCGGACTGAGCCAGGAGATGGGTCGATGATAAAGGGAACCAACGCCGATGGATCGTGATCAAATCGCCTGCCAAAAGGCTGGGCTTACCTAAAAGGGGCCTGGCGAGACTTTAGAGCCACCGTTACGTACAGGGGATCAATTCAATGCCGGAATCATCAATGTAAATGTCGCCATTAACCATGCATGGCTAGCTAGCTAGCGCCTGCCCTGCCCCCAGACAGTCCATATCATCTCTGCTCTTGGGAGTTCTATTGCAGCGTCTCCATGATTTAGTTTTACCATTAGAGGGTCGTCGTACGTCGTCGATCATTGAGCTGGACGAAGAGCCTGGCCAATAACATTGGCAGAGCGCCATGAGACGGACTGGCCTGATCGTTTCGTATTATCACTGTATCAGTATCCGCCGGAGGGGACGACTCCTCCGGTGCATGGTGGTAGGCTGGTAGCCGATCGACTACTAGCTGCTGGCGAGATGCCATGTGCCTGGTGCCATGGCATGCATGGCATGGCACGCGGTACGTCGTCGCTTGGTTCCGTGCCCGCGGCGGCAGAGCGCACGCATAGCCTACGCCGCTACAGGGGCAGCGCGGGTCGAGCACACAGCAGAGCATTGCAGCGACGGAGGACGACGCAGACAAAGGGCTCGCGCGCGCATGTGTCGATCGGCCACCGCGTCCCGCGCGCGGGCGCGCACAGGAGTAGCGCGGCAGACGAGACGACTGGAGGCCTGGAGCCATGGCTAGCACTCGCACAGGAGTGGCAGGCAGGCCAGTGAATCCCAGCATCGGCAGTTGGACGCCCTGTGTTGCTGCAATGCTGCGCACCTGCCCCGCCAAGCTTGCTGCCGCGCGCGCGCAACGTGCGCCTTTTTCTGATTTGATTTCCTCCCAGCTAGGCCGCTCCGCGTGTCTTGGCTTTTTCCGGCCGGTCGCGCGCGCCCTTCCACGCCGCGCCGTCGTCGCGTACTCGTGCCCACCAGACCACGCACCCACCGCACCTGCTCAGCTCCTCCCCGATCCCCATGGCTGATCATCGCCTGATCCGTTGTGATCGAGCTGTGCGACAAGCCACGGCAGGCAGGCCGGCAGCCGGCAGGCCGAGTCGTTATAATTATGTACCTCGTACGTAGCGTACACTACCCCTGCTCCTACGTGCGCTGTACGCCCCGGGGCCCAAACCAAGGCAATACGTATACGTACAAGACCCTGTTCCGAGATCCATGCATGGTCCACGGACCACGAGTCCACAGCGGCGTACGCGCGCGCGTGGTACTGCGCTGCTGGCAGCACGCTCTTGCGTGCGTGGCCATGTCCCTTGGGCATGCCGCAGCAGGCGCGTCGTCACGAGCTGACGACGCGAGCGGATCAGACGCCCATCTTCCCGTCCGGCGGACGGACGGATGTGTCGCGAACGGTGCCAGATCTGCCGTGCGATACGTACATTGGAGGGAGAGCGTGTTCCTCGAGGACGGCCCAGAGGCCGGCCGGAGGACCACGTCGCACGGCGCCGGACCCGGAGCGGCGGGACAGCGGACATCCCCTGGACCCCGGCCCGTCGCTCGATCCGCCGCTACCTGCCACCCCGATCCGCTGACCCTGCGCCTGCGCGCAACTGCACGCGTACGTACGCCCGGCGCGGGCTCATGTCGCGTCCCGTCGTGCCTGCCTGGCATGTGCAGGCCCCCGCTGCGTCGGCCGAATGGAGCGCTGCCGCGCCCTGCTGGCGCCCGGGCGTTCCGGGCTTCCGGCCGGCCGACGGACGACACGCGGTTTCATGAGCCGTGAATGCGATGAGTCCGCCGGTCGGTTCCCGCCGCGCAGAGATCATCCTCATGTTGCGCGTACCGTCGGCCAGCCACCGTACCGTATCGTACCAGTTACATGGTCGTCGGGGCGCTTAGCTTGCCGGCATTGGCGTCGGCGAAGCTCTTCTTCGAGGAAACAAAACACAGTACTCTCTCCATACTCACAATAGATGATGTTTTGGACAAGATTGTGCATACCAAGGAGTCATTAAATAGGGTGTATTTTTCCTGTTTGCCCTTATTAAATAGAGCTGCGGTTACTTTTAGTCACCATCCCAATGCAGTGCAAGTGGTTAGCGCGCCAAGTCTCGAGGCAAGAGGTCCCAGGTTCGATCTCTCGTAGCGCCTTTTTTGTTTTCACGTGAATTTGCATGGCGCTGGTCCGCTTGGGCGGTCGCTGGCGCACGTTTTTTTCGGTGGCTCTCGTTTTTTGGTCGCGCTCGGTGGCGCTCATTTTTCGGTCGCGCTCGTTTTTTGTACACGCGCGTTTCCCTTACGCTCTTTTTTTCGGTGGCCATCGTTTCTCCCCTGGCACGAGACGGTTCGTTTCCTTCGGTACTTAGAGGGGCGCGCGCGATTAAATGAAACGCAAGGGGAGACGCGCGCCTGGATGGGAGCCGAGGCGCTAGGACGAGAGCCGAGGTGCAGTTAAGGAAGGGCAAACAAGTCCAATTTGAATCCGATTCCACAGAACTTCATCTATTGTGAAAACACAGCAACGGCTAGAACTTCATCTATTGTGAGTATGGAGGGAGTATATTTTTAGGCATAACCGGCCACATAAACAATACTGCGAGGAGAAGCATGGAGTGTTTAACACTCGCGACTGACCGTATTTTATCATTGAAACATAAACGATCTGAATGGCTTATCACAAAAATAAACTCGTACGGTAAGCAAAGTATTAGCATAGTGTACATTTTCAGAAATTTAGGCATTAAGCTGTTAGACAGCCCGACCTTTTGATTGGTTTGCCGTAGCATTAATCAATTGCCATCAAATATATTTGGAAAAAAGTCCATTTGGCAGCAACAAGACTTATTAATTCTACAAAAAAATGTTGTGCTAGCTAATAATGAGTATAATGCAACACTAATTAACTTCTTGTGATAATAGTTCATATGACAAAAAAGAAACGCCATACAAACCTTGTAGCACGATACTACTCCCTCCGTTCCAAAATATAAGTCATTCCAATTTTTTTAGAGAGTCAAACTATTTTATCTTTGATCAAAATTTATACGACAAATGAAGCATGAGGAGTCCAATTTTTTGTAGTGCGTATATGACAACCCTTATACTTTTCTAGGACCACAAGTTAAAGTGATTAAGTGAACCATTTTTGTCAAGACTTCATACACGTCGCACCATATGAGTGGGGCTGTCATCCTAGGAATACGTACACAATAGCAAAAGCAACAACTGAACAAGAACCCCACTATACGGCTAGTAATGAATGTAAAAACAAACAAACATTTGCTTGTTTATCCCTCCTTTACGCTAAAGATCTGAACTGCTGATTGTAAACTACACGGTCAAATATGGCCAAGCAGAATCCCCACTAGGTGAGGTCAATATGAATGTCTTGACACCGTTAACTACACTTCGATCCCTGGAAAAACTATGCATTAGCCGGGATGGCGTGACCACCACCTTTGCATGCTTGCATGGCCCTTGCACGGCGCTTTATGACTTGGTAGCATGAGACCTTTGCTTTCTCCAACCTCCTCTTCTTTAATCCACTACTCTCCCTAGCTCCCCTTAGGATGGCACCATCATGAGTGGTGAGCCCCAAAAGCAGGGTTCATATACTACTACAAGCAAAAGGCAGCTTGTGTCGAGTCGACGCTATGCTTTTCTGGGCAACGGGTTGGAGTGGACATGATGGAGTATGGGGGTGTGTAGACGTGTAGTCACTGATAATTCACAAAAGTTGATGAGACGCCTACACAATAGAGTCCTGTATATGGTACCATCTTCTTCAATTCAAAGATGATCATCAGATATTGCCATTGTTCTGTATATCTTGTCACCTTGTCTGTGGACATGTTTCTCTGTCTGGTAGCTGCTAATCTATTTACCAATCTTGGTATACGATAGATTTGATCCATCTCGTTTGATCTCTGCCACAGGGTAGATATACCCCAGTGTGATGCATCCAAGAACATAGGATGCCCAAATCTACAAATAAAATAAAACAGCGTACAGGCAAAGCAAGCTTGACAGCCCAACTTCTAAGCCGTACGTGCTTTGTTTACAGCCTACACGACGCTACATGCTCAGCGCAAGTGCCGTCAAAAGCAGTACAAAACTTTAGGCTTGGTTTACTCTTTCTCGTCTCTGACTTCGAAATGAAACTGAGAGGAAAACGAAGGCGAGGTGCGCCAGCGTCCAGCCAAGTCCAAGGCCGGCAGCGAGTGAGGCTGACACACACACAGTCGAACACCGGTAGACTCACGGTCGCAGAAAAGAGTTTGGCCAGCTTCCAAGGACTTTGGGAACCCAACGGCAACCAAACCCAAACCCCGGCCCGTCACGGACTCACCCGGTCTGTTTGACTCAGTCACGGCCTCCCGGTCTGTTTTTGTCAGCACTTGCGGCGGTAGCAAAAGATTATTACGATCGATGATGGACTAAGAGATACCCCTAGTAGTATTATAGCACGTACACTATCAGTACGTGTTGAGTATTGCTATTTGTTTCTCGACTCGAGACACTGTAACCACCAAGTGTTACTATGTCTAGTACATGACTGCAGTAGATCGATATTTGCAAAACAAATGGCTCACATGTACTGCTGCCCTCTGCTGGTCATCCAGTGGCACTGTGGCAGTGCCGGGCGCCGGACCGGACGGCGAACCTTTGGTCACCTCTTCATCCAGTGGCAACTCGATCGCCAGATCGGCAGGTAGTGCAGGAGTGTTGTTAGTTATAGCAGAGACTCTCCTATCCGTTGCTGTGGCTGTGTGGCCTGGCACCGTACAAAGATCGTTTTGTACGTGTGCTGGATTCTGCCTGCCCGGCAGCGGCAGGCGGCAGTAAATCCGTCGCGTTGTTTCACCGCATGCATCTGAGACGGCCGGGACCCGACGACGACGGAGGGAGCCGACCTGAAATCGCGCACAGATCTGTTCCGTCACGACGTCGCGGGCGGGAGGCCACGCCACGTACGCCACGCTCGCTCTCGCTCGCTCGCTCGACCTCATCACGAGGCGGCGCCACCAGCACCAGGTGCGTACGCGTAACGTACGTGCGGGTAAGGGGAGCCCCCCTGCTGCTCCTGCGCCCACGACTCGTACGCGCTCGGTGGTGGCCAACTACAATACCAGCGATCGGCGCGCGAGTGCGGCCAGGCCCTGTTCTTTCAATAGCTGTGGGACAACGTGCGTGCATGCGCGCGGCCGCGGCTCCTGCCTGTGCGCCCCAACGCTAGATCGGCCAGTCAGAAATATCAATTTTTGCAGCTCCCCATCGGCCAGGTGCCGCACCTCGTGAGCGGCAAAGGGTCCTTGAAGATAATTCATCCTACTGTTTTTCATGCGGGCATGTGGCCACACAGCTGCTCAACGCCAGCATTCGGTATGTGGTGATGAACTACTCTGCCCCGTACTTCGCTACGGGGAAGATGGTGTGGATCGAAGGGCAAGACCTTTGGTCCTTGGAACAGTGCCAGGGTGGCCTTTCCATGACGCAGTGCCAGAGCAGTCTCTATGACATGCTGGAAACGTGGCTTGTGGAACCCGTCTTTAAAGATTCTACGATCGACGTTCAGATTCTACGATGGAGAACCGCACGTATTACTGGACAAGAATGACGTTGTGGCCCCTCCTGCTCCACCGACCTCCTTGCTGGAGATTGTGCCAAGACCGACCCCTTTATCAGGTATTCCTACTAGTTCTGAAGTTCTGAGTTCCCCTGATTCCCTCGGCTATTTTTCTAGATTATCATCAAACACAACAAAACCATGGACGGAAGCCGAATGTACTGACGATCCTTTTGGAGGTAATCGGAGTGGTAGTTAGCACCGTCGTCGTGATCTTGCTGATCCTTTGCTACCAGCGTCACAGTTTATTTGACTCCATATTCATTTGCTTCATCACTTTTTCATTCTGCTTGTATTTGGATAGTTAAGGTGTGGTTAAAAGTAGAGGCAGATGCACGATATGTCTTTTTTTTTGGGGGGTGGGGGGAGGGCTTGTGCCCCCTACCTCCAGGCTAGATCCTTCCCTGGTCAGAAATTAGAAATCTCAATTATTACAGGTTATTCCCACCTGACAAGCGGTACCGAACGTTATGCTCGTTTAGGTAGCCATCTCCCTCTTCCTAACCCAACTCTGTGTTGTGCAACCATCGTCGCAGCCGCCGGCCTACTACTTAGGACTGCGACATGGTGTACGACAACTACAACATCGGCAGCGCCTACGACAACAATACCCAACAATTGATCTTGATATTGAGATCGGATGCCTCTACGTCTCTGGACAAGTACGCGTCCGGCTTCATCAGCGCAGGTGTGGACATCATTTACGATGTCCTTTACAGCCTTGTCGACATGAGCCCGGACGATTGCCTCGCCTGCACTGCGCCCTGCGGCCACGACGTGCGTGTAGTCTCATCCCCAGCCACACCTGGGATGCCACGACCGGGTATGACTAAACCTACGTGCACATCTCGCCGGCGGACTTCCGCAACACGGCCAACACCACCATCAACCTGGTGTCAGACCTCGTGGGCGGCGAAGGGTCCTGAAAGTGAATCATTCGTCCTACTGCCTTCATGCTGCCACACAACCGCTAGACGTTAGCATTCAATACGTGTTGATGAAGTACTCTGCCCCGTACTTCGCTACAGGGAGGATGGCGTGGATCGAAGGGCAAGACTGTTGATCGATGGCACAATGCCAGGGCGGCCTGTCCATTGCGTAGTGCCAGAGGTGTCTGTATGACATGCTGAAAACGTGGCTGGCGAAACTCGTCTTTCAAGACGGCTACAACGACGATAATATGTTGGGCATGAGTTGTAGCCTTATGGTCGCATCGGCGTTCAGATTCTATGATTGGAGGGGAGGGGCGCTTGTGCCCGCTGCCTCCACGCTAGATCCGCCCCTAGTTGGAAGTTAGAAATATCAAAATTTTCAGTTACGAACGTTGTCTCCACCTGTCAAGCGATACCGAAGCTGCATCTCTACTTCCCATCTACTACGTCTTTTCGGCTAGTTGCAGTAATGCTGGTTATCCTTCAGTCCGCAGTATAATGCTACATGTAATGTCTAGTAATCCAATTAGATGTTAATCTCAGGCATATTCTAGGAGTTTAGCTAGTTGAACACAGTTAACCTAGGCTTGAGCCGGTGTGGTCGCTTGAGTTATTTCTCAATGCTTAGGCGCTTAGCTGAAACGCCTCTCACGTTCTATTTGTTCTCATAGTCCAAAATCCAAACTGCTTATTTTGATTTGCACAGACGGGCCTGTGCTGTTGTAAACTTTCCCGTTTGGGACAGGGGCACCCAGAAGGCTAAAAGCCCAAACAAACTAATGATATAGTTGTTCTAAAACCAACTTCCGCCACCGTGAAAATAGAATCTAAGCTTAAAACCGAGGATTTTTGGATGCCCTAGTGTGTTCAGATTTGTAGCTCACTGCTGGAAAACTCGCTATCAGTGCTGGTCATAGGGCACGTTAGTGCCGGGCGTTGTGACCGGCATTAATTTGCCGGCACGAACGTGCAACACGTTAGTGCCAGGCGCTGTGACCGGCACTAACATGCGCAGGTTAGTGCCGGCCAGTGCCTTCGGCCGGCACTAAATCCCAGCCTGGGTCACAGTCCTTTTTCCCTCATTTTTCCTTTTACTGTTTTTTCTTTGTTTTCATCAATAATTGCACAAGAATCACAACCACACAACTTCACAATCACAACATCACAAAAATCATAGACATACATCTCACAATCTTTCAGTTACAATATGTCACAAAAATCACCCCTCAAAGAAGCAAATCTCACAAACTGTAAAAAAAAAAAATCTCTGCCGCCAGCGACCCCAAGCTCGCAGCCATGGCCGCCGCGGCAAGGGAGTCGCGCCCCGCCAGCCGCCGCAGGGAGCAGGCCGCCGCGCGCCGCCGGCCGCCGCAGGGAGCAGGCCGTCGCGACCCCGTAGGCCGCCGAGCTCCGCCAGCCGCCGCGAGACCCGGGCCCCCGCAGGGAGGAGTGACACACCGGCCGCCGCAGGGAGCAGGCCGTCGCGCCCGGCCGGCCGCCGTGACCCCGCCGGTCGCCGTGCTCCTGCAGGCCTCCGCGTGGCCGGCCGCCGAGCCCCCGCAGGAAGGCGCGACCCCGCCGGCCGCCGCGCCCCCTGCAGGTCGTCGCGCTCCCGCCAGCCGTCGCCGAGCCTCCCCGCGCCGCCGCAAGAGAACCTGCACTCGAGAGAGGGGAGCTGGAGAGAGTGGAAGAAAGAAGATAAGAAGGAAAGAGATAAGAAGAAGAATGGTTGGAGGAGAGGAGCCCGCGATGGCTAAGTACCCGTCACTGAAGGGAGGCAGCGCTGAATTTAGTACCGGCCTGTGCGCACAGCCGGCACTAAATTGGGCGAGGCTGAGTTAGTGCCGGCTGGTGTCTCTACCCGGCACTAACGTGCATTCCGGGTGGGTCCGGGTGGCACGTTAATGCCGGCTGAAGCCCCCAGCCGGCACTAACATGGCTTTTTGGCCACTGTTCTCTGGAGCCGGCACTAACGTACGACATTAGTGTCGGTTCCAGCTTGACCGGCACTAACGTGAATGCACCAATGTAGAGTTTTCCCGTAGTGGCTCGAACATGAATGCACTGCACAAATATAATCTGGCTCCAACTCGTCTACGAATCTTCACAGCTCTTCATTTGCTCTGCTTTCGCCGTCTTCTGTTTTCGCTGACGCATTGGCAAGCAGTAAAACACGGGCCGTCTGGTTTTTCTTTCTTGAATGAGCACGCGCTTGTTGGAGCCTGCCCGGCCCGTGTGCACAGCGGACCAACATTCACCGCCGCCGCGAACCACTGCCGCGCGACGCGACACGACCCGACCTACGCTGGGTGCCAAGAAGCTTGCGTGCGTACGTGCGCTGCGTTTTATGAGCTCCGCGACGACACCGCGCCGGTACGTAGCGGTAGAGCGGCACTAGGCTATAGCTAGGGGCCGTGCCGCAAGCTGTACAGCAGTAGTGTCTCTGTAGTCTGTACGCTGCATGCGTCCGTGCCAAAGCCCCCTTGTCTCTGGACTTTTACTAGAGCGCGCATTTCCGGTCGTTAACCTCTCCAATCCCCAACTCATCTTGCCGTGCGTTGTGCACTTACGCACTATGTACAGCAGGTACATCGATCTCTTGCTGCATCTGCCCCTGCCTTTCAGTACTCCAAGGCTCTGTCACTTGTAATCAGGCTACTTCCTCCCCTTTTTACTACGACAGATGAAGTAGATCGAGACACGACACATGCCGGTCAGAAAATTCTACGCTATGCATGAGGCCACCACGAACCCTTACATCGTACTAGGCGGAAATAATGCATGTACCAACTACAAAGATCTGAGCATCTTATTGATAATAGCGTTCCTATATGTGTCAAACTTATTCGGTACCCGCCGATCTGAAGACGCGCGTGCAGCACTGTACGTACTGCAGCTCGGCCACGGAACATGTCTGGAGGCAGGAGGCGCATCCATGTCGATGGCGACGCGTCACGGAACAGAGCACGTACGTCCATGCGGATGGGCCACTGTTGATCCAGGTGTGGTCGCGTAGAGATACGAGGACAAGGGAGCAATTGGCATTTTAGCCATTGTTCTCACCTTTACCTGAAAGATGCAGGGTTTTGTGGGGTTTCAGGCGCCCAAAGGCCTGCGACTCGGTGCTCTGCATCCTGACCTGCATGCACGTACGAACAGTGTCCTCTTTTGTGAATGGGAGGGAATGGGCTGGAATAAAATTGTTTAAGCCAAATTTGAAGCACAAGTATAGTTATTTACTTACACTACTGGAGGAATGTGTTTCCCAAACTCCCAAATGATGCCACCTTGTGTACGTTATACTATCGTTGAGTTGTGATGAACTTGATCAGCAATTTGTACCAGCGACCGTCCTAAGTGCCTAACCAGCGACAATATAGTAACATTGTTCAGTACTTTCTTTCATCTAAATTTGTACGAACTGGCCGTGTTAATTTTTGAAAGTACCGCATGCTTCTTGGATTCCTGCATCTACCTTTGAAAATGTCGTACGTGTAACATGTTAACAATGTGGCATCGCGAATCAGTAATGACGAAGCAGATACCCAGTGTGATGTTTTATTGCTATCGAATGAAACAAGACAGTTTGCAGGGTCCTGGATTAGTACTTGACATCAGCGTAACTGCTGATGAAGTGTGAGACACTGGACTCTGCACCGAAGCCACGAGCTGCCGTTGAAGTCAAACGCGCGCGGTCCGCGCTGCAGGTACACGAACATTGTCCAAACTCCAAATGAATGATGTTTTCATCATTGGGTTGTTATAAACAGATGAATATTAAGACCTGATTGATTAGCGTGCAAGTGAAACAGCAGACATAAAGTCATATAGTCACATAGAAACCAAGTGTTCGTGTCCCAAAGTGTACTTGATATGTTGATATGCTCGATTACAAGTGGCCGTGGCTAGGCTAACGATGCCAAGTACTTTCTCTGCACCTAGATTTGTACGTACAAACTATCCCGATAGTGTCTGAAGTACCGGCCGTTTAGTGGCGAGTCATAAGCTTTGATTACTTTCTCCTTGGATTCCTTTCTCTCTCTCTCTCTAAAAATGTTGCACTGGCAAGTACGCGCCAAGGGTCGAAATCTGTAGCGTGCCTCGTGTAGTAGCATGTCTTGTACCGGAACGAGGCAGGTTGCAGAGTTCCCGGCTTGTTTATTTGACATCAGTGTAACTACTGCTGATGAAGTGCCAGACTCCGTGCTCTGGAGCGTCGGCACGAGGTATTCGAAGTCAAATGGGATCGTACTGCACGCACGTACATGACCGGTGAGGCAGTTGCTATGGATTTTGGTCTGATGTGTTTGGGTACTGCACTCATGCTGTCACGCACGGACACGGAGCGGTGGAGGCGGGCTCAGTTGCTTTCTTTCCGAGATCAGATGGCAGGTGAAGCATGCAGATCTCGCAACAGGCGGGTACCATTCTGGCATTCTCTCATGACCCTTTTGTTAGAAAAAAAATACTAACACTTCATCTTCTGAAACAGCATTGGTAGCATTCGATTATTCACCATATGAGTAAGAAAAGAACAATGCAAGATCACTTGCAACTCCTGTTTGAGTGTTTATAACTTTATATACAGCATGACAGCATCAGAATAAGGAGCAAGTGATCACTGATCAGAGCTGCTGTTTGGGTGTCACGCAGCAGTTCTCCAGCAGAATGCAGTCTAGGGGCATGCCTGCAAGTGAGAGGGCAATCAAGGATTCCGTAGGAAGAGGTGTGCTGTGACGCCATTCTTCTGAACACGCCCGTCTGGAAATATGGCAGCACGCAGGACCTCCATCCAGTGCTCTCACCATGTGTTCCTCAAAAGTCTTATTAAGCCTCAAGGGATGTATATTTAGACCCTACCAATGTCTAAAATGGCATATAATTACAAAGAGTATTGTGTAGTTGCGAGCCTTAAACATTCCATGCTTATCCTTGTGTTATTGCTTCCTCTGTTTTTTCTGAAAAAAAATCATGAACTCGTTACAGCGCAGGCTATGTCAATGTGTGTGAGACAGCGAGTCGAAAGTTACAGTGTCTCCTTACACAGTAGTACTGCTACGAAACAACATGCCATGCATTATCACTTATCAGTGGTACCAAAGGAGACAGGTTTGCATAGTCCTGGCTTGCTTGACATCAGGGTAGCTGCTGATGAAGTGTGAGACTCTGATGGACCCTGGAACGGAGAGCACGAGTCACTGAGGTGAAATGCGGTCACACTGCACGTACATGAACAGCGAGGGCGGTTGGTTGATGCTTTCGTTACTGCAGTTATGCTCTTACACAGAGCAGATCAGGCTCGTTGCCTTTTTTAGTAGAGCATATCACCTCCAACTAGTACAAGCCAACAAGCTGGTTTCCCTTCTGTTTTCTCAGGACGAATAGCTCACTTATAATATTCAATGACCACAATATAATAATCTAATCGAAAACCTGAGCTGGTGGCGAAGACTTGCAAATATTCAGAGCCCTCGTTGTAAATGCACAGTCCAATTCCATTGCCTACTTTAATCAGCCATCTGTAGAGCAACCACGCTAGTGCATGCCTTGCACGTAGTGACTCGCACTCACAGAATACCGTGTGCTATTGCCTTGCGCATATTTGCAGCAATTCCGATCAGTATGGTTCCATTTTATCTCATGCGACCGTTCGTGGGTGCCATGAACCAAACCCGTGGATGGCAAGGACATAACAAAATGGATCATGCCGCGCACGCAAGAAAGCATACACTGTTTTGTTAGCTGAAAAATATCTCCACCAATCCACTGACCACGGATGATCATCTATCTATATATACAAAGTACATTTTGCACACACAGGATGGATTGAGAGCTAAATTAGCAACAAAACATTGTAGCCTTGACACAGCCAAAGAAGAGCCCACCAGCACGAGAGCTGCACCCACAGCCATGGCGAAGGCGGCGAAGTCCTGGTGGCCGGTCGCAGCAGCGGCGGTGCTGATGGTCGCCGCCGCCGTCTTCGCGTGCTTCGCTCCATGTGCCGCCGCGGCCGAGATGGCGCCGTCACCGTCACCGGACTCGGGAGCCGGCGGCGCTCCAAATGGCCAGCTCGACAAGGAGGTAGACGTGAGACTCAGGCTGCTGGACCTCAGGCAGACGGGCCTGGAGGACCTCACAGACAGCGAGCTCGTGGGGTTTCAGAAGTACATGGATCAGCTAGAAGTGAGTATCGGAGGAAAAGACTTCAGGTTCGAGAAGACGGTCTGGGACCTCAGCCCCAGAGAGCTCGGGTTCAGGCTAGGTGTCGTCGTTGCACAGGCGGCGCTTCAGTGCAACATCATAACCCGTGTTAGTGGCGATGATCCCTCGCGACCTCCCCCACAGATCCCGTTCTTCATTAGGGAGAAGCTCCGACTAAGCGGTATCAGGATCAAGATCATCCCTCGCCCCTAGGCATTGCCTTCAGGCCGGCATGGCCACAAAAGACCATATCTATGAATCTTATCTATCTTGCAAGTTTATCTAGAAAGAGAAGAAGAGAGATTTGTATTTTTTTTAATCGAGAGATTTTTACCTTTGACTGGTCTGTATGAAAGAAGAAATGTACCCTCTTACAATACCCTCCTGCACGACCTCATCAGTCCCTCCCTGTCCATTGGATTGTTTTCTTCTTTCACTTACTTTCTTGTCCATGAACCCTGTCTGTTCTCTTGTTTACAACTGTCACACCGTGGTTCTGTTTCGATGTCGTGCGCAGTAGCAGTTCTCCAGCAGTCCTCAAGTCAGGGCTCAGGGCTTGTTTACAAATGAGACAGCAATCAAGTCCTCCGTGTGAAGAAATCATAATCTGGATGCTTGTTGGCTGTTGTGACGCAATTCTTCTGAGCATGCCCGTCTGAAAACGATATTCCACATTTTTTGAACTATCAGATAGCGAGCCATTGATGACTGTCCGGCCGCTAAACTCTGTCAGGCTGACAGAAGCACTCATCCTGAAGCATGTACAATATAGGTCAAGCAAGAACAGATCCTATTTCTTCACTATATAGCGTCAATAATAGAAGCTGAAATGGTACTTTTGGTCACGTTCACTAACACATAAATAAGAAAAAAAAGTCAAATGTATCGTTTTCACCATTAACACCTACTATAACAAAACAGATGATAAGCTAACATTATATGAGTATGCAATTATTCAAGCTAAACCAGCCCAAGTACATGTGACAGTTCTTCAGATTTGACTATTTGGTACTGAACGGAACATCCAACATAATTTTAACTGCTTTTGTTCCAATAAACTCAAAACCATTTCTGAATATTACCTTGTTAAACAATATTCTGGAACTCTGTATGTTCACATGAAAGGATACTAGGTTGTGCTCAGCTCAGAATGGAAAAGATAATCTATAGGGGCTTGGGCTCCTCAGTAGAGTTCCTGCAGGATTTAAGAAGAATTAAGATATAAGCAAAGACACAATTGATCTGTCGTTTCCTGACTAATCCCATTTGTATTCTCAGAAAAAAAGGATGATCTATATTGCACAATTAAACAAAGACTAGAATGATATTACTGATTTGAGAGCATTCATCAAGTTCAACCCGACAGACAGATAAAATATCTCTCCAGATTTACATCAAAATATTTGGAAAAAAAGTGAGGATGCAGCATTACATCAAAATATTGGATTTTAAAAACAGCTCATCGAACTGCTCATATATGTATCACTGCCAGTAGCAAATTGTTAATCCCCCAACTAATGTTTCAAAAGATTGCTGTGGATTAGTTACCCTGCTCCGGTGAGATGTATAATTTTAGACGAAATCTCGTAAACAGAAGGATTTCTACTGCGAAATAGGTGGAGCACTTACAAATTCAATCGAAGAATTATAAGCCACAGCATATCACCTCCAACGACAAGCCAACAAGCTGTTTTCCCTTGTGTTTTCTCAAGACAGATGGCCTTTCTTTAGCATTCTCAAGACAGATATGGTCACTTAAGCACTAGTATATACTACATAATCTAATCAAGAATCTGAGCTGCACGCTCCTTGGTGGCGAAGACTTGCAAATATTCAGAGCCCTCGTTGCAAATGTGCAGTCCAGTTCCATTGACTATCATTAGCCATCTGTACAGCAACCGTGTGCTATTCTCTTGCACATATTTGCAGCAAGCCAGCAATTCATATCAGTTCGTGCGTGTCCTTGACTTCTTATAGCTGTCGTTAGTTCCATGTGTCTCATGCGACCGTTCGTGCTTCGTGGGTGCCATGAACCAAATCCGTGGATTCCAAGGACATAATAAAATGGATCATGCCGCGCACGCAACAAAGTGTGCTCTGTTTAGTTAGCCAATAAACATCTCCAGCAATCGTCAAGTCATTGAGCAGGGATGGATTGAGAGCCAAATTAGCAACAAAATTCAGCAGCCGTGACACAGTTAAAGGAGAGCCCACCAGCGCGAGAGCTCGCTTCACCCACACCCATGGCTCCGGTGGCGGTGCTGATGGTCGCCGCCATCTTCGCGTGCTTCGGTCCATGCACCGCGGCCGCCAAGATGGCGCCGTCACCGTCACCGGACTCAGCTCCAAGTGTCCAGCTCGACGAGGAGACGAGCCTGAGCCTCAGGCTGCTGGACCTCAGAGGGATAGACCTGAACCTCACAGAGAGCGAGCTAGTGGGGCTTCAGAAGTATATGGATCGGCTAGAAGTGAGCATCGGAGGTGGCTTCAGGTTCGAGAAGACGGCATGGGAGCTCAGTCCCAGAGAGCTCGGGTTCAAGCTAGGTGTCATCTTTGCGCAGGCAGCGTTTCTGTGCACCATCACAACCCCTGCGAGTGGTGATCCTTCGCGACCTACTCCTCAGATCCCGTTATTCATTAGGGAGAAGCTCCACCTCCATTTAAGCGGCATCACGGTCACCCATCTCCCCTAGTCACTGCCTCCAGGCCGGCGTGGAGGCAATTGAAAGGCGAGTGGTAGCCCCGTGCCACAGGAGACCATTCATCTTGCAGGTCTATTTGTATAAAAGAGAGGAGAGATTTGTATCCTTTTTCTTAATCTGGAGATGTTTACCTTTGACTAGCCTGTATGGAAGAACAATTGTAAGAACATACCCTCTATATTACATCATGTTTTTGAAGTGCCCTCGTGCACGAGCATTCATCAGTCCTTCTCTGTCTAGTACTCTAGTGGACGGTTTTCTTCTTTCATTTACTTGTTCTTGAACAATGTCCTTTCTCTTGTTTACAACTGTCACACCACGGTTCTGTTTCCATGTCATGCTAGTTCTACAGCAGGCTCAAGTCGAGCTCAGGGTTTGTTTACAGGTGAGACAGAGCAATCAAGTACTCCGTGTGAAGAAATCATAATCTGGATGCTTGTTGGCTGTTGTGATGCCATTCTTCTGAACATGCCCATCTGAAAATATGGCAGCCACCTCCTGACCGAAACCATTCTCCTCCAGAGCTCTCAACTTTTGTTCCACATTTTCGAGCTATCACATAGCAATCCATTGATGGCTACCTGGCTGTCAAAATCTGTCAGGCCGAAACCAGCACTCATCCTGCAGTATGCACAATTAACAATTGGTCAGGAAAAAAACACATATTTTTCTTCACTATATAGCATCAATCGTATAAGCTGAAATGATACTTTTGGCCACTTTCACTAATGCATATATAAGGAAAATTCAAATGTATAGCTTTCTCTATTAACACCTAGTACTATAGCTAAACAGATGCTAGCTATTATTCAAGCTAAGCCAGGCCAAGCACAAGTGATAATTCTTCAGTTTTGACTATTCAGTACCGAAATGAACATCCCAACCAATTTTTTTTAGAGGAATACGTATAAGCAACATAATTTTAACTGCTTTTCTTCCAATAAACTCAAAACCACTTCTGAATATTTTACCTTTTTTAAACAATATTGTGGAACTCTGTATGATGATGTTCACATGAAAGGATACTAGGTTGGCTCAGAATGGAAAAGATGATCTATATGACTAAGTGAATGGTCAGTTGTTGAATAACATCCTCCTCCTGTTGCTTCTCCCTCTCTTCTTATTGGCACCATAACATTATGTTCACAAGATGGTCGGACCGCCCCCACAACAAAAAAAAAAAAAAAAAAAAGAAAAGGCCCGTAAGATCCTCTGCAAGTGTGGCTTGGGCTCCTCAATAGATCAATTCAGTTCCTGCAGGATTTAAGAAGAATACCGCGTTAAGATATACACAAAGAAGCAGAGACACAATTGGTCTGTCGTTTCCTGACTAATCCTATTCGTATTCTCAGGAAAAAGTATGACCTTTATTGAACAAAGACTCAAATGGTATTACTGATTTAAGAGCATTCATCAAGTTCAACCCGACCAACAGAAAATATTTCCAGGTTTGCATCAACATCAAAATATTGGCAGAAGTGTGGATGCAGCACTACATCAAAACATTGGATTTCAAAACAGCTGATTGAACTAATCACTGCCAATAGCTAATTGCTAATCCCTCACTAAATGTTTCAAGCGACTGCTGTGGATAGCCAGAACAGCTCACACCCTATTATGTAAGTTCAAGTGTTCAACATATATCAAGTACGAGAAGTTGAGAAGATAGACAAGGCAAGAGGGATCCACGAAAGCAAGAAATGCTACTAACTGTATTTAAAATCAACTCCAGTTCCCAACATGTTGAAAGTTGAAACCCAGTTCAAACACAGTTTATTTCATCCCTACAGTTAACAAATTGTTATGAGAACCAATCCATAGTTCCATACCATTCGGTATATTATAACATGACAAAAGACCAGCAAGAACCTACCAGCAATGTATTTGTGATTACAACCGGGGCCACACCCTTATTGCACCTTATAATTTCAAAGTTCAATGATTGGCTGGCAGCTTAGCATCAACATGGAAAACAGGTCAGCTTCTAAAGTTCTGTTACTACCTGATTGGATATTCACATAATATATTTTAACTCTAAGAATATGCATGTGCCAAAGAGGAATCATCTGACAAAAATATCCTACAAAAAATACTACTCACTGCATTCCCTACTGAACTCTCAAGTCTCAAATATAAGCCACTAGTGAATTGAAGTGTAGAACAAGCATTTTCTTGAATAATATTGGAAAGTCCAAAATAAACCATGTTTTCTGCTCTCCCACATACATTCAAATCAAATGTCATTATACCAAATTACCAAAGGGAATATTAGACTACCAGACAAATATGACTTACATACAAAAATTAGTTCCTGCATCACATGAGCAATCCTGCATTCTCAGAAAGCATAAATAAGAAGCAAGGGAAACATTATGTAGCAAACTTACCGGTTACCACTTCATATACTTGGTAGACACAATGATGGTGGAAAACCAGTATACAGTTTGGCATATAGAAGATGCTTCAAGTTACACATTTTCTCAATCTGCATAGACTCAAACTCAACGGAGAAGTATCCTATGTCAAGCTCATCAGCAGAAGATCCAATGTGCAAATTCCATGGAATTCCACGAAGGAGTAAGTGCCTGTCCATTGCATCTGCAAAGCTGAAAATATATTGGCTAGGCAACCTAACTCTCCTCTTAAACTGCCACATGCTGTTGCCTTCTTCATCAATTTCCAG
Source organism: Urochloa ruziziensis (assembly GCA_015476505.1). Lineage (NCBI taxonomy): Eukaryota > Viridiplantae > Streptophyta > Magnoliopsida > Poales > Poaceae > Urochloa > Urochloa ruziziensis. The sequence continues at coordinate 70,378,379 of CM027119.1, read as the reverse complement.
AACAGTATAAACGAGGTCAGATGCGGCAGAAATAATGCTGTTGTAAAGAGTGATCATCCCAATGCTGCCTTCCCCTGCCTCCACAATGACAGAATCCTGCTGGCCATGATCAGAAGGTATGTCAATGGAGGAGAACTCCATCGAGCGTGGGTCCAGCACAAGAAAATTGTTAGTCCCAGTCACCTTCCAGTAGAAGCAGCCACAAGCGTAGGAGGACCATGAAAATTTGAATGAGGGCTGCACACCGGCGTCCACGATCAGACTTTCCCATTGTTCTGTGGCCGAAGAGAAGACGAAAGCGACCAGTTGTCCCGGCTTGCACTCCACCACGCAGACCACCTTGAACGACGTCTCCGCGTACTCGTCACTGGTGGGGACGAGGAACGGCTCCAGACGCCCGCGGCGCTGCGCGGCTGGGCGTCCTGGGATCTGGGGGAGGAAGAGGTACCGCCGGGACAACGGGTCGCACACCGCGAAGTCGCCGCTCATGGACTCGCGCTCGAGGAGGACACGGCCGTCGCGGGCGTCGACCGGGATCCAGCGGCCGGCGGAGGGGACGAAGGTGAAGGAGGTGTCGGCGGCCCGCTGCAGAGCTCGCGCGAAGGGCGCGTCGGAGTGGGGCGGCTCCACGGGGTGGATGGATGAGAAGAGCAGTAGGCCGAGGATGGGCGATGGGTGGACGGAGCGGAGGCGGCGGAGGAAGGTGCGGTCGGTGATGACTCGACGGAAGGCGGCGCAGGCGGTGGCGGCGCGCCCGATGTCGGCGAGGGCGGGCAGGCGGAGGAAGATCTCCGCGAGGAGGTCGTCGTTGAGGCGCAAAAGTGGGGGCAGCGGCGCCGGGGCGGCGATGCGCTTGGCGCTGGGCTGCTCCGGCGAGGCCATCGCGTCGACGGCGGGCCGCCGGCGTTCGGTGAGCGATGGTGGTGGACTGGGGGTGGCCGGGTGGGAATGGGGCAAGGGAAGGGCATGGTCAAATGGGCAATTTTGGAATTTGGACGCACCCGTCGGAGTTAAGCGGGTAACGATGGGCTCGGCCAGGCGGCTGTCAAGTAGGAGTACGCCTACTAGATGGGCCAAAGTAAGTCGTCTACTGAATTGCTGAGTTGGGCCGGAATTATTGTGTTTTGTTCTACCGAAAAGGAGTCTGCAATGCCTGTCTTGTACTGTATGCCGGAATTATCCAGTAGGGTAATTAGATGTCTTGTTGTGTAGGTCCCCAAACTTCTAATATGCATATTGATGCCTCTAAACTTATCTCAAGGTGTCATCCGGGTCCCAAAATCTTAAAATAAATTTATTTAGTTTCCAAACTTACAATGATGAATGTGATGAATTTAGATATCTGATAATATATTTTGAGAATTTAAAGACCTAGATGGTACCCTAGGACAAGTGGAGGGACATGAAGATGAAATTTGAGAGTGGACCTAGGTGATACATCGGATCAAGTTTGAGGACATGAAATGCATTTTAAAAGTTGGACCTAGATGACACATCGGGACAAGTTCAGAGACCGCACATATATTTTACTCTAAAATTTATTATAAAGAATCACTTTCAGCTAGAGAATCATTTTTCTGAGAGAATCAGCTCACATACAAAATCAGAAGCATGTAGAACTCTACCAAATAAGCAGATAGTGTTAACACAAGTTACCAGGGTTGGAATATAGTGAGAATCAAATTTTCTCCACCCCACCCTGATCAACGGTGAGCCTCCCCAATCTCACTAGAGAAATACTCCGTATGCCAAAAGCACAAGAAAATCTTGTATAACTATTCTTCCAAAGCATACCCACACATGTATCACCGAGCATTCTGGATGAAGATAAATAGTAAGAGCATCTCCAACAGACTGGCCAAATGGCTAGCCAAAACCAAATTTTGGCTACTCAACGCCAAAATTGCTTTCCAACAGACTAGTCATCCAACTAGCTAAGCTATCTGACTCTCCAAATTGGCCCCCTCACTAGTCAAACTTGGCTAGCCAGTTTGGCTAGCAAATCTGCCTTGCCAAGTGTGGGATGACATATGTGACCCATGCGTTAGTGTGTGGAGAGGGATTTAGAAAGTGAGAAATGGAGAGTCTGTTGGAGTGAGATGCTCAATATGGAGTGGATTCTTTATGAAGAGGCACATAGAGAGTCAAATAGAGAGTAAAAAAATAGAGAGTCTGATGGAGATGCTCTAACAAATCTAAATTCGAGAATAAATTGTCTAATTTATAGAAGTGAGAAGGGCAGAGATGTTTAAAAATAGTGTGCGTGAGAGGGACAAACATGTATTGAAGAAAACCTACTTCTTGGCAATGCCGTTAACGACATGTTCAATGTCCGTCAACTATCAATGCAAGCAAGCGAATGTTGGTTCGAAGTATGCTACAGTGTCTATTCAATGCTGACCAAATGGTTATCACTTGTCGCTTGAGATGCCAGCCTATTCTACTGGTGAAAAAGTTTGGCTGGTTTTAGGTATTCAATAGTATTCTGTCTGAGAGAAGAAGACAGAATAAACCGGAACTAGCCAGAACAACTTAGAAAACAGATAAACAGAACAGGCTTGTCCAACAACAAAATAGAAAACAGATAAGCAGAACAGGCTTGTCCAACAACAAGATAGCTGCTAGGTCTAAGCCAGCCAGGACCGCTACAAGCAAGCAGCCTCAAAGATAGTGGTGTGAGAGAAAGATGCTTCAAAAAATGTCCAAGACTATCGGCTAACTCCACGCTATACTCCTGCATTTTGCACTGTTCAACGAGTGGAAAATTGATTATGCTAGCTCGCTCAAAGCTAGACTATTGGAGGAGGCAAAAGGAAACTCTACGATTTTGAGATGTGGGTGTTCACATTGCAGGAGGATCTTTATGGTAGATAGGTGAGGATAAATAACGAGAGAGAGAAAAATGACGTATTACTGTCAAATAGGCAATATATCACATAGAGAATTTGTTTGATAGTAATATAGAGTGGTGTCCTATATATTTGGCCTTGTGTTTCAGCCGCAGCGAGCTTGTTCTGACTTATTCTATCTCACATAATACTATTGAAATAGCCAAAATCAGCCACAACCAGCCAACTTATCCAACTTCCAACTTCCATGCCCTATTTGACACTTTCGTTAGCTTTTCTGCATGTAGCAATGTGAAAAGATGGATTTGCCCCCTTATCCACATGTAGTACTCAATATCAGGAAAAGTATTTCATTCCGTATATTCCAGGTTACTACTTGTTCATATCAAGGGTAAAACATGCAGAGTACTATTAATGTACACTGTTTATCCTAATTAATCTAGATACTAAACCCTGTAACAGTTAACAACAACGTACGAAGCAAGGCGGGCAGATTCTTCTTTTCACATGGCATAACAACCTTTGGATGAAAAGTAGGGCATAAAACTTAAGGATGACGTTAAATAAGGAAAAACAATAGTACCAAATAATACACCACTCTATACTCCGTACTCCCCAACAAAATAAGGAATTCTTTCGTCATGAAAGAGATGTCTACCTTTTCTGGGGGGACTAGCTTCTTCATTCATTAACCACATCCAGATTACTAAGCGAGCTTGGGGGGTACCAAATCTCACCAACAAACAAAAATAGTTATAGGGTGCAGCAATACTTGTGCACAGCAAAAGCTAAATAAAAGAAACAACGACGATTCCAGTCTCATTTAAAGAAAATTTCCAAACATTGTGACCCAACCAGATTACAAAACATCAGATCGATGAGTAAAATGGCATACAATTCAGATATTATTAATACCAGCATCACATGAGCAGGTTCTCATCAACAACCTCAAAATCAAACCTAATCGACGGAATCGGAAATTGGGTAATGATAGAGCTTACCACTTCTTCATATGCTTCTCAGGCACAGCGAAGGTGGAAAGCTAGTATACGGCACGGCGGCTACTAGCGGCTCCAAGTCACACACCTTCTCAATCTTGAGTGTGTCAGACTCCACAGAGAAGTACCCACAGCCACGGGCATTGAAGAAGTAGTTCTCATCTGGAGGCGTTCCATGCAGGTGCCATGGAGACCCATGCAGGACCAAGTGCCTATCGCTTGCACCTGCGAAGCTGTAAATACAGTGAGGCGGCATGGTGATGCTCCCCCTGAACTGCCACCAAACAGCGTTGCCTTCGCCGTTCATGACAGCGCATACGAGCGAACAAGAGGCAAGGGAATCGATGTGCATGAGAGTGAAGATCCCTGTCCGTCCTTCCCCGGCCTCTGCGATGACGAAATCCCTGTCCCCGTACAATGCCGGGATGCTGACGAGCCTGAATTCGTTGGCGCGCCTGTCCAGCACGAACAGCGTGTCCGGAGTGAACTTCCAGTAGAAGCAGCCGCACGCGTAGAATGGCTTGAGCTCCGGCACCGTTGCGCCCCAAAGCAGCTTGCTCCACTGTCCAGTAGTCGAGGAGTAGACGAAAGGCACGGCCACCACCAGGCCAGGCTCGTGCTCGTATTCCACCATGCAGCCCACCTCGAAGGCCGTCTCCGGCTCGTCGTCCTTGGCGGGGAGGAGGAACGGGTGCTGCCGCAGCGCCACGGCCAGGACATGGTCCGGGAGCGGGGGGAGCAGCAAGGACCTCCTGGACAGAGGGTCGGACACCACGAAGCTGGCGCTCCAGGCGTGCCCGAGCACGACGCGGCCGTCGCGCGCGTCCAGCGGGTGCCAGCGGGTGAAGGGCTGCGGGGAGTGGAGGTACGAGAAGGACAGGTCGGCGGCGCGCTCGAGCGCGCGGGCGCAGGGCGCGGAGGAGTGCGGCGACTCGGCGGGGTGGAACGTGCAGAAGAGGAAGCCGACGAGGGGCGCCCGGCGCGCGCGGCGGAGGCGGCGCTTGAAGGAGGGGTCGGCCACGACGTCGCGGAACTCGGGCCAGGTTGTGGCGGCGCGCCCGATGTCGTCGAGGGACGGAAGGCTGAGGAGGATGTCCGCGAGGAGGTCCTCAGTGAGGTGCGAGATCGGTGCCGGGGAGTCGACGACGGCGACCTTCTCGGCGCTGGGCTGCGCCGGTGTGGCCATCCGCAGCAGCGTCCCAATCACCTGCAACAAAGAGATCCATTGACGGGGAAAACAGATCAGAATCTAGGGCTCGAAGCATGGTGGTCACGGAGAGAGGTAGAGATTTTGGTGAGGAGAATTTTTGGAAATATTCGAAATTCTGTAGGCTTCACAACGTTGCGCTGCTGTTGTCACTGTTTGTGTTAGGGATCGAGGTTTGGCTGTTCTCCGGGGAGGCCTTGGGCGTCTATTAGCTAGAGGCAGCTGTGGCGGGGCGCCACAAGACGCAGTTCGAGCGGGGCCGGTGGTGACGGCGGCGGCTCGACACCTCGGCAAAGCTGTGTTAGCGTGGCGGTCGGCGGTGGCAACAATAAATCTGGCACCAAGAGTTGCCCGCGGTGTAGAAGATGAGTAGGACAAGAAAGCGAGGAGAAGGGGGACTCACCGAAGGCGAAGGCGAAGGAGGAACAAGCTCGTCGGTGTTGGAAATAGAGAAGAGCGGCGGCGGCATATCGACGACTAGATCTAGATGGGACTGGATGGATTCCAGCCGGCCACTAGAGATATAGCAATCCTTAGAGATTTTCTTTTAATTTCCATTGTTAGCTGTTCAGTAACGGCCGTTCCCTCAAGTACCACGTGAATACGAGAGCCTCCACCAGAGGCGAATCATCGGTGGGTTGGCCCGGGCTCAAGCCCATCCTACGGCTGCGCACGCAATGGATCCACTCCTACAATTTTTAGCCATGGATGAAGGGGAGGAGGAAGAAAAGGGTGGAGGAAAGAGAAGAGGAGAAGGATAAGCCCCTCCTAGCTCGTTGTGCTAGATCCTCCACTGCCCTCAATATACCTCTAATCTTCAAAGCATAAGGATCTCAACTTGTCCTCGCTCTACAAAGCCCAATGATGAAGACAATATTACCTTAGGCTAGGCTAGAGTGGTGGGTTGAGGGGGCTCATACAATACTGAAGATGATAAGGTTAAGAATGGGTTGCATTTACTCAAATCATTTTGTGTTCTTCTTCTAAAAAGTTTGGTGGGTGTTGATTCTAAACGGCATGGCAAAATTTTCAAAGAGACCTTAAAACTCACCCAAATAAAATGCAAGTATAAAATGATACACTGGCGACACATCTTTTTGGATGGTGGTTGCCAGATACAAATTGAAACATATAAACACCGCAGTCATAAACTATACATATATGTCAATAGTAGTTTATACCTTAATTACACGCATCGTTGCATTCGTGATTTGATATTTTGTAACAGAACAAGATATTGCAAGAGCTTAGTAAGCATATTTTAGCAATATTTTTTCCCACCCCTCCATCCGCCAGCGATGTGCAAGTTGTTCATCCACACGGTGACACGCGATGTCCAAGCACTACCTCTTGCAGGAAATGTTGCATGCAACATGTATCTCATGTTACAGCAGTGTTTTTCCCGTTGCTTGATCGTCCAATTCTAGCGCTTGGACGGTCTGGGTGCTAGCAGGCCCGTGGTGAGAAAATAACAAGATACGCTCAAATTTCTGAATTCCTGAAATATGGGCTGCTGGAACAGTCCATTATTATTGTTGCAAACGGTCCATTGTTGCATGGAACTGTGTTTAAAATTCCAGTGCACAGCTTAACAAAGGAAATTTAGGATAGCTTGAGATTGTTAATTATTAATCCACCCTGCACTAATTCATTTCATTTTATTACAAAGAAGATGACCCACCATAGTACCTTCCCCACTAATTAACCCACTCCATTTCTCACCATAACAGACAACAGAATGCAGAACAGAGGGATTACAGAAAAGCTTGATCGAACTCTTTTCAAGGCACCAGAAATACATCGATTAGCAGTAAACAGTCCATCGCTGTCCCAAACCCATTGAGTCTCCTGCAATGTATCAAGTTACAGTATTAGGATCATCAAGAGGGTTACATCAAAATAATGCAAGACACCATCCGTGCCTGAAATGGCTGCAAATGTGCCAAACAACTAGCAAAACTGTTGAAGAACTCATCCAGATAGAAAGGACATATCAAGATAGATGCTAAGAAATAATCTCATCGTGATTGCAACAATCCATGGCACCAGGACTGCGACCAGAGTTACAAGGTCGACAAAAAATCTTGACCACAACGATACCTGAGTCAGTCGCATTCAGGCAAGTGTAGCAACAAGGAACAAAGTGGCACCCTAAACCCTGCCAACCCATGGAGTAAGTGGGTAATGGCCACTGAGCTGCCTCTACAGAATTCCACACAATAAGCCTCTAGCGAGTTGAATTCAACAGAACCATGATTAGGAGTATGGAGTGGTAAGCTTGCTGTCCAATTTTTCCTTGCTTCTCGTGATCCGCGGGCAATCGTAGGCTGCTCATGTCATGTGTGATACAGAATGTAGTTCGTGTATCGGTGTATGCAATCTTGCTTATCCGATGTTTTGTAAGTTGTTCGGTAAAAATTAATGTTTGAAAGTTGGTCTTGGTACATATTAGCGGACGGCACGGCAATCATGGTTCTGTTGAATTCAACTCGCTAGAGGCTTATTGTGTGGAATTCTGTAGAGGCAGCTCAATGGCCATTACCCACTTACTCCATGGGTTGGCAGGTCAACCGTGTGCCACTTTGTTCCTTGTTGATACACTTGCCTGAATGCGACTGACTCAGGTATCGTTGTGGTCAAGATTTTTTGTCGACCTTGTTGTAACTCTGGTCGCAGTCCTGGTGCCATGGATTGTTGCAATCACGATGAGATTATTTCTTAGCATCTATCTTGATATGTCCTTTCTATCTGGATGACAGGTCTCTTTTTATTTTCGTAATTTTCCAATTAATAACATAATATTATTATTAAAAATTCATTCTAGTTCTACCATCGTGCCCATGGCGAAGCAAGCATCGGTCCCGTCGGCAGCGCCACGCGACGGCGCCGACTTGATCAGTGGCCTGAGCGACGACCTGCTCCTCCGCTCGGCTTCCTGCCCGCTGCAACCGGCTTCGGCGACATGGTCCGCACGTCCGTGCTCTCCCGGCGCTGGCGCCACCTCTGGAAGCGCGTCCCGGCGCTCCGCTTCGCGTCGGGTGAGGACCTCGCGCCGGCGGACGGCAGGCGGTTCAACGCCGTCGTCGGCGCCGTCCTCGGCCGGCGTGTCGCCGCCACCGGCTGGATGTCAGCACCGCCCACTGGCCGGGGCGGGTCCTCGTGGGCGCGTGGCTCCGTCTCCCCGCGGCGCACGTCGCGGGGACCTTCGCGCTCGTCGTAGCGCCGCCGCCGCCCCCGGGCCGGCGAGATCAGGAGCAGGTCCTCGGAGAGCTGCCGGCCACCACGAGCGCCGCGGCGATGCGGCTGAGCCTGGGTCACGCCACGCTCCAGCTCCCCGCCGCGGTGGCGTTCCGCGAGCTGGACGAGCTGTCGCTCTTCAACGTCGCGCTCGCACGCGGCCAGGGCGGCCGGCTCGGCGCGCTGCTGTCGTCTCCCTGCTGTCCGCGGCTGCGGCGGCTCCCAATTCTGCAGTCGAGTCATTGTCGGGCTCGTTGGAGCTTGACGAAACAGAAACACTGCTCGGCGTCGTCGCCATGTAGGCCACCCTGAACGACGACGTCTCCGCCTCGTCGTCGTCATTGGTGGGGACAAGAATCTATGCGGCGCAACGTGGCAGGGTGACCGGAGATCTGGGGGAGCAGCGAGTATCGCCGGGACAAAGGGTCGCACACCGCCGCGAATACAGCACTCTGGTCGACGAGCTCGAGAAGGTCAGAAGGGCGCGGCCGTCGCGGAGGTCCTGGAGGAGCCAAGAGCCGGGGGACGGGAGGAAGGAGAAGTCGGCGGCCCGCGCGGTGGCGCGGGCGTAGGGCGCGGATGGGTGGGGCGGCTCGTTGGTGGTGTAGAAGTTGTGGTGGGGCGGCTCACCAAAGTTTAGAAGTTGAGGTTTGATCGTTTGAGGGATCGCAGTGCCAGCACTGAGCAGCCATGATCTGCAGCACGGAACATGCCTATTTCTACCATCACGTTGTTCTACTGGGATGCACTTGTGTTTGCTATGATCCCGTAGTGAAGCGTAGAGCAATCCGAAAGTCATGCACGCACCAATATTGAGCGAACACGACGACGAGAAAGAACTGCTCCAAAAAAAAACAGAGAATTGAGAAGGGAAATGCTGCGGGTTTGAATAGCTGGAAGCCAGGAGGTGGTGGCCAAAGGCCCCAAGGAAGGCGGACAAAGTCGATGGGTTCAGCTACATGGTGATGCAGCCTTCCAGAGCTCGTCAGGGGATGTCCAGCATTGGCATGCCAATTGGAGATCACCTTGATCAGGTCAGGCGAGTAATCCAAAGCGACCCCAGAGCCTTGAAAAGTGATGGCATCCTAGCGGTGCACTGCGTTATTGTCCCTAGTAGATACGTTGAAATCTAAAGTGGGGCACAGATCCCGCAGTTCAAGCATATGAAGGAAAACGAATTATGAAGAATTAGGATAATTGATATTTGGCAAGTAACGTGCACCATAATTTTAACGAAAGATACTTCGAGGATGTAAAGCTATAAAGAAATTCCTGGTCGACAGTCGGCGACCACCCAGCGGAAATCAACGGCATCTAGCACGGCCCACCCGTACGATAAGAGACGTTGCCAGTCCACAGCGTAGCATGATTATCTCACCGTCAATGGAAGTAATCGACAATACTATTTTGTTGCACACCCCTAATAACACAAGGCAAAACCCAATTGAGCGACAGAGACGCCAAGTGATCGAACAAACCACTGCACCCCGCCCAGCATACATACATCAGAGGAAAGGTTCGCAGTAAATAGATACACAATAGACAAACGAGAAAAATAGCAAATTACAGCAAAATTTAAACAAGATTAACATAATCGGGCAGTCACGAGAAACATTGGCTATCAGGAAAATGCCGCTAAGTTAACCGACTATCAATTCCGATCACAAAGAAATATTTGGTCAGAAGCCCACTGGAGGCATCAGTTCAACCTACAGTTCCCCCGGCTACCAACAAATATTGGTTAGCAGACTTCTCCCTGTGATCACAAAAATATTCCCTGATACTCTCTTATGGGAGCCTAGCTACCAGCTTCAGCCACAGCATCCATGACCCTTCATCAGCAACAATAACTTACAACCAGCACCGTCTCTGAAAAAATTGGTGACCCATTGCCTTCGATCTCCTCAGATAGATCTGGTAGCAAGTAGGACTGGCAGAGGGATATTTCCTGTTCATCAAAAGGGCTAGTGGGCACTTGGGCGCAAAGAAAGTAAGCAGCTTCATGACAGCACCCGTGAGTTGGTAATCTGTCATCAGAACAGTAGTTAAGAATATTTACACCAAGTTGAAGTTTTCCGAACAAAGGACTCTGGATATGATATCTAAAAATACCTGGGCCAGAACAGACTTACCTAGAAACAAAACGAGTGCCTACATGAAGGCGTCCAACTTTGATCGCTTAAGATGTTTTGGTCTGAAATCCTCCAACTTTAAAATAGAACTTGACTTGACCTCATTCAAGAATGAATCACCCTTTTCTAATCTTAAGGAATCCAGAACTGCCCAAAGGATATCTGCTGCAGTACCATTCTCTACAAGATACCCTGGTTCTTCTCCACCTTCTTGAATCAATTTACCTACTTCTTGCAAAGGCAATATGCTTTCCTGCACAAACCTTGCAAGGAGCCGTCCAAGGTACTCAGTGGCTCTTGGAGCATCACTTAGAGTATCTTCCAATGCGCGAAGAACAAATGCAAGCCTAAAAATATAATAATATAATCAGAAAATAGTACAATGTGGACTGAATGATATGATACGATAAAATATGAGACCTACCCATTAATTAGTTGCTGTTTGCTCAACAAATTGTGTCGACCACTGCAAAGGCTGACAAAAAGTTTAGCCAGCAACTCCCTTTCCATGTCTTTTCTCTCAAAGGAATCATTTACCCAAAGTGATACAACAGAAGGATAGAAACTTGGAGCATTCAACTCCTCAATACACAAAGCAAGTTCCTTTTCATCTTTCGCACTGCCAAAAAAAGGAAAAATCATTCAACTAAGAGCTAACATATATTTCACAACCTTCATGAACAAAATGGAAATGTGCAGATATCTATCGGGATAAAAATATCTGGAAATGGTAACACATTTCATCAGTTCTGTTTCTAAATGAATGAACTCCAATATGTTACAAGTTACAACCACATGCCACTTATTGAAGTCAGAAACACGACTAAACTTTGGAATTTGCCAAGACAATAAACCAGAGAAGGAAGCAGTAAACCTAAACACAAGCGAATAAATATTCAGAAAATAAGCAGTTACTGAAACAACATATTTTCATTAATGGGAACCTGCTTAGTTATCCCAGTATTTAACTTTCAAATTTGATGCAATAGAGTAATACAAAAACGAAACATGTAAACTGTAACAATTTATAGCTTATTACCTGTAATATTCCCGAATGGCTGAAATAGTTTTTTCTCTCAATTCATCCTCAGAATATGATTTATTTCCTGAACGGCCTTCCTGACTGGCAGGCCTCTGTGAAGGCCCAGCAGATTGACTAGAAGCTGGTGTTCTACCAGAGGTTCGATCAGCCAGAGAGTTATAACCATTCGAACCAGACACTATCCTTCGATGGTCAACAACAGAAGGAAGTTCAGCATTTGATAGTGGTGGTTGCCCTCTTATAGACATACCCCTAGCAAGGCCGCCTTGTGGGCCAAGAGTGATAGCTTCATCTTTGACTGCACGCTGAGGAAGAGGTCTACTGTCAAACTGATGCTTTTCCTCAAACCGGATATCTTGTGTACCACCAAACCCACGTGAATGTGGAGGCATTCCTCGAATGCTCCCTTGTTGGGAACTTGGGGATGCTAATGCAGATGAACCACGGGGACCATAATCCATAGGAGGTGCTCCTCTTCTCGGAACAGAACTAACAGATGGACCACGCCCTAGCCTACTCGATTGAGCATGTCTTTCTTGAGCTGCATCCCTGTGAACCTCTTCAATCTTCTTGGGACCTTCAACTTTACGCCTCTGTTGCCATTTATTTTTCCGCAGGTCAATTGAATCTCTTAACATGAACCTCACACGAGAAGACAACTTCTGACTTGTTGACATCCTCTGCATTATATCAAAATAGATATCCATGTGTTCCTTTGCCTTTACATGATCTATCATTTCTCCAATTGTACTCATCAACTTGCACAGTGCTTCGATGTTCTCCTCATCAGGATCATCATAATTTCCAAACAATTTTTTAATGCACTCATGCATTATCCGTTCAGTCAACATCCTCTTTTTGTACAATTCTCCAATCAACCTAATGTTTCCCAACATGCGCCTTCGAGCACGGATTCTCTTTTGCTCCCTTTCTTCTTTGGTCTGTTTAATCTCACCTTCCTCTTCTGTTTTATCAGCTTCAGCTTCTTCTCTTTCACCTCTCTCAAACTCCTCTTGACATTTGTTCAAAAGCAATCTCTTAAATGTAATCTTTTCATTGTCTTCACTAAAATCTGGCAAGGCGCCAGCTAAATGGAAGCAAAAATTAGCATACATTTCACAGAAAGTTGGTTCCATCAAAGCTTTGTCAAATATCTGTGAAATGACCCCAGTAAGAGTTGCTACGTTGTCAATGTTGACTTCCTTAACTTGTTCAAAAAGTTTTTCAAAGTTTTGCGGCGTCAGCTTGTTAAGAATGGCTTTCAACTGCCTCTGCTTCGCCTCTTCCTCATCAGAAACTTTACCAACAACATACTTTCTCTCTGCTTTGTGCATTGCTTGCATAGGTGTAACAGGCGAAGGCATCAGACCTTTTTGCTGCCATCTATCAGCATCAGAGCCACTGCGAGGTACTTGAGGTCCAACGGAATGCATGGGTCCTACAAGAAGTCCACTACCTTGTTGACCACGTGGATTCCTCAAAACACCATGATTACCTCCTGGGCCGCCACGGTAATTGATAATCGATGGTCCATTTGCCAGTTCTATGTCACGGCCAGGACTGAGAGGAACTCCTGATTTAGTCCACCTGTCATCGGCCATGGCAGCACCACGGCGGTGGTCACCACGAGAAGTTGGCCGGTCGGAACCCCCCCTTCCAGGACTAGGGTGAGGTTCGCGATCAACAACATAGGACTTTCCTGTCAAATTATTCATTAATGCATTGACAGCTTCATTCATCTGAAATCCAACAGGAAGACCGGTACAGTGCTGTGACAAAGTCAACAGGAAGTCCCGCGAGTATTTCTTCCTGCCAGTAGCTTCAGATGTATCTGACTCTAATACTTTTGTGGTGCCAGCCTGATTTCCAGAATCAGATTGCAGCTTTGGAGTAGACAGGTCTGCTGCATCTTCCCAATCATCAGGCTCAACTTTTTTCTTAGAATCATCTGTGGATGAACTGACCTCCATTTCTCGCTCACCAGGCAGCACGGAAGTTGTATCAACTGTTGACGAACTATCCGCGCTCTCTGCACTGCCCATAATTTCGGATTTCTCTTCTGGTCCCTTGTATGCATTATAAAGATCTGAAGTCCCAGCGGCATCGGCTTTTGAAAGCATTTCCTTTCTCTTCTTCTTCTTCCCAGCTGTGGATTTTGTCCTAGTTATCTCAACTGGCTTTTCCCTTGACACTGGTCGAATAGAAGCTGTGGATGCAGTTGATTGATCACTTGACGTACTTTCAGATTTCTGTTGGCCCTCTGATGAAATTAGAGGAACATTAGAAACAGCTGGGCCTGTTTCCAGACTAATATCTGAGTCACCATCAACAGCACCTTGAACAGTAGGCTCTGAAGTTTCGGAAGTTGTCGTTGCCACAGCACTGCCATCGAGAACATGCGATGGAGTCTCAGTATTCTTGGATAAGCTGCTACTCATCATACCTTGTTCCTCAGGTCCTGATGGCGTTGACTCTTGTTGTAGCTGTTCCTGATCAGTTACATGAGGTGCTGCATCTGAACTACCAGTATTACAAGTCACCACTGATGCCTGTTCAGTCTTGTCCCCTGCACACTCTTCAGGCAACTGACGTTCAGAGCCATCAGAAGAGATATTATCTTTTCTAGGATCTGTGGGAGTGTGCTTGCTTTCCTCAGATTCAACAGTGGAAACAGCAACACTTTCTGCTCCTTGAGGCTCACTAGTACCCTCGGAAGCTGGTATTGCATTGCTCCTATCTGTCCCAGGAATATCAGCAGCTGCCAAAGCAAATGAGTCAGAAAATCTAAGAGCAACCCCAGACAGTTCTCAAGATATAAAGAACTTACCATTTACTGGTGTGCTGTCAACTTCTTCAACTATACCAGCTCTACTTTCAGGCAGCGGAGCTGCTGCGCCCGATGATGAGCTGGTTAAATCCAGCTCTTTGTTCAGGTTCTTAGTTTCCTGGCGATCGCCACTACCATCTTCAGCGGATGAAGCTGACTGAACAAATACAACATGCAAGGATGTGAAAAGAAAAACACAATGAAGCAAACAAACATAGTGTGTTAGAAAGAAGCAGACAACATACATGCTGTGGTTCAGATGAATTCCTGACATCCTTTTTAACAGCAATTTTCTTGTTATCCTTAAATGACCCAGTCCTTTGAATGGATTCTTTGTTCTTCCCATCAGCTCCAGACACAGGTAAGGCTGAATTTGCAGTGACTGGAGCTTGTGGTTTTGCACCCTGAGTTGGCAATATTTGACTTGCCACAGTGGGCTTCTCTGGGACTAATGGAGCTTTACTCTCCTTTTCATGGGCTGATTTATTAGAAACCATCCCAGAAACAGCTTCATTATCCTTCTGCCGACTTGCTGCTGCATCTTCAGCAGGCCTTAGCTTAGGGGCATCAGATTTACCTGGTGGCGCAGTGATCGTGACCGCATGAGTCCCAGATTTTTCAGCCTGCAACCCACCAGGGTGCGGTTTAACTGTCATTTGGGGCTGTCCAGATACTGGAGGCCCTGCAGATGGACTGATATATGTAACCGCTTGCCCAGACTGAGTGACAGGATAATTAAACCTAGGGCCCGAGGATCCAGTAGGAACCTGGTTCACACCAGTTGTAGGGGGGTAATACATCCCTGATTGATTGTAGGAATTTGAGGGCTGATGAAAGAAGCCGATATGAGGAGCATAACTACCAACTGGCTGGGACTGGGATTGTGGTGTCAAATTAGGTGCAGCCCTCTGCCCAGAAGAGTCCATCCTCTTATCAAGCTTTAACTCTTCATGGGTGTCTGGATGAGTAATTTTTACGGCAGTCTTCCGAGGAGTAACAAACTTATTTGGCTGTTGCTGAGTATATTGTGGGGGCATGTTAATAGGCATGTTACCCAACTGAGGTGGGTATTGATGGCCAACTGAGGTAACATAACTCATACCCTGCCCTTGATGCATCATTGCTTGCTGTTGCAACTGATGGTGCTGCATAGTCGGGGCATATAGCTGCTGCGGGACTTGCGGTGCATTACTGCCTGTCAATCCCATTGACATTTGTAATGAGCTGGGTACAACTTGCGGTTGCAGTTGTGGACCGTGGCCACCAAACTGTAACGGAACAGGTGTCGGCTGATGGTGAAAGGGGATCGACATTTGCACCCCAGGCATTGGTTGGACACTAGGCCTAAGAGATGTAACATTGGGGACAGATGGAGAAGCATGCACATCTCTTTTCAATTGTGGCGGAACATGAGGGTTGATGGTGTTTGGTTGGCTGGAACCAACAGCATCCTTTCTTGTTTGCTGCTGTTGTGGCTGGTGGGGAACCTGTTGTGACTGCTGCAACAGCTGTTGTGGCTGCTTCTGCTGCTGCTGCTGCAACGGCTGTTGTTTCGGAGCTGGTTGCATCGGACCAGGAGGTGTAACCTTCAGTTCCTCCAGAAGTGCCTAAACAGAGCATACAAATAAAATAGGATCATTTAGAGTCTGGCAGATTCAGAATGCCTATCAAATCAATATTACACAAGAACAATGTCTGTGTGTGCCTGAAGGCAAATTACTCATAGGGACATAACATCTTAAAAGTTCTAGCAGTCCAACAAACAAGCACTAAACTGACAGATACTGGTTACGAAAGACCAAGAAAAAAGGAATTAACACAGATAACAAACATTGCGAGGCCAGGATAAGATACCTGATTACGCTTCTGTTCATCCAAGTTTGGAGGAGCCGAGCTTGTCCTAGCAGGAAATTGCTATACAAAAATTTATTCCAATTAGATGAAGCAAAAGGTAACTTGTAATATAGAGCTTCAAGTTCTCAGCTGCAGAAGAAAAAGGGTAACAAAATCATACCGGTAGTCCATTCATATTTATACTACCAAACTGAAAGTTAAATCCCTTGGATGGATCTCCTGAAAAGAAGCAAAACAATAAGAAAAATAAGACAGCTAGAAATGCATCATGGTACATGTTCAACTAAAACAGGTTGGAATCGGAACAACCAAGCCAAAGATGCCCAATACCACCATCATGGACGGTCACCATGCGTATGCAATATATCTAATGACTTCTAACATCTTAAGAGAAAAAAGGCAAACCTTTTGATGCTCCCTGAGGAACAGGGGGATTAGAGCTCTTTGGTGGCGCCCTGGGGGCAGCATGGGTGGCTTTAGGCAATGGCGCATTAGCCAGCTTATCGCTGGCGGGCAATGACGACGATACTTGTGCATCTGGCGAGTCAAAAAGAACACATGCAAACAACCAAAGGATAAGGTCACGCTTTGCACCGTTCCAATCTCAATACAAGATAGCAGAACAGGATGTCTCACTCACCGTGGTGCTGCGGCCGTGGCGCAGGGACAGGAACATGCGCTGCCGCATTCTGAGGGGCGACTGGAGGGCGCGCAGGTGTCTGGTGTGGGACGGGAGCAGGAGCGGGCTGGAAGCCAGGTGGTGTCAGGCTGGCTCACCACCCTCTGGTGCCCGCCGTGGCCATTGCCGGGCTTTCTGAAGCTGCAATCGAGATCCAAAGTACCATCAAAACCCTACCTTCCCCCCTAACGAGATCAAATCAACGGCTGAGGGCAATCAGAGTACGGGGGGCAGTAGTTTACCTGCGGTTAGATGAGAGGGGAGGCTGGCCGGAGGAGCCCGCGCCGCCCTTGCCCGCGCCGCCGACTCCGCCTCCGCGGTGGCCGCCGAAGCTGCTGGACCGGCCGGGTCTCCTGGCGTGCCCCTCGCCCCTGTCCCCTCGCTGGGACATAAATCCCTGTGTCTCTTCCCTCCGATCTCCTCCTTCTTCTTCTACCAGCGAGCAGCCCTGATCCAAACACACCAACCCACCAACAGGAAAAACTTAATCGCCTGAAACAAACAAAACCAACAAAATCCGCGAGAAGCAACAAACCCTAGCGCGAATCGCTCCGCGCAGTGGGCGGCGGCGGGGGGAATCCCGCCGGCGGAGGGAGGCGAGGCGTACCTGGGGGCCCCGGGGGCGGCGGCGCCTAGGGTTTGGTCGTGGCCAGTGCGGGCAGGCGACACGGGGGGCCGAACGAATTGGTGATGGGTTTGGGTTGGGGGAGGAGGGGGAGAAGTGCAATCGAAGGGAACGGAAGGGAGAGGCGTCTCTCTAGTAGTCTAGCCGAGGGCAGCCAGCAGCTGCAGCAGCAAATCGAGGGCGATACGATTACGCAAGGAACCAAAAAGTATAATTCGGTTTCTAATCTCAAAGAAAATCCTAGGCGTTTCGCATCTGAGGTGAGGCGAGCTGAGAGCGGTCAAGGGGGCCAGATCGGACGGACGGGGAGCTGCCGAGCTGGGTGGCTGGCGTCCGCTCGCGGGGCCGCGATGTTCGCCTTGGGCCTAGTTGGGTGACTTAGGAGTTAGGAGTACGTGCGATTTGTTTCGAGCTGGACTGGACACAACTGGGTTGGGCTGGGCCGGGCCGGGCTGGGAGGGCGTGCACACAGCGCTGGCGGCCCATGCTGGGTACACTTTGCGGCACGTGCCAGGCACACAGCAGCATTCAAACTCGCAAAACAAGAATTCCATCAGAATCAGAAAATCTCGTAGCATTGCAGATTAACATATCAAGAGTTACAAAGCATGCATATTTAGTGTTCAAGCCGACTGAACTTGACAACAAGCCTTGCTTCGCATAAAGCCATTCTGACATAAGTAAACTACAAGTTTTTCACGAGTACTAAATTACTAAGGTCCATTACAAAGTGCAGCCCATCATGACCATCCTCCAATTCCTCCTTGCAAACATCAGATGAGTGACGAGACTGAGGCCCCAAAAGCAAGCACATTAATCTCTGCAGATGTATGTAATTAGAACTGAAAAGATGTGATTGTACATGCAACACAAATCTTTACTTCCACAGTTCCACAATAAGAACAATTCTTGTTTAGAAAAGATATGCTTTAAAAGGTTCATTAACTCAAGAAAAGGCAAGCACAGACTGTAAACAACTAATAAAGGCATTGAAGCTGAAATCACTAAGCATGTCAACAATTAATAAATGCATTGAAGGCCCTCAAACGCTGTTATCAAGCTTCAAATTGGTTTGAAACAGGCTGGATTGCTGAACCGGACTGAATTCAAGATCGACTTGAATCAAGCAATACCCTCACAAATAAACACAAATCAAGGGCACTATAGTCCTTTATCTTTCCAAAATACCCATCATCATCAGCTTAAGCAAAAAATAAAAATAACATGAGGGCCCAGATCCAAAAAGTGCACGGCCCAATTAAACTACTTAATCGTACACAATACAAAATTTGATAAACTAGGAGTGGAACAAGGAGTTAGGCTATAACTCGCTTGAATAGACTAAGTTTCTACATTTGATCCAAACCGGAACAGAGATTAGTATTGAATTGAATAGGTACCATGTCAAGATCTACCCATGAGTTTGGCACGATCAGGGTTTGTCATGAACCGTGTAAGTAGCAACAGGTTCTAGAAGACAGAATATAAGCATGAATAGGAGTACATTAGCCTCTGATACAACTCTTGACTCGAACACCAGAATACCAACTCCTTCAACAAAGATACGTAGTCTCCACCATTAAGTTCGACAACAATTCTTGATAGTTGAAAAACTAAATGAAAAAA
Source organism: Urochloa ruziziensis (assembly GCA_015476505.1). Taxonomy (NCBI): domain Eukaryota; kingdom Viridiplantae; phylum Streptophyta; class Magnoliopsida; order Poales; family Poaceae; genus Urochloa; species Urochloa ruziziensis. The sequence continues at coordinate 70,359,303 of CM027119.1, read as the reverse complement.
AAAAAGATGAAGCCATTCAACAAGATCCATTGGCCAAAAAAAGTGGGCATTATAAAATCAATCGGCAAAAAGCCCATGCAAGATTCTACAACTATATCCCCAACTGAATTTCCCTGAAAGATATGCAACAACTAAAGATATGCTTAGATAATCTGGCAGAAAATGTGAACAGTGTCCACTGTCCAGTCTACGTAGAGTAACTCCCAATATAGGAGTAAAAACAAGACGTAATGTAACAGCACATTTTAGGGGTTTGCTTGATATATGAACGGCCAAATCAGTTAATTTTAGTTTTAAGGGTTTCCTTGTATTGTATGAAGGGACAATCAAATAAATAAAAACTATTATCCTCTTCCACATCTGGCCATTAGAGAAATTGTGGCATTCTGCTAATATAAACTTCACTTTTTGTTTTATCCTAGATCATTTTCCAGAACAAAGGAAACGGCATTACTTAGGGAACTAAATTGTGCTATGAACAGATACCTTATGTTCCAACAAGATAATATAGTGAGAAGAATTGCAGTATTTTGTGTATTTACAGGAAAAATATTCCAGCTAAGGATCCAAAACATATATGACAAGTTAAACACATGTTCTCAACTTATTATCAAACACTTTTTGGATAAACAAACCATATAACGATTTTTTCTCTCTACTAAGTTCTCAAGAATTATGAATACTCCACAACTCTAGATAGATAAAAGCCTTCCCTATCACAAAATTGCTTTCTCTCATTTCCCAGATGCCTTAACCTGATGGCACACATGATTTTTTTTAACATAACGGCAACAAAGGCGGCACCTTATCTAGTATGCCATGCCTACAGTATTCATTAACTGGTAACAGAAAAAGATATATAACAGGCAGATAGCTAAACAGCATCTATATTGCCATATTGAAAAACAGAACCTATATAATTTGTGTGCTACCTATACATAAATAGGTACTGCAGTTAACCACATCCAACATGAGAAAAGAAGCTTACTACTTAACATGAGAGAATTACCTAATATTTGCAGAATATATAATAAGCATAGTAAGAGTGCAGCAACAAGCTTACCAGTTTATACAGTTGGTTTTGCAAATGGTGGTGGGTAGCCAAAATATGAATAGACAGTGTGGAAGTAACGCTTCATCACACAGACCTTCTTACGTTCAGAAGTCTTGACGTCAAGTGAAAGATATTCAACATCTGGACATTCTGCCGATGTGTAGTCCTCTGAATTCTCATCTTGCAGAATGCCACGAAGGAATAAGAATCCCTCAGACGCGCCCAAGGTGAAATAGTTATACTGGTTTGGCAATGATATCATATTCTCCAACTGCCATGCATCTGAAGATCCACTGCCATTTTGCTTTGTGATGCGAATTATGTCAGTTGGGCCATCCCCAAAGGGATCAGCAAGAAAAAACACCTCAGGGGTTCTATCTGTACCCAGTACAATGAGAGGCTTCCCGCTATCACGCATATGGTAGTTAGCTAGATTGCTGTTGACAACGGAGACCTCCATGCTGAACACATCAAGCACAAGCAATTTGTTCCTCCAAGGAACCATCCAGTAGAAGCGATCCTGCTCATCATCATGACAGAAGGAGCTGTACCGACTGTGGGGCATGACAGTGCCCAATGAACTACAGCTGAGAGATGCAGGGATATGCCATTCTCCAGTGATGGAGGTATATTCAAACACAACCACCACAATTTTATTACAAGCCACACATACCACTCTGAATATTGTCTCAACCTCATCTTCGCCGGTAGGAGCAAGGAAAAGCCCGAAATCAATGAGGTGCTTGTGCTTACCCCTTAGCTTCTTGGGTATGCGAGGGAGCAGGCTGTATCGCCGGGATAAGGGATCACACACCGCGAGGTCGAGATCCCTCAGCAAGACGATGTCGTAGTATTCGAACGCGGGGTCGCATTCGGGAGTGCACTCGAGGAGGACGCGGCCCTGGCAGACGTCGCGGGGATGCCAGGGCGTGAGCCACCTCCCGGCGGGGACGAAGGAGTAGGAGAAGTCGGCGGCGTCGGCGAAGGCGCGGGCGAGCGGCGCGGAGGGGTGGGGCGGCTGCGCGGGGTGGAATCCCTCGTAGGCGACGAAGCCCAGGAGAGGCGGCGGGTGGGTGGCGCGGAAGCGGCGGAGGAAGGAGCGACCGGTGATGATGCGGCGGAATGAGGGGCAGGCGGCGGAGGCGCGGGCGATGTCGGCCGGGGTGGGCAGGCGGAGGAAGATGTCCTCCAGGAGCTCGTCGGTGAGGGTCGGGAGCAACGCCAGCGCCTGGGGATCGGCGATTGGCGGCGCCGGCGAGGCCATGGCGGCGGCTAATCGGCACCCGGCGCACGGCGAAATGGGGATTAGAGGGGATCGAATCCGATGGGTTTATAGGGTTTTGGTGGGGAACGACGCACTGCGGTCGGTAGTGCGCCCTGGTGAGAAGAAAAAGGTTTTTTTTTATCGATATCATTGCAAATTTTCAAGTTTGGAGGCATGTCATTACGATTCGCATATTTGAAACTATGTCATTGTAATTTTGACTTGTCTGAGCCGTGTCATTTTCTACGTCTTTGATGCTCTTAGACCCACCCGCAAGCATTTATATTTTGGTATGGTCTAAAATACTCCTGCTACAGCTATTTCTTTCTACTCAGTGACATGTGGGCCCCACATGTTTTCACTTGCCAACTAACAGTTTTTCATTTTTTTCCAGATTTTTTGATCGAGTTTTTAAAACATTTTCGTGTGTTGCAACATACTCCCTCCATCACAAAAAACCATTCATTCTAGATGTTTTATGACAGATTAACAAAAATGTAAAATGACCATGATTGCTTCTATCTTTTAAGCATATTTGGTGCTAACCAACTGTTGCATGCTTACATGCACATGCAAACTTACCAAATCGGGTAAAACGACTTGCGAAAATTCACTGGCAGACCGAGTCGGGCGCAGGTGCCGGATCCTCAAAGTATCCTAAAACGAGTACGGAGGGAGTAAAGCGTTTACATGCCGCACTGTGCAGTCTCATTTTTCACTGCGGAGTGAGAGACTCGGCACTGGCTGGCTTCTCTGGGCTGGGCTCAGCTGGCCCATGCTAAATCGAGAGCCACCTCTGAAACAGGTCCTCTCTGTTCCTCCGTTCTACTGTAGTTCAGTGATTCAGTCCCACATCAGTCGTCAGTTCAATTGTAGCGCATTCCATTCTCCAACAGGTAAATTCAAATATTAAGGCCCAGAGACGAACGGCATCACAACATTTTAGTGTACGACCCCGTCAATGCAACTTGTAACATGTCTTTGTTTACATGTATCCATGCGGGCATAACCAAGTACTGTACTGGATAACTAGTTTCTGACAAACGATGATAAATAATCAAATACCAAAGCTCAAGTGCAATCTAGCAGCAGAAGCGCAGCACCAATAACCGTCCCTGCCTCTTCCATGGGGCCACAAGAATAATCCAAATAAGTTAGACCCAGAAGGCAAGTAGCATCAGTCCCTGCAGATGTACATAGCTCCCCAGTGAGTGCACAAATTATAAATGCATTTTAATTGGAAGCGACCGAGAGTGCTAGTTGCACAAATACTAGCTATATATGAGGGGGAAAAAAGCAGATCATAAAACTTTGAACTTAATAAAGGTTTGATGCCCAAACAACAGATGAGTTGTGTGACATGCTACTGGAGCTTTTGGTCGAGCAGTAGGTGAATGTGTTAGAAAGAATGATTAAGAAACTGAACCTATTAGTTTGAGAGAAGGAATATCAAATATGTATTGGCACCAGAGGTGCAGTGAGTGGGTAGGTTGAGCGAAAATGGTGTAACTGAGCTCAATATTGTGATGGCTTTAAAACTCTGTTGTCCTGATAGCAATGCAGATGGCCAGGGGATTTCTTTCCTTGAACTCTAAAAGAGACCACAGATGAGTTCATGAATGATATGATGTTATGCAGGATTCTTGCTCGAGACAGAAGTTAGAGAAACATCACCCTTTTACATGATATGCAAAAAGCCACATCAATGTTCTCTGCTTCAAGTCCAGACTCCAGACACTGAAAGGGCACCTATAACCATATTGCCACAAAAGAGGAACTAGACGTGGCCAACTTTTACACAACAATCTGAATCCCCACAGATGAAACCCCATCACCCCTCAAATCCTCGAGCACCATTAACATTGATCAACCTAATCTTGAGCAAAGCCAGCTAAGCTCTGCTTGAGATTGCTTTGAATCAACAAGGAATCTCACATCTCAGCAGAAAGCAAAAACTGGAGGAACTAAATAAAAAGATCTACAGAGTGTTCATAAAAAAAAGATCAACAGAGTCCACTTTTTTTAGGATTTTTTTGAGGAATCAACAGAGTATACATCACTAGGCTAAAGCTTCAAATATGCTAAGCTTTTATCTAAAATGGTAATTGACGAACTTCAAGAGGCTCCAAGAGGCTCGTGCAGATAGGCTCAATTACTGAATTCAAAATAGCCCAAAATCAATTTGAATTGGGAAGTCAGCTAGTTGCAGGAAGAATATCTTCATCTTTACAAACTATGCACAAGGGTCATTAGTTTCTTTTATTTGCTACATTTGTCTTAAACAAACAGATGCTAGGCTATTGTGGAAAAAGGACAACAAAAAATGATGAAAACGGGTGCCAAGCCGCACCATGATGCTGGTAACAAGAGATAGATAATTGCACGGTAAAGAAATAAGCTTACTATTTGGCATGAAACTATGAAAGGGCCAACAACATCTGCAGAAAAGAGGCACAATCATGCATTTAGTGTACATTAGCGACCTTAGTAGCTTACCATTTCATATACATGGTTTTGACAATGACCGTGGGAAGCCAAAGTAGGCATGGACACTGAAGAAGTCGTGCCTCATCTCACAGACCTTCCTAAGTTCTGAAGTCTTGACATCCATCAAAAGATATTCTCTGTTTGGAACACTCTGAGAACGGCGACGCCGTACCGAGTACTGACCTTCTGGAATGCCATGAAGAAATAAGAACCCCTCGACTGCACCACAGATGGAATACATATACTTTCTGGACAATGGTATAATTTTCTCCAACTGTTGTTCCTCAGAAGGTTCACCACCATATATGTTAGTGATATGCAATAGATCAGATGAGTCATCTTCACTGTGCGTACCAAAGGAAAACATCAAAGGTGTTCCTTCTTCTCCCACCACAATACCTGCAGATTTGTTGATGTTGTCCTGAATAAGGCAGCTGGATGGAACGCTGTTGACAATTGAAAACTCCATCTTGCGGGCATCAAGCACAAGCAGCTTGCCAGCCCAGCACCCAGTCCAGTAGAAGCAGCCGTTGGCATAATCGGGATAGGCCAACTTGTGGTACCTGGAGGGTGGTTCGGTGTCCAAAGAACTCCAGCTGGGAGATGCAGTGATACACCAATGTCCAGTGGCAGAAGAGAAGACAATCGCAAACAGATTAGTTTGATTCCGCGCGGTGCAGATCACCTCGAACGACGTCTCCTCCTCAACCTCAATCTGGCAGGTGGGCGCAAGGAACGCATCGAAATCAATGAGGCGCCCGTGCTGAGCTGTTATCTGGTGTGGTACGGGAGGGAGCAGCACGTATCGCCGGTGCAAGGGATCACACACCACGAGCTCGAGGTCCCTGAGGAAGACGACACTGTAGAACTCGTAGCGCTCATCATACTTGGGGAGGCACTCGAGGAGGACGCGGCCCAGGCGAAGATCGCGGGGGCGCCAGGGTTTGAGCCATCTCCCCATGGGGACGAAAGAGTAGGAGAAGTCGGCGGCGTCGGCGACGCCGCGGGCGAGCGGGGCAGAGGGGTAGGGCGGCTGCGCGGGGTAGAAGCCATCTTGACCGCGGGGGACGAAGCCGAGCAGGGGAGGCGGGTGGATGCCCCGGAAGCGGCGGAGGAAGGTGCGGTCGGTGATTACGCGGCGGAAGGAGGCGCAGGCGGTGGAGGCGCGAGCGAGATCGGTCGGGCCCGGCAGGCGGAGAAAGATCTCCTCGAGGAGCTCGTCAGCAAGGGACAGAAGTGTCGGCGCCCGCAGATTGGCGATCGGCGGTGGCTGCGAGGCCATTGGCAACAGCCGATCGGCCGCCGGCGCCCGACGGGAGGGGAAGGGGGTTCGGCAACTTTGCTTTGTCGTGCACGGTGCGGACTGCACGGAAAGCAGAGCAGGTAGAGACGAGTCAACCGCACGAGTGTCTGATTCTGCACAAAGCCCTCACGGCCCACGCCATGTTTCGTGGTTAGTTGAGAAAAATATACTCCCTACGTTTAGATTTTTTCTTTTTTTAAAAAAATTAAATCTTTTCAACTTTAATTAACTATAATAAATAGCAAAAGATCGAGGAGGCTAATAGCATAAAAATTGTGTTAGTAAATTTATAGTGAGACTAAATAAATGTTATAATACGTAATATTTTCTATTTGAAATAAATTGTCTTTGGAGACATTGTTGGCTAAGGTTGAAAATATTTTACCTCTAAAAAATCTAAACGCTGCTATATTTTTGGGGACGAAGATTTGTATCCGCAATTCAGCTTACTCCGTATATATTTGTCTGTATCCAATTCGATTTCATTTCCATTCCGCTAGCCAACTACTATTTTTACTTTCTTTCAAAATGTTAAACAACAGGTTTTCCTTTGTCCAATTTTGAATTCGAATTTGGAATCGTTGTTACACTAGTGAGCAAGGTTGAGACGAGACACGATCACACGACGCAAGGCGCAGGCCAACAAAGTACCGCAAACTGCAATACATGTAGTCAGATGTCCTGTTACTGATCAGATCGAGCAAAAAATACTCTCTAGTTTCATATAAAAATCTCATGTTCAGAATTGGTTGAGGTGTAGTACCGCTCCTATATCACTATTGATTTGCTGGGTTCACATCTCAATCGTAACTACAACGCACAGTGGCACTGTAGATTTGTACTTCTTAACCTGGAGTGTTAAAGTTGGGGTTTTCGCTAACATGGCTTTTTTGTCATTCCATTACGTGATGATGCTTGCAACAACCTTATTCGCATTTAGCACATATCTGGAGTGCAGCTGGTCCAATTGAGTCTTATATTCTTGTTCTTATCTTCCATCATGACTTCTCTCCAATTGAGTCCTCGCTTTAATCCCCTAAATTTGAAGTGCTGTATCTGTCAAGATTCCCCCCCCCCCCCCCCCCCCCCCCACACCCAGGTTGTCTCCATTTTCTGTGGGTCATGACAGGAAAATTGTATTATATGGTGTACCCTGCGTTTTACTATATTTTTTTTCCTATGTGAGCATCCCTCTCCTCCCCATAAGACTGACATGTAAGTAGGCCATACCTCCTATCCATTTAGAGCATATGGATCAATTAAAGAATCAAATGCGTTAAATTTTATGCTTTCAGTGGTGCATCTGAATCAAGAGTTAGTAGAAGAATCAAAATTGCAACATATACATAAAGGCCGTGTTTAGTTCCCGAAAAGATTTCGGTGAAAAGATTTCGGGTTTTGATTTTACCGATTTAGGAGTAGTAATGTGGACGAAAAAGGTGGAAAGTTATATGGATAGGTTGGAAATCTCGAGACGAATCTAACGACGGTAATTATAGGGTAATTAACTCATAATTAGTGGATGGTTACTGTAGCATTACTGTTCCAAATCATGGATTAAGTAGGCTCATTAGATTCGTCTCGCGATTTCCAGTCTATCTATGTAACTTTTCACCTTTTTCGCCTACATTTAATACTCCATGCATCTAAGATTCTCTTTTGATGTGATGGATGAAAAGATTTCGTTTTGCAACTAAACAGGGCATATATGTTTTGAACTGTTTGTTTGGTGTGCCCTATGGAAAATTATTTTGTCTCCTGCTATTTGCATATTATAAATGCTTCCTTGGGCAATGTGTTTAACTAGAAACTTTTTAAATAATCTGCAGCATGCAGTATTTTTATTCCCTTTCACTAATTTCCCATCAATATGTAGTAGTGTTAACAACAGTAGTATGTAACTTTTCAGGATGGATAGAATGGGATGGAGAACGGTTTGAATTTGAAAATGCTCCATCCTCAGAAAAGAACTGGGGTGGAGGTTTCCCAAGAAAGTGGTATTGGGTATGTCATCTGTATTCATTGTGACCTCTGATCCTCTGTTAGTTCTGATGTCATAAATGCCTTATCATATTAAATAAAATCTTATTATTTGCAGAAAATAAACACATGATTTTTATCCCATATTTTTTGTTTAAAAATTGGCAGTAATTTTAACCTTTGTTTTGGTGATAAATTGATGTGCAATAATGACTACTGCCGAATAATTTACAATATAGCATTTGGCAAAACCTCTTGTAGCTTCTTTTGAAGTTTCCCTTTTGGACTAGTCAGTCAAAGCACTCCAACCATCGAATTCAGATGCATGCCATTGTCCGCCGCCTGAGGAGAAGCTGAAAACGGCCTGCTTGAACAGTAAGATGTCCAGTTCATCGATTAAGGCGGAAGCAGCGAGGAAGGGCTCGAACAGTAAGATGTCCAGTTCATCGATTAAGGCGGCCAAGTCGTCAGGGATGGCGGGCAGCAGAAGGTAGCCGGGCGCAGGGAGGTGGATCAGAATGTCACTCCGCGAGGAGGTCGTCCGTGAGCTTCAGCAGCGGCGCCGGAGCTTCGAGCTCACCGGGACTCGGCCGCGCCGGTGAGGCCATTGCGGATCGAGCGGACGGAATGGGGATTGGCCTTGCTAGGAGTTGCTGCTGGATCAGAGAGTGACGGGCTGAGATCCCAAGGCTTTACTCCTCGAGTGCATCGGATGGATCTGCGGCTTCGCGCTCCCTGCCAGCCCGGAAGGTGTGGAGGGCGGCGGCGGCGGCGAGGGACCGTCGGTGGACGATCCGGGGTGGAGCGGCGACGAGCGGGCGATGTTACCAGGGGGGAAGGGCGCGACCAGAGGGTATTTTGTAAATAATCGGATCGTGATAAATACCCTGGTTTGGATCGTGATTATTAATCGTGATCCAAACCAGAGGTATTATGTAAATAATCGGATTGCGATTAATAAACGCGATCCAATACAGGGGTTATTTTGAAAATAGTCGGATCGCGATCCAGACCAGGGGTCCCTGCGAGCTTCCGCCGAGTTTGCGCCCCCAGCTGCGGCCTCCGTCCACCCTCACGAGCGCCGCGCGGCCTTATAATTGCCCCAGATCGTCCAGAAGACCCCGCGGCCGGCGCCCCCTCGCCAAGCCGGCGGCGAGAGCTCGCAGGCCGGCGTTCGCCTTCCCGTTTCTGCATGCAGGTAGCATTACAGAGTGAGAGCGAGCTGGCAGGATATCACCATTTCACCACCGTAGGCTGCGCCGGCGAGCCGCTAGGAGATAGAAGGATGCTTCGCCTGGCCGGCCGGACGCGTGAGCTGGCCTGCGCGGCGAGACGGGCGGTGTGTGCGTGCCCAGGTCCCGCCGCGGCGCGCGCCATGGCGTCGAGGAGGGGCCTCCATCGCCACGAGCCCACGACCTTGGTCACACCCGGCCTTCAACGCAACATTCAGCACTTGAACCGATTCGGTGAGCCCAAGAAACAGTAAACAATGAACAGAGATGCAAGTGATTGATGGAAATGCATGCCTGCGATGGTCACTAGCATGCACCACCTGAGCATTCACTGAGCTCCCTGGCCTGGCACGGCCGCCCGACGAACGGGTCGGCGTTCTGGCAGTGCCAGTTCCCACGCCAATGCGGTTTCCTTCACCTCCACGTACGTACGAGCCACAGGTTGAAACTGCCCCATCACCCGTTCCAGCTACCAGTCTACCACATCCCATCCAGTGCCACACACCAGCCCCGTGTACATCTCTGCTCCACCTGATGGTGTTGGGGGAAATACTTGGAGCAAGATTTTGACCAAAAAGTGAATAAAACGCGCTTTGCACTCCGTTCCGTTCGTCGCGTCGCCTGTCGAGCTGCTCCAGCCAGGCATTCAGATCGGGAGAACAACGCCAAGGCATGCAGATGCAGACTTCGCTCGATCTTTTGGGTAAGAACAGATCAATTAATTTACAAAGTTCCTGCTGTAAAAGAAATCAAGGAAACAAAAGAAAACCTGCTTTTCAGGCCTGCATGAAGGCCATATAGAACAAACTACTTTTGCTACCACATATATTCTTTGCTCTGCAGATTGCACCAACAGTTTTCTGCCAATACACAGTACACTAGCGCCTCTCCAACACAATATATATACCTGCAACACGCCATCTGAGGAGTTGAAGACATATAAAGCCCGCATATCGAAAGTTCTTAACACACCGGATCAACCAATCAACTAACCAAACAAATTATATACCTGCTGCAGTTTGAATGATACCACGACTGGTTATATTGAAATCGATCTTGAATACTAGAGATAAACCAATCAGAACAGTATAATAATAAGCCATATCAGACTTATCGTTCTGGAGGCCTGATGAAAATCTGTAACAGATTTATTTTTTGACCAGTAAAACCATAATAGGCTTACAAACTTATTAGCACTTCACTATGGCAGGATTCACCAAGATGGAGGCACGCCAAGTCGCCAACATCTAAACGAAAAGGTAACAGCCAGAATAGCCAAACTTTTATGGTAAACTAGCCATCCTTGCAGTTCAAATTCCACACCATCAACGTGACACAGAATGAAGCCCCACAGTGCAGATTAGATCCTGCATTCAAATCTAATGAGGAAGCTCAGTTGTTAGATGTGATAGTAACAACATACTTTCAGAGGATCACCATCCATAAGATGAGCATATGGTTCAGTTCATATGCTTAAAACTCTAAGCTATATTTAATCGTAAAGTCTTTAGGACTGCAGCTCTATACAAAAATGGCCAATAAGTCCTATAACCAATTGAATGTAGTTCAAGGGATAAAGATGTACTAGTTACAAACACTACCATGCCATCCAACAACAAAAAAAGTTTGCCTGCTATGTAACAAAATCTAAGTGAAATGCGGCTTTGAAAGTTAAATTATCAGTTTAACCCATGCTTTCAGCTGTATTAGTGGGTGCTAAGTTATTTTCTGCTGGTCGAGTAAGGTTTGACGATGCCAACACCAGCCTCAACTTAGTGGAAGATCAAAAAAATATCGGCCATATTGTTTAAGCAGGACAGCAGATGTACGTCTCATGTTTCTATATATGGAAGGGCAACATTATTAGAAATTGTTATTCAGAACAGAAATGCGGAGGAAGTTAAACTTTCAAAACAAGCATAGTTATTATAGGTGAAATTTAGAACATGCAATTGCAAAGATAGACTAATGAAATCAGGAATCTTTGTAGATGAAAGATCAGTACAGGAAAAGGAGTCAAAGAGGTAAGTAGAAATGAATCTGTTAATCAATCCATCTCAATCTAGCTTACCAAAAAATTTTAGTGGATGATATTAAGTATCTTACTCTGATAGTTAGTTTCAGAACACTGATTCTTATGTTCACAAGATGAAAAATAAATAAATACTTCTTCCTGTCCTGGAAAATTTTCACCTAGAGCATGCATAAATCAACCATGTAAATACCAAACATATGACACTAATGACTCTGTATCTACAGACTGCTAGCAAGGTTAAGTAAAATGACAAAATACCATCACTATATTGAAAATCTGCATCACATTGCAATGTGCTACTGCAAGCAAAATACAAGTTAGAACAAGCTTACCAGTTCAAATGGTTGGTGGAGACAGGAACAGTGGGAAACCAGCATACAATTCGGCAAGGAGAATGGCATGCTTAGTCTCACAAAACCACTCTAGCTCGAAAGACTTGAGATTCAGTGAAAAACAGTCCAGGTTTGGCCTTTCTGACAAAGGAAACAAAATAAAATCTCCAGGAATCCCTTGTAGCAACAAGTAACCCCCAGCAACACCCATGATGTTATAGCGATAGTTTGTTGGCAACGGTATTCTTTCAAATGCCTGCTCCTGCTTTGGATCCTGACCAGCATTCCGTAATACAGTATACCGGAGGCTATGTATGTGTATTGGACGGCGTTTGCCATATACTATGTCAACACCAAGAGTAAATATCCCAAACCTTCCTTCACCTGCCTCTACAATGGCTCTCTGAAGCATTGGGTGGCCAGGTGGGATGTCGACTGAAGAGAACTCCATTGTGCGCGTGTCGAGCACAAGCATCTTCTGGATCCAATGCATCAACCAACAGAAGCATCTGTGCGCGTAGTACCGCGTGGATAACTCGGATTCGAATCCTGGATCTGGGTTACTAGTTTCTGCAGTCAGAGCCCTCCACCCATCGAATTCGGAAGCATGCCACTGCCCAATAGCTGAAGAGAAGACGAAGACAACCAACTTGCTTGTACACTGCGCCAAGCAGATCACCCTGAACGAGTTGCCCCCCACATCATCCTCACAGGCAGGAGCGAGGAAGGGCTCGAAGCGCACTATTTCCTGTTGAGGGACTAATGCCGCTAGTTCGTCGGAGATGGCCGGGAGCAGAAGGTAGCGCCGGTGTATGGGGTCGCAGACAGCCAGGTCCCTCACAAGGGTGCGGCGCTCGTCGAACTCCTCGCCACCAGAGCCTTCGCCGATGGCGGAGAGGAGGACGCGGCCGTCGCGGCCGCCACGGCTACGCCAGCGGTTCCGGGACGGGAGGAAGGAGCACTTGAAGTCGGCGGCGGCAGCGTCGGCGAAGGTGCTGGCGGCGGTAGCGGAGGGGTGGGGAGGCTCGGCGGGTATGAAGGCGTACGTGAGGATCCCAAGGAGGGGCGCCGGGTGGAGGGCGCGGAGGCGGCGGAGGAAGGAGTGGTCGGTGATGACGCGGCGGAAGGTCGGGCAGGCGCAGCAGGCGCGGCCGAGGTCGGCGAGGGTTGGGAGGCGGATCAGGATCTCGGCGAGGTGGTCGTCGCTGAGGGCCAGCAGGTCCTCCGTCGGCGAGCCCATCGCCGCGCCGCGGGGCCAAGCGCCGGTGAGACGCGCGGGTACCGGGGGATTTCGGGTTCGGGGCTTGGGAGGTTTCGCCAAGAAGGAATAGGGATTAGGGTTTGGAAAAACTAGTATTAGAAGCTCTAGTTTCCCCGATCCGGAGGGTTCGACCGACGGCTCTGATTGAAAATGATCTCTCTATAGTATTCAAAAAGAAGAAGAAGATCTCTCTGGTTCCGCGGGCGCTATTCCGCACGTAATGTTGCGTCTATCGTAATCTCTCGCCCCCTCTTTAAATCTCGCGTCTATCGTACTCATTCAGGAAAACAGAAGACGAGCTAAAGCAGAGCAAATGAAGAGCTGTGAAAATTTGTACTCGATGAGTTGGAAACTTGGAACTAATGTATTTCTACAGTGCATTCATGTTCGAACACACAGGTTTCAGTCCCACATTCCACTGGAACACCTAAAAATCCTCAATTTGAAGCTCAAATTCCATTGTCACGGTAATTTTTTTGGTTGGGGTGGACGAACATGATTTAGCAGTCCTATATCCATGTCCTCTGTCCTTCATTTATTTGGGATCCTAGGCTTCTGTCGGCTTTCGTTGATCATGTTCAACGTAGGGAAAGCGACAACAAAGCACAAACAAACAACATACTTCGACAAACTTGTAGGTTCAATCGGTGGGAAGCGGAAGCCACCCATCAGTTCGGCTGCAGATGAACTGAATCAACCACCTAGATTACATAACAGAGTTTAACATGTCTATGGCAACACCGTGCCATACAGTAGTCTACTAGCTAGTACTACATTTAGCGGACCAAAAGAAGGATAACATCTTGCTTGACAAATACCACCAGCAACGAGCAAAGACAGCCTAGTTCAAGGTCCACCTTGCATCCAGCATCAGCAGGTGACTCCAAAGAAGGCAAAAGATGATGACTAGCCCTGCAATTAGATGAAGAGTGAGGAAACATTGTTTAATAGATGTGATTGCATCGTTGGGGGTTATGCTACATCTTACATCTTGATCAGACTACTACAGGTAGCTTATACTTGGCCCAACAGCAGGAACCTAGCTTAAGTCTAGAGAATGAACCTTGTTCAAATTGCACTTTGAAATTAACACCAGCAAAATGACAACACAAGTTATGCAGATTAATACAGCTTCATAACTACTGGAGATGTATCTTGATGTTGATTATCCTGATGCAGGAGTAGTGTACCTGCATTTACTAATTTGTATCCTTTATTCAGTGAAAAAGCAACCAAAACCTTTGCATCTTATCAGAACAAAAACCCATGAAAGTTTAGCCATACAATTAGATTTGTAAAGTTGCGTGACTCCTGAGAAGGCAAAAGATGACAATCAGCTACAGCAAAAATCAGCACCAGCACCTACAGCAAAAATCAGCACCAGCACCTACAAAGCAAACTGTACTGCAACTATCTATAGTAACCTCAGGTACAACCAAACTGCGCTTATAAAGGAGGCCATTAATACTACCGAAGCACTGAAAGATTTGTGGGTTCATGATAATCGAACATTGACGTGGCCTCCAAAACACATCATTATAACATATTTGTAACACAGCAAAAGAACACTATTATGAAACTACTTTGTATCATTTCCAAATATCCAAACCCAATTTATAAAAGATAATATGTAATCAAAGTTTGAAATGGTTGATTTCAGACATCCTAAAAAGTCATTTGTGAATGGAGGGAGTAGATGTCAAACTTCCCAATCAATTGGACAGGGTGCGGACTTACTCTAAGGTAAGACGGGAAACACGGCATGATACTGAAATATAGTAGCAATCGATAAGCACTAGACCACAATAGCATTGTGTTGGGTCTAGGGTTCCGTGGGCCCCCTAGAAGTCCAGACAAAGCGGAGAGCAATGAACAAAACTAGAAGCCAAGGGGTCCTTGTATTCATCCAAAATGCCAACCCTCTTACACGCGGTGGAGGGCGCCTTTTATACCCCCTCCGCTCCGCCCTGGAAGGACGGTTATGCCCCTAGTTTACATTACAACTTCATAGGCACGCAGGCCTATCTTCGTACATTTACCGCCGGGTTCAACCACCCCGGCAAATCCAACTTGTATACCTACAGCGCTGCCGTGTCTGGTCAGCCTACCTAAGGCGCCTTCTCGAAAACCCGCCTCTGATGCCGTCCGCCTCACGTCTCTGGGAGCGGCTATGGCGGGGCGCCTGGCCTTCGTTCCGATCGACCGTCGCAGCCCCGATCTGGGGTACCTGGCCGGTCGCCCCCCGGAGCCTTCCTCTGGAGGCCCGCAGCCCCGGCCGTTCGCCGGGCTTCGCAGGGGCCCTGGGCGGAGCCCCGCTCCCGGGCTGCGGCCGTCTCGGGGCTTCGATACCTGAAATAGAAACAGGGTTAGTGGTCCGCGGTCCTGGTTGCTTGCCGGGCTTCGCTGGGGGCTTGGTCGGAGCCATGCCTCCAGGCTGCGGCCGTCCTGGGGCTTCGATGCCTGAAAGGAAAACCGGGTTAGCCGCCGCGGAGCCGCCGTCAGGGGCTCCACGCTTCTCGTGGGGAATGCCCTTAGGGCATCGCCGGGCCCTCCAGAGGGGCTCGAGGTGGGCTTCGTTTTGGCGGTCCCCAACACATTGAAAACAACAAGCTCAAAGGAGGTTGGTGGTCCTGAATCAAGCTGTTCATGCTACTACTTCTGGAGAGACTGCATGATAAACTATCAGAAAAACATCTTCTCTCAATGCCCAAGGATGGTGATGGAGAAGCCATTGTTTTTTCTGCATTTTTTTTGGCATTCCAGGTGTTCTTTTGAGGCTTGTTGCTGGTCAACTGCTGTTGGAGATTGATTCCAAATTCTTTAGATTGTAGGGTGGTAGTCCCTAAAAGAGTTGACACGTGTACAAAAATAGCCCTATTTTGTTTCAAACCTTCTACTTTCCCAAACTTTTCTTTCCTTTTATGCTTTGTGGATGTTAAATCTGAGTAAACATGTGAGCAAGAAAGAAAAAATGTAAAACAACAAGCAACAGATGACTATCTAATCAAGAATTACCTTTAAGACTAATACACATATCAAGTGACAAGGTAAACTGTTAATTACCAAGGAATCTAGAATACTAGAACACTAAGTAGGAGTGCAGAACCGATTATACACCCAAAACACGCCCTTCATGACATGAATGATACCAATGCATGTAAACAGCAGTGTACAAGTAAAGACGTTGAGAGGAAGCTTACCATTTCATATAGTCGGCAATGACAGCGATGGTGGGTAACCCATGTACGGGGTTGGGAGGGGAATGGGTACGTGGGGACGGAAATCATGGTGAATCATCCCTTGGATCTCCTCATGCTGCAAAGCCTTGAAATCTAGTGAAATACAATGAACCTCTGATGCAGAACGAACATTTTGTGTTGCTACCAGGATTAATTTCCCATCAGCAAGACCTAGCATGTCATACTTATATGAGCGAGAAAGCGGAGCTTCTTTCTCATACATCCACTCACTGACACAGCTGCCATGAGTTTCCCAGTTTGCACTGATGAGTCGGAGTACACCACCTCCATCCATATTATTACTGGCCAACCTAAACATCCCAAGTCTACTTTCCCCTAACTCAACAATGGCAAATTCCCCACGCTCGCGAGGAGGCGGATGATTGGCACGGAAGAACTTCATCCTGCCCATGTCCAGCACAATCAGATTCTGGCGAAAGGGGAACTCCTCCAGAGACCAGTAGAAACAGCCATATGCATAATTGCGATAACGCAGGGACTTCTCAGACACAGAACGCATAGAAGGATCCAGATCTCTCCAGCTGGCAGGTGCCACTGCTCTCCACTGCATGCTGACAGAAGAGAATACGAACGCAACCAGCTTAGTTGGCCACTGAGCCATCCAGATCACCGTGAATGACTTCCGCGCTCCCGCCACAACCTCCTCCTCATTGTCAGAGGGAGCGAGAAAGACATGGCATCTGCGCTCACCATTCACGCGATCCGGATGCTGGACGGTGGCGGCCAAATCCCCAGGGATTGGGGGAAGAAGCTCGTAGCGGCGGAACAGAGGGTCGCAGACCGCGATAGTAGTGAAGGTGTCATCCATGCCCTCGTCGCGGTCGACAACGAAGCGACCGCCGCGCACCATCCAGAAGCCCGGCTCGGGGAGGAACGAGAAGTCGAAGTCGGCGGCTCCGGCGAGGGCGCGGGCGGCGGGGGCGGAGGGGTTGGGCGCGTCGACGGGGTGGAACCCGAAGTACGTGCGGGTGCCGAGGAGCGACGGCGGGTGGAGCGCGTGGAGGCGGCGGAGGAAGGGGTGGCCGGTGATGACGCGGCGGAACGCGGGGCAGGACGCGCAGGCGCGGCCGAAGTCGGCGAGGGTGGGGAGGCGGATCAGGATGTCGGCGAGGATGTCGTCGGAGAGGGGCAGCTCTCCCGCCTCCGCCGCCGCCATCGCGAATGCGGGGCCGGACGCGGGCGAGATGCGGCCCGCGGAGGAGTGGGGATTAGGGTTTTCGCAAGGGGAGAAATGGAAATGGGATGGAATGGGGGATTGGGGCTCGGGGGTTTTTGCGGGAAGCGAGGAGAGCGAGGAGCAGAGGAGACACACCGACGCAGGAGTGACCGAGTGAGGTTGCGGGCGGCGCCGCGCACACGTGTGGACGGTGTGGGCCGAGTCGCAAGACCGGCCATCTCACCTTCCTCTCACCTGCTTTTCGTGGGCCGACGCCTCGCAATGCGCTTGATGTTGGTCATTTTCGGCCGTGCGCATACATCACTAATTCATCGTAAGTTTGCAGCGATATCAGATGCGACATTTTAGGTAAAAAAATGAATGAGACACATAAATTGTTGGTAATGAATCAGATTAAGCAGTCCGGATCATGCGAAACCTATATTGATAACGGGGAAGGGCGAAAGGTAGTTTTCATATAAACGTATGTGAAAAGAAGCAGCATTGGGTTCATTTCCCTGACCAGAGAAAAACAAACAAGGCTACAGAAATCCTTGCCGACCCAATTGATCCACTCCCTAGAAAGTAGAAATCCCTGCCGACCCAATTGATCCATTCCCTAGTTCCTACTCTCAAAGCCTAACCCAAGTTTCTTAGCTAAGAGCAGCTTAGTTCCCATATGTAGGTCATAAATACACGAACGCGGTTGAAAAAAAAAATGCACTATCAGCTTAATGATACAAGATTCTCTCACTAATCTGCATCATGAACAATGAACATGTTGCATTGCTACTCGCGGCCTAGCTCATCTGATCATGGAGCACAATGATACAAGAGTCTCCTAATTTCCCTCTCTCGGTACTGAATTCATCAGATTCATTGTACCAACCGACCAATAATAGCGTGCGTTCACATTGGACTAAGGGAAAGCTTCAGAACTGATAAACAAGATACTTCGTACGTCGTGCCAGTTCTAGAGTTCAAAATAGAATATTTGCCAGATGCCACATCTAGAACACACATAATGACATAAAAGGGTTCATTGGCTGAAAGATAACCAGCATGTGGCCACGCTCAAATCCAGGACGTCGTCCACCTTGTAACCAGCATCGGCAGGAAGACGCAAAAGAAGCCTGAACAAGCAGATTATCCCTGCAATTAGGTGACGAGAAAAGTCATTGTTGTCTGTTGATATATGCAATGTGAAGATTTAGTTTCACAAACTTGCTAAATGGTGACACTGAAAGTTGGCAATACAATCTTCTTTAAAGGCTCAACACTATATGTGTGCAACATTTACCAGCTAATTGCATCTTAATCCAATATAAGGGAAAAGACCACATCAGTACTTCAAGCTATCCAAAATTCCACCTTATAGCCTCAACAATGTCATGTGTGAGGTGCATCAGAACAGTTATTAGCGAAGCCGAAATAGAATGATATGTTATGCATATATCAAATATTCTTTTAGGTGTACAAATAATCTAATTCGGTGCTGCATTTTGGCAGGGGCAATACTATGTTGTTGTATCCTGGTGCATGTGCACCAGGGCGAAGAAACAATAATTTACATGTACTTCAACTCAATTTTATCATGTAATTACACTAGAAGCCGCATAAGATGCTTGATGCACAATGTAGTGTGAACCAGCCACCTGGGTTATTTCAAACCAAGCTTCACCCCTGCATTTTGGTTGTTCTCAACAACAAAACCTACAGTTTCATATAAGTTAATAGGGTAGGCCTAGAGATAAAACCCAACAAGGGACACCGTCAAAATGGAAAATGACAGGCATAAAAGACATAAGCGAACTTATTCTTTCTCATATTATTATGCCCAATTAGCTACCAAAACTGTCATTTACACCAAGTAAAACAAGCTCAATATTTAAGTAAAACGGTAGCCACGTGTGTGTAATGTACATGATAAGCAGAATTCAACTGACCTTCCTTTATTTTGGGTAGCGTATTCATGTTCCATTTCAATTAGCAAAGCACTTTACAAACCTAAAAGCTACAGAAAACAGCAACTGAACAACCATAGCTGAAAGAGCAGGCTTACCACCTCATATACTTGGTGATGATAGTGATGGCGGGTACCCAAGGAGCGGCACAGGATGCAGAGCCTCATCAATCATTCCACAGACACTCCCATAATCTGTGTTGAGTGCTATTTGAAGAACTTCCACATGCGGAGGCAGAAAATCTTCATCCAAAAATTCCAGGTCGCCTTGTACCAGCAGTTGAGCATTGACCACACCTAGTATCTGGTACCTATACTGATGAGGCAGCATTGCTCCCCTCATCGTCTGCCATTTGCTGGCACCCTCACCTTGAATGGGCCTAACTGTTGAAAAGATATCCAGTTCAAAGCTTTCTCCAAACTTTGCATTGAAAGAAAACATCCCAAGCCTTCCTTCTCCTGCCTCTGCAATTACAGAAGCCTGCCCACTGAAGTCGGATGGGTAATTAAGAAGCGAGAACTCCATCCTAGCCCTGTCAAGCACAAGAAAACTGGGCGTGATAGACATCATCATCCAGTAGAAACAGCCGTAAGCGTAGCTGCGGAAGTACAGGAGGCGGCTCGCCATAGTCACCCGGGACATGGCAGGGTCCAGGTCGTTCCAAGTGGGGGACGCAACAGCATCCCACTGCCCACTGTCAGAGGAGAAGATGAACGTGACCAGCTTAGTCGGGCACTGCGCCATCCAAACCACTCTGAATGACATCTGCGGCGCCGCCGCCGCCGCCTCCAGGTCGGAGGGTACGAGGAAGACCTCCGACTTCCGATCGCGATCCAAAAGGTGCGGTTGCTGGACGGCGGCGGCCAGGGTCCTCAGGAATTGGGGGAAGCACCACGTAGCGGCGGAACAAGGGATCGCACACGGCGAGCCTCGCGAAGGTGCCGTCCCCTCCGTCGTTGCGGTCTAGGAGGACGCGCCCGTCGCGGGCGTCGCGGACGGCCCACCCGCTCGGCGCGGGCAGGAACGAGTAGCTGAAGTCGGCGGCGCGCGCGACCGCGCGGGCGGCGGGGACGGACGGGTACGGCGGCTCGGCGGGGCGGAACCCTCCCGTGGAGGTGAGGAAGCCGAGGAGGAGCGCCGGGTGCAGGGCGCGCACGCGGCGGAGGAAGGCGGGGTCGGCGATGACGCGGCGGAAGGTGGGGCAGGCGGTGGCGGCGCGGCCGAGGTCGGCGAGGGTCGGGAGGCGGATCAGGATGGACGCGAGGACGTCGTCGGTGAGGCTATCCACCGGCGGCGCTGGGGCCTCCGGGAGGCGCTGGTGCCCATCTGGCCGCGGCGGCAAGGCCATCATCGCTAACGCCGGTGGGTTCGACGAGGCCTGACGGTGGGTGGGATTGTGCGAACTGGCCATCGCTAACTCGTAGAACCCCTTCAGTACTAGGCCTGGTGGGCCGCGTGCGTGGCGCAGCCGAGGCCAGACGGCCCACGACACTACGCGTATGGCCGTTTCTACTGGTTGCTATCGAATTTTCCCACGCGCTCAAAATTGCTTGTGCTCGACATGGGGAGGATGGAGTTCTCTGTCAATCCTGCACCTGGAGACAGGCTTAAGGAGTTTGCTATTGTGGAGCTACAGGAAAGCAGACTTGGAATGTATGCCAGTGATTCCATCGAAGGTTCTCGGTTGAAACTCTTTTGTGCAAATGGGCAAAATCATGGCGAGGAAGCCACCGAGTGGGCATTACAGAAAAAGGTCTCACTGAGTCCCTCATATCGCTATTACATGATAAGTGTGGTTGGTGGCCAATTACTCATGCAAAGAACACCGAATGTTGGTGATGCACCAGAGTTTGGTTGTATTTCACTAGATTTCGAGACTTTGCAGATTCAGTGGCTTCGAGGGATGATTAAAAGTGGTTATCGTCCCCTGCCAGCCATGTATACCGGTTATCCACCATCACTGTCACTGCCTACTGTATGAAGTGATAAGATTGTTCTCCCAGTCTTTGATTAAACACTGCAATTTGCAGCCATTGGGAACCCTCATGTCTTGAACATGAACTTTAGGGCGTGTGTCCTGTTGTGCTTCCATTGTTGTGATAGTAGATACTAGATATGAATATCTCATTTATTTCTAATTCTAGTTTAGATAGTAGTTTTTATTAGTTATTCAGTGGCCTTGGAATGGTTGTGAGTCTTCATTTGTTTTCTGTCTGCTTGGTCAAGTGTTCAACAATCTTTTCTTTAAGAAAGAACTTCTTCAGCAGTGTCTACGTAGTGCTTTAAGTTTTTTTGCTAAGCTTTACTCATGTCTCCTTGATCCCCCATGCCTTATGATCAGTCCATGTCTGTTCCAATTGATTGCATAAGTATGTGACTTTCTATAGATTACCTTCAGGGAATGCATGTCACTCCATTTTATTTTTGGGAATAACAGCTTTAATAGTGCTGATATTCTATTCTGCATGCATACAAAGTCTGATGCTGGAAATTTTTATGTGCCACAGAATGTTTCGGTCACTCATTGCATATCTGCATACCATCATTGCTATGCTAACATGTGGCCCTGGACATACCTTATTAGTGGCACAATGAGTCAATGAAGGATTTCATTGTTTCATTGGCATATATAAGAAATTATTCCTTGTTATGGCATTTATCTTTACTGTATTTGACATTGTATTTACTGTTAACACCATTTATAGTAGTTTCTTAACCACTTGTATTAGGTCTTGTATTGATTGCATTAGTTTGCGCCATATCTGATTGGTGTCGTATGATGCACATATTGTTCAATTGGCGGCACCATCGTCGTTTGTCTATGTTGAAAAATTAAAAGCTTGGAGTAGAATTGACAAGAATTTATCTATAATTGCTAGGATTGACTATTTGAGGTTTTAACAAGTGTTGTCTGTCATGCATGGACACTATTCTGTTGCCTGCCTGCACACATATATTTTTGGTACAACATATATATAGCTTTAACCATGAGGCAGACGCCCAACTTTCAGCATAGTGATTTAATCAGTCTGAAACTGAATTCTGAATTCTCTCATAGCATCTAACAAAAATGATTAAATGTTATCAATAGAGCCACTGTACATGATTTCTTGCTTGCTATCTTATTGCAGATTTGCATGATTCGACTTCTTTTATGTCATGCTGCAAGGTGGATATTGTACTGGATTTGTGCTTGGTGCCTTGTCTAATTGTTTGTCATCCTCCACTCTAAAGTAGCTGATTATGTGTATCGCGGAAGGTATTTTGGTTGTGCGTCGACTCCATGTAATAGCTACTAGTAGTATGATCAAGGTGTGATGTAATCTGGATGGTTGAACTGGTTGACTTCAACGTGAACTGATCAATGGCTGCCTTTTAATGAGCGATGATGTTTTAAACTTAACAAGTGATGACTGCTGAGTACTCTCTCCGTTCTAATTTGTAGGTTGTTTTGATTTTTAGGTTCATATAGATTTTGCTGTCCACCTAAAATCAACGACCTATAAACCTATAATTTGGAACGGATGGAGTAGCAAGTACTCCCTCCGTCCCAGAAAGAATGCACTTCTCGCTTCCCGAAAAATTCTAGAATCTTAAGGTTGACCAATTATAAATAAAAAATATATAAATATTTATGATATGAAATATATATTATTAGATTCGTTTTCAAATGTAGTTTTTTAACAAATTTATTTAGAGTCATAAATATGAATACAATTCACTAGAAACTTGGTCAAATGTGAACAACTTTAACGGGCACGCAACCCAAACAAGCATTCTTTTTGGGACAGAGAGAGTATCTTGTTGACTTGCTCCAAGATTCCCCATTTCCGGGGCAGGCTGTGTGATCCGTGAATATGTGGTTCAATGTGAAAGCTAAATGCCAAAACTTAGTTATTCATTTCATTTTAAGTAGATGTGATAGTGCTATTGCTACAATATAGTGGTGCTCCAACCACTAGCTAGCGCAGGTCTAGAGACTACTAATACATGCCCGCAAAGTAGCATATTGTGTTCATGTTAATCATGTACGCGAATTACCATACTGGTACTACCTCCGTTTCAAATTATAATTCTTTTAACTGTTTTATCCCAAGTTTGACCTACCTTCGTTTCATCAAATTATAATTTGGTTAACTTATTTATTTAAAGTTTGACCACTCTTCTTATTCAAAAAATATATAAAATATCACATCTTTTGTTGTGGCTTACTTTATTAATAAATATTTTCGAGGATGACTTAAATTTTACTATGTTTGCATAATTTTTTTGAATAAGACGAGTGGTCAAACTTGGGTTCAAAGAAATCATACGGACGGAGAATATCATTTACTTATATATGCATGCAATTTATTAATAGATATCTTTATTCCATCATACATACAGACGAATCACAATAGAACTATCATTATATAGCACAACTGAAGTTCGATACCAAATATCCATTTCAGATGATAAACTGACTTCAGACGATAGAGTGGACTGAAGGATAACCAAGACATGCCAAGCAGAAGTCAGAAGTGCAACCCGTGCCATCCCCAAGCTCTGCACCAGCAGCATGGATATAGGATACCGGAACTTAGATAATGTCAATTCAATCCTGCAACTGGATGCACTTAGAACTTCAACAATACCACTGCAAATGCAGTATAAACATTCACAATCCACAATTTCAGTGGCAAGGCATAATTCAAAAGATAAATGATCATAATATGATTCAGCTGAATTGCTCAAACTCAAGACTCAACGTGCCCAACACATATATTTCTCCAAGACATGGCACCATTTTATTGCTGTAAACATTATTGTTGTAGGCATAACAATAGACATCCTCAGTTTTCGGTTATGAAAAAGATAAAAATGTTAAAAATTCCGTACCTCAAAAGATTTGCCTGCACAGAGAACTCAACCTTTATGCAGTGCTTTCATTGGTTGAATTTACTTGTTACTCTATATATGCATGTGTAAAAGGAGTGAAATAGGGTCACCGTTTTAATAGTCACTGCCTAACTATAATTACAATCCTAATCTCTAATATTACTGCCAAACACATGCATGAGAGGTAATACAAGAAGCCCATATCCTTCGCTTATCATAGCAGTTTATGATACATAAGCTCAACAACAATTATTTTTTTATGAGTTATGTTGTTTGAACTTTGGTAAAAGGAAAAAAAAACTAAAACCATTCCAGTCTACATGCAGTGCTAAAAATATCAACTCTTACAAACACAAAAATTGGAAATGTAATCCTCAAATGTTGCTTGGACTGTGATAAGAACTATTATTTCTATTCGGTTTACATAGCTACACATGCTTGGAATTTTTTTCCCCAAAATTGCATGCCTCTTGAAATCTAAATTTGATTAGCAGTTATAATGCTCACCCTAACAGAACCTTTTCAAGGTCAACTTAAAGATGTACGAGGCACCTGCCCCAACCGCTGCAAAATTTTCCCTCAAGATGTATGATTAAGCTATAAGCTGACACGATATGCAATTTTCGTCTTGGTGTCAAACCAATTATCTAATACACAGTTATTGATATAATGTAAAAGCATGTGAACAGGAACAACGACAAACAAAGTCTCCATGATTACAAAAATCCTCAACTAGTAGGCATGCAGCGTGCATGGTGACCGCAAGATCAAGAAAAGACTAGGATTCACCAACAATCCACGATGCAAATAAAAGGTAGAAATTAAAGGCAAAACGCACAGAGTAGAAACATACAATTATTCCTAGTTGCCACGTCAAGTGAAAGGGCAGTATTAAAATGTTTGCAAAGCACTGAAGTACAACAGAGATTAAGATAAAAGCTTACCCCTTCATACCCTTCTTGGGGACATGGATGGTGGGAAACCGAAATACGGATAGACTTTACCATAGTGGTCTATCATCCGACCAATCCTCTCAATCTTTAGAGTCTTAATCTCAAGTGAGAAATAAGGAGATGGCATCCCATCTCTTTTTGGAACACTAAGCAGGATAATGTATCCTTCAAGTGAAGTAATGATTGCAGAGTAATAGCCCACAGGCAACGAGATAATATTCTCCACCTTCCAGTGACTGGTTCTTTGGCCCCCGATTTGTACAGTGGCATAGTATAGAGACGTGCCATTGCCATTACTAGTTCCATAAAACATTCCAATCCTGCCTTCTCCTGCCTCTACAATGACACTTTTCATAAAATTGTGGTCAAGCGGGAGGACAACAATAGCAAACTCCATATCATTCGTCTTGAGCCTGAGCAACTTGTTCTGACCAACCACTTTCCAGTAGAAGCAGCCATATGAATAATAACAACTGGGCCAAGGCAATATGAAGTCGTCTGGATCTAAGCTTAGAGCATCCCAGCTGGTAGATACGCCAATACTCCAGCCAAAGGTGGCCGAAGAGAAGACAAACACCGCCAATTTTTCGTCGCATTCCGTCACGCCGATAACTCTAAAGGATGCTTCCTGCTCTCCTCGACCATAAGGGAGGAAAAAGGCCTCGAAATCACGGATACGACATTCCTGAACGTGAACACAGGCGACCAGATCGTCCAGATCGTCCGGTATGGGAGGCAGCAGCAGGTATCGCCGGGACAAGGGGTCGCACACCGCGAGGTCTGGGAAAACGAAGCTATCCTTCACGCCTTCACGGCTGCAGCTGAGGAGGAGACGGCCATCGCGGACGTCCCAGAGATGCCATCTGCCGCGAGGGAGGTAGTCGAAGGTGAAGTCAGCGGCGCGGGCGAGAGCCCGGGCAACGGGGGCGTTGGGGTGGGGCTCCTCGACGGGTTCGAAGCTTTTGCAGACGAGGCCGAGGAGGAGTGGCGGGTGGATGGAGCGGTACCGGCGGAGGAAGCCCGGGTCGCTGGTGAGGCGGTGGAAGGAGACGCACGCGGCTGAGGCGCGGGCGAGGTCGGCGGGGGAGCCGATGCGGAGGAAGATCTCCTCGAGGAGGTCGCTTGAGAGGTGTGGAGGCGGGCGCTCCGGCTCCGCGGCTTCGAGGCAGGGGATGACCCGGCCAGCCCG
Source organism: Urochloa ruziziensis (assembly GCA_015476505.1). Classification (NCBI taxonomy): domain Eukaryota; kingdom Viridiplantae; phylum Streptophyta; class Magnoliopsida; order Poales; family Poaceae; genus Urochloa; species Urochloa ruziziensis. The sequence continues at coordinate 70,332,955 of CM027119.1, read as the reverse complement.
CGACGCCATGTAGCCGGCGGCGACGGGAACTCGGGAGGGAGGGGATCGAGATCGAGGGGTTTTTTGGGGGTCTTGGGGTGCGGAGTTGTGATTTGTGAACTAAGGGGACTCCGTGAAGACGAAGGGACAGCGTGCGTGTATTGGGCCGATATGCAGTTCTGCAAAATTGTGGGCAAAGGGCGCACTTGATTTGATTGATCGTTTAGCTACGGCCTGAGAGTCTCGAAGTGCAAAATGCCTATTTCTGAAGTGTATTCCTGGCCATATAGCTTCGGCTGTTACCATTATACCATCAGATGATCCTTGTTCTCCAAAACAACCCCATACACATGATTTTGCAGCATAAAAAAGCCAGCAACAGTGGGAGTATGTGTATAGGCCTAAGTTCACTATGTCGTGTAGCGGTGTTTTTTTTTTTTTTTTTGAGAACGTGCATAGCACGTTTTTTCATTAAGCGGAGAGCAGGCCCGTCCCTGGGGGCGTGCGAGGTGTGCGTCTGAACAGGGCCCCCAAAAATATGGGCCCCAAGATTTGTTGCAATACTATAGTTAACTGCTAATGTTAGTAGCAAACAGCCAAACAATATGGTCCAGTCGAAGTTTCCTCTTAAACTTAGCAGAATAACTTTCATTCCTCTCCCTATGTCGATCTCTTCCAATTTCTCCTGCAGCGCAAATATGTAATTATCTCCTATTGAATAAGAAGGACTACAGCAGCTATGCGCCTAATATGCGAGTTGCAAAAAAAAGTTCCCGCTGCACCATGAATCGCCCCCAACCAATCTTTGATTCTCTGTGTTCGCTCAAGCCACTTTTTTTCTCTCTGTCTCAATTTTCTTTTCTCGCTTCTTGGGTCAGGGACAACAAGAGCAATAGAAATCATTATTGATCAGGTTAGTACTAGTACAGCCTGCTTGCATATGCCCGTACATAAACTAAGGTTTTCTTCTTGAATTCCTAGCCATATTAATTTTTCCATTTTTTAATATTTATATACATTTCTTTTAGAAGTTACTATGAAAAGAGTAAAAAGAAGAAAATAATAGAGTGCAGTTAACCATTTCTTCAACGTCTTATGCCACATTTCTTGTTCTTTAATTATTTTATTTGAGCCCATCTGACATAAGACTTTGAAGAAATAGGTTAAAACAACAATGCGTAATCATTATATTATTAGCCTATTTGAACTGGTTATAGATTGAACCTTAATTATGTTATTTTTAATTTTAACTAGGGCCTAAACTATAATTTGGAACAGGGCCCCTATTTTGATCGGGACGGCCCTGCGGAGAGAGAAAGCGGTTCAACCAGCCAATTACAACAACAACAGCAGCCAGACAGAGAAGGAGATACACATAGGACACAGCAATAAAAAAGAACACGGTCGGTGCCAAACCGAAGTAACCTAAAGCCACATAAAGCAGCTACCGCGCTTTGATTACCTCCTAGCGGCTCTCGAATTCAGGAGACTGCTTATTCCTCCGAAGCCTGCACGTGCCCATGTCCTCGCGTCCTCCAGAATCTTCTCGGCGAGCGCTACCGGCATCAGCGCAGAGCGATCGTGGACCCGACGGTTCCTTTCTAGCCAGAGCGACCAAGCGACCAGCCAAGCCAAGGAGTCAAAGCCCTTTCGCATGGTCCTGGGGATGCGCTTCCGGCTGCGCATCCACCAGTCAGTAAAGCGGGACTCAAATTGCGGGGTGATAAATTGTAAGCGTAGAGAGCTGAGCACCCGGAACCAAGTTTCCCTGCTGGCTACACATCCGGTGAGTAAATGATCAAGGGTTTCGACCTCCTGTGCACATAGAGCGCATTCGTCCCGTTCCCGCAGACCATGGCGCTTAAGCCTGTTCGAGGTCCAGCAGCGACCGTGTAAAACCAGCCAACCAAAAAAACGGCACCTCTGTGGTGCCTGCACCTTCCATAGCTGACGGCCTCCCTCAACCTCATGGCGCCCTAAAAGTAAAGCACGGTAAGCTGATGCCGAGGAGAAATCGCCCGAGTTAGTCCATCGCCAGATGTACCTATCAGGGTCAGTAGATAAGTGCCACCCTCGTATCATGGGCCAGATTTGTAGGTATTGGAGGACGACCTGTACCGTGAGGGCGTGCTTGATATCCCTTATCCATGTCCGACCAACCAACCCATCGCGTACTGTGCGCGTGTCCTTAATACGTTGTGGAACTGCGGCCCAGAGGTTGGGTGCGAGCGACCGAATGGAGTAGCCATTGATCCATTTGTCCATCCAAAAAAGAGCGACCTCCCCATTTCCGACCTGGACCATGATAGAAGCATCAAAGAAGGACTGGGCTAGCTTATCAGAGGGAGACGGCAGTCCCTTCCAAGTCCGGTTTTCTACTCTAGCTAGCCACAACCAGCGAAGCCGAAGTGCCATGCCCATCAATCTCAAGTTCGGTATACCGAGGCCACCAAGCTCGGCTGGGCAACAGGCGTTTACCCAAGCGACCGCACACTTACCCCCGGAGGCCACTTCAGTGCCGCACCAGAGGAAACCTTTCATTAGCGTTTCGATGGTTTTAATGGCCCAAGGCGAGACGGAGATGGCCATAGAGATGTGCACTGGAATGGCAGCCATCGTGGATTTAACTAGAGTAAGGCGACCGCTACGATTCAGCAAGCGACCCTTCCAGGCAGGAATGCGTGCCGCGACCTTATCGACCAAAGGCTGCATAGCAGCTCTAGGTAGCCTATGGGGAGATAGGGACACGCCAAGGTAGGTGCAGGGAAACTCCCCTATCTGGCACTGCAAAAATTGTGTGATTAATGCCGTATGCTCACTAGTGCTCTAATCGGGAAAATCATGCTCTTTGAGTAATTAGCTGCCAGTCCGGATGTTGCCGCAAAAAGACGGAGAATTTCTCGAATTGTGGTAAGATCAAGCGCGACCGGTGTAAGAAAAGCGACCACGTCATCTGCATAGAGGGAAACACGATGCTTTATAGCTGGGCGACCCAGTGGCATGAAAAGACCACGTTCCTCTGCCTTGGTAATCAAAGCATTGAAGCATTCCATTACCAGGACGAATAGCATCGGGGAAAGGGGGTCTCCTTGTCTCAGTCCACGACCATGGCATATCCGCCGTCCGGGGACCCCATTCATGAGGACCTTAGTACTTGCTGTGGAGAGTAGTACCGATATCCAGTTTGTCCATCTCCTCGGGCATCCCACTGCCGTTAGTAGCTCCAAGAGAAAGACCCAGTTGACCGAGTCAAAAACCTTCGCAAGGTCAATTTTAAAGAGACATCTTGGCTGAGTTTTCCTAGCTAGAGCCTTAGCGACCCCTTGTGCATATCTGAAGTTATCCTGGATTTGGCGACCCTTGATAAATGCACTCTGATTCGGCGAAATCAGGGAATGCAAGTGAGGAGCGAACCTGTTAGCCAAAGCTTTGGAGACAATTTTACCAAAGCTGTGGATCAGGCTGATCGGCCGATAATCACCCAGTGCTCGTGGGTTTGCTTTCTTCGGCAGCAGCGTCAAGAGTGCCTCATTAATTAGGTGGAAGCTACGGCAGTCCATTGCTGATATACTGTCAAACGCTCTGATAATGTCATCCTTGATAATCGGCCAAGCGACCCTGTAAAAGCGACCAGTGAATCCGTCCGGGCCGGGTGCCTTGTCCATAGGGAGTTCTTTTATGATGGCCCAGATCTCTGCCTCAGTAAATGGGTAGGCTAAGTCAGAGAGCTCAAGGGTAGGCAACCCAAGGGCAGCAAAATCTAGGGCACAGGTACGGTAGCTCATGCTCATCACCTGTAACCATGGCAACATGCTAATAATCTTGTTGGCTTTTGAGCAGCCGGGGCAGCACGGGCATAACCATTCGACTTTTTGTGCTGAACTTGAATTAGCGTGCAATTCTTACACCTGCTGCCACCCGCAATGCCAAAAGGGCAGAATCCAGTGTGCCGCCTACAGTGCCGTTCCGGGCAAGCGCACTGGGGTGTGTGATGGTGCCTTCTTGAGTTCCTTTGGATGGCGTTCACGCACCGCCCGTCTATATAGTGCGATATGCCCATGCTTCTTCATGGTGGTCGTAGAAGAAAGTACCATGAGTCTGCAGTTAACAATGCCGGCCGGTACATTTGTAAGCGATGTACCACTCAAATCAGTTTTTAAGGTTCTTTGCATGGATGGACTGTGTTAAACGGTGAAGACTGCAGACAAAAGGCCCCTGCAAAATTCGGTGCATTTCGTTTCAGGCTTTCAGCTCAACCAATAATCTGAACAGTCAGAGGTAAACATAAAACATGCATAGAGTGTCTGGATATCTGTACCCATATATTAGGATCACCAAATTAATACCAATGAATTTTTAGGACATTTTGGATACATACTGCACAAACATATCGCAGATATGCTTAGAGACTCTGATGGTGGCATCAACTCAATCCCACGACTGTTTGATTATACACAAGCACAATACTAGCTGCACAAATTAAAGAATAACTATAATCGGCATGCAGTACTACAATCGGATGTTTCAAACTACATCATCACTCTGACCAAAACAACAGCTGGTGTGAGGGCCATGAGAATATGGAAAGCTTGGACACCTCTAACAGTTCATACAGGCAAGCTCAGACCCAATAGTTTTGAGCCTTGAGAAATGAGAACTAGAATGTTGCTCTGACCACGGCCCCAGAAAGCTGAAAAAAAAAGGCAAGTCATGGCAAGATATTGGTATATTGCACATATTCAAAATTACAGGATAAACTGAGAGCAAAAGTTTAATTGTAAATTAGACAAAGATGTTCTGTGCTTAGGAGAAGAGGAAACAAAGGAATAATGGCAAAGATGGACTTCTGGGAAACAATACAAAATACACGAGCTTCATAAATGATAATGTTGGTGCAGAAGCTCCTTTTAGCCAATCATAATACTGATCTCAACTAAATTTAAAATGCAATTGTAAACAACCTCTTTTAGCTTTAAACCCATATGATTGCAATTCATAGTACAAGACTACAAGTTACAGTCCATCAGAGGAAGTAAACACAAAGGAGCAAACCTTCAAGAATTTTAGACCCTACAAATTGGAAACTTCGTTGAGCGGTGTATAACTTACGGAGTAGGTTACTGTTGGAATTGAACCACAAGTGGTTGACAATCAATATATAACCTTGTCATCCAATTAATTAAAGACTTAAAAAGGATAATTACCACATATACTCTGGGTCTTCTACTCATCTGCCATCATACAAATGCCATGCTCAGAGTCAGCTGAAGCCTTGGAAAATTGGCATTTAGGCAGGTGACAAGCTCGAACTCTGACTGTCTCAAGAAAAATTAAGGGTGCTATCTGCCTCCCACACTTTGAAGTGATATTTTGATTTCAAAACATAACTATTCAAAGTCTTCAGTTCCAAGCAGGGTGTGACTATTCCAGCCACACATCACAAACTTTCATAAAAAATAAAATAACCACACACATCAAACCAACATTCAGAGCAATGGCTCGAAAATATTAATTCCACTTATTTTATTAACGTAAGATTATTTCAAAAGGAAAATCAGGTGCATAAGATTAAAAGCATTGGGGAACAAATGTAAAAGATCTAATCTGAGTGGCTAATGTGGAAGGCGGGAGTTCTCTCATTCTCATCCCTCTTGGGCTGACTTAGGCCCAATCAGATTTAGTCTGAAGGCAAAACGGGATGAATTCCCGCCTCTCATTTGGTCCATTCAGCTTGGAACCTAAGAAGGAAATTAATTCATGTCCTGCATATGTTCACCAATATGCTCTCTTGTGCACTTGATATTTTCCCTATTTCAAAATAGCATCATAAGAAATAACTTTATGTATGGATGACCAAAAATACCATTGTTCTTCCTTCTACAAAGCTTCAATGGGGTAAGCCATGTTTAATGGGAACAAGTTTTTTCAAGAGAACAATTTTCTAACGCAAACATAAACTATTCAAACTAATATTCCTTCTCCAATATTTGAACCCGAAAACACTCCACTCATAAGTCATAACATGGATGATCCTTTCATTAGACTGTTGATCTTCAAATGGAATATAACACTTTACTGTAACAATCAAGCAATAAATTACAAACTGGAATACAGTACGACTTGCTATTTGATATCAAAAGCTACAAATTATACACAAAAAAAGGACACCACTACAGAGCTGAATAGACAAGACTACCAATTACATATTTAGGATACTCAATAATTAAACATCAATCATCAGAAAAGCTGTGGAGTAACTATTCGAGGAAGGAATTTACCACTTTAGATACTCTGTGGAGACAGCGATGGAGGAAAGTTGTTATAAATGTAGGCACGTAGAATGCGGTGCTTCAATTGACACACCCTCTCAAGCTGCAACGTCCTGACGTCCATTGAAAAACACTCCAGGTCTTCCATCTCCGCCGATGAGCTTACATGCATCCCTGCTGAGCTTAGGTGTCCAGGACACCTTAGCAGGAGTATGTACCTCTCCGTTGCACCCTTTATGTAATGCTGGAACGCAGGATCCAATGGAATTGTCTTCTCCATCTGCCAATGGCCGGAACCATTGGCATTGTCTTGCCTTACAGTATAATAGAGACTAACTTCGCCATCTGCAACCTGGTCACGGAGCGCAAATATCCCGACCCTGCCTTCCCCTGCCTCCACAATGGCGATCTGTCGCCTATGGCAAGCCGGTGGGAGGTCAGCAATGGAGAACTCCATCCTCCCTGTGTCAAGCACAAGCAACTTTTGCCGCAGATCCATCACCCAACAGAAGCAGCCGCGGGCGTATTGACGCAGGTATAACGCAGGCCTCCTTGACGGCAAGCCCGCAGCGGACATCAGATCGCGCCAGGCCAGGGACGCGACGGCTCGCCATTCGCCGGTGCTGGAGGAGAAGGCGAAGGCTACAAGCTTGGCCTTGCACCGCGCCATCCAGATCACCCCGAACGACGCCTCGTCCTCTGGGTCGCCGCAGCCGCCGGGGTTGAGGAAGGGCTCGTACCAGCTGTCGAACTCCACGCGGAGCGGCTGGTCCACCGCGGCGGCCAGGTCGTCGGGGATCGGGGGGAGCAGGACGCACCGCCGGTGCAAGGGGTCGCACACTGCAATCTCCGTGAAGAATACCGAGGGCTCCTCTCCGCCGCCGTCCTCGGGGGCGCGGTCGAGGAGGACGCGGCCGTCGCGGACGTCACGGACGACCCAGCCGCGGCCCGTCGAGGAGGAGGGGAGGAACGAGAAGGAGAAATCGGCGGCGAGGGAGACGGCGCGCGCGGCGGGCGCGGAGGCGTGTGGCGGGAGCGCCGGGTGGAAGCCGTTGTGGTCGAGGAAGCCGAGGAGCGGCGCGGGGTGGAGCGCGCGGAACCGGCGGAGGAACGCGCGGCCCGTTATGAGGCGGCGGAAGGGGACGCAGGCGGCCGAGGTGCGGACGAGGTCGGCCGGCTCCGGGAGGCGGAGGAAGATGTCCGACAGGATGTCGTCGGTGAGCGCCGCCAAGGCCATGTCGTGCCGGCGGGAGGGAAGGGGGCGGGGCTTGGGATTTGGGAGGCCGTTGGGGGAATTCGGGGATCGCCGGTCAAATTGACGGCTGCTCCGTTACTCACTTCTCTGACAAGGTCAACGGTCGCGCTCGGGGTGTTGGTGTCAGTCATAATTGTCGACGACCGCGGAGGGGCTAGCACTGGCGGCCGCAGATGCGGTGTGACAGCGACGCACACCCCCGCCCTGTAGATGCACAGCGGGACAGCCCTTTTTCTATCTGCGGGCCCAACAGCTCTCACCTTTCTTCCATGTGTGGGCTCACGAGAAAGAAACTTTGAAAACAATTCATACATCATAAACCAAGTGTCCAAACTTATGAAACAAAAATATGCACATATAAAACAAATTATACTACTCGAATTATATTCAAAATAAAAAAAATCAGTCATGTTGTGGGATAGAATAAATTAAAAAATAATCAGGAGAAATAAAAAATGAAAGAAAAAATAAACAGGAGAAAGAAAGAAAAATAAATAGGAAAACCAGAAAAAAAAAGAAAAAACAGCAAATCTATCTTCATCAACAACAAACGCATGTGTGGGCCTCCAGCTAATCCTGTGCCACGACCTTACATGCATGCGCAGCTCGCGGCCTTATATGCATGTGCAGTCAGGCCCACCAGCTGAAGCCGCCCTGCAGCATTGCATGCGGGCTGCTGGGTGTGCGGTGGCCGCGTTTTTCCCGCGGTGTGCGGGGAATAGCAAATCCGCTAGCGCTGGAAGAGCGCGTCAACGAGATCGACAGGGCCATTTGGGCCACAGCAACTCTCGGCCTGATGTCGGCCCGACGCCGACAAATTCTTTGGGCCTTGGAACTACGGGCTACCTAGCTGTTGCGTATGGTCCAACGATTCCAAATGGGCCGCCGCAGTGATTTCTGCCCGAATTGAGGCCAAAGATTCTCAACTCATTTTTTCCCCTAAAATTGGCAAGTACTTTGAGCGGCAATAAACATTTTTGGGCTTGCAAGTTGCAAATGATTAGCTTGAACGCCTCGTTGTGACGCGTTCCCGTGTACGCTTAAGATTATCGACACGAAAACCCGCATCAGATCTAAATAATGCACGAGGGGCAGCACTACGGATGGTCCACGGTGCACGGCTGGGATGCCGTCGCTTTCCGCCCGCACTTTCCTTGTGGCGGCACGACATCCCTTGCTTCATGTATTATACCCACGCCTGCCGACCATCACCGTGTGGAAGCCAACATCACCACGAGTAATAAAGGTGAGTCGCAGAGCACTGTGGCTGCTTGATTGTTTTTCAATTCATGGCTAAGCGTACCAGTGATTCTACATCTCGCCATTCAAACTTTATGAACTTTAAAAAATCAGAACTATGTGGAAAAAGTCTATATCACCCCCCAACCTATAGGGGTTGGACTACATAGCCCCCAACCTATGAAATGGTCTATATCACCCTCTGAACTTTCAAAAACCAGTCAAATTACCCCCTAAAGCAATTTTGAAAAATCATAGTAAATCATAGAAAAATCATAAAATAGAAAATTCAATTGTGTTGGACTCCAAATGGGTAGATCTACACAGTGAACATATAATATGGTATGGTTTAGTACATTTTTTTGCTGTAGCTTTATATCTATGTTTTTCTTCATAACTGTAAAAAATTGTACTACAACATACCACATTATATGTTCACTGCGTAGATCTGCTCATTTGGAGTCCAACACAATTGGATTTTCCATTTTATGATTTTTTTTGATTTACTATGATTTTTTAAAATTACTTTAGGGGGTAATTTGACCGGTTTTCGAAAGTTCAGGGGGTGATATAGACCGTTTCATAGGTTGGGGGGTTATATAGTCCACCTCCATAGGTGGGGGGTGATATAGACTTTTTCCGAACTATGTTAGGGTTTATAAATTTGTCATTCCGTTCCATAGGAGTAATAAACTAGTTTATAATTTATCGAGGATATGACATTTTATCTTAGAAATCAAATAGGTTATTGGAAGGACATTTATACCACATCATGAGTCCGTGGCTGTTTATAAAAGTTGCATGAGGTAGTACTATTCAATTAGATTTTCGCTGCCAAAATGCAGATAACAAATTAACATGTGCAGATACGCCTCGTGGCATATCGACACGTAGCAATGTGGCCAACTAGTAGTGAATATCGAAATAACAAATTATAAACGTATTGAATGATTATACGAAATAATGCTAGTTTTTATCTAAACAATCAAAGCTGCTAAAAAAATACTAGGAAGCTGGAACCTCTGTGTTCGACTAAAATAGATAAATATTTCCCATGAGAAAGAATGTGTACCATGCCATTTCGGGCTTCCAGTTTGGCATAACTAATTTATCCTTTTCCAATATGCAAAGCATGGGTCGGCTGGGCGCCGGTCCGAATTTAGCGTCATCCACAGGAAACGAGACCTGTCCAAGATGACGCAAAATTTCAGGTACATGCTTGGTGCCCCCGAAGCGTCGGCTGGTCCCTTCGCCCCTGGTCGGCTGCGGGCTGCTCAGCCGCCTGCCGTGTAGACGTGTCGGAGTACGCAGCAGTGGATAGGAACGCAGCCACCTACTCCCGCTGACACATGGGCTCCACAGACCCACCACCAGCCTGGCGGAGCCGCCCCAACCACCACTAAACTAACTCCAATCACGCGCGCGTTATTGTCCGCGACCGTCCCCACGGGTGATTGCCCGTTTTAACCATCACAACCCTGTCCTATCTGTACCCACCCGTTTTCGGGGCTATATAGATGACCTGTGGGCCCAGGAGCAAAGGCTTCCCTGGTTCCCAGTCTGGACCCACCCGTCTGCGGGTGTGGTCGACATGGGAGCAGGCGCGCCTCGTAGGCTGAAGCGCCCCTTCGAAGATTTACCGATCCAAATGGCCGCTTCATAATCTGGAGGGCGATTTATTAGACGTTAAAAAACCAGCGCGATACGGAGCCACCCCGCAAGGCCGCAACAACGCCAATAGCCCAATACGAAACGGAAAGCTTCAGACTTCAGAGCGAGAGGGAAAAGGGAGGCTTGGAGGGAGAGGGAGAGGAGGAGGCGGCGGAGAAGGAAATGGCCGCGGCGGCGGAAGAGGTATCGACGGCGGCGAGGAGTAGTAGCAATCCTGTGGGCACGGAGGAGGAGCGGCGGCGGGGGGAGAGCGAGAGCGAGGGGGAGGAGGAGGCGGGGATGGCGGCGGTGCTGGACTTCGACATGCTGTGCGCCTCCGTGGCGCTGTCGGCGGAGCGGAGGAAGGGCGCCGCCTCGGCGGAGGCCGCTGGCGACTGCGGCGGCGGTGGCGGATTTGTGCAGAGGATGTGGGAGGGGGACGTCGTGCTGGATTGCCTGGAGGACCGGCGGATCGCGCTCGAGGCCGCCTGGTAGGTGGAGCTAACTTCTTCCTTCCCCGTTGTCTCATACAGCTGTTTCGGTTCTGGCTTTCTAGAGGTGGGTGCCTGGTTGGTAGGACCTCGTCGTAGTTGGATGGGAAACCAGTGCTTTGGGATTTGGCGTCTGGATGAACGCGGATTCGTTTTTGCTTACGGACGGACTGGTTCTTGTGCGGATTTGGGAACCAAGAGGGCTGTTCTTCGGGCGAAGTTTTAGAAATGGATAGGCGGCATCCTAGCTTAGTAATTTGGGCGATATTTTCATTCAAAGGAGGAAGATTCAGGGAGAAATTTTAGCTCAAATTTCAAGTTAGCTCTAGAAATGGGATGCGCCTGATTTTAGAGATAAAACGTGAATTGCAATTTTGTCAATTCCCCTTGCTACAGTTGTGGATTAAAAATCGTCATATTTTAACATTTTTAGTTGAAATGTTGCCCGCACAGAACATTCCCAAATGTTGCGTTGGCCTATGTTGTTATTCTAGTGTTTCTGCAAAAATATGCCACTTTTCTTCGTTATACTACATTTTCGTGGTCAACTGTGATTAAACTTTGCTGGGATTCGTTTTAAGTTCTTGTTTGCTTGCAACTGTTTGCAGCTGCCCGTGCTACCGGTTTGGCACGAACATGCGGAGAGCCAACCTCGGATCTTGCTTCCTTCAGGTACAGATAATCCGCGCACTATAAAATGAACATATTTCATCCATTCTCTGCTGTTACTTCAGCCTGAAAGTAAGTGTAGTCAGATTGCTGTGTAGGTACCATGTTAGCTGCATGTGTCTATAGTTTCTTGTTCTGTTCTTGATAAGGCATGAAAGGCAAGCCTGTATCACGCTTGCTATTTGGAGTTTTGGACAATCATAGAAAAGTTGTCACTTTCTCAGCCTTGCGCTTATACTGGCTGATGTGTAACTTGTTTGAATTGACTTGGCATGTGAACCGCATTTTTGACAATCCTTTATTCCTGTGGCATGTCTTAGACCTGGTCCACCTGCATACTTGCATAGCCTTTATTTTTTCTATTTGAAGCTGTATAGGAGATAGGTTCCAGTAAAATCTCTGCTTGTTATGTTCTAATATTCTATGTTGGAGGGAATCAGACTGCTTGCTGGGCTTGCTGGACAGATCAGTACCGGGATATTTTACTCATTTTAACCACTCTGTCAGTCTTGAAAGACCAACTTGATTATATCTTTAGCTCAGCCAGTGCTTCTTTAACAAAAATATTCTGGGAACTTCTCATCTCATCCAGCATCGACTATTGCTTTTATTGTATTCAAGTATATGGTCAGTTTGTTATCCTTAGCAGAGTGATGAAAGGAGATTATTCTTCAACATAGTCTCCTGCTGTATATTTTAAGGGCTCAGATGACTCTTGCCTATTTCATTCTGGATGGCTCTATCCTCTGTATCGGTTATATACATCCGTAGTTGAGGCCATTGTGTGACAACCTCATTGATTTTAATTTTGAGTTTTCTGCATTTGTAGGTTTGCTTGTGTGTAGCTCCCTCTTATGTAGTTAATTTTAGTAATTTTACTCTTATTAACCCTGCTGATGTTAGATGAAATTTCTTTCAGGGAATGGTTTACTTCATTCTGTTAGCGGCTGTTCTGGTGAGCCTAATCGCCTTTTCAGTAACGAGGCACCATATATATTTATATATGGGACTTGCCTCTGTCCTCTTGATAGCGATCTATACTGGTTACTTCCGGAGAAGAATCAGGAAGCAATTCAACATCCGGGTAAATATTTCTTGGGATAGCCGTTTTCAGATATAGTATTCAGAAAGTTTGCTGTTTTCTGCAAGAGCCAAGACATAGCACTTATTGAAGTGGCTTACAGTGCTTGCCTTTATACAAATTACTCCATCCTTGACGTCCTTAGACTCTATTGAAATGGCTGCATCATTCTGCAAAACTATAATGAAAGTAAATGAAACTTGTGAGGTATATTGATGGTTAGGTATAATCAAGTTGATATCTACCAACATAAATATGTTTTCAACATCTGAGTAATACTAGTACTTGTATTTTAATTCCGGAATTGCAAAATAAAATTTTAGGGAGAAGTCACTCATTACATTGATTGGAAGTCTTGGTTCTGATGAAGCTGACCAACTGACTATACACCCTCTTTTGCACTTACAGGGTACTGAGAGCAGTCTGGACGATTGTGTCCTCCATCTCATATGTCCTTGCTGTACGCTATGCCAGGTTATATCTGCAAAAGCCCGTCTGTGACCCCAAATATACTACTCTTCTTATTTCTTGGCAATTGTAAACTCAATTGTACTATCTTCTGAATTCAGGAGGCTAGAACTTTGGAGATGAATAATGTCCAGTGTGGTGTCTGGCATGGACGCGGCGATACCATTTGTTTAGGAAGCAACGGTGAAGGAAACAAGGCTTTCGCTGCCCTGAACAAGGCCTCGCTTGTGCCTATAAAGTCCCCAGGGTTGTGTGGCATGGACAGAACATCAAATGCAGCTGACGAGCATGAGCCGCTCGTCCCACCAGCCCAACCGGAGCAGGTGTAGGGAACAATAGAATCGGTATTCTGTATCACCGCAATCTCTGCATATTCCAAGAAAGGCTTGGACTGTCCTGTGAGAAAATCAAGGCTACTGCATTCCGTGTCTTCTTATTGCGTGATCCAGTGATATGCTGGACTTTGCAGCAACCATACATGGGCGACGGGCGCAATCGGCCTTTTGTTGTAAAATTCGGTGCGAGTTTCTATTGTGCAATCGGTTTATTTATGTCCAAGACCGTATCTGCATAGTGTTAGACTATCTCTAACAATGGAGACCTAAATCGGAGACCCATTTACTACTTTAGGTTGTCTACAGTAAAAAAGTCTGTGACCCATAAACTTTCTTCTCCAACAGAAGACCCAAAAGAGAATCCTTTCTGCGAATGGGTTACCAGGAGAGAGGATACCCAGTTTTAGGTTCTCTTCTAAAAACCCATTTTGAGTTTGGGTATGGGTACTCTGTTGGAGGCTGAAATAGCGCCATGTAAGACTCATTTTGGGTTTGGGTCTCTTTTTGGGTCACTTGTTGGAGATAGTCTAACACGTGCTCAGGGCTTTGCCTGAATCCAACTGTAAATTTCTGATGTAACTTAGCAGATTGGGCGATACATAGACATGAATGAAATGAGATTCCTTCTCCAACTATGTTGTCCCTTGTCAAACCTTATTCCAGGAGCTTTGTTAGCATCATTTTTTCCTTTCGTTTCCTTTGGTAACAGAAATGCCTATGCAAAAGTATTACAAGGTTAACACTTCTAAACTCTACACCACACCCGCACAAGAAGGTATCTAAGATTTGATTCCCATTCAGAAAGGCATGTGCTGGAGATCTCATAAACCTGTGGTTTCGTTTTTGTCAGGGTAAGCAGAAGCTGGCGTAAGTACAATTATTGAAACTTGAAAGGGGTTATTAAGCGTACTAAAGCATTGCAAACTTGCAATGATGCAGGTCTGCTGGCTGCTGCCGCATGGGGTCATGGCTAATGGAGAATTGTCTCTTTCTGCCTTTTTCCCCCTCTTCATCTGGGATTGCCTTTGAGTTCTTAATTCTCATCTGTGAGGGATAAGGAAGGTGGCCAGGTGGGGCAGCTCTCAGTGTGGCGGCTCTGGGTTCTTCGGAGTGTGCTTCACCTTTTGCTAACCGAACCATTTAGCGGCTCAAAGAATGCGTGTGCGTGTGCCACGGTTTGACAACTTTAGTAACTTCATGGGTGGTGCTTCTTTGAATTATTGTTTCGTCCCTGGATCAATCATCATGCCTACTTTGTCTTGTCATGATGATCAGCCTATTTTTTTCAGTCTGGCTTTATTTCGCTTTACTTGACTGACAGCAGTTGATGTGAATAATTTTAGTGTTACTCGTCCTATACATACTAAACGGTTAATTCACTTGCCAAGTTCAAGAGGACAGGAAAGTTTTAATTTACTAGAAATAATTCAAGTGCAAACTTGTGGCAGAACCACCCCAATTATGTCAGCTCAAGTGCATTGTCCCTTAGCTAATGCAAGCAGTACAGCACACTCGCACTTCAACTGACATAACCGTGTAGTTGCTGTCGGGTAACTCCCGATTACACCACTGATCACATCATCGAAACCAATACGAGGCATGTCTCACTTCACAATGAGCACAGATGAATAACGAGTCACAAATTTTACAACACAGTACACGTGGATTTAATTTACAAAACAAGTCATTATGAAAGTTATTACAACACAGAGTTCAAAAGCACAGCGGAAATTTAAAACGGTACGAGTCTACGTCGATAAGACATGATAATGCACAAGTAGCCCAGCTGGCATTATCAATCCCTCGGCTCCACACCTGCAGGAGCCGGAACAAACTCTAGGTGATAACCATCAGGAATACCAAAAGGAAAAGTCTCTGCCACCTGATCGGCTATTCTAGCATCCTCCTCATCTGTAAAAAAATTAATCCACAAGCAAGATTGAGTTCTAAAACTCAGCAAGTCTTACCCGACCCTAGGATATCCTTAGAAAAAGACTCCTAGTATGCAAAGCTTTTGGCTGGGTTGTTGTTTTGCCAAAAATAAGCAACTAACAGTAGATCCTTGCTTTCAAGTTTTAGCATCCAAATTAAGGTTGAGCTATTTATTCTAGATAAGCATTTGTAAATAAAGCTTTTCCAAGAGAGCAAGCACTTGATTAAATCAATACAGCATGTATATATTCCATCATCATCATATTCACTTTCTTATCTAGCGATGCTGCCCAGTGATCAAGAGCTCAATACCGTGAGTACGGCGAATCGATTCGGTTTTATCCCTTGCAAGGTTAACCTACCCACACGGCACAAACAAGCCCCGTCGAGCTGCTCATGCCAGCCGTTCCTTCAGCCAACACTAAATACTTGACCTACCCTGCTACCCTCAAGTACCAGTCCCCACCGATACCAACGACGGGTCAGCCATGAGTTACTCTAACCGGTACATGAATAAGCAGTCAGGCGTAGTTCAACATACCAGTGCGAGCTAAAGTACATAAGTTACCAGTTTCAACTACCTCTTACTCCCAGCATGTGAGGTAGTACAATTCAATCTTGATCCCAGAGCTAACAACGAACGGGCCTTAACTGGCACAGGCGGAGCTACAACATTCAATACTTTTCTCTACCAACATTCTCCGCCCGGCCTAACTTTCTTTTCCAGTCTAGATGACAGGTTAACATAACTCTGAAATAAACCACTTATCATCTCGCGAGTAACAGGCAATTACTCGACTTCTACCGTTTAACCAGCCTAGCAATTCTATCGACCTACACATACTAGAAAACTCTGGGTTTTCCTATGGATCATGCAACTAGGTTTTCAGTCAACTCCTATGAAAACTTAAATGCATAAGGTAAATACTTTGTAAAGTAAATAAATTAAGTGTGGCTGCAGTTAAAAAGGTTATGCACTCCGGTGCTTGCCTTCGCTGGCCTTGGGCCCTTCCGAGTCTTGGCTCGGGTCTTGCTCTGCCTCAACTGCAAAAACCTCGGGCTCTGGCGGCTGCTCAGTCTCTGACTCAGGCACCAAGTTATATACTCCGTCAGCTAGCACGTTCTCTACATGAAAATGCACATGTGTGAGTTTGGAATAACAGTGAGAAAAGATACAAACTTTCACATGCAGCAATTCAATTATACAGCTTAAGTACCACACAAGATATGCACATGAAATCACATGAAATGTTGCAAAAACCATTTTTAACATTTTATAGAGTAAGTGCATATCTCTTTAAGCAAGATTAACTTATCACTAAGAAAGAATTATAACAACAGATCCAAACTTTACTGAGTTCATCAAAACTGTTTGGAAAACAATTTATTAACAAAACTATATATATAAAACCATTTAACACACATATAAAGGGTTATTTAGCAACTAATTAAACAAATAAACCTACACAGATTATCTAGCAGCACAAAAACTTCTTTGAGCAGTTTTTAACTCAAGATTACCACTGAAAATTTTTCAACACTTAAATCTAACAGAAACTATTTATTTTGAAAAGGACAAAAAGGCTATAAATCTACTAAAACAACAAACAGCAACAAAATTAAGCACAAAAATGCAAAACTTCACAGAAACACTATCTACACACTAACACAGATTTACTATGATTTATTGAGCTCAAAAACATATACACAACTATTTTTAACAGCACAAACAAGCTAATCATGGAGAAAAAGCTTAACTTAAACTACACAGATATCCTGCAACCCAAAATTTTACTGTGCTCACAAAAACACATTTTAGAGCTACTGTGATTTTCTCAAAATTTTTGGACATGCAGAACTATTTATTTTGACAGAAAGCTAATAAACTAATAAAAACTTCTACGCAGAAAACTGCACATAAACTACATGATTTTATATTTTTCTGCTGTAGCCAAAGATTCAACAAGTACAACAAAATTGGTTTCACATTTTTCTCACACTCCTATGATTTACTATGCTTTAAACAAGAAATGCATGCATGCTGAAAAGGAAAACAAAAGAAAATCCGAAAACACTTTTACACATAGGCCCCTGGATCTAAAAGATCTATTACCAACCAGTCCTTTCTTCACAGATAAGCCCCTAGATTTTCCAGAAAACCCCCTGGATCTTTATCTCACCTTAACACTTAAACCCGGAATTTTAACAGAAAACCCCATGGATCTTATCTCCTTCTAATCCATGGTCCCTGGAGCTTCTCCTACAGAACAGAGGTTCCCGCCGGCGTTTGACCGGCCGGGGATCGCCGGATAACGGCCGGAAGACCTGCCGGAGATGCTCCACACCACGAGGACTTCAAGCCGCACCACCTAGACATGAAAAAGTCGAGGATTAGAGGCGGCAAGACCCTCCTCCATGGGCGGCGGCGGACGACCGGAAAGATGGCCGGCGCTAGAGCTCACCGGAGCTTCGGAGTTCACGAGGAGAGTGGGTACGGCTTCAGGAGATCAAGTGCCTTCCATTTGGGTGGTTTGGGGAGGCGGAGAAGGATTAGAAGTTGGAGTTGCACGGCGAGGTGGACGAGCGGCAATGGCGGCTCGGTTTTCTGGGTTTTTCCGGCGCACTGATCGACGGCGGAGCGAGCGGAGCGGTCTAGGGTGGAGAGGACGAGGTCGTGGAGTTACTGGGGCGGTGAATTGGAGAGAGACGAGGTGACCGCGGTGAATTTCGCGTGGCACTTCACTGGCGTCCTCACTGCGGTGGTCCCTGACTGGTAATGGTGGTGTCGCCGGCCGGACTCGACACGACACGACCTGCATGGATGGAGGAGTAACTTGGCAATGCGGAGCAATGGCACGTGGCAAGGGACAGCGGGCGCGGCGCGTGGCACGGGCGGTCACCGACGGTCGGCACGACCGAGCTCCCCTGCCAATTACTGAATCGACAAAGTCGATTCAGTAGCAACAGTGGCGGCCAAAACTCCCTCAAAGATGCGATTCAAACTCAAGATTTCATGTATAAACTTTCCAAAATTCATATATCAAAGTTGGAGAGGATACATAGCTGAACAACTTTTGTTATAGTCACTTGGTTCAATTCGATTTGGTTTGGGAGATATGATCATGTAAGAGTTAGCCAAAATTCGGGTTCAGAATTATTCTAAGTGTTCAGAATTGTATTTGATTTAGCTAACTTTGAGCTCGAAAATAAAATAGCTGTAGTCTGAAAACCTGAAGTTGTTCATGATTTTTCAAAAGTTTAAACTACCAATATTCAAGCCATGAACTTGTTTTGGTTTGGTGTTGATTTAAATTAAAAGTTATTGAGCCCTAAAGTTGGCCAGCTGCTGCTGTTTTTCAAGACTAGCCAAATTTTTAGGGTGGCTGAAAACAGGGGTTTGACTCAACTTTGACCATCAATTTGAGCAAGTAAAAGATGTTTTTGATCAAATTCAACATGCCTATATGAAAATACATACTTCAAAGTGTTATCTTCATGTTAGCCAAAAAGTACATGTTCAAGTAATTTTAATTTTAATTTGGCTTCTAAAAGGGTTAAAATGAAAAGGCTATAACTTAACCAAATTTGAACCAAATGAACTCAAATTCGAAATTTGACTTTTGAATATTCAAACTAACATGCCACTGAGTTCAAAAACATGTTAGTCACCAAAGTAAAAACTCTCACTTGTCAATTTAATTTTTATATTAAATATGTAATTAAAGCATGACATTCACATAAAATGAAAATCATTACATTACAATAAATGCACAAACAAATGTCATGAGTGATGAGATGAGTGATTTATTTGTCTTAATCATTGTGCTAAACCTATAAGTGACACGGGGTGTCACAGCCCTCCCCCCTTAAAAGAATCTCGTCCCGAGATTCCGGTGTAAAGAGAGAGTGTAGAATACCTTAATGTGGAATCTAAAAATCCTGGATATTTGGAATTGAGATAAGATTCTTGTTCCCATGTTGCTTCCTCTTCAGAATGATGCGTCCACTGAATTTTATAGAATTTAATAGATCGACGTCTAGTAACTCTTTCCTTTATATCAAGAATCTTGAAAGGTTGTTCCTCATACGAAAGATCGGGTTCAAATTCAATTTCTTCATGAGCAATTCCTTCGATAGGAACCCTAAGACATTTCTTGAGTTGAGATACATGAAAGACATTATGAACAGCTGCAAGCTTGGATGGCAGTTGTATCTCATAAGCAACTGGACCACATTGGCTAATGATTTCAAAAGGTCCAATAAAACGAGGAGCTAATTTTCCCTTGACTCCAAATCTCTGAACACCTTTAGTTGGTGATACGCGAAGATAAACATGATCCCCAACTTTGAAAACTAAAGGTCTTCTTCTTTTATCAGAATAGCTCTTTTGCCGCGATTGCGCGGTCTTAAGATTTTGCTGAATAATTTTGACTTTATCCTCGGCCTCCTTAACCAAGTCTGGACCGAAGATTTTTCTCTCGCCAGTTCCCGACCAATTTAACGGGGTTCGACATCTTCGACCATAAAGAGCTTCAAAGGGTGCCATTTTCAAACTGGATTGGTAGCTGTTATTGTAAGAAAACTCAGCTAAAGATAAGCTTTTATCCCATCTCTTGTCATAATGGATGACACAAGCTCTGAGCATATCTTCCAAGATTTGATTCACTCTTTCAGTTTGCCCATCGGTCTGAGGATGATAAGTTGAACTTCGAATGAGTTTAGTGCCTAACAGCTCATGCAATTGTTGCCAAAAGCGAGCTATAAACGGTGAACCTCTATCTGAAATGATGGTCTTTGGAACTCCATGCAAACGCATAATTTGATCTAAATAGATCTCAGCATATTGAGTTGCTGAATAAGCATTGTTGACAGGAATAAAATGGGCTGATTTGGTAAGCCTATCAACAATAACCCAGATAGAGTCATGTTTCTGAGGAGTCAATGGTAAACCCACAATAAAATCCATGCTTATATCCTCCCATTTCCATGAAGGTATGGGCAATGGCTGTAAAGTTCCACCAGTTTTCAAATGACTAGCTTTCACCCTCTGGCAGGTATCACACTCTGCTACATATTGAGCAATCTCTCTTTTCATTCGAGTCCACCAAAAATTTTCTTTCAAATCTTGATACATTTTGCTGCTCCCTGGATGAATAGAGAATTTAGAAAGATGTGCCTCATCAAAAATTTTCTTCCTAAGCTCATGATCCTTAGGAACTACTAGCCGATTATTAAACCTTAAAACTCCTTCATTGTCTTGACAGAAACATTTATACTTTCCATCATTCTCAGCTAGCTTTTGCTTAATGATCTGTACTCCTTTAGATTTAGACTGAGCCGCGACAATCTGATCTTGTAAAGTAGGTTGAATCAAAAGATGACTCAAAGTACCCTGTGGAATAATTTCCAAATTTAATTTGTCCAACTCTTTCGCAAGAGTGGCATTTTGGGGTCTCAAAGTTATAAACTGACAATTACCCCTGCGGCTGAGTGCATCTGCAACTACATTTGCCTTGCCTGGATGGTAATGAACTTCAATTTCATAATCCTTAATCAATTCCAACCATCTTCTTTGCCTCATATTAAGATCAGCTTGAGTGAAAATATACTTGAGACTCTTGTGATCTGTGTAGATATTGCAATGAGTACCCATGAGATGGTGCCTCCAAATTTTTAAAGCATGTACTACTGCAGCAAGTTCAAGATCATGTGTCGGATAATTCTTCTCATGAGGTCGAAGAGCTCGAGAAGCATAAGCAATAACTCGATTATCCTGCATAAGAACACAACCAAGTCCTATGCCCGATGCATCACAATAAACATCAAAAGCCTTGGAGGTGTCAGGTTGAGCAAGAACTGGGGCAGATGTCAGAAGTCTTTTCAAAGTATGAAATGCCTCATCACACTTGTCACTCCATTTAAATTTCTCCCCTTTCTTCAGAAGTTCAGTGATGGGTTTGGCAATCTTGGAAAAATCTGGAATAAAACGACGGTAATATCCCGCCATTCCAAGAAAACTTCTGATTTGATGCACAGACTTCGGAGATTCCCAATCTAAAACTTTCTGCACATTTACCGGGTCAACGGCAATACCATCACCGGATACGGTGTGACCCAAAAATTTTACACTCTTCAACCAAAACTCACATTTACTAAACTTAGCATAGAGTTTATGATCCCGTAATCGCTGAAGAACAATTCTGAGGTGTTCAGCATGCTCTTCCTCATTCTTGGAATAAATAAGGATGTCATCAATAAATACCACGACAAACTTGTCCAGCTCTGGCATAAAGACTGAATTCATGAGATACATAAAGTAGGCAGGAGCATTGGTGAGTCCAAAAGACATGACTAAGTACTCATATAAGCCATATCGGGTGGAAAAAGCTGTCTTGGGAATATCACAAGGTCGAATCTTGATTTGATGATAACCCGATCGAAGGTCAATTTTTGAGAATACTTTTGCTCCAGCCAATTGATCAAAGAGAAGATCGATACGTGGAAGAGGATATTTATTCTTGATGGTAACTGCATTAAGGGGTCGGTAGTCCACGCACAATCTCAAAGTGTTATCTTTCTTTTTCACAAAGAGTGCAGGACAACCCCAGGGAGATGAACTTGGCCTGATATAGCCCTTGTCAAGAAGTTCTTGTAGCTGAATCTTCAGCTCTGCTAATTCATTGGGCGGCATACGGTACGACCTTTTTGAAATGGGTGCGGTACCGGGCTGCAACTCAATTACAAATTCAATATCCCGATCGGGTGGCAACCCCGGAAGATCATCAGGAAAAACATCTGGAAATTCATTGACGACGGGAATATCTTCTAACTCAACTTGGATCATAGCAAAAGTGCAATTATCTGGAGAAGGTGTAGATGGCAAATAAAGTGTGGAAACACCATGACTAGGGGAATTTATTTCAACACCCCGGGCTGATAAATCTAATACAACTCCGTGCTTTTGCATCCAGTTCATACCCAAAATAATATCTATCCCCTGATTATCCAGACAGATAAGCTCAGTGTCAAACACTTTACTTCCAATCTGGAGAGGAATTGGTTTAGTCACCCGGTTGGTAGATATCTTCCCACCAGGACTGGATATCATATAATTACAATTTAACTGTGCCACTTGTAATCCATATTTTTCAATGCATGCCATACTGATGAAACTATGTGATGCTCCAGAATCAAATAAAACAACAACAGGTTTATTTCGGACTTGAAACGTACCCGCCATAACTGGAGTACCCTCTGGAATAGCATCAATGGTAGTGAAATTCACACGGCCTTGCTTAACCACCATTTGCTTCTTGCTTTGACGATTATTGGGCTGCTGTCTTGGTGCATTATTATTGTTTCCACCTTTGGGTGGTGCTCTGCATTCCTTCGCAAAGTGTCCCGGCTTCCCACAGTTATAGCATGGAAAATTATGGGTACGCCCTTGCTGTTGAGGAGAAGGTGCACGGAATCCTTGTCCTTGAGACTGTCCCTGAGACTGATTTGGGCGAATAGCCCAATAGCCATACTGATTTTTCTTTTGCTGAGTAGCTTGAGGAGCCTTTTGTGGGGCCTTTTGTTCCACACGGAACCTCTGTCCGGACGCACTAGATGAAGCAGCCGGGGCTTTCCTCTTTTTATCTGCCTGATGAGCCAAATTACTATCTTCCTGAGTGATGGCCATATTCACTAACTTATTAAAGCTGGCAGGCTTGATCAGAACCAAACTTTTCTTCAATTTAGTATTAAGCCCACGACGAAAACGGTCTTGCTTTTTTGCATCCGTATCCACATGATGTCCAGCATACTGCGACAAATGATTAAATGCCTGTGAATACTGCACCACACCCTGATTACCCTGAGTGAGTGCCAGGAACTCATTAAGTTTTCTCTCTAAGAGACCGTCAGGGATATGGTGGGAGCGAAAAGCAGCCTTGAACTCAGCCCAAGTGACAATATGATCTGCAGGAAGTGTAGCCCGATAATTATCCCACCACATGCGGGCATCCTCCCTAAGCTGTTGAGCTGCAAATCTGGCTTTGTTGGCTTCTGAACATGGATATATCAATAAAGCAAATTTGGACTCAATGATATTGAGCCAGACATCAGCATCCAGTGGTTCCTTCGCCTTGAAAAATTGCGGCGGTTGCGTGCCGAAGAAATCTGGATATGAGGCTTCACGGGGCATCTCATGTTGTGGCTCATGGCGGGGTTGATTCTGCTGCAACTGAACAATCACCCGCAGAAGCTCAGTATGCTGAGCCATCTGATGTGCCATGAATTCCCGAAGACCGGAGGTCCGGGTAGATTTCCATCATTTCCACCCTCAACTTGATCCGGAGTGTCAGGCATTCTGCATGAGCCACCAAACGCAGATTAGTCATACAACTTTGCAATAATTTCTCAATGAGCGATGATGAATAAAATCAATACTCAGAAATGAAAATATTATAGCATAGTGCATGACATAAAAATCCAATATAACGTTAGTCCTCGGGAGTTAGATCCAATCGTTCTTTGAACGCAATTCTACCACTCCTCCACTTTTATTGTGGACAGATCGTACGGGTTTAGCGTAAAATTCGTATCTCTCAAACTACTAAACCAAAATTGCTCAAATTTTTCCAGTAGATGTAGAATTTGATAATCCACAACTTTCGTATTCAACTCCCGAACTGAATCTCACGTTAACAGGGGTCAAAAATTCGTCCTTTGTCTCTCTGCCAAATCTGTTTTTCAGCAGACCGAGTCAACTTGTTTCGGTTGTTTCTCCCAAACTACTGATCCAATGGACTTGAAATTTTACCAGCAGCTTCCTCATGAAATTTGCAACAACTTTGGTATTCATCAGTCTGCCTAGAAAAATGGTTATCAAGGCGTAAAAATTCCAATACGAATCTGCTGCGAAAATTTCAGAGAAAACAAAGTGCTGCATAGAAAAAGAAATTGGGTTCCGCTTACATCCATACATCATAATTATTACAACCCCAAGAAAAAGAGTTTACTACAGAGTACTTTCACCAAGCAACTTATTACAAACTGGAAAGTAAGATACAACACATGATAACGGGAACTTCTCCGAAGGTAAACATGAATCAATCGGATTCCTCGTTATCAGTGTAAAAGACACGCTCTTCCGGTTCTTCCTCTTCTTCTTCAGTTTCTTCTTCATCCCCCACTTCTTCTTCTCCATTCATCTCATCAAGCTCTTCTTCTGTATCTTCCTCCTCGCTAATCCACCCATATGCTGGACCAGGAAGTTGGGGCTGTAGAACAGGGGCAACTGGCTCTTCCTGCTCCTGATCAGATGACGGTGGTTCCACAGGTGGTCCAGGTGAGTCATCCAAACCAGAATCACCTTGGTCAGGCAGCTCTCCTGGTGGATGATTAGCCTGGGGCCCTTCAGCCCAGACTCCCTCCTGCTCCTGCATAAGATTATCATTCTCCACCTCTAAGTCATACACACGTTCTTCCAAGCTTCCAATTACCGCCATATGCTGATCAACTTGTCCCTGCATCGCTGCTCTTTCCTGGGCCTGTGAGTTAGCAGCATTCAACATTGCGCCATAACTGAAAGCCATACTTTCAATCAGACGGTTAACATTGTCCATATAGCGGGTCATATTCTGCACATCGGTAGCGTCTTCCTTTTTAACGCTGGAGCTAGACTCACCCACTTCATTTGTAGAGGACATGAAAACACCTGCTGGAGCTCCGAAAGTTTTTATCTGATGCTTAAAACTCAGCTGTTGCAAAGCTCTCCATGCGGCAGTATCACAAGCCTCCTCATAATTTCCCCCAGTAACAACGATACGAATCTCTTCATCCCCTCCTAGCTGTAAACTGGGAATCACCAACGAGACCTCACAACGATTTATTCCGGTTTCAGTGATGTATCTTCCAACGTACTGGGGAGCTACCACGTATCCCAGAGTCTGCATGGTCTCCCACAGTTGAGAAGGAAAACCCTCTCGGTACAAACCGTTGGAGAAAAGACGACCATCGATGTCTGTGGTGATGTGGGGGTTGTTATTTGGAAAACTCATCTGAAATGAAACACAAATGAAGCTTAGCACTTGATTTGGAAAAGATATTGCTGAATTTAGAATTGGACAGATTCTTGGCAAGCAAAGAAAAATTCATAACTCTCAACTGGTGTATGCAAAAATGCTCAAACTTTGCCAGAAACTCTGTTAGATAATTTTCTACAACTTTCTTATGAAGTGGAAGATCTGATTCTGATGTTAAGAAGGAGTAAAAATTCAAAGACTCAATGCTGTCCTCCAGAAAAATTCCAGGAAACAGGGGCTTACTAAAACAGGCATAACTCGAGCTATACTGAAGATAAAAATGTGAAATTTTTACAGCAGCAAGTTAACCAAATTCTGAGCAACTTTCCTTTAACTCTTCCCTGCAGAAAACATCATTTACTAGCTGAGAAAATTTCGACCAGCAGCAAACGTCCAGAACACTGCTAGATCAACCTTAGGTGCAATGCAAGATAAAGTGTTGTGTGGAACTCTAAAATACTCCCAATAATTTTTATAACTTTCAGTTGTTCTTAATTCATGATGCATGCTCGACCTAACCGTCCTCACAAAGAAAAATAATTGCCAAGTATTCTTGGTCTTACGTGGTTAGCATCGGTGGCATACATATACGGCTCTCACTATATTAGCTAGTCGTATTGTACACGTCTTAACTTACGCAACGCATGTTAGTGTACCTGCAGAAAATTCACAGTGTATAAATGAACCTTTCATGCCAGCACTCATGAAAGCGTCCCCATACATTACCGTTCTCTATAGTAACGGCATCCATACATCCCGTGTCGTATGGACAACACATAGAGACAACTTTACACCCAATATAATCCACAACAGTGCATGGGTATATTGGCTGCAGCTCAAGGAGGCCACCGCTTGAGCACGGCGTTCGGATTTCACCGTACCGACCGAGGTGTCAAGGTGTCCCCATTGACCGGAGATCCTCACCCTCTGTCGATGCATAAATGAAGGTTGATTGTGCAATAAAGTAAGTTTTGACAGAAAGTAATGTGCTGGGAGTTAGCTGCAAAAGTTAGATAGCCACCTGATTCACGTACCCATAATCCCCTAGGGCTTACGTTCTAAAAATTCCTTAACGTGACCAACGTATTTTCGCAAACCAGATTAACTTTTATTTCCGAAAACACATTTTTAAGACAAGTTAAATCATCCGCCAAGTATTTTCGGCTCTGGTACCACCTGTGGCAGAACCATCCCAATTATGTCAGCTCAAGTGCATTGTCCCTTAGCTAATGGAAGCAGTACAGCACACTCGCACTTCAACTGACATAACCGTGTAGTTGCTGTCGGGTAACTCCCGATTACACCACTGATCACATCATCGAAACCAATACGAGGCATGTCTCACTTCACAATGAGCACAGATGAATAACGAGTCACAAATTTTACAACACAGTACACGTGGATTTAATTTACAAAACAAGTCATTATGAAAGTTATTACAACACAGAGTTCAAAAGCACAGCGGAAATTTAAAACGGTACGAGTCTACGTCGATAAGACATGATAATGCACAAGTAGCCCAGCTGGCATTATCAATCCCTCGGCTCCACACCTGCAGGAGCCGGAACAAACTCTAGGTGATAACCATCAGGAATACCAAAAGGAAAAGTCTCTGCCACCTGATCGGCTATTCTAGCATCCTCCTCATCTGTAAAAAAAATTAATCCACAAGCAAGGTTGAGTTCTAAAACTCAGCAAGTCTTACCCGACCCTAGGATATCCTTAGAAAAAGACTCCTAGTATGCAAAGCTTTTGGCTGGGTTGTTGTTTTGCCAAAAATAAGCAACTAACAGTAGATCCTTGCTTTCAAGTTTTAGCATCCAAATTAAGGTTGAGCTATTTATTCTAGATAAGCATTTGTAAATAAAGCTTTTCCAAGAGAGCAAGCACTTGATTAAATCAATACAGCATGTATATATTCCATCATCATCATATTCACTTTCTTATCTAGCGATGCTGCCCAGTGATCAAGAGCTCAATACCGTGAGTACGGCGAATCGATTCGGTTTTATCCCTTGCAAGGTTAACCTACCCACACGGCACAAACAAGCCCCGTCGAGCTGCTCATGCCAGCCGTTCCTTCAGCCAACACTAAATACTTGACCTACCCTGCTACCCTCAAGTACCAGTCCCCACCGATACCAACGACGGGTCAGCCATGAGTTACTCTAACCGGTACATGAATAAGCAGTCAGGCGTAGTTCAACATACCAGTGCGAGCTAAAGTACATAAGTTACCAGTTTCAACTACCTCTTACTCCCAGCATGTGAGGTAGTACAATTCAATCTTGATCCCAGAGCTAACAACGAACGGGCCTTAACTGGCACAGGCAGAGCTACAACATTCAATACTTTTCTCTACCAACATTCTCCGCCCGGCCTAACTTTCTTTTCCAGTCTAGATGACAGGTTAACATAACTCTGAAAGAAACCACTTATCATCTCGCGAGTAACAGGCAATTACTCGACTTCTACCGTTTAACCAGCCTAGCAATTCTATCGACCTACACATACTAGAAAACTCTGGGTTTTCCTATGGATCATGCAACTAGGTTTTCAGTCAACTCCTATGAAAACTTAAATGCATAAGGTAAATACTTTGTAAAGTAACTAAATTAAATTGTGGCTGCATTAAAAAGGTTATGCACTCCGGTGCTTGCCTTCGCTGGCCTTGGGCCCTTCCGAGTCTTGGCTCGGGTCTTGCTCTGCCTCAACTGCAAAAACCTCGGGCTCTGGCGGCTGCTCAGTCTCTGACTCAGGCACCAAGTTATATACTCCGTCAGCTAGCACGTTCTCTACATGAAAATGCACATGTGTGAGTTTGGAATAACAGTGAGAAAAGATACAAACTTTCACATGCAGCAATTCAATTATACAGCTTAAGTACCACACAAGATATGCACATGAAATCACATGAAATGTTGTAAAAACCATTTTTAACATTTTATAGAGTAAGTGCATATCTCTTTAAGCAAGATTAACTTATCACTAAGAAAGAATTATAACAACAGATCCAAACTTTACTGAGTTCATCAAAACTGTTTGGAAAACAATTTATTAACAAAACTATATATATAAAACCATTTAACACACATATAAAGGGTTATTTAGCAACTAATTAAACAAATAAACCTACACAGATTATCTAGCAGCACAAAAACTTCTTTGAGCAGTTTTTAACTCAAGATTACCACTGAAAATTTTTCAACACTTAAATCTAACAGAAACTATTTATTTTGAAAAGGACAAAAAGGCTATAAATCTACTAAAACAACAAACAGCAACAAAATTAAGCACAAAAATGCAAAACTTCACAGAAACACTATCTACACACTAACACAGATTTACTATGATTTATTGAGCTCAAAACATATACACAACTATTTTTAACAGCACAAACAAGCTAATCATGGAGAAAAAGCTTAACTTAAACTACACAGATATCCTGCAACCCAAAATTTTACTGTGCTCACAAAAACACATTTTAGAGCTACTGTGATTTTCTCAAAATTTTTGGACATGCAGAACTATTTATTTTGACAGAAAGCTAATAAACTAATAAAAACTTCTACGCAGAAAACTGCACATAAACTACATGATTTTATATTTTTCTGCTGTAGCCAAAGATTCAACAAGTACAACAAAATTGGTTTCACATTTTTCTCACACTCCTATGATTTACTATGCTTTAAACAAGAAATGCATGCATGCTGAAAAGGAAAACAAAAGAAAATCCGAAAACACTTTTACACATAGGCCCCTGGATCTAAAAGATCTATTACCAACCAGTCCTTTCTTCACAGATAAGCCCCTAGATTTCCAGAAAACCCCCTGGATCTTTATCTCCTTAACACTTAAACCCGGAATTTTAACAGAAAACCCCATGGATCTTTATCTCCTTCTAATCCCTGGTCCCTGGAGCTTCTCCTACAGAACAGAGGTTCCCGCCGGCGTTTGACCGGCCGGGGATCGCCGGATAACGGCCGGAAGACCTGCCGGAGATGCTCCACACCACGAGGACTTCAAGCCGCACCACCTAGACATGAAAAAGTCGAGGATTAGAGGCGGCAAGACCCTCCTCCATGGGCGGCGGCGGACGACCGGAAAGATGGCCGGCGCTAGAGCTCACCGGAGCTTCGGAGTTCACGAGGAGAGTGGGTACGGCTTCAGGAGATCAAGTGCCTTCCATTTGGGTGGTTTGGGGAGGCGGAGAAGGATTAGAAGTTGGAGTTGCACGGCGAGGTGGACGAGCGGCAATGGCGGCTCGGTTTTTGGGTTTTTCCGGCGCACTGATCGACGGCGGAGCGAGCGGAGCGGTCTAGGGTGGAGAGGACGAGGTCGTGGAGTTACTGGGGCGGTGAATTGGAGAGAGACGAGGTGACCGCGGTGAATTTCGCGTGGCACTTCACTGGCGTCCTCACTGCGGTGGTCCCTGACTGGTAATGGTGGTGTCGCCGGCCGGACTCGACACGACACGACCTGCATGGATGGAGGAGTAACTTGGCAATGCGGAGCAATGGCACGTGGCAAGGGACAGCGGGCGCGGCGCGTGGCACGGGCGGTCACCGACGGTCGGCACGACCGAGCTCCCCTGCCAATTACTGAATCGACAAAGTCGATTCAGTAGCAACAGTGGCGGCCAAAACTCCCTCAAAGATGCGATTCAAACTCAAGATTTCATGTATAAACTTTCCAAAATTCATATATCAAAGTTGGAGAGGATACATAGCTGAACAACTTTTGTTATAGTCACTTGGTTCAATTCGATTTGGTTTGGGAGATATGATCATGTAAGAGTTAGCCAAAATTCGGGTTCAGAATTATTCTAAGTGTTCAGAATTGTATTTGATTTAGCTAACTTTGAGCTCGAAAATAAAATAGCTGTAGTCTGAAAACCTGAAGTTGTTCATGATTTTTCAAAAGTTTAAACTACCAATATTCAAGCCATGAACTTGTTTTGGTTTGGTGTTGATTTAAATTAAAAGTTATTGAGCCCTAAAGTTGGCCAGCTGCTGCTGTTTTTCAAGACTTAGCCAAATTTTTAGGGTGGCTGAAAACAGGGGTTTGACTCAACTTTGACCATCAATTTGAGCAAGTAAAAGATGTTTTTGATCAAATTCAACATGCCTATATGAAAATACATACTTCAAAGTGTTATCTTCATGTTAGCCAAAAAGTACATGTTTAAGTAATTTTAATTTTAATTTGGCTTCTAAAAGGGTTAAAATGAAAAGGCTATAACTTAACCAAATTTGAACCAAATGAACTCAAATTCGAAATTTGACTTTTGAATATTCAAACTAACATGCCACTGAGTTCAAAAACATGTTAGTCACCAAAGTAAAAACTCTCACTTGTCAATTTAATTTTTATATTAAATATGTAATTAAAGCATGACATTCACATAAAATGAAAATCATTACATTACAATAAATGCACAAACAAATGTCATGAGTGATGAGATGAGTGATTTATTTGTCTTAATCATTGTGCTAAACCTATAAGTGACACGGGGTGTCACAAAACTGATAGATGGATCTTTTTTTTTTTTGGTTTGGAATAGAATCATAGATGTGCAATTTGTTGAAGACAATGACACAGGACTAAGACTAGGTTGCTGTGTGTGTGTGTGTGTGGGGGGGGGGGGGGGGGGGGGGGGTGTCGTGGCAGATGAACCAAAAGATAACCTGATGCTTCATGCTTAGGAATTTATATATTCTGATGTAAAGCGACCCTATAAAATACTATAATGTTCAGGTACATGTTGACTTTGAGCAATAAATGCATGTGAAGGTCGTGCGCCCAGAATCTCTCAAATATAAAAGAACAAGAAAGCGAGCATGTGTTCATAAACCACGCGTTTAGCGCATCGTCCCGCGTGTGTGCATGCATGCATGAACTCCACGAGCCCCGTAACCGTGTTTAATTACTTCTTTCAGCTACTAATCGATCAATCAATCATGCTTAGTCATATTCTTCTTAGAGGAAGGACGATGCTAGTGGAAAGGGGAAAAAGGCTAATGTGTCTTGTTGACTGTAGTTATACATATCCCAAAGACCACCATGCATGGCTTTTACAGTATTTTAAGGAGGAATCCCTTTAGGGGTCCTACCAAGATCTCGGCCCCAAGCTAATCCGGCCCCCAACTCCAGTTCTATTTCCATTCCTTACTAACGAAGGTATGCGTGGTGAGATCGAAGCTGCGGCGTATAGGCGTCTTGGCATCACCAACGAGCTCGATCTAAAGCGCCTTCCTTTTGCAAGTGTGCACAGTGCACCGGATGGCGATGGGCTCACGTAACTGTCTGTCTGAATCTCATGGACTCACCCGACCCTTTCCTTTGGCTAGCTACTACGTGTAGGAGTAGCAGCAGCATGATCACTTCGACCCCTTTAATTTGGACAGGCTGCGTGTCACTTGGCCAGTCCACTATACTACTATTATTTATTGGATCAGGATGGTTAGCAGCTTATGAAACTTTTCAGCAGACGTTTTGCATATAGCGCCGGAAAAACCATGCATGCATCTGAGTGAAATGCAGCGCTAGTGTGCCGAAACCAGGACAAAATGATCATGTGAAGCCGTTTTCTGTACATCACATCAATATGCAGGACAGTGGACGCCCCATTAACGTAAAGACCTGGTTTTAGTTAAAAATGAGCGGCGCTTTTATCAGCCGGCCCTTTCACTTACACTGAAACTGACCAATGGTTGGACACCACATCGTGCCTATGATTTATTGATGGCGATGGCAATTTCAGAAGGGGCTTTTCAGCAAGCAATATTATTCTTTTTGGCACATTATACTACCCCCGTCTCAAAATATTTGTCGCCGTAGACTTTTGTTAGCGACGTTTGACCATTCATTTTATTCAAAAAAAAATTATATGAGTATCATTTATTTTGTTTGTGACTTACGGTATCATCAAATGTATTTTGAGTTTGTGCCCTTCAAAAATGTATTTTGAGTTTGACTTATTGTTTCGTACATTTGCAATAATTTTTTAAATAAGAAAAAGGTCAATGTTGCGAGAAAAAGTCAACAACGACAAATATCTGGATATAGAGGGAGTACATGGTTTCAAAACTCAAGACATACATAACAGAGGATTTTTATGCAATATTATTCGTGACTAGGTGACATGCCTATTCACCTTGTAGTAAATTGGTTATGAGGCTACTTGTGGGATCACAAAGTTATTATTGAGGTTGCTTGATGGACTTCCGACCAAAAATTCAGAGTGCTTTTCCTTTACTCCATTTGTGGAGCATAAAGAAGCACGAGGAAAAGGAATGCAGAGCACCAATCATCCATGAGTTCCTCAAAAGCAACTCGTTCTCGAGTGCAGGTATACTTTCATAATTGCAAAGCCTGCCAAAGTTTCATTTCAATTCCACTAGCTTTTCATGCTGGATGCTAGGGATGCAACACGTAACTATATTTATATATGCATTATGGAATTTGTTGGCGCCCACAATTCTGCCCTACGCCCTTTGCTTTTTGAGCCTTACTTTCTTTTCTGAAAGTTCCATTGCAGTAACTGGATGGAACAAAGTTAACAAAGTGTTTTTAACCTTTCAACATTGTTTTTTTATGACGACTAACGACCAGATATTAGCATCTCCATACAAAACTTGCATAGCAAACAAAATATCATACTAGAAACTATCGTAGCATCTTTGTGTAAGTTTGGTTACAGTATGTCCGCGGTTCATAATTACATAAACTCTTGGACAAAAAACTAGTTAGTGCAAAACTCTTCCTTCTCATCTCATCCGAACAAAAAGGAAGTAGAAAAAAAGGGTGGAAACGACGGTATCATCAGTTCTTGCGGCTCCTCATCATCAGCAAGAATCCCTGACCCCTAACCACCTTCCTCCTTGCCGCAATAACCTCCACGGCGTCGCGCTCCGGCGAGGCCGCCACGCAGCCCTGTCCACGCGCCGTCCTCGTGGGCCACCGCCGCGGGAAAAGGTAGAGCGCCGTGGACATGAGCACCGTGGCGCCGATCCGGCCGCAGAACACCACCATCAGCAGGCACAGCACCACGGCCGCCGCGCCCGCCGCCGGGTACGACGACGACGCCTTCTTCGCCTGCCGTCGTCTCGCCGCCGGCGGGAAAAGCTCCCCCGAGACGGACGACGCCGAAGACGAGGAAGTCGAGGAGCGAGAGGACGACGACGACGGAGGAGGAGGAGTAGCCCGAGTCCAGCGACGACGCCGAGGACCCCGTGCCGAACAAGGCGTAGACGTCGTCTGCGTCCATCCCGCGCTTCTTTGACTCGGCCAGCGGCGACGCCGACGACGATTTCTTCTTGCCGCCGCCCTTCTTACCGGACAAGAACGACCTCGCCCGGAACGACAGGCTCCGGCCACCGCCACGCTGGTCACGGCGGAGAGCCGCCGCCGCCTCTGCAGCCGCTTCGTCGTCGGCCACGGCCGCCGCGCCACCGAAGCACATGAAGAGCTTCATTCCGCGCTTGATTGCTCCGGCAAGACGAAAGGTCTCGATCGGTCGTCGGCGGTAATAACTCACAGCAGGGTGTGTACGGTTTCCGATCCGCTCGTGGGGTGGATGATGGTATGGATCAACTGGTGTAGCACTAGTAGTAGGATCGCGGCCGCGAGGGTCGCGTCTGTTCAGGCGATCGACCTGTGTCTGCTCCGGGTGGGAGTGAAGGAGCAGAGCGCGGCTGCATATATAGGTGCGCGCCGGCGCGTGTTGGTGTGGACCATGGACAGAGTGTGGACGTGTGGTGCGGGAATAGGAAAGGAAGGCGAGCGGGGGTGGGGGGTGGGCCCGGTTCGGTGCGCGCGTTTTATCGACTCGTTTGGGTCGCCGGCGCCGTTCGTGGAGTAGTAGTGGTGTGTATAAGCGTGTAGAGCGGGATTTGACTGACTTTGGCTTCGATCTCTAGGGCAACGTTTGCTAAACGTACTGAAGATTAATGGGAACTAGAGCACCACCTGCAGCACACACGCCTGGTGCGCTTGAGTTGAGGGCGTACATAGCACCCGCTTTTCATCGAAGCAAGAATGAATTGTGACTAATTAGTGCACCGTCACTCAAAGGCTTCCTCCCATAATTTTATTGCTTGATACTTGTCGTCCTGTTTTGCATCAGAAATGACTTGTGACTAATATAAGGTAGAATAAGCATTAGCAGTTACCTTCGACAATGCTCAATCCAACCTCGACTGCGAAGAAGGCACTACTGCTGGAATGATCATGTCGTTGTTCATTTGCAACTCCACCTTAGGGTCGTCGTTGTTGAACTCCCCTATCTTGAGGTCGCTACCGTAGAACTTCTCCCTACAACCTAGCATAAGGAGGGGGGAAGCTGGAGGCACATGCCCCGCAAAGCACTACACAATTCCTGCTAATTCTTTTGATTTCGTCCATTGCACCCTTTCCCACCTAATAAAAGTTTATGAGTGCACCCTTGCCACATGTTGTGGTCATTGCACCATGGGGGTGTATCCAAGTGCAGTTATAGACCATTGAACAACGGCCATTGAACAGATCCTTCAATCTTTTTATGACCATTGATTTGAGAAAGATAAATAAAAATTAAATTAAATTAGTACAGATAAAAGTGCAATTCTAGCGTTTGAAAAAAAAATCTCACAAAGAGTGCAATTCTATAGATTTGATCTTAACTACTCCCTCCGTCTCAGGATATAAGGCACGCACGTAAATCAAAATTCAAACTTTAAAAACTTTGACCTATGATTAAGCTTGTATAATAAAAACTTTGTCTTACGACAATAATATAATTGTATTCATATTTAAAAGTATTTTCATATGACTATAATTTTGTTGCTACAAGTATTATATTATAAAAGATATTAAGAGTCAAATCTTATTATTGAAGACCGTGTCAAGTTTGACCGCGCCTTATATCCTGAGACGGAGGGAGTACCTTCCTAATTAAGTGGTCGGATTTGGTTTGCATGCCAAAACTAACTCAATATGACAAATAAATGAGGGCATGAAGGTCTTTTCGCGCCATCATTAATCTGTCCTAAAAAAGTTAGAATTGCACTTTTTAGGGCAAGTACAACCATGTCTACGGCTTGCTGTCTTTTTACACCAAGACACAGCTTAAAGAGACAGCTTAAACAGACAGTTTGTACAATGGATCGTCTATTTGGCTGTCTGCAAGATTTTTAATACATGTTTAGACACGCAAATCATGAGGATCTAGTACACAATTTCATCTTTGTAGCCAATTTGGTGCTTACATGAGAGAATGCACAATATATCCAAATAATGTAACACCCTAATTTTAGTTTTCACAATAGTTTAAATTTTTTCTACACATTAATTATAGTAAGGCCTAAATTTTAGTGGATTAAAAATAATATTTCTCAAAAAGCAGCGACTAATTTTTCTACACGAACCAAGCATTGAGTAATTCTAAAAAAAATTACCAAGCAACGACTACATTCCAGGCCCAGTCCAGGTAAAAAAAAGCCCAATAGGCCCATAAGTGAGACGACGTACCTGTTCATCGTCTTCCTTCAGCCATCTTCTCATTTCTCTTTCTGGCCGCCATTGCTGGCACATGGAGCTCGCTCTAGAGCGCTACAACATCGCACTAGCACCCACTGATAATCAAAACGGAACCTACACTCAACCATCCTTCAAATCCCATGATCAGAAGATGCAAACTTCTTACCCTTACACATCGGATCCATCCTGCCGACGACAACTGGTAGCCGAGCATACAACACGTTCTGAGACTCGACGACTCGCGTCGGAGCACGCGCGCCTGCTATAGACGAACGAGACGACGGGTGACCATAAACTGCAGGCCGCGGAGGGTTTCTTTGCAAAAAACTATTGCATGTCTACGGCTGGCTACAGCCCGTTGTACTTGCCCTTATGGGACGGAGGGAGTAGTCGGGCCTTGCTAGTTTGCGGCCGGCCGCTCCCAGGCTCTCATGCGCTCGCGTATGCTGCCAAAAAAGTGGTGGGCTCCACCTACCCGTAGCAGTGCCATTCGCACGCCACACTTCATCGTCGTGAGCCCCACCATGCACGAGCGCACGGCTCCTGCACGCCTTCGACGCCCCAACACACTAAAAAAAGGCAGGAAAACATTTTTAGGAGAAAAAAATGTCAAAAAAAAAATTTTGAAGCAAAATTTAAAGGAAAAATTGTTCGAGCAAAACTTGTCATAGAAACATTTCACGAAAAAATATTTTGCAACAAAAATCTTGAGCGAGCAAACTTTTGCTTGCTTGTTTGTGACAAAATTCTTCAGAATTTTTTTGCAACAAAATTTTGTCAACAATTTTTTGCTTGCAACAAAATTCTTCAGCGCCAAAATTTTTGCAACAAAATTTTATCAGGAAACTTTTGCTTGCGACAAAAATCTTTAGCGCTAAAATTTTTACAACAAAATTTTGTTCAACTAACTTTTCTTAGGTCCCACCAACGTGAGGAGTGAGGAGTCCCGCGCGGGGGGAGCGAGCGCACGGCCGAGCGGGTGCGCTCGGCCACAAAATTGAGATCTCGGGAGTAGTCTCCTACCTGTTTGATACTTCTTGGTACTTTCTTTAGGTATATATTGAACTTTCTTTAGGTATATATTGAACGGCCATATATCTAGATGGACGGTTTATATCTAGATGGACGGCTCTCATTTTTTTCAATCATTATAAAATTTTTCTTGATTATTCATATAGACCTCGGACTCCAGATGCGCTATGGTCTCTTCGCTACTCGGTTTCAGCCTAGAAAAAAAACCGGACCGGACCAGTGGTCCGACCGGAAAAACCGTGAACCGGTGACCGGACTGGTTCGGTTCAGTTAAAAGACCGGCCATGCAATTGAACCGGTGTGAACCGGTCGAACCGGACGGTTTTGTGTTGAACCAGTGAACCAGTGACCGGTTGAACCGGTGGTTTTTGTATCAAACCAGTGAACCCGTGATTAGTTTGATGTTTAGGTAAGAAAACATATATATTTGTTATACAAATCATAAGAAATACATATTTTACTAATAAATAATGAACTACTGGTTGAACCAGTGAACCACTGGTTGGACCGGCAAACCATTGAACCAGTAGCCTGACCGGTTCGATCTCCGGTCCGGTTTTTTGTTCTGGCCGCGTTTAGATGTTTCGCGAAAAAAATTTACAGTATGTCGGGCACACATTTGAAGTATTAAATATAGACTAATTACAAAACTAATTACAGATTATGTCAGTTCATCGCAAGACGAACCTAATGAGTCTAATTAATCCGTCATTAGCACATGTTTACTGTAGCAATTTATTGTCTAATCACGACCTAACTAGGCTCATTAGATTCGTCTCGCGAAGTACACTCCATCCATATAATGGGTTATTTTTTTCGACTACATTTAATATGCCATGCATGTGAGGGAACATACTCGAAAAAAATTTCGCGAAACATCAGGCCTCTATGGGTTTCAGTTCAGCATGCGAGCTAGCTCTAAATGTCAGTGTCTCCGGATCGATTCCACTGAGGCTGGGGACGGGGACAGGTTCGCTTTCTAGAATTCGAAAGCATGTAGCATCGGGCTAAGCTTTTCAGACTTTGTAATTCACCTTTTCAACCCTAGAGGTGCCGTGCGGAAAGCACATTTGTGATGATGAAGATTAATTAATTATGTGGCCAAATTATTATTACTGTCCCAAGGTTTGGTACATGTGGAGAGGACCGGATAGGAAGTAGCAGGGGTCGTTTCGTGTTTGACGGTTACGACGATGACTGCAAAAGGTTCAAAAGAAGACACGGCACTGCATGCTTCTCTAGTCCGTGTCTTCCAAGTTTTGTTCACCCCATGGCTTTTCTGTTTGGTCTAGATTCCCAGACCTTTGAAATCTTAGGCGTATCCTACACCGACTCTGTAGAAAGACCTGAGACAGTCTCTCGGATGCGTGCATCACGCACATGTACGTACGCTGGGGTGCAATGAGCAACGAATTAGGCAATAATAGATGATATATGGCTAGCTAGTATATCAATGATTCAATGAACAATGATAATAGTGAGCGGCTGGAGTACGTAGTCTTCTCGCCGAGGCTCACGGCCGGCCGAAGAGAGGCGGCTGGGAGTACGTTTTCCAACCAGTACCAATTAATAGCTAGCGTATTTTTCAGTAGTGAGTGGCCGCCTTTGGTTCGAAGGAGGAGGCGTGTCACAGCGACGGCCGACGGAGAATGGCTCTTGCTTTAACGAGGGATGCACACACACAAGACACAACACACGGTTCTTATGGGATTGCGTCCGTAGCCAAGAATCTCTCAAACAGCATAGAGTGCGCTTAAGACATGTTTGCTGCCGGAGTAGCGAGGCACATGCGTTGCACGTGTAGTCCACGGGCACGATCATACATAACCACATTATTAAGTTAATTAATCGTTCCAATCATGCTTATCATACCTTATTATACCAAGCTTCTAATTAAAGTGCCTTTCTGCAACTGTACTGGATGGCGACGCTAACGGATCATCGTGCATGCCAGAAGGACTGCAGGAGTGAAGGCCTGTAGGCTTCCCACATTTTCTTTGGGCTACCTAGTACGTCGTCCAGGAACGCAGCTCATATACAGAGACCTTTGGACTGGTTGTCTCACTCTAATTGACCAAAATGGTAGCAGCTTTAGGTCTAGTTATGTATTGATGCACCGAGAATTGCAGTTTCAATTGCAGACGTTTTGCGGATATGCTCAATGTGCATGCATGTATATATATCCGAGATGTACACCTCTGTATAAGTTAGTTACACTATGTACGCCCTCAAATTACAATTACATGTAAACTCTGACAAAAAAAATCAATTAGTGCAGAACTCTTCCTCTTCCATCCGAACAACAAAAAAAGAGGAGACAAAATTAAATAAACGGAGGCGGTGAGTTGTTGCGGTTCCTCACCAAGAACCCCTCTCCGTAACCGTAACCACCTTCCTCTTCGCCGCCGTCTCCTCCTCGGCCTCGGCGTCGCTCTCCAGCGAGCCCACGCCGTCCTCCTCACGCGCCGACCTCG
The DNA here is from genome assembly GCA_015476505.1 of Urochloa ruziziensis. Taxonomy (NCBI): domain Eukaryota; kingdom Viridiplantae; phylum Streptophyta; class Magnoliopsida; order Poales; family Poaceae; genus Urochloa; species Urochloa ruziziensis. The sequence continues at coordinate 70,293,493 of CM027119.1, read as the reverse complement.
CCGCCGGCCACCGCCGCGGGAAGAGGTAGAGCACGGTGGACGTGAGCACGGTCGCCCCGATCCGGCCGCAGCACACCACCATCAGCAGGCACAGCACCACCGCCGCCGCCCCCGCCGCCGGAGACGTCGTCGGCGTCGAGCCCGCCTTGCTCGCCGGCGGCGGTGGGAAAAGAGCCCTCGATATTGACGGCGACGAGGACACGGACGAGCAGGACGCCAAGGCCGAGGAGCGTGAGGAGGAGGACGCCGAGGACGAGGACGAGTCCAGCGACGCCGCCGATGACGGCAGCACCGACGACGCCGCGGGCGCGGGAATAGCGTCGGCGTCCATCTCGCGCTTCTTCAATTCGGCCGGCGGCGGTAACGTCGCTGACGAAGGTTTCTTCGCGCTGTCGTCCTTTCTGCTACCCGAGAGGAAGAACTTCCCCCGGAACGACGACGACGATCCTCCCCGCTGGCGGCGTCTAGCTGCCACTTCCACCGTATCGACGCCGCCGCCGGGCGCGTCGTCGTCGCCGTCCACGACGGCCGCCGAGCCGCCGAAGCACATGAACAACCTCATGATGGCGCGCTGATGAATCGAAGCAGGATCGCGCGGGGTCGGAGTCGGAGTCGACGATAGGCTCCGATCGATGATGGTAATTGATGTACTACTAGAACCAACCGCCTGCCGCTTCGCGTCGGTTGAGAAGCAAAAGGCGACCGATGGACTCCGCCTCCCGATCTGGGCCGTGTCCGCTTCCGAGAGTGATTGAAGCATGCAGCGACTGGCACCTCAAGTCCTGAATACAGTTCGTACTAGCTATATAGACACGCACACCGGGTGTGTCGTGTGTGTGGGAACGCAGATGCGGTGTGCCGCCGACCCCGCACCCCCCAACGCGTGGGTCCTACCATCATCTTCCTTCTCGTTCCCTCTCTCTCGCGCGGCCCGTCTTCCTCCTCCCTCCCCCGCTTCCTCCTCCCTCCGCCATCTCCCCCGCGCGCCGCCGCCTCCCCCGGCTCCGGCGGCCGGGGGCGCCTCCGCCGCCGCCGCTCCTCCCCCTCCCCAGATCGGCCGCTCCTAACCCTAACCCGGCCGGCGTTGCTCCCCCGCCGACGGCCACCACCCGCCGCCGGCGCTACCGCGCCTCCGCCGCCGCCATCCACCCACGGCCAACCCTAACCCCTCCCGTGGAGCTCGCCGCCGTCGTCCCAGGACCTCTTCCGCCGCCAACCCATCCCGGAGCTCGCCGCCGTCGTCCCCAGGAGCTCCCCCGCCGCCGACCCCGCCCAACCGGGGGTCCTTCGCCGCCCGCCGCCCGGCTCCGGCGCTCCCGCGCCTCCGCCGACCGGCCTCGCCGAACCGGGAAACGGAAGCCGGAGGAGGATGCGCGCGGACGCGTGGTGCGTGCGGCCGTGAGCCGATCGAGGCCCCGGAGACGGTTGGTTTGGGCTCGCCGGGGGCATGGTACGGTACTACGGTGTGGTAGTCATGCATGGCGGGATTGACCGACTTTGACTCGTCGTCTCGGGCTCTCGGCAAGCCACACTCGCTTTTGGGTTCCGATGCGCGGTGGGCCTCGGCGTTGATCATTTGGGTTGGGTCCCATCCCACCGGGTATCGGTTCGGCGATTGATATGTGCTTGTGCCCCCGCACTCTCTCGCTTTGGCTACTCGGTTTCAAAGTTCTGATCCGAGTGTCTCGCTTTCGCTTTCGCTACTCGCGAGGATCTGAAAGGAACTAGCACGGTCGTTTCGTGCTTGACGGGCACGACTGCAACGATATGAGATATGATTCCTTTGGTGCGGGGAAAAACAGACGTTTACTCGTCCGTGTCTTCCAAGTTCCCATCGATGCATGGCTTTTCTGTTTCTTCTGGATAGATTCCGCGCGCGCGAGACCTTTCCAGTTTCAAATCTAGGCGTAATAATTAACTACGCTCGCTTTTGTATAGAGTAGTAGAAACTAGTAAAAAGCTACTAGAAAGCCGCAATAGCCTTGCCTTGGCTTTGTGTGATTGCGGAAAGCAGAAGATGGCTTGACTGAGATGGCAGTCATGCATTGTCTCATGGAGTAGCCTCCTCTTCCTCAGTCCTCAACCAATGGACAGTACGTGTCGATCGGCCCACCGTCGGGGCGCCGAGTGAGCCCGGCGTTGGGGCAAGGGCGACGCTGTGTGTGGTCGCTCCCTGAAGGAACGCCGCCCCCGACGCGGCTAGCTTTGCCCCGGTTTTCCTGTGCCGCACGGGGCCGATCGAGCAGCGGACGACGCGGCTTGCCATATGCGCGTCGCGGCGTCGCGGATCGCGTGACCAACAACAGCAAACAAACTTGCTGCGCGGCGGTCGCGCGGAGGCCGGCCGGCCGGGGGAGCGTCAAAAGTTCACGCGGGCGTTTCCCTCGTGTTTGCTGGGAAAGAGCAGGGGCACCCCCGGCAGGGCTGCAGAGCAAGGGTCTTCGTTCCGTTCGACTCTCGGGGTGAGGGCGGATTCCCTCACTTGTTTCGTGCCTTCCTCCTGTTCAGCCCGAAAACGCTGCTTCTGATCCGATCCCCCTCCTTCACTGTCGCCACAGACAGCCAAACGCCCAACCACACTTGTTCTGTGCGCCGCTGTAACTACTACGCCCATTCCACTGCCAGCCTGCTTTTGCTCTGAAGAGGATACGGGTGGTTGTGAACTTGGAAACAGGAAGAGAGACTGTTCCTCTTCTGAGGAGAACGCTTTTCCTTGGCCCATATAGCTGCCGAGTCTGCAACAGCTACAACAACCGGCAATGACCGACTCACCATGCTGAACGAATCGCACCACCAGGTAGTCAATGACAAATTATGTAGCAGTAGGTACAAAGCTAGCATGCTACATTATTATCCACACGCAAAAAAAAGTAAAAGAAAAGATTCTCATCTGCATTTACTTTCCAGAGGTAATAACATGTAGCTAGCTACAGATAGAGAGAACGGAGAGACTACTGACGGTGGGTTAAGAGTTGGCTTTAGCAGAAAATGAGGTGCTCCAAAATTTGGATTGATTGAACATCAAGGGAAAAAAAAGGAAAGGAGTTTGTTTCATGTACTCTGCATGATGTCTAACAGATGCATAAAAGGCTATTACTGTACGTTACTACACTTTTTTTTTTGGGTGAATTCACACCGGTTTTGTCATGGGCGGAGTGCAGCAGAAACAGGGAAATAAACAATGCACTCCTATCTTGGCTCCGAAGCTTTGTGTTCCTCTTCTCAATCGATTATTCTTGTCTGTCGTCATCATCCTTCACACGGCAGTGCACCGGCATCTGCCATGGTGCCATCATCCTTCAAGCGATGGGGCAGTTTCCTTCTCATCACAAAAGTAGTCTTGCCTGCAAAGGCAATCAACATGAATCATTACTTGTCTTCCTCCCATTAGCTAACAGCAAAATGGGTAATACGGCTTGGTTTCAGCACAAACCTTATTTTGCGTGAAAGCTGATACAAGCCTGTACCGGCCATTGCAACGTTAACACTGAACAGGTTCCAGTTTTTCTGCAATACCATGGCATTAGGAAACAATAAGGTGAGCCACAACAACAGGAACTAACAGGGCAATTCTTCATGATCAAGATCTATAACCTTAGGCCCAAATTGACATGGGAAGAGACAATAAAAGGAGATTTGATAGGATGGAATATACCCAAGGAGGTAGCCCTGAATAGGAGTGGTGGAAAACAGTTGTTGTTGTTGTTGAGATCTAGTTAAACTTACAGATGTATGCATGCTCATTTCAGATCAAGGATGGTTAATTGGTTATCAGATAAGGCAGACAAAGACATTACTATGATGAAGCTATTCAGCTTTCTGTTCATAATTGCAACGTCTTTTGACATGAACACTGCATAACTAGGGGACATAGGAATCAGGAGCGCTGGGGAGTGGTAAAAACTGATCCAGTAAGCAAACTTTGCATCAACACTGATTGGAAAAGTATATCATAACATTACTGGAAAATAGATATAACTAAATCAATATCACAGCAGCATAGAAGGTGTAAATTTTGAAGTTGAATTTCAGAGAAAGATACAATCCACGTTGGACCACAAGTGTTGTGCAAATACAGAAGAGGCCTTACTGGTGTGATAACCATGCTGTAGCGTGACCATACGACTCCAGTACAAGCTACAGCTGCATATGACACAACAGAAAAGGCATGCTATGTTCTTAGCATTGCATGAGGAAGTAAATCAAAGTAGTGGTCTTGTGGTCCGAACTTTAGAAACAGGATGGATTGATTGGACAGCTTAAACATACCAATTTGCTGAGGATAGGATATCTTTTCAGGTGGTTTCGCAAAGTCTGCAATGTTGGCAATGCTGATACCCCATTTAAATGTAGGAGCCCAGAAATGAACTGCAATAGAGAATGTTTGGTTACACTCTCAGGAAGCAATAACTAGTATAATGTTGCATCTGATATATACATCCTATTTTCCTAAAGGGGAACTGCAAAATAAAATGGTCGCCTAAGTGTCCCATGCTTCACAGTCACAAGCCAGATTCCACTTGCCTCGATCCAGACTAGTGCAAGGTTAAATTCAATATCAGACACCCAGAATGCATCTCAGGTATGCCAAGAAATATGCACAAGCTAGGTTGAAGCCTAGGATGACCATATAGCTAAGAGAGCTTAATCAGAGCAAAGCAGATAGCCATGATCAGAAATGACTAAAGGGAGATTAACATAATAGGAATGCCATTGATCATGGGTACGATCATACAAAAAAGAAAAAGAAAGATGAGCAGATAATTAACTGGTTTTGGGCCAGCAGGATGGTTCCATATGGCTTGGAGCTTTGAAGCCATTTAAACAAGCGTACACTCTTCTCCCCTTCTGAACAATCTGTTTACAGTTACTTGTTCTACTGCTCCCCTACAAGCACATTTTTTTAAAAAAAAACATGGTTACCGTCATAAATACATGAGAAAAGACATAGAAATAAGCAAATGAATTTCTGACTTCTGAGGGCCCCATTCAAGTACATGGCAAAACAAACTCGAACAGAATATGATAACACAATAACTTGTTACATATCATAACTTCATAAGGATGAAAAATCAGGACAAGGATGTCAAATGCATGCGATACATAGAATGAATATATTATGATACAAGCTATTGTCATGAACTCAGAACATGATCAGCTCCAGTTTGCAATGAAACATTTTTGAAACACTGGTAACTATGAAGGTTTCGAATCATTTTTATATAGGTTTGCAAATAAATTCAATCACTTGAACAGAAAATGCAATGCATATATGAAGTTGGAGAATTCCAGCTAGAGGCTGATTCCAAGACTAAAATATCATGCACATCAACCAGCAATCAGAGACAATATTATCGTTGTTGCTATCCTCAACAAAGGACAATCTCTTGCTTTCCGTTCCAATTGAAATACCATACCAACAGGAATATAAATTTCTGAAATGGTCATTTAAGTACAGGGTATAAACAAAATCGAGCAGAATATGCTAATTGCTGACACAACAACTTGGATATCAAAATCGTGTGATACTGAGGATGGATAGAAACAGTATACTCATCAAGTTACAGGAACATCAAGCACAATCAACTCCAAATTACCTGACCGAAACCTTGTTGAATTGATGATAGCTATATGATTCAGAATCATTCTGATATGGATTCTATAATTACAACGTAACTGCTCAAACAGAAAATCCAATATGCACTGCTAACATGTAATTGTAGAACTCCATCTAGAACATAACTGGTATGAATGAGTATTCACTGACACAGCAACATCAATATCAGGACAATTACACACCAAACAGAATTCTGAAAAGGGACAATATTGATTCAATGACTACATACAACAATACAACAAGTGGATAAAAAAAGTCGGTAGGTTGTTCATCCAACTGACATTGGAAACTCAGTGCCATTTCTGTTTCTCAACAAAATGATCGCTTCCTGCTTGCCGTTCTAACACAACAATTGAGGTACAACCCAACATATTCCAATCGCCACGCAAATTGCAAAATGGGAAGGTTAGGACGCATGGGCGAAGAAGAAGACACCGGCGACGGGCTGAGAGGAGGTGGGTGATGCCGGCGACGAGCTGAGCGGGAGGAACCAATAGGACGGACGATCCCAAGTCGTGGCAGGAGACGGATGGCCGCCGGCGAGCCCGGGCGCAGCGGCAGGATACGCCGGAGACGACCAGGAACACGGAAGGAGAGTTGGGTGGAAGGAATTGGATGGGGACCGGCGATTATGCTCTGATCTGAACAAGAGAGAGTCTTTTAAGCGTATACCGTTAAGAGAGATGGTGGTTACCTATGTGCCCCAAAAAGGTTTAGAGGCACCTGTGTGCCATGAGCCTAACTTTGGTTTACCTATGCGCCATTCCGTCCGCGATATGTTAGAGTTTAGCCCTGACAGGTGGGAACCACCGATGAAAATGACCTCTCTGCCCCTGGCTTTTTCTCTCTATGGCAAGTGGGACCCGCCATCGTCGAGCTCATATATGGCGCGGGGCGGAGCTGGACGGCGTGGGGCCAGGTCGCCAGCGCGCGGCCAGGCCAGGCTGCCGACGCGGGGCGGAGGCTTGGCGGCACGTGGCCAGCCGGCCAGGGCGCCGGCGCGTGGCCAGCCGGCCAGGGCGCCGGCGCGTGGCCCGGCCACCGGCGCGGGGCGGGGCCGTCGGGACGGAGGCTGGGCGGCGCGGGGCAAGGCCGCCGGGCGCCGGTGCGGGCGCAGGGGGCGAGGGCGGGGCAAGGCCGCCGGGCGTCGGGGCGGGTGTAGGACCGGCGGCGCGCGGCTAAGTTGCCGGCGCGTGGGGTGGAGGGCAGGTGGGAGAGGGAGGGAGGTGGGAGATGGACATGGGGAAGAAGAGGGTGGTTAGGGATGACAGGTGGGCCTCGCAGCGTAGAAGGGCAAAACAGTCTATTCCCACCTCCGTTAGCCTCTGTTACTCCTCCATCCGTCCAAAGTAGCACACGGGCAAACCAATGTTAGTCTCATGGCATACAGATGTCTACAAACTTTTTTTTGGCACACATGTAACCACCATCTTTCTTAATCGTATAGGGGTAAAAGACTCAACAAGAGAAGTGCAGAAAAACAGGGGGATGGGCCGGTGGGTTCTGGGCCTCATCTCCAAAGATTCGTCAAAAACAAAAAGGCGACAATATGCAAATACTAGCAATCTGACCTACCATTTTCCCACTCAGGTCCAAACTATCCCAACTTAGCCCATCGTTCCTGCCTGTGGCTGACGTTGACGTGACCGCACGCTCACGCTCGCGTGCACTCCGTCGACGCGGCATGCCGGCATGCGCCTGTCGTGACCACTGACCTGGCCTAGAGGCAACTCGAGCGGCTACAGGCCTACGGCTAGGGGGCATCGACTCCGGCGCACTGTAAACCCAGGATGACACGGGCTACCATACTCCGTGTACGGGGCCAACGAACCATCTGGGTAGAGCAGAGCCCAAGTACAGATGCATATGGCTGATCCTTTGTACAACAAAACCTCTACCCAACGAGACTTGAATTGCGGGGGGCAAGGCCCCCGGGCGCTGGTGCGGGCGCGGGGGGCGAGGGCGGGGCAAGGAGGCGCGGGGCAAGGCCGCCGGGCGTCGGGACAGGCGTAGGACCGGCGGCGCGCGGCTAAGCCGCCGGCGCGTGGGGTGGAGGGCAGGTGGGAGAGGGAGGGAGGTGAGAGATGGACATGGGGAAGAAGAGGGTGGTTAGGGATGACAGGTGGGCCTCGCAACGTAGAAGGGCAAAACAGTCTATTCCCACCTCCGTTAGCCTCTGTTACTCCTCCATCCGTCCAAAGTGGCACACGGGCAAACCAATGTTAGGCTCATGGCATACAGATGTCTACAAACTTTTTTTTGGCACACATGTAACCACCATCTTTCTTAATCGCATAGGGGTAAAAGACTCAACAAGAGAAGTGCAGAAAAACAGGGGGATGGGTCGGTGGGTTCTGGGCCTCATCTCCAAAGATTCGTCAAAAACAAAAAGGCGACAATATGCTAATACTAGCAATCTGACCTACCATTTCCCCACCCAGGTCCAAACTATCCCAACTTAGCCCATCGTTCCTGCCTGTGGCTGACGTTGACGTGACCGCACGCTCACGCTCGCGTGCACTCCGTCGACGCGGCATGCCGGCATGCGCCTGTCGTGACCACTGACCTGGCCTAGAGGCAACTCGAGCGGCTACAGGCCTACGGCTAGGGGGCATCGACTCCGGCGCACTGTAAACCCAGGATGACACGGGCTACCATGCTCCGTGTACGGGGCCAACGAACCATCTGGGTAGAGCAGAGCCCAAGTACAGATGCATATGGCTGATCCTTTGTACAACAAAACCTCTACCCAACGAGACTTGAATTGCAAGCGGTCAAACTAAGACTTTTAGTACCCGGACGTTGCAGTGCTCGGAAGGGGTGTTGACACTTGTCTTAGGACCCCTGCATCAGTTGTGTACAACTCCTAAAATTATGTCACATACATGTATAATGTATTATGTATACCGGACCACTGTATTCCATACGCAATAAATCACCCCGACCTTCTCACTCTCATCGGCGTCCAAAACCATTTGAAAATCTCCTCTCTCAAAGGCACAACCAAGGTTTTTTTAACCGAAAGTTTCGATTGTTGATTTTGTTTTTTAGATTTTAGCTTTTTCTTGCTAGATAGTGTGGCTGTGCTCCATGTTGTTCTTTTTTTCCTTCCGGTAAAACCCCTCTTCTTTTTTTATGATTCCTTATATTTCTTGTTAATTGTTCTAGTATGAATCTTCGTGTTTGTACAAAACATATTTGAACCACAATACATAGTGTTTGGAGTGCTTGCATTGCACATTTCCTGAACAGATTCTTTTCATTCGTTAAGTTTATTTAGGTAACAATTATGCTTGGTACAATATGCGGCATGTACAACACCTTTTATGTTTTTTTAAAATAAACAGATGTACAATAAATGAAAAGACGAGGATAATGCTATAGGGTGTATACATAGTGTTATAATAGGGAACATAAAGATCTGACATGACTATAATTTTAATTTTAATGATTATTTAATCTTCATGTTACAAGACGTGTACACGGTGTTATAATAGAAAACAAAACATTTAATACGACTATAAGTTTAGTCTTAAGTATCGTTTATCATGGTACTATCTCAAAATTTGAACATGCACTGAACAATGTCAGGAGCACATGGGTGTGTGCAGTGAATGTTGTGTGAAAGTACATGGGTGATAGGTACTTGCAAAATGTACACCACTAAGTTAAAGTTCACCGGTTCACAATGCATATTTATGTCCAACAACACGGGACCCAAAGACCTTTATGTCCAATCGCCAGGGCCACATGGTGCAACTACGCTCATAAAAAATGGAATACACGATGAATGCATTGAATGGGACAAAATCTCGCGTATCTCGACGCTTGATCTGCGGTCAGAATGAGGGAGTTGCGGCTACAAGGTACGACACAACATTTTCGGTCAAGGCAGACATGTTCTCACCATAACACTTCTATGTACCTCCAATAAATGCTAATTAATTTTGGGTCTCTATAAAATAATGTTTTCAGAATTGAATGCGTGGACTAGTACTTCGAGAGACCCAGCCACGTTGACACATGCTTTTGACAGACGAACTAAGATGGACTGTGACAAGACTACCAATTGTCAAAACTCGACCACACTCTTCTGTTCTCCAGCTAGTAGTTGGTAGTTGCGTCAAGACCGAGCTTTAGCTCCGTACTAAGGTTTAGCAAGTGTCACATCGAGCATTTGTATGCTGATTATAAGGACTAAATATGATTTAATTATTAAAATAATTACAGAAGTCATGGCTAATTTGCGAGACCAATCCATTAAGAATAATTAATCCATCCTTAGCACATGTTTACTGTAACACCACATTATCAAATTATAGACTAATTATACTTAATAGATTCATCTCGCAAATTAGACCCAATCTATGCAATTTGTTTTGTAATTAGTCTATCTTTAATACGAATTAGTAATAAATTTAATTCTCATATGACTCAGGGGAAAAAATGTACCGTGTGTGGCAATCAATTAGCGGCTTTAGCATTGAACAGAGACAGGCACCCAAATCTCTGGTGCTACCATGTTCTCTTGTCTTACCCGTGCCATTCTAGAAGGCCCAACCAGAGAAAACAGCAACATCATGATTGTTCAAAAGAGAGACCAGATCAAAGATTGAATTTTCTTTCCCGAAAAAAAAAATCAAAATTTGAATAATCAGCAGTGCAATCCGGAAAGTTTATCCAAGCATTCGCAAGAGGACAAAGTCTTAAAAGATTTGCCGTGAACGACCGGCCTGGTTAAACTATTCCAAGTCAATCCCCCTGCCCTCTCGAGCTTTGGCTGCTGCCGCAACTAGTCAGCAACACTTCTTTGGCTTCATACCATTCGCTTTCTTTTTTCTAGAAAGGATAATTTCAACTAACGGTCATCATCATAGCAGATGTTGGCGTTTCTGTTCACAGGCATAGATCAAGGAAAATATCAGAAAAAATAATGTACTCCGTCTGCAGCTGCAGAAATGATTTAAAACGACAAGCACTGCTTTCAGAAGGCAAAAGAAAAAGGAAACAAGCACATATCCTTGAATTCATTAGCAAAATACTTAGATTATTCTTGTGCATTTTCAGCACAGGACGGCAATTATGTTAATCGCTCTCTCATTCCCGCACCAGAAGGGCGTTAGCTGTATACCAGGTCAAAGACGCCATCTTTTGTACTTTAGTCCATGAAGTGGAGCATTGCTGTCCATCAAAACATTTGTACCCAACTACCACTGCCATCAATTTACTCCAGAAGACCAAGCTCCCCACCTCCCAGCCTTGGATGTTCCTTCGAGCTCCCATCCATGGCTCCTTTCTTCCTCCTCCTACTCCTACTCAGCCAGATCCTTCTCGGTGCAGCCGTCGACACCATCAACTCCTCCACACCGTTGTCCGGGACGCAGAAGATTGTGTCCAAGAGCAATAAGTTCATGATGGGCTTCTACACCCCGCCCCAAGGTAATACCACCTCCTCCAGCACCAGCAACTACTACATCGCCATATGGTACAGCAACATACCGCAGCAGACGACCGTGTGGACGGCCAACTCCGACGCGCCGGTGACAGACCCGACCACCACAGCCTTGACCATCGGCAGCGACGGCAACCTTGTCCTCCTTGATCAATCCAAGAACCGGCAGCTGTGGTCAACCAACGTGAGCATCGGATCCAACTCCACAATCGCCGTCCTCCAGGATGATGGTAGCCTCGACCTCACTGATGCCACCAATTCATCAATAGTTTACTGGCGAAGCATAGATCATCCCACAAACACATGGCTTCCGGGGGGCAAGCTTGGGCTGAACAAGACCACAAGGGTAAGTCAGCGGCTTGTTCCATGGAGGAACACTGCCAACCCGTCTCCTGGCTTGTTCTCGCTGGAGCTGGACCCAAACGGTACAACGCAGTACTTCATCCAGTGGAAGGATTCCGTAACTTACTGGACCAGTGGCCCATGGAATGGCAATATTTTCAGCCTTGTGCCAGAGATGACGGCTGGTTACAACTACAATTTCCAGTTCATCGACAACGCCACAGAGAGCTACTTCATCTATTCGATGAAGGATAACAATATCATCTCACGGTTCATCATTGATGTGACTGGGCAGATCAAGCAGCTGACATGGGTGGACTCCACGCAGCAGTGGATCTTGTTCTGGTCGCAGCCACGGACGCAATGCGAGGTGTACGCACTCTGTGGGGCATATGGCAGCTGCAACCTCAATGCCCTACCGTTCTGCAACTGCATCAAGGGGTTCACTCAGAAGGTTCAGAGCAATTGGGACCTCCAGGATTTCAGTGGTGGGTGTACAAGGAGAGTACCACTGCAGTGCCAGACAAATTCGAGCTCTGCACAAGCCAAGCCTGATAAGTTCTATACCATGACAAGTGTGAGGCTACCTGATAATGCTCAGACTGCTGTGGCTACAAGCTCTCAAGACTGTCAGGTGGCTTGTCTGAGCAATTGCTCTTGTAATGCATACACTTACAATAGCAGCGGCTGCTTTGTCTGGCAAGGGGACCTGATTAACCTCCAAGACCAATACAGTGGAAATGGAGGAGGCACACTCTTCCTCAGGCTTGCAGCTTCTGAGATACCAGACTCCAAAAAGAGCAAGACAGTGATCATTGGGGCAGTTGTTGGTGGAATTGCTGCAGTTGTAATAGTCCTTGCTATTGTGTCATACTTACTGTTTCAGAAATACCGCCGAGAGAGGACTCTTCGGATATCCAAGACTGCTGGGGGCACACTGATCGCCTTTAGGTACAGTGATCTGCAGCATGTCACGAACAACTTCTCGGAGAGGCTTGGTGGAGGTGCCTTTGGCTCAGTGTTCAAAGGGAAACTCCCAGATTCAACTACCATTGCTGTGAAGAGGCTAGATGGAGTTCACCAAGGCGAGAAGCAATTCCGTGCTGAGGTGAGCACCATTGGGACAATCCAGCATGTCAATTTGGTCCGCCTACTTGGATTTTGCTCTGAAGGATCACGAAGGCTGCTTGTGTATGAGTTCATGCCAAAGGGCTCCCTGGACTTGCAGCTATTCCCTGGTGAGACAACGGCATTGAGCTGGGCTACCAGGTACCAAATAGCACTTGGAACAGCAAGAGGCTTAAATTACCTGCATGAGAAATGTAGGGATTGCATCATACACTGCGATGTCAAGCCAGAAAATATACTCTTGGATGAGTCATTTGTGCCTAAAGTGGCTGACTTTGGTCTAGCGAAGCTCTTAGGCAGAGACTTCAGTCGTGTATTGACAACAATGAGAGGAACAAGGGGTTACCTCGCACCTGAATGGATCACTGGTGTGGCCATAACAGCAAAAGCAGATGTCTTCAGCTATGGTATGATGCTCTTCGAACTCATATCAGGCAGGAGAAATTCTGATCATGGTGAAGAACGCGGATCCACCTTCTTCCCAACCTTCGCTGCAAGCAAGCTTCATGAAGGGGATGTGCGGAGCTTGATGGACCCCAGGTTAAATGGAGATGCAAATGTTGATGAACTCACAAGGGCTTGTAAGGTTGCCTGTTGGTGTATCCAAGATGACGAAAGTGCTAGACCCACAACTGGCCAGATTGTTCAAATCCTCGAGGGATTCCTTGATGTTAACATGCCTCCTGTTCCAAGGTCATTGAGAGTTCTTGGTGAAAGCCCTGATGTTATAAACTTCTTTTCAGATATATCATCAAGTCAGACTTCTCAAACACAGGACAGCACGACAACTTCCCAAACACACAGTTCTTCAGGCGTTTCACACTTCCAAAGTTCATAAATCAGATAATCTACAAGTGGTTAGGGAAAATACTTGAAGATTATTATGGGTGAGCGAAGATGTACATAAATTAGAACCTAATATGCTCAGCTTTCGTATCGTGTTATGCTTCAATACTGTAGGTTTAGTGCAGAGTGTATAACCAATATAACAAAGGGACTACTGTTGCATTTACACATGCAAGCTTCCCCATTTGTCCAATGAAAAATTGAGTTGACAAGTTCACCTTTCTACTATATATGGAATCAGAATATAGATGCTTTTGAGGTTACTCTTTGGTGAATGAGGCGAGATAGCCAGCTAAGTGAGGGGGAAAGGCAGGGGCTATGTTTTGTAACATCTGAATCTGACATGAATCCTTTATATGATTTTTTTTCTATTTTTTTTAGCTATAGATAGAAGCGCTTGGAGACTAGCAATCAACGTGCCGGAACCGTGATCTTTGCTTCTTCTCTTGTTTGCCCCTAACTTTATCTTTGGTCTTGTGCCGTTTTATGTCTTTCTTATCCTTGTTTCTTTTGGGTTTCATCTCTAGCCTACCCCAACTTGGCTATGTTGTTGTTGTTGTTGTTGAATAGCCATAGCCAGGCATTATTATAAGGATGGTATCTGTAAATTACAACATCACTCTTGCACTACCCACAATGATTTCAGTGTTATTATGCTAATGTTTCAAAGTATTGTCCATCACTCGAGTCTTTTCAAGATGTATGTAGAGCCATGGGATCATTCAGAAAGGGATGAAGATTTGGTCAAGTTGTTCTTGGCTCCAGATCTGGAGAGCTAGTAGATTGTAAGCATGGAACAATGAGAGATGCACCCAAAACCTATTTTCTGGATACAACAAAGGATTGGGACACAACGATGTCACTGCTTCCCAAGATCACTTAGACATCTAATGGAGGACCAAAATTCATCCGTCTCGTAATAATTTCATTCGGGAAGAAACATGCTCAAAGAAAACTTCCGAGTTTGACAGAAAATGGCTTCCCACTATCTCCAAACACAGATACGATGACAGAATAAGACTAACAAATATGGGAAAATAACTCATGGTAAAAAGCAGTTTCTACGGCTCTACACAACTAAATAATTAAAGAAGTGGTTGCTTATTAATTATCCATGACTATGATTATGCACACTTTCAGATTTTTAGTTTTTCCACTATATTAATTAGATGGAGTACCCAAAAATGTGATGCAACAATTGGAAGTTTAATGCATTAAGAATCCCATATAACTCCATCTGATAAAGTAGCAGTAATATAACAAGTGGAAAACCAGCACTGTGGATGATATGACACTAATCTAGTCCCATCTGTCTATAACAGTAACAGGATGCATGCTTATACGAATCAGATTGCCACTATTAACTGTTAGTCTTCTAGCTTCCTGGAGGCATAGATTAACATTGCAAAGATATTACTATCTGGTCAGGTATGGCAGACATACTGTACAAGGATTATATTACAAAAAATATATATATTTCTTTTTTTAAAAAGTGAACCTGCCACTTTTATTACCTATCAGTGTTAGATATCATAGTTGTAAAGGAAATGCTGCTTTCACACAAATGAAATAATTAAACTGTGAGTGAAGTTCATGTCTGAACGTGCATTACTTCACACAGAAAAGTCAAGACATCACAAGGCTAGTCAAGTCAAATAAGAAAGCTGATAGCAGAGGGAAGAAATCAAAGCACACTTTGCTTCTCCGGGGATAACACCCTTTGCTTATAAGCTTCTTGAACACCAGACATCCACCACTTTCGTGCAAAGTGATGGCCTTCCCTAGGAAGACAAAGTCCTTTACTTTTCCCTTATTAGTTCTCCTACATATTTGCACAACTACAATTGCTGCGACTGATACAATCTCCAGGAGTCAACCTCTTTCAGAGAATATAACTATTGTCTCAAAAGAAGGAAAGTTTGAGCTCGGATTCTTCTCTCCAGGTAACAATGGAAATTTTCATGTTGGTATCTGGTTCAGAACTATTTCAAAGAGGACTGTTATCTGGGTGGCCAATCGGGATATACCTGTCTCAAATGTTTCATCTGAAGAACTTACAATATCTATGGATGGAAATCTAGTCCTCAAATCTCTAGGAGCACCTATATGGTCATCGAATAGCACCAGGAAGCTCAGCAGATCTACCATTGCAGTTCTCCTTGATAGTGGAAATCTTATCCTGAGAGACCAATACAACTCTTCTGATATTTTCTGGCAGAGCTTTGATCACCCAACAGACACAATAGTGAGCGGGCAGTGGTTTGGGATAGACAAGATCACACGTGAATACCAGAACCGTGTTTCTTGGAAAGACCAAGAAGATCCGGCACCGGGTTCTTTCTCCTTTCATGCAGATCTAGTTACAATGAGCAAATATGTCTCAGTCTGGAATGACTTGGAAGTTTACTGGCAATCTGGAAACTGGACAGGAAAAGCATTCACATCCATCCCTGGAATGCCGCTAAAGAGTGACTACAACTATGATTTTGTTAACAATACTCGTGAGCTTAAATTTAGGTGGACCACGAAGGAAGCGTCCATAATCACAAGAATCATTCTAAGCGTTAATGGTCAACTCCAACGCCATACATGGTCCAATGATTCAAAGGAATGGATAATAGAATGGTATTTTCCTGCAGCACTGTGTGACGTTTATTCTGTTTGCGGGCCTTTTGGAGTCTGCAGGACAGGTTCTGATGAGCAATGCTTCTGCTTACCAGGTTTCACACCAGCTTACTCAAGGAGTTGGAATCTTCGAGCATGGAGTCAAGGATGTGTGAGGGAAACAGATATCCAATGTGCTGACTCAAATAAATCAACAGACAAAAGAGTGAGTGATGCATTTCTCAAGATCACCAACATCAAAATTTCACAAAACCCAATAACACTGAAAGTTCAAAGCATGGAAGAGTGCAGATCTATATGCCTGAGCAATTGCTCTTGTACTGCATATGCACGCAAAGATGATTGCAATATCTGGAATGGTGAACTTCAAGATCTTAAACAATTGTCAGATGGTAATACTGATGGTCTTGATATTTATATACGTCTTGCAGCATCTGGTCCTCTAATTCAAGAAAGTGAAAAGAAGTCACATCGTGAGTGTCACACCCGATTCTGCAAAACAAAACCGAGTGCACACCGTATGTGTGCCAGGATCAAGTTTCACACATACGGCAAACGAAAAGTGAATATTAGAGACAGTATCACGAATAAAACAATATAAACTAAAAAGACTATCAGAGTATTACACAGCTTAATCCTGGAAACGGAGGCTCCAACTCCACAAGCAGTCGACCGGGGGTTGCGTACGCCTAGCATCATCTTCAACAGCTTCGCACATTTTTCTTCTGAGCAGCAATTTAGCAAGGGTGAGTACACTTATGGTTGGTACTCAGCAAGGCCACAAAGATTAACCAGAGGTGATTTATTATAATCTTCAAGTAAATTACTCATGTGGAGGTCCAGGCCACTCGTGACCGTGAGCACGGCTGTTATAACAGTTTTACACTCTGCAGAGGTTGTACACTTTCACCATGAGTCGCGTAAACCCAACCACGCTGTGCTAGCTAGGCACGTATCACACTACCGAGGTGTGACTGCATAGGGACGCAACGAGGCCTTTACAAAGATTCCCTAACAAGTGATAGTCCGCTAAGGTTCCAAGCCGAAGCAGGCATAACCCTCTCTAATGGGCACACCTTAGCAAAGGCTTCCTCCCAAAAAGGGCCGGGCTATACACCGTCAACGCTTCCCCTCTTGCCCAGTCCAGGTAAGACTATCCCAAGCTAGAGTTTCTAATTAATTAGCCAAGACCAGAGCCCATTAGTCTCACGGTTGTACTGTAAGTCCTGGGTGGTTTCCCATGTTCCGATTAAAGTATAATATTCTTATAAAAGCATAGGTAGAAGGATGGTTAGGGTCACTTGCCTTTCTCCAGCGAAAAGCTACTCTTACTGCTCATGTGCTCTTGCTCACTTGAACTCTTGCTCTTCAAACTTCCGAACGGCAGCACTTCTACTCGAAGTAAACATCGGGAACAAACATACAAGCAAATAAACAAGAGCTACTAAGAACAATACACCATTCAAAAGAAAAGCTTTAAAAGAACATACTAAACGAAGAAGCTCGTTGCTACAAACGTAAAGACGCAGGGAACGCTGAAAACGGAACGACGATTATAAATAAACTATCGAAAGGTTTTAATTATCAAAACAAGAGCTAGGTGCTTCATTTATTTTAATTACCAAAACATACTTATATTAGAATTAACTCCAATTATATTTGTAATTGAAAAACCGTAGTAACTTAGCCATATTTTATTTGCAATTGTTTATATACAGATTATACCAATTCAACAATTAACTTTAGAAAAGAAAGGTATATGAAACATCTAATCGAATAATTTTATTACATGTGTTCAGCTAAGCAAATTACATTTAGAAACACATTCATGTAGATATTAATCATATTAACTTTATTTAAGAAAACGAAGTATAAGCCTAATCATGTTTTATTTAAAAAAAAAAGGCATGTAAAGTAAGCATTAATCAAATTAATATGATTTAATAAAACCGAGATAAAGCCTAATTAAATTTTATTCAGAAAAGATAATTCAATAAATATTAATCCAATTAAACTTTATTATGAAA
Source organism: Urochloa ruziziensis (assembly GCA_015476505.1). Lineage (NCBI taxonomy): Eukaryota > Viridiplantae > Streptophyta > Magnoliopsida > Poales > Poaceae > Urochloa > Urochloa ruziziensis. The sequence continues at coordinate 70,275,456 of CM027119.1, read as the reverse complement.
GCACGTAGTATAAAGCTATATAGATTTTAATTGCAAAACATGTCTATAAGCAATTAATCAAATTAATATTTAAAATTAATTTAGAAAAACACAACTATCATGAACAACACCACTAACACGTAATTTAAATGATTACAAGTCTAACGAAACGAAAACGGACCGAAACGGATTTAAAACGTGAAAGTTATACCTAAAACAAGGCTGCAGGGACCTTGACGTAAATAACTGTAGCTTCGAAGGGGTAGCTGAAAAGGATTGCAAGACACAGCGAACAGTGCCCGCGAATAGAGAATTCTTCAGGGTTAGATCTGCAAAAGGTCAAGGCTCGGGTTTAGATGCAAGAATCCAATTGATTTAGGGGTGTTTCTGAAAAAGTTGCAAGACACATAACTTTGATGAAAGATTACAGATTGATCCAGGGGCCTTCTTGCAAAATCATGGGGCTTCTTCTTCCTCTGCCCATGGAGGCCGGCGGCGCTGGGGATCCAAATCCCCGGCGGTCTGGGCGACGAGGAGCTCCGGCGAGATGAGGAACCGGGCGAGGACAGCGAGGGCGTCGCGTAGGGGTGCTTTCCGGCGGTGGAGACGGACGAGGACGGCCGGAATTCGGCCGGCGGCGGGTGGAGGGCAGCCGGCTCGGGTCCTTCATGGCGGCGGCACTCCGGCGACGGTGAGGCGTCGAGGTCGGGCGGAGGAGTTGCAGCTCGGCTCGGTGGAGCTCGTGGCGGGGTCGGCTCGGTCCGACCGGCATCAGGGGCGGCGAATCGGCGGCGACGACCGGCGGCGGCGCAGAGCTCTGGTGGCGGCGGCGCGGAGCGGTGGCGGCACGCTGCGCGGAGAGGCGAAGAGGTGGCGGCGGCAGCAGGGGACGCGGGGGCTCGAGTGGTGGCCTTTATAGGGCGCGGCGGCTGCGCCTGGCGTGGCGCGCACGCCGAGAAGGCGGCGGCGCGTGCTGCGCTGGGAGACCGGCGGCGCCCCGATGGGCCTCGGCTGGGCCGAAACGAGCCCAAACCGGGCCTCGCAGGCTCGGCCCGAAAGGGGTGTCGGGGCCCACCAAGGAAGAGAGGCGGAGCGGGTTGAGGCCAAGCGGGTCGGGTCGGGTTCGGTTGGATCCGACCCGATCCGTTAAGGAAAAGGATTAAGTTTTTTTAATTTTCCAGAATTACTTTTCAATGCGAAAACAATTCCAGAAAATCTAGAAAATGTTTTTAATGCACGAAAAATACCTAGAAAATCCTAAAAATTCTAGGAAAAATCCTAGAGATAGATTGAGACACGAGGAGTCCAAATAAAATATCCAGAGCTCGTGAAAAGAATTTTAGAGCCTTCTAATAAATAGATTTAGCTCTAGGGAGAGGAGAATAATTTCCAGAAAAATCTAGAAAATTCTCAGAAGCGCCTAAACGTTGGATAAAAGCGTTTTTCAAAACTTTGCACTCATGAAACATGAAGATGCAACTCAGCATGAATGCACACGCAGATAGCAATTTATTTTAAGAACACAACAATTGTTTTTATTTCTACGCTAAATTCTCTGTAAAATAAATAAATGTTGGAAAAATTTTAAAATTGAGAGAAAATCGTTGTTTAATTATTCTCTAAATTCACATCCTGAAATTGGAGAATTTCAGGGTGTGACAAAACTACCCCCCTTAAAAGGAATCTCGACCCGAGATTCGAAGGAAGAAGAAACAAGGAGGAGACAGATAAACAAGATTCTTGTAGAGCCAGGCAAAATCTTGAATCTTCATTTTTTTTCTTGTTTTCTTCAACTTGCTTCCATCTGGCCGGTGGTGACGATGATGATCTCTATTTGTCGATATTGGTGTTGCCTTCAGCTTGCTTCTCTATGATCTCCAACAAACAGAAAGGAGAAAGACAAGGAGTTGGAAGGTAAAAGAAGAACCCAACTAGGCAACTGATGTTATTGTAAGTATAAGACCCACAATACACCAACAATCAATACAAAGAATCAAATCAAACATGATCATAAAACAAACATCATCATTCAAGCATGGGAACCCACCACTCAGCACAACAAAAGCGATCTAAACGTTGTTAGTAAGGGAAAAGGGTTATCCTAGCGTGAGGTTTCTCTTCAGCTTCAATACTCTTGATGCATGCGTCCTTAGCTTGTCTATCATCAAATGCTCAAGCTTAACTTCTTGTGATTGATAGCATCTCCATTCATCAGATGAGAGGGGCAAGAATTAGGACAGGTGACACGGATGATCTAAATGATTTGAATAAGCAGAAAACATACTTTGAAATCCAAAAGTCAAGAGGAGATTTCAAAGAGGAAAGTGAATGAGAGCAAATTAATGCTCGGGACTAATATCAAGAAATAAAAGAGAATGATTATATGAATTGGACTCAGGATGTCAATAATGGCAGTTTCAGATATTTGGAAAGACAGGCACAAAGCTCCCTGTCAGAAAGTCCAAAAATCTTGAAAATTGGACAGAAAATAGCCCATTAAATTCTGAGTCCAACAAAATTGGTTTCACCTCAAACTGAGACCTATAGCTCCAGAATTAATTCAAACATTACAGCAAGGTTGGACGGTGACGCGAACAGATTTGAGAAGGGTAAAGTCTTTAACAGGGGAGTGAATGATCGAGGGAGAGACGAAAGTAGATAGGCAAGGATTGAAAATTAGGAAGAGCAAGACAAGGAAGGGTAATAAATAACAAAAGTTAAGAATGGAAATTAAATTATCAAGGATGAGATAAGTAGACAAGTTGAAGGTCAAGGATTGGATACGAACAAGTTTCATAGTGAAATAGATCTTGGAAACGACCGTTGCTATCTAGGCTTACGTCCTACGGTCGATACAGCTCTGATACCACTTTGTCACACCCGATTCTGCAAAACAAAACCGAGTGCACACCGTATGTGTGCCAGGATCAAGTTTCACACATACGGCAAACGAAAAGTGAATATTAGAGACAGTATCACGAATAAAACAATATAAACTAAAAAGACTATCAGAGTATTACACAGCTTAATCCTGGAAACGGAGGCTCCAACTCCACAAGCAGTCGACCGGGGGTTGCGTACGCCTAGCATCATCTTCAACAGCTTCGCACATTTTTCTTCTGAGCAGCAATTTAGCAAGGGTGAGTACACTTATGGTTGGTACTCAGCAAGGCCACAAAGATTAACCAGAGGTGATTTATTATAATCTTCAAGTAAATTACTCATGTGGAGGTCCAGGCCACTCGTGACCGTGAGCACGGCTGTTATAACAGTTTTACACTCTGCAGAGGTTGTACACTTTCACCATGAGTCGCGTAAACCCAACCACGCTGTGCTAGCTAGGCACGTATCACACTACCGAGGTGTGACTGCATAGGGACGCAACGAGGCCTTTACAAAGATTCCCTAACAAGTGATAGTCCGCTAAGGTTCCAAGCCGAAGCAGGCATAACCCTCTCTAATGGGCACACCTTAGCAAAGGCTTCCTCCCAAAAAGGGCCGGGCTATACACCGTCAACGCTTCCCCTCTTGCCCAGTCCAGGTAAGACTATCCCAAGCTAGAGTTTCTAATTAATTAGCCAAGACCAGAGCCCATTAGTCTCACGGTTGTACTGTAAGTCCTGGGTGGTTTCCCATGTTCCGATTAAAGTATAATATTCTTATAAAAGCATAGGTAGAAGGATGGTTAGGGTCACTTGCCTTTCTCCAGCGAAAAGCTACTCTTACTGCTCATGTGCTCTTGCTCACTTGAACTCTTGCTCTTCAAACTTCCGAACGGCAGCACTTCTACTCGAAGTAAACATCGGGAACAAACATACAAGCAAATAAACAAGAGCTACTAAGAACAATACACCATTCAAAAGAAAAGCTTTAAAAGAACATACTAAACGAAGAAGCTCGTTGCTACAAACGTAAAGACGCAGGGAACGCTGAAAACGGAACGACGATTATAAATAAACTATCGAAAGGTTTTAATTATCAAAACAAGAGCTAGGTGCTTCATTTATTTTAATTACCAAAACATACTTATATTAGAATTAACTCCAATTATATTTGTAATTGAAAAACCGTAGTAACTTAGCCATATTTTATTTGCAATTGTTTATATACAGATTATACCAATTCAACAATTAACTTTAGAAAAGAAAGGTATATGAAACATCTAATCGAATAATTTTATTACATGTGTTCAGCTAAGCAAATTACATTTAGAAACACATTCATGTAGATATTAATCATATTAACTTTATTTAAGAAAACGAAGTATAAGCCTAATCATGTTTTATTTAAAAAAAAAAGGCATGTAAAGTAAGCATTAATCAAATTAATATGATTTAATAAAACCGAGATAAAGCCTAATTAAATTTTATTCAGAAAAGATAATTCAATAAATATTAATCCAATTAAACTTTATTATGAAAGCACGTAGTATAAAGCTATATAGATTTTAATTGCAAAACATGTCTATAAGCAATTAATCAAATTAATATTTAAAATTAATTTAGAAAAACACAACTATCATGAACAACACCACTAACACGTAATTTAAATGATTACAAGTCTAACGAAACGAAAACGGACCGAAACGGATTTAAAACGTGAAAGTTATACCTAAAACAAGGCTGCAGGGACCTTGACGTAAATAACTGTAGCTTCGAAGGGGTAGCTGAAAAGGATTGCAAGACACAGCGAACAGTGCCCGCGAATAGAGAATTCTTCAGGGTTAGATCTGCAAAAGGTCAAGGCTCGGGTTTAGATGCAAGAATCCAATTGATTTAGGGGTGTTTCTGAAAAAGTTGCAAGACACATAACTTTGATGAAAGATTACAGATTGATCCAGGGGCCTTCTTGCAAAATCATGGGGCTTCTTCTTCCTCTGCCCATGGAGGCCGGCGGCGCTGGGGATCCAAATCCCCGGCGGTCTGGGCGACGAGGAGCTCCGGCGAGATGAGGAACCGGGCGAGGACAGCGAGGGCGTCGCGTAGGGGTGCTTTCCGGCGGTGGAGACGGACGAGGACGGCCGGAATTCGGCCGGCGGCGGGTGGAGGGCAGCCGGCTCGGGTCCTTCATGGCGGCGGCACTCCGGCGACGGTGAGGCGTCGAGGTCGGGCGGAGGAGTTGCAGCTCGGCTCGGTGGAGCTCGTGGCGGGGTCGGCTCGGTCCGACCGGCATCAGGGGCGGCGAATCGGCGGCGACGACCGGCGGCGGCGCAGAGCTCTGGTGGCGGCGGCGCGGAGCGGTGGCGGCACGCTGCGCGGAGAGGCGAAGAGGTGGCGGCGGCAGCAGGGGACGCGGGGGCTCGAGTGGTGGCCTTTATAGGGCGCGGCGGCTGCGCCTGGCGTGGCGCGCACGCCGAGAAGGCGGCGGCGCGTGCTGCGCTGGGAGACCGGCGGCGCCCCGATGGGCCTCGGCTGGGCCGAAACGAGCCCAAACCGGGCCTCGCAGGCTCGGCCCGAAAGGGGTGTCGGGGCCCACCAAGGAAGAGAGGCGGAGCGGGTTGAGGCCAAGCGGGTCGGGTCGGGTTCGGTTGGATCCGACCCGATCCGTTAAGGAAAAGGATTAAGTTTTTTTAATTTTCCAGAATTACTTTTCAATGCGAAAACAATTCCAGAAAATCTAGAAAATGTTTTTAATGCACGAAAAATACCTAGAAAATCCTAAAAATTCTAGGAAAAATCCTAGAGATAGATTGAGACACGAGGAGTCCAAATAAAATATCCAGAGCTCGTGAAAAGAATTTTAGAGCCTTCTAATAATAGATTTAGCTCTAGGGAGAGGAGAATAATTTCCAGAAAAATCTAGAAAATTCTCAGAAGCGCCTAAACGTTGGATAAAAGCGTTTTTCAAAACTTTGCACTCATGAAACATGAAGATGCAACTCAGCATGAATGCACACGCAGATAGCAATTTATTTTAAGAACACAACAATTGTTTTTATTTCTACGCTAAATTCTCTGTAAAATAAATAAATGTTGGAAAAATTTTAAAATTGAGAGAAAATCGTTGTTTAATTATTCTCTAAATTCACATCCTGAAATTGGAGAATTTCAGGGTGTGACAGTGAGAGGCTTACTGTGTTAATTGCAGTGCTGGGTAGTATTATTATGGCACTATTTGCACTTGGCATAGCTGTTAAGATATGCCAAAGAAGGGTTTCATCTCAAAAGACTTTCTAAGACAATGGCTCGCTCATCGTCTATGACTATTCCTTTATACAGCATTGCACAAAGAATTTCTCCGATAAACTGGGGCAAGGTAGCTTTGGTTCAGTGTTCAAAGGGTTACTCCCAGACTTCAAACCAATAGCTGTCAAGAAGCTTCAAGGCATGAAACAAGGAGAGAAGCAATTTCACACTGAGGTGAGGGCTTTAGGGAAAATTCATCATAATAATCTGGTTCGCCTCAGTGGGTTCTGCTTGAGAGGAGTCGAAAGGCTGCTGGTGTATGACTTTATGGTGAATGGATCTCTAGATACTCATCTCTTCAAGAATGAGAAGATATTGGATTGGAACACAAGATTCCTAGTCATTCTAGGTGTTGCAAAGGGATTACATTATCTCCATGATGAATGCCATGACCGCATCATACATTGTGATATAAAGCCTGAAAATGTACTTCTTGATGCAGACTTTAGTCCAAAAGTGGCTGACTTCGGTCTGGCGAAGCTTATGGATCGACATTTTAGCAGGGCATTGACAACTATGAGAGGAACAATAGGATATCTTGCACCAGAATGGATTGGAGGTCTTCCCATAACACCAAAAGCAGATGTGTACAGCTATGGAATGATGCTATTCGAGATAATTTCAGGAAGAAGGAATTCAGAGTCAATGGAGAATGGAACCATAAGGTACTTTCCAGTGTGGGCTGCAATGAGGATAAGTGAAGGTGACATTTCTGAAATCTTGGATCACAGACTAAGTGATGTGAATATTCAAGAGCTAGAGATAGCATGCAAGGTTGCATGCTGGTGCATTCAGGATAATGAGGCTCACAGGCCAACGATGCAACAAATAGTTCAAATCTTGCAGGGCATTCAAGATGTCAGTGTGGCCCCAGTACCTGTACTTCTACAGCAACTAGTGGAGGGACAATACAGTGACACCCAATACTGCAAGTAATTTAATTATTATGGCACTCATAGTCATAGCAGGACGGCACTGTAAATTTCTAAGATTCAAGCTGGGTGAATATATAGAGCAATACTCAGCAATCAGTATGCTCAGCTATGTAATCCACATTATGTTTCTGTTATTTGAATTTATAGTTTTCCCTTAGTAAAGCAGTGATTATATTCCTAAAAGGGAAAGCAGTGATTATATTCCTAAAAGGGAAAGCAGTGATTATATTCCTAAAAGGGAAAGCAGTGATTATAGGCCGTGTTTAGATGCCCTCCGAAAAAATTTTGGAGGCATTAAATGCAAAGAATCTTGTATGCATGAAGCACTAAATGAAGTTTATTTGTAAAACCTTTTCACAGATGGGTGCAACTTTGCGCGACGAATCTAATGAGCATAATTAATCTATGATTTGGTACAGTAACTCTACAGTAACCATCTTCTAATCGTGTGGTCAAAGACCTCATTAGATTCGTCTCGAGAATTTACCTAGGGTTGTGGAGATAGTTTTGTAAACTGCCTTTAATTAATACCCCTAATTATTGGTCAAAGGTGCATTTATTATCCTCAAAAACTTTTCAATACCTATCTAAACACGGCCATATTCCTAAAAAAGCAGTCAAATCACTTTAAGTCTGTAACTCAGACTTCACTAATTCACAGAGATAATAAACATGATAACAGCATACAAGCAACATGATCACTCCTGTCTGAATGCTTTAGTTTCTGAAACTGAAGTGGGTTAGCTATCAACCGTGAGGAGAATGCTTTTGTTTTTCGGGGAACCTTATTCAGGCAAGTGTTTCCTTGCATTTCTTTTTTAGAGAAGGGTTGCCTTTGCATTTCTGAAGCTGAAATGTCACTGAATCTCTATCTTGTTGCAATGCATATGGACAGGGGGCATAGTACCTTAAATAAACTCTAAAAAATTAGAAAAAAGGCACATCCAGCCCGTGTAAAACTAGCGCAGCTCTTTAAGGTGTCTTGAATTGCTGCCTGTTCAAACTTGACAATTCTGCAGAATAGCCATACAAAGTTATCCTGGTTTGTTTGGCAGGGTGATGCCGTGAACTAATTTGTGCACCTCTTTTATCCCAATGGCCAGGAGATTCACTATATCCACCTGACACTTGCAACGTACAGCACTAAATGTAGCCACTAATTTTCTGCGGCAATAAGCAAGTAATCAACTAGCAACCACGGAAGTGAAATCCAGAGCTCAAATTCCACAGTTCTAATAGGACAGCACACGCGCAAGAGAACACCGCACAGGCACGCTGCTGGGGTGGGGACACAATGGGTCGACAAATGGAAGCGCAGACTGGAAGCAGTGGGAGGATGGAGCAGATGAAGGCAGGCAGACCTGGGACTCGATTGGGGCGAAGTGACGAAGCGGGGAGCAGGCAGGTGCTTCCCGCCTGCGGCGCTGCGCCCCGCTTATGGCGCCAGCACCGCTGCTTGTTAGGCAGCCGGCACTCCAGCAGCGGCAGGGCTGCCTCGCCGAGCCGGCGACTCGGGACGGAGAGCTCGCTCGGCCGGTCGTAGAAAAGGCAGTTCACCATTCCCCCCCCCCCCCCCCCCCCAAAAAAAAAAAGAAAGAAAAAGAAAAAGGCAGTTCACCGCTGAGGATGAGAATGGGCCGGCGAGGAAAAGCTCGACGCTTTCGAGGCCCGGTGGTGCAGAGGTCCACGTTCGTGTTGGTCGCGGGAGCCATGCGGAAACAGGCCATGCAGCATGACTGGTGGGCCTATATACAAGCTGGCCCGGAAGCTAGCTAGCAAGCGTCATGGTGGGAACGCCCGGTTTCATTTTTTTAAAAATTAAGTAACGCCCGGTTTCCTGGTCTGCCTCCGTCTACCAAACAATGCAATTCTAGAGTTTAAAAATTATCTACAAAATAATGCAACTATATAGACAGAAGACAAACTTTTTGTAGAATTTTAGAGCTGTATACAATGCAGCTTCTTATGATGATGCTTGTTGCATTTGATAGAATATAGGAGTAAATACACGTCATTTCACATGTTTATTGGTTGACGTGCAAAATGTTAGAATTTCCTTCTTTTTTTTGTTTTTTGGACGGAGAGAGTAGTGACGGAGGCACGGAGCACGTCGACGAAGGCTGGCTCTCGCTCTCCGAGCGAGGATCTAGCTCGCAGAAAGTTGTTGACGGTAGTGCTCCAGCCTCCAGCTGGATGCACCGGCGGGGATGGGACCTCTGATTGATGCCTGATCGATACTCCCGGTGGGGTATATTCTGATCGATTCTTCATTTGATGCACTGTTCCTTCACTGAGAGCTTTAGCATTTCTCTTTCTCTGAGAGCCTTTAGCATTTCTCGCGTTCCACCCACACCATCCAAAAACAGTGTTCTTGGAAGGAACCACCGTGTGTTTTCCCTTTCAGTTTCAGATGAGGAATGAACGGTCCTCAGCACCCACGTTCTTCACGACATCTTTCAGCCAGCCGGGACAAGATTGGCCCTCTACCGAACATGCCACCATGGCAAGGCTTGGTTCCATTCTAACGAACGATGTGTGAATGTGATGTGCGAGGCCTTTACCTGGGGTGTGGGGCCACACTGACTACACAAAAGTTTTTCGCGAATCACGACACGTGTGCGGCGCGGGGACAAGGAGGATCGGCCGGCGGTCACCCCGGCCCCGCGAAGACGATGCCACGCTTTTTGTACGTGCGCGCAGCAACGGCCAACGGCGGTTTCCCGTCGGAGTTACTCTGTTAGTACCTGCCGTCGTCGTCGTCGTAACACGCGCGTTAACCTGCAGCAGGACGTGCACACAGCTCCTGCCGCTCTCCCTGCCCTATGATTGGCCGCCGGCGACGATGTGTACTACTCCCTCTTCTTCGACGGCACCATGCTCGCCCTCAACGGCCGCCGTCCTAGCAAAATGTTGTGGGGGAGCCGGGGCTCATGTGAGCCCCAATAAACATAGGCGCCACTGACAGTTGGGCCCGCAGGCGGTGGCGGCGCCGCAGCCGGCGCCGATGCGCCTTCTTAGGGTTCGGGATTGGGGTGGGCTCGAGCTCCCGGCTCTAAAAGGAGGTTTGGGAGCGGCCGACGGGCCGACGGAGGTGGCGGGTGTCGGGGGAGGACCGGCCAGCGAGGGCGTCGGCGGCCGGACAGTGGGGGATGGCGGATGGGCCGGCAAGGGCGTCGGCGGCCGGGCGGTGGGGGGTGGCGGATGGGCCGGCGCCGGCGTCGGGGGAGGGGAATCACGACGTTAGCGTGCGGGCAGTCGGTGAGCGACGACGGAGGTGGCCGAGGCCGCCGGAGTCGAGGGAGACGCCGGCGGCGAGGGCTGGGGCCCCACCTAGCAGCGACGACGACGGCAATTCGGGGCTCACATGAGCCCCGACTAACAAAATCTGCGTTGGGCCGTCCTACCTCGGCACGGGCTGCATGTTCCGCCGCGCCGCGCTCTACGGCACAGAACCTCCCCGGCGGCGGCGCCGGTGGTGACGTCACCATCGCCGAAGCTGTCGCTTCTAGAAGCAGCATCTTTGGCAGCTCGACGTCGTTCCTAGAATCGCTCTAGCTCGCAGCCGACGAGAACCGCCAATGCTATGCTCCGCATACGCGGCACCAGCTCGCTCACCGTAACTATGCCGCAGCATGTGGACGGTCCATTCTCACGTGAGAGATAGCGCGCTGTCATTTTTTTTCTTTGGGTCGGCAGGTCTTCACGCATGATGGGCTCATTTGTTTTTTTATTGAGCCATTCGGCTGAAGGTAAGCCCCTTCATCGTGTGTCATTGTTTTTTTTTATCTTTTTTCCTTTCCGTTCCTTCTATTACTTTTAATTTTTTCCTATGGCGTTAGCTTCTTCTTTTCTTTCTTTTCTCTTTCCACTGTTCATTTTACTCTTTGAGGTGATGACGTGTTTTTTTACTTAACTCTTTCTCATTTGTTGTTTATTTTTCATTTTATTCTCTTTTCTTAATTTTATTTTTTAGATTTTCAAAGTTGTAATTGTATATATTCTTTTCCTCTTGTTAATTTTTTTCTCCTATTTATTTTTCTTTTATTTTTTCTCTAGTTTTTTATTTTTTATTTCACCTGTTTATTTTTAAATTACTCCCACCCGCGTTGTGACTCATTCTTTTTCTTATTTTCAAGATAATTTGAGTAATATAATTTGTTTTAAATGTATTTATTTTTGTTATATGTGTTATATAATTTGTTCCAGGTGTATAATATTTTGTTCTTTCTGTATATATTTTTTGTTCAAAGTGTATAATATTTTGTTCCTCTTATATATATTTTTTGTTTCACATGTTAAGATTTATGTTTCTTTTATACGATATTTTGTTCTTTTGATATGATATTTTGTTCCCAAGTTTGGATGATTTGTTCCATTATAACTTTTATATGATAATATTCTGTTTCATTAGATGGTTTGTTCCACAAGTTAAAATTTATGTTCCTCCTATACGATCTTTTTGTTTCGCACGGTCATATGATTTGTTCTGGTTGTTACAATCGGATAAATTGTTCCTTCGTTTGAAAAAAATGTTCCATATATTTTTTAATCTAAACATATGCAAGTGTGGTCTAGTTTTGAAGATTTCGTCGAAAGAAATACAATGGTACAATCGGAATTTGATTTGGACACTTGGTTCATCAGATACGAATTCTTTTAAAATTCGTTTTTTGGGCTCCGTGCATGGGAAAAGGTGGGGAAGACTATGCATGCGACGCTCTGTTTGCGAGAGCATGCAGACGGTGTCGGCGTTGTAGCAGGTTGTGCGGCGTCGGCTGTAGCACCGCATCTGCGATGGACAGTTGGTCCCGACGAGAACCAGAGCCGACCGAGATCATGCCGCTCGACGAGTCGTCGATTGTTCTCGCCAAGCTGCTGGTTGTCCTCTCGTGTGCCTACGAAGCTGGGACGAGCGGGGCAGGGGCGTCGGGTGGGTCTACAACATCGCGACCGAGGATGTGGCGACAGGTTTCCGCGTGCTCCAGAGTGCAATGCCTCGATCCACCGTGGCTTTCCAGGCACTGCACCTTGGAGCGCCTCCTCCAGATCAACCGGTGGTTCGACGGGTCCTGGAGATGTTCTTCTCTCACAACAACCCGCTCCTCGCCGCCGCCAGCGGATGACTGCGGCTGCACCCGCTGCAGCGTGTGGTGTACGTCAACGGTACCAAACCCACCTTTCTTTATTTTAAAAGAGAAAACTCTGCTTTTATAGAAAGCAAATGAGTTGCAACATAACTAGGAAAACCAGTTTACAAAAGAAGCCCAAGCAGTTCTAACAAGAACAAAGGAGAACATAAAAGACTTAAGCTAGAACTTAAAGACACTCAGGACTCCATTACATCCTGAAATTAAAGCTCAACTATGTCTGATGTCGGGATCTCGCTTGGAATATAATTCTTCAGCCATCTTCTCATCAGGTTGATAATTGGCTCAATCTTCAGCTGATCAGTAGACTTGAGCAAACTCGACCATTTTTGCACATATGAGAAGCCAACATATATAACATTCATCGGTGAATTAGGAAACTTCTTCTCAATCGCCATTTTATTTCTATTACAGCATAAATCCCAGCCAAAGCCATCAAACAGAAACCACCCCAGTCGATGAGGAATTTTTAAGTGCCTAAGGAGCCAACCCCCTTGCAGACTCCCCTAGGATTTAAGGATAGAATTTAGCCAAAACATATCTTTCAGAACAACCCAAGCAAATCGTGCTAAAGAGCAAGAGAAAGAGATATGATTAGTAGTTTCCACTCGCCCACAAAGGGTACATTTAATGGAACCCTTCCAACCCCTTTTACTTAAAGCAACTGATGACTGAAGCTTATTATGGAAGAGTTACCATAGAAAAATCTTGATTTTTAAAGGCACTCTAGCCTTCCAAATATCTGCGTCCTCACCAACACATACGCCCTTGTGTGTGACAAATCTGTACAAGGAAGTGATGTTGATCCTCACTCCATATTGTCAGATTCTGAAAAGTCAAAATTAACTGGTTGCAAGAGAAGAAGCGGAACCGAACCCACCTTTCACCAGCTAAGTGGGGAGGTAGGGGGGCATGAGCCCCCTGGATCCACCCTTGTCAATGTTCAAATATGTGCATAGAAAGTCGATGTATATAGTGCATAGGAAGCCAAAGCGGCCATTCATAACCTAGAGCACCAGGATCCCAAAAGTATATATGTCGGCTTTCGTTGATAATGGGAATCTCGTGCCTCTCTCAACCAAGCACTCTGGCGTTGCGTACCCCCCCTATAGAAAGCATAGCTGTAAAAACAAAATCCAATTCAATCGTGAGGGAACAAACTGAGATAGAATGTGTGTTGTCGTGCATACGCTGCTTGTCATAGAGTCGCACCAGATCGAAATCACTAACCTTGGGCTTGAAATCCGCGTCCATAAGTACATTAGACAACTTGATGTCCACGAGCAGTTCCCACAATAATTTTGAACTATTTGTTCCAACCTATCATCTATCAAACCCCATCTTTCTCCAGCTTTACGGTGATTTGTTACCTTTAAAACGGTAACAAGTCCACCTTTCTTCAGTTTTAGAATGATTGTTACCTTTAAAACAGTACCAAAACCACCTTTCTCTAGCTACGTGGGGAGGTAGGGGGCATGGCCCTGGAACCACCCTTGCCAAGTGGTGAGCCACCGTTTTAGTGGGTGCAAACAGAAGACAACCCACTATAAGACGCACATGGGGAATGTTCAAATATGTGCATAGAAAGCCAAATTGTTACTAGAGTGCGCATATGTGTCCTGTGGTGATGATGTTTTTGGCACATATTAGCGTTACTAGCAATTGTAGTATCAACCACTCGCACCTAACATATGGTTTCTTGAACGGGAGAATATTTAACTTACATAGTCAATGAGTCCAGGGATGTTGTTTGGACTTAGATGAAGATCGTCGTCCGCTCCCCGCAGGATGGAAAGCCGACATGTGAATATGTCATGATTGCTGAACGCAGGTTCTGTTTTATGGCAATTAGAGGATGGTGGTGCCGCAAGTCGTTTGTCTCCGTATGCTGACATGTCCTCATCGGCAGGGGCGACGCCATGTGCACCAGGGTAAATTTTGTTTTGCCACTAGCTAAATTCATTTTCACCATGTATTGCTATGTAATTTTGTTTGCTTCTTAAGTGGTGCACCACGGTATATTTGGAGCTAGCTTCGTCACTGCTCATCGGGACATAGGTACACGCTGCGTTCGTTGTACATTTGAAGAAGTGATGTTGATCCTCGTCCATGGAACATGTTGAACATGCATGCGGCGGATTCTGAAATGTGCATGTCGCCATAGGAGAACTCTAGTTAGCCTTTGTAGATGTCTGATGTGTAATTCTGAAATGTTCTCCGTATAGTTCTGTCTTATTCAGAGTAGCCGCACCATGTTGTTGTTGCAGGATGTTGGTGTATTTTTTTTAATAAACTTAGTCAAATTAATTTTACCACAACTAGGTACAACGCAGAACGCAACAATCAATCTACTAAAACTATATGTGCCTATATATTGGCGCCAATGCAAGCGCTGGTGTCCACAAATGTTGTACGTGTAGTAGCTAGGAGGTGAACGTACACGCGCGTGTCCCAGTAGGCCCAAGCCCAACAACCAGGAGAGTGGATTCGAGCATCTGAGTTGAGGAACACACGAAAGCTCTCTCCTGCAAGGTCGCCTTTTACCTCCTTGCAGCAGATGTTGCTGTCTGTCCCCCTTTTGCTGATGCCTCTCTCAATGACGCACTGGGGATGATATCAGCCAAAAGCCCAAAACAGCGACGCTCACTATCTCACTGAGCATCTAGAAGTTTAAGAGCGAAAACACACTACTAGCTGCCATGTCAGCAATACTCATGCATGAGACACGTTTGGCCTAGCATGAGGATCGTACATGTTTTACTGTGAGGTGATGCCGTTGGGGCTACTCAAGTTGCTAGCATGATATAGATATGAGCTCTGGCTCCTATATGGCCAATAATGTTGCAGCATAGCATATTGTACCACCAGCTTGCTGCTGAATAAGTTGAGATATGTATCGGTCTTGGGCCCTGCAACAACCACCTTGCAACCACTAGCATCTGGTGAGAGCACTGGATTTGTTGCTATTAGCATGCATAGCATGCATACATCTGTATCCTTGGAGTGGAAGTGGAGACATGTATGATGCGTTGGGCTGTTCTTAGGGTGGAGCAGCATAGATGATTTAGTACAGATTGCAGTGCCTGCAAAACACCACGTACTACACATAGACAGGGACGAAGCCAGGAATAAATTTAGGAGGGGCTGAACAAAAGCACCAGTTGAGATTTAGGATTTTATTTTGTTGGATTGCTATACTAATGAACTTTAGCCTATCCTAATTAACACATTTTAGCTGAAATTGGACAGGAAATGAACTTTAGCCCCTCCTAATATACACATTTTGGTTGAAATTGGACACGAAATTACAAGAACTTCCTTTGACACCGCAGCTGTAGGGGGGGCTTGAGCCCCCCTTGCCCCACCGCTGCCTCCGTCCCTGCACATAGATCATGGACAACATATATAGACTTTGGCTTTAGTTTTTGTGTCCACTTGATTGGCCTGATTATTGCACTTTTGCTATATGTACTCCAACCAAATCGTTATTTGTTGGCTAGATCGGAGTAATTCCTCAACCCAACTCAAATGGCTTGATGCAAAAGCGTGGAAAATTAATAGCAACTTCGTCCATTTCAAATAAAAACATGAACAAATTAAAGTTGCATGGACGTCCTAACGTGTGCCCCGATGCCTTGGACCCACTGTCGGAAAACATGGACAGAGTTGCGCATAGATGCTTGCTATCATGATATATCTAAGCTTTTTGTCCACTGCTCATCCATTGAGCCCGATATATCAAGCACCTCAATTCTCAAATGAGAAGAGAAAGTATGCCTGCAACAACATTTGCACAGTCATCCTGTTTCGCACATTGCACAATCATATCCTGTTATATAAATCAAATGCTATTTTGGTTCTAGAGATACATAATTTTTATTATGCATCTAGACATAATGTATATATATTTACGTGCATAACAAAAATATACACCTAGAAAAAAATCAAAACGATCTATAGTTAATTTGAAATGAGGCAGTAGTAGACGTGAACCGCTAGGACGACTCTCACCATCATACTCCTACCGAATCTGTCTGCGTTCGCAAACGTGCGCATGCATGTGTGCGTGCAGCCCCAACTTAATTTTCTGCTTGCTCTCCAAACAAAAAGGCTCGGCATAAAATTCCATGGATCACACAGCATTCGGGAGCAACGACAAGCTGTGTGCGCACACGTACTTCACAACAGATTTGGAAATTGGAATCTCACACACCACTCGGCGTCATGCCACCGCTGTTTTTTGACCTTATATGCGCGGACACCACAGATATGCCTGTCAAAACCTGCGCCACGCACACACGTTCCTCACGGGCCGCCGAAACGGTCAAGACAACACAGAAATTATATAACGATGATGAGTTTCAGCCTGCGTTCATGCAGATACGTACAAATTGATTCTTCTTGTTATTAAACCAGCTTCAAAAGTAGCCACGCTTTTATTTTTTTCAAGTGGATATTTTAGGGCTAATGAAAAAATCATATTTCATCACGAACAAAATAAAAGAAGGGAAAAAAATCAGTCGTCGTCATGGCACCCTTAAGGCCTTAACTCTTTTCCTTCTCGAAACACAGACGCAACACAAGCAATCACATGTACCCTTTTATTTGCTTTGTGCTCACAAGAATGAGTTCTTTTGCCTGATTCTTACCAATTGTAACAGTTCAAGCCATTTTTATGTATGCATTTGCTTCTAGCCTTCTAAGTGAACTAGATATTACCCTCTCCTTTGGGCCTCCAATGATGTTTTTTATTTTTTTGCCCAATGGTGGAATCAGTGATGGTGCTACGAGATGTTTGTAGGGCCATAAGCCATGTGTAAGATCGACGACTGAGTTGGCTTGCTAGGGTTAGCGGCATTTCACATTCATCATCTACAACGGTACAGGGAAGAAGAGGGCATATGCTCAACACAGCTATCAAAGGAGGGGATCAGAATCATTGCCAAGCTGTGTTTCTAGCTAGGGTTATTGACGCTTAGTAGTGAGAGTTGGTAATCATGCTCCGAGTCGCCAATGAATCTTAAAGGAAGGGGGAACAACGCTAGCTATCAAGGGACAGATACCTTCAAATTGAAAGCTGGATGTAGATGCGATCTAGTAGCGATGTAGAAGTATACCGAATGGTGTGTAAAGGTTTGCCCAAAAAAAATGGTGTGTGAAGGTAGAAATTCCATGCTATATATTCTCTATGATAGGTACCTCTGGAATTATCCTTGATCGTTTCCTTTTGAATGAACTAGAAGGAGAGTTGCCCGCCATATTAAAAAAAGAGATGCCCAGAGGAGCAACCTCGATCTTCTAGTTCAAAATTCGATAGACCTATTCCTATTATTGCTTTTTCTTCTGCAGACAAGAACCTTTTTGTCTTTTCTTTTTATGCGAAAAAATAAGTTATTAAGCACATTGTGCAGTACCGATGCCCCAATATATATATGGACATGTATGCTATACGTACCACTACCTCTTCTTCCTCTTTGCACTCGTGACGCCTGAGCTGTAGAATTTTGTATATATGCCCTTGGCATTCTGCTGCAGTGCGTCGTACAAATCTCTCCTCCCTCTCATTGGTCAATCAATCCTCACATACCACGTAAGCAATAATCTGTGCGTAGTTGGACACAGAGCCATGCTGGCCCTATCAAAAAACTCGCCAGACTCAAGTCACAAACCTCTGTGCACGCTTTTGCAGGCGCCATGTCGTCGTCTTCACCGGTGCCCGGCGCCGCTCCCGAGGACACCGGCGGTGGCCTCACCGAGCCGCTTCTCGGCGGGTTCCACGACGGAGCGCTCGCCGCGGTGGTGGTGGCGAATGCGAATGGCGGTGGAAACGGCGCCAAGGAGAAGGGCGGCGGCGCCGTGAAGGCCAAGGACGGGTACTGGGTGGAAGTCGACCAGGAGCCGGCTGCGGCAGACCTGGAAAGCGGCGGCGGCGACCGGCCGCTGCTGTTCTCGAACAAGAAGGTCAAGGCGGCGCTACTGTACCCGTACAGGTGCGTGCACAAAAAATAAGCTGGATGCATAGATGCCTCCAGGGCAAAACCTGAATGTGGCTTTTTCACCGTAATGAGTTTTGTTATTATATTTTTTTAAAAAAAAGTTGAATCAGTGTTTGAATTTTTGGATTAAAAAGTTGCCCAAACAGTTTGGAGAAAAGCTCGAGGAAAAAAGAATAATAAAAAAAGAACATTATGGTCTTTTTTCATGGAAGAACCGAATTTTGCTGAAACCATTCTCTGTCTGTGCATCTCATTCTTACATGAAAACGAGAGCACTACTGAATCTGATTCCGCATTGTATGGAAATGTGCAAAGGTTCTTGGCAAGGTAGCTCAAGAACTCCATCTTTTTACTGTCAAAATGAAAATAATTAAGCTATCGACTATAAGCTGTCAAACTGGCCACAACTACAATAAAGGATTATACCGTCAAAAGTTTTATTTTCCATCTGCAAAAATGAACAGGGGGAGTTCACTACGGGAAACTGCGACTTTGCCGTGTGCCTCTATGTTTGCCGTGTGCAGGAAGTCGGGCACACGGCAAAAGGCTTGTTTGCCGTGTGCCACGTCTACGGCGCACGGCAAAGTTACCACGCACGGCAACAATGCTAGTTGCCGTGTGCCCCAGCCACTAGCACACGGCAAAGGTGGAGCACACGGCAAATGTAGCTATTTGCCGTGTGCCAACGTCGCGGCACACGGCGAAGACAACGCCGGATGACGGCCGTTATTGTTTGCCGTGTGCCAACAATCAGGCCCACGGCAAAGAGGCCTCACGTGCGATGCACGCGCGTCGGCCGTTGGACAGCCGGTGTGGAGAGCGACGGCGTTATCTCTTTGCCGTGCGCCCTAGATGAGCACACGGCAAAGAGGTTACTTTGCCGTGTGCTTGCCCGAGGCACACGGCAAAGAGGCTACTTTGCCGTGAGCTTGCCCGAGGCACACGGCAAAGATGCTACTTTGCCGTGTGCTTCTCCTAGGCACACGGTAAAGTTTGAAACTTCGCCGTGTGCTCAGCTTTGCGGCACACGGCGAACTTGCAACTTTGCGACGCGGTTACGGTGCGCCGTTAGGGGACGCACCGTTATGCACTTTATTTTGCCGTGTGCTTAAGTAGACACACGGCAAAGGCTTTGCCGTGTGTCCGTGCAATGGTACACGGCGAAGTCGGCTTTACCGTCGTGGGCGCTGCCGTCGGCTCTTTGCCGTCGGCGGCACACGGCAAAGAGCCGCTCTCCCGTAGTGGTTGTTTAAATGGGAAATTTTGCAGAGTGCAAATACCAGTTGCACAAGCGGCCGCGGAGTCTATCCTACGGTCATGGTGCAGCATGCAACCTCGAGATGCGCATGTGGGTCCCATGGTGTCAACTCATGTGTGCCAATTTCCGGTTTGAAGATTCCTTTTTCCGGTTTGAAGATGCTATTTTCCGGTTTGAAGATGCTATTTTCCGGTTTGAATGTGCCATTTTCCGGTTTAAAGATTCCATTTTCCGGTTCAGTGACAATTTTCCGGTCACAGTTAAGGATTTCCGGTCAAAAGATTGCTTTTTCCGGTTACGGGCGCACATGCATGATGGGGGCAGCTCCACTGCCCGAGACAAAAGCAGCCAATCACAGCTGCATGCATAAGCTCCGCGGCCGCTTATGCATCTGGTGTTGCATTTCTGGAAATTTTGCTATAGGACACTACTTGATATTGATATTGTTGTGTGGACACTAACAAAAATTGGCTGGCCACAACATACTAGTTGGTGTGTTGTAACAAAGAAATTAATGTGTTATATTAAAAATATATATATTTTAGTGTGTCACTGCTAATTTTACAAAAGTGGAGTGTCCAACAGCAAAAATTTTCACAATCTTGTAAAACCCATAGCTCTGAAATCCTACGAAACTGACGCGTGAAATTTCCCTAACAACTACCCTTACGACAGTATCCTCTGCTGAAAAAAAAAACAGGGTACTGATCCTGGTACGCCTCGTGGCCGTCATCCTGTTCATCGCATGGCGCATCAAGCACAACAAGTCCGACGTCATGTGGTTCTGGGTGACCTCCGTCGTCGGCGACGCCTGGTTCGCCCAGTCGTGGCTGCTCTACCAGCTCCCAAAGTTGCGCCCCATCAAGCGGTTCCCCGACCTCGCCGCGCTCCGGCAGCACTACGACGACGACCTCCCCGACGGCGGCGGCTCCCTCCTCCCCGGCATCGACGTCTTCGTCACCACCGCCGACCCCGTCAGCGAGCCGGTGCTCTACACCATGAACTGCGTCCTCTCCATCATGGCCACCGACTACCCAGTCGACAGGCACACCTGCTACCTGACAGACGACAGCGGCTCGCTGGTCCTCTACGAGGCTCTGGTCGAGACCGCAAGCTTCGCCGCCCTGTGGGTGCCCTTCTGCCGGAAGCACTCCGTCGAGCCGAGGGCGCCGGAGAGCTACTTCCAGCTGGAGGGGACGATCTATAACGGAAGATCGCCGGGCGAGTTCATGAGTGAGTACAGGCATGTGCGGAGGGAGTATGAGGAGTTGAAAGGGAGGCTTGAGATGCTCCCTAGCACTATCAAGGAGAGGTCAGATGTGTACAACAGCATGGAAGCTAGTAAAGATGGGGGTGCAGAGCAGGCAACTTGGATGGCCAATGGGACCCAGTGGCCAGGCACTTGGATTGAGCCAACAGAGAACCACAGGAAGGGAGATCATGCAGGCATTGTTAAGGTAGGACCAAAGGTTCACCACTCAAATGGTCACTGACGTGCCAATTTCAGGAAAAAAAAACAGACTATTCTTTGTCAGTAATCTTGGCTCCTTTAACAGATTGTGCAGAACCATCCGAGTTGTAAGCCTCAAGCAGAGGGCTTGCAGGCGAGCAACGCCGCCAACCCCCTCAACTTGGACGGCGTCGACGCGCGCCTCCCGACGGTGGTCTACGTGTCCCGCGAGAAGACCCCAGGCCACGAGCACAACAAGAAGGCGGGCAACCTGAACGCGCAGCTCCGAGTCTCTGCTCTGCTCTCCAACGCGCCCTTCACCATCAACTTCGACTGCGACCACTACGTCAACAACTCGCAGGCCCTTCGCGCCGCCATGTGCTTCATGCTGGACTCGAGGGAGGGCGACAACACCGGCTTCGTCCAGTTCCCGCAGCGCTTCGAGAACGTGGACCCCACGGACCGGTACGGCAACCACAACCGGGTCTTCTTCGACGGCGCCATGTACGCCCTCAACGGCCTCCAGGGCCCCACCTACCTCGGCACCGGCTGCATGTTCCGCCGCCTCGCGCTCTACGGCGTCGACCCTCCCCAATGGAGGCCCGCCGGCGACATCGCCGTCGACAGCGCCAGGTTCGGCAACTCCGTGCACTTCCTCAACTCCGTCCTGGCAGCTCTCAAACAGGAGCGCCGCATCACGCCACCGGAGCTGGACGAGCCGTTCCTCGCCGAGCTGGCGATGGTCGTGTCGTCATCCTACGACCATGGCACGGAGTGGGGAAGCAGTGTTGGGTACATCTACAATATAGCAACCGAGGACATCGTCACGGGCTACCGCATCCACGGCCAAGGGTGGGTCTCCATGTACGCCACCATGGAGCGCGAGGCGTTCCACGGAACCGCGCCGATCAACCTCACGGAGCGCCTCTACCAGATCGTCCGGTGGTCGGGCGGGTCCATGGAGGTCTTCTTCTCCCCGTACAACCCGCTATTCTCCGGCCGCCGGCTGCGGCCGATGCAGCGGGTGGCGTACCTCAACTTCACCATCTACCCGATCACCTCCATCTTCATCCTGCTCTACGCCTTCTGCCCGGTCATGTGGCTGATCCCGTCGGAGATCCTCATCCAGAGGCCCTTCACCCGCTACGTGGCGTACCTCGTCGCCGTCGTCGCGCTCGTCCACGCCATCGGCGGCTTCGAGATACGGTGGGCCGGGATCACGTGGACGGACTGGTGGCGCAACGAGCAGTTCTTCATGATCGCCTCGCTCAGCGCGTACCCGACCGCGGTGCTGCACATGGTGGTCAAGGCCATCACCGGGAAGGGCATCCACTTCAGGGTCACCTCCAAGCAGCAGACGGCGGCGGCGGCCGAGGGCGGCGACGACGACGACAAGTACGCCGACATGTACGAGACGCGGTGGGTGCCCATGCTGATCCCGGCGGCGGTGGTGCTCTTCTCCAACATCATGGCTATCGGCGTGGCAATGGGCAAGGCGGTGCTGTACGGCGGGGTATGGTCCGCGGCGCAGAAGAGGCACGCGGCGTTGGGCATCCTGTTCAACGTGTGGATCATGGCGCTCATCTACCCGTTTGGGCTCGCGATCATGGGGCGGTGGAGCAAGAAGCCTGCCATCCTCTTCGTCTTGCTGCCAGTGGCATTTGTGGTCATCGCAGTCGTGTACATTGGCCTTCATTCTTTCCTCGTCAAGTTTCTTCCATTCATGGTGATATAGACAAATAATTGTACTATTGTTAGTTGAAAATATTACAGGGGCGTCGTACGTCCATGTATAACAAGTTTCAATTGGACAAGTGTATAAAAGGAAGAAAAGACCAATTGAAGCTACTTTTTAGTTTATGATTATTTGATTCTTGCTACAACTTGCTACCTGAGTAACACTTAGGGCCTGTTTGGATCCAAGGTGCTAATGAAAAGTTACTAAACTTTAGTAGATTTTGAGGCTAAAGTTCCAAACGGCAGTACTAAAATGGTGCTAAAACTCATTAGCACATTTAGCACCTCAAGACGTGCTAAAACCTCCTAAAGTGGACACTTTTCAGGAGATGCCCCTCATTACTGCCCCGTCCCTCCCTCTCTCTCCATCTCTGACTGCGCCTACTCCCTCCGCCAGTCCCCTCCTCTGCCAGCGAGTGGTGCAGCGAGGCACCTCCTCCGCCGGCGGGCGGCACGGCGAGGGCCTCCTCCGCGCGGGCCCTTCCTTTGCCGGCGGGCAGCTAGCACGGCGAGGACCTCCTCCGCGCGGGCTCTTCCTTCCCGGCCGCTGGCGCCCCTCCGCGCGGGCCCGCTGCCGCCACGGGCGAGCTCCGCAGGCCAAAACCGCCTGCAGCGTGTGCCTCGAGCAGAGCTCCACCGAGTAAAGCCGAGCATAGCCCCACCGCCCGCTTGGAGTAGACACCAGGGTTTTTTTTACCGTTGGTAACCGGTCCGGTTTGACCGGTTACCGGTCAAACCGGTCCGGTCCGGTAGCATAATAGGGCCGGTTACCGCTCAAAACCGACCCTACCAAACCGCTCCTACTGGTTAACCGGCCGGTTTGACCGGTTTACCGGACCGGTTTTTATTCCCGAAAAAACCGCTACTGTAGCGGAAAAAAAAACCCTGGTAGACACACCAGCCTCCTCCGCTCCTACCCGGGGATTTGAAATCCCGGCGAGTCGTTGGCCGGAGCTAAGGGAGGAGTCGATGGGGAGGTAGAGTAGGGGGGTTGAGAGCCTCTAGGCGCGGTGGATTGTAGGGGGACGGCCGGAGCTCAACGAATCGGGCCGGCGACCTTGCTTTGCTTGTGTGGGAAACAATGGAGGGAAGGAAGGGGGAAGCAGTAGGCAAGGATAAAATGGTCTTTGCACACAGTAGTAATAACACTTTAGTAAGTTTTAATAGTGGGATCCAAACGGTAGGACCCCATTTTTAGTACTTTTGCATTAGTACTAAAGATCCAAACAGACCCTTATATTGTCATGTGGCTTTTTTCCATGAATAATTAAACCTACAAATAAAAGATCATTTATCTTCTTCCTAATCGGTGCAACTTGCATACCCGACCACAGCATTGTGCATGCTGATTAAAGCTCGTCACAGAGAAACAGATACAGTTTAGCGGATAACCTAGAAGTTGAGGCAACCAGGGTTTTTTTTACCGTTGGTAACCGGTCCGGTTTGACCGGTTACCGGTCAAACCGGTCCGGTCCGGTAGCATAATAGGGCCGGTTACCGCTCAAAACCGACCCTACCAAACCGCTCCTACTGGTTAACCGGCCGGTTTGACCGGTTTACCGGACCGGTTTTTATTCCCGAAAAAACCGCTACTGTAGCGAAAAAAAAACCCTGGAGGCAACAACAGTCAGCAACGATGAAAGGTTTAACGATTTCAGTTTTTTTATTTTATTTTATGATCCACGCCTACATCATCATATTTACACCGTTCAAATATGGCAAAGGAAAAAGTTTATTTTACTCCAATCGCCTATTTACTTTATCCGCTTAACCCCCTCGCCAATCCCCCGAACTATTTCAATTGGTCCAATCTACCCCCTCCCCCAATGGGTTTGTTGTTTTTTCTTTCTCGATGTATGAGTTAAATTTTAAATTCAAATCATGTGAGCAGGTACATAACATGATGCCTCACATTAAAAAAAATATTCTAAGAATTTTTCATAGGTTAGGATATTTTAATACGAAATTGATCTTAGATATTCAAAATTATATTAAAAGTAATCACTAAAAAATTCTAATGTATTTATTAACGTAGACATGATTAGTCAACTAACAAAATATGAAATTAAAATTCAACTTGTACACAGAGAAAAAAAAATCTAATTAAGAAGTAGTTGGACAAATTGAAATAGTTAAGGGGAGTAAAGTGAGCCTAAATTTTATTGGAGGGCGGGGGTGTTTAAGCGGACAAAGTGAATAGGTGAGGGGAGTAAAATGGACTTTTTCCTAAGGCAAAAGTATGATTTTCAACTCACAACTATAGATCTGGACCACAAAGGCCATCCAACTATGAAAACCAGACAAATTTGACTCTTTAGGTGGTTTTTCATTTATTACAAATTTAAATTATTTCTGGTTTCATAAAAAAGTTGTAACTAATTCATTTCAAATTAGAAAAATATGAATTTCATACCAAAACCTTTATAAAAGTATAGGCTATTTGTTGGTAATCTATTTGGAGTTTTTTGCATCTTATTTGTTATTGTTTCTAGTGTTTTATTGATCGTAATAAAACACAAGGAACATATGAACAAATAAGATTTGAATAAAGTATTAGTCGTTTTTTCTAGGTTCATACCTTTTACTAAATATAGTATATATGCGCATAACAAAATTTATGAATACAGAAAAAACAAAATAACTAATAATTTGGGATGGAGTGAGTACATTACATTTTTAGAATTTTTTGGAACTAACTTAACTTTAATTTATTTTTAAATATATTACTTATATTTTTATTAAACCAATTTTTTAAGATTTTATAAAATGTGAAACCACTTTTGAAAATCAACCAAATGTTCAAATTTGACCGATTTTGACAGTTTGATGGTCCTTTCTATTTGGTTTTGTAGTTGTGACTTGAAACCAAACTTTTACCATATGGTCGAAGGGTGAAAATAAAACTTTTTTCTTGTTAAAAATGATACCCCTCTATGCGGGATAGGACCGGCAAGCATATCTCAGCGCCTATCGCTCCGCGGCACCCAGCGTGTGCTTAATTACCCCGATCGCAAGCAAGCAAGCTAAGCCATGGTGATTGTTCCTCGTGCGGCAACGCTAAGGCTCGCTCTCCCACCCGTCGAGATCGTGATGAGTCACGATGCCCATATGCATATGCATGCATGCGCCGACGCCATGGTCTCGAGTGTTTTGGCTTGTTATTAGAAGAGGAACGATGGAGACGACGACAATGTGGTGTGGGCAGTGGCAGAGCTACAACCAGGCCAACCTGGGCCATAGTGATGGCGGAGCTTGGGTGCCAGGTTAGGGTGATCCAACATAACATTTTTTTCTAACACTATAAACATAATATGCCACATCTTCATGGTTCAACAAATCTACAAAAATTGAAACGTTGCACAATTAATGACCCCTTGGTATGTTAAATGTTGTTCAAAACGACTTCTAAAAGATATTGAGATGGAGTATGCTAATGAGGCTTGGGCCAAATTTTAGGGTGGTTCATGGTCCACAGGGACCACCCTATATATACCTCCGCCCTGGGCCCCCGCCATGCAAACAGTGCTAGTTTTTGGCACATGGCACTGTTCTTTGCTTTAGGAGCTATTGATCACTAAATTCTTTGTCAGGGCTCCGCCGCTGACAAAGACAGGCCCCGCCATGCAAACAGTGCTAGTTTTTGGCACATGGCACTGTTCTTTGCTTTAGGAGCTATTGATCACTAAATTCTTTGTCAGGGCTTCGCCACTAACAATGACTGAATTCTTTGTCAGGGCTCCGCCGCTGGTGCGGGGATACTATAATAATTAGCTTGCCCCTGGACGTTACCCGTTACCACGGCGCTGCCGGCCGGCACCGGGATGTATAGAATCTATAGATGTCGCATCGAGCACAAGAAGCGGGATTGATAAAAGGCTTAGTTCCAGAATATGTCCAGAATGGGATAGCTATCTTACAATATGCTGATGATACGATTCTTTGCCTGCAAGATAATGAGGAAACAATACAAAATATGAAACTCTTGTTGTATGTGTATGAACAAATGTCAGGTCTTAAAATAAACTTCAATAAAAGCGAGGTCATTATGATATCACAAGATGAACAAAAATCAGTACATTATTCTGATATGATGAATTGTGCAATAGGAAAATGGCCAATTAAATATCTGGGTGTTCCAGTGGCTGGTTCCAGTCTTCATATTGCTGACTGGATTCCTTTGGTTGACAAAATTGCAAAAAGATTAGATGGCTGGCAAGGGAATGCCTTGTCAAGGGGTGGAAGACTGACATTGATTAATGCATGTCTAAGCAACATTCCATTGTATTGTATGTCCTTATATTTGTTACCAAAAACTGTGATAAAAATGATAGACAGAACAAGGAAAAGATTCTTTTGGCAAGGAGGAGGGCCAAAAAAGAAGTATCACTTGGTAAAATGGGAGAAAGTTACTAAACCAAAAAAGAAAGGAGGTCTAGGTATCAAAGATCTTAGGAAAATGAATATAAGTCTTTTGTGTAAATGGTGGTGGAAAGTTGAAAAGGAAGAGGGACTCTGGCAGTTAATTGTCAAACAAAAATATCTTGCAACAAAATGCATCGCCCAACTAAAAGTTAACCCAAACAACTCCCCGGTTTGGAATGACTTAATCAAAGTTAAAGAGTTTTACCTCAAAGGTAGAGTGATTAAAATTGGAGATGGGAAAAAGACTGATTTCTGGGGAGACCTGTGGTGCTGTCCAATTGCACTACAAATTAAGTTTCCAAACCTTTTCGAAATATGCCTTCAACAGAATAAGACAGTTGCGGAAATGGCTGCTAAAGGATAGATTCTATCTTTGAGAAGGTGGTTAGATCCCAATTTACAGAGTCAATACAGAGAACTCAGAGATTTGTTGGTAGCTTGTCCTCTTTCCACTGGGAGTGACTCACCCATTTGGAAATGGGAGAAATCCTCAGCTTTTTCAGTTAAATCTTTGTATAATAATATGTTTGCTATTGATGGAAATATTCCGAATAAAAACATATGGAAATCTAAGATACCTTTGAAGATCAAGGTTTTCATGTGGTTGATACAGAATAATGCAATACTGACCAAAGATAATTTGGCAAGGAAAAATTGGAATGGGGATAAACGATGTAGTTTCTGCAATGAAAATGAGACAATAGAACATCTCTTCTTTGATTGTTCTTTAGCTCGATACACATGGAGCGAGCCTGATTGCTTTGATAACTGGGGCTTCTTGTAGACCAACGTCTTTTGTGCAATTCTGGGAATGGGTGAATTTGGTGCTGAGGAATTTTAAACAGATTCATATGTGTGGTTTGGCAGCTATATTTGCTGGGCCATTTGGAAAACAAGAAATCTGGTGTGCTTTGAGAAAAAATCAGTAAAATCTCCTACTGAGATTGTTTGTTTGGCATCTTCTATTTTACTTTATTGGGCAGGTTTGTTGAAGACAGAGGACAGGGCGTTGATTGAACAAGGAGCTGAAGTTATGAAAGAGACGGCACTTAGCTTTCATCACCAGGGGGCGGCGGCCGACGACACAGGCATGGTGTCATTACACTGATGATGAAGAAGCAGGCGATGAAGAAGGACATTCCAATTGCAAAGGTCAAATGGGTTGCAACCGTTAAAGCTTGCTTTTCAAGCAGGTTGCAAAAGTTTATGTGGTTAGAGTTTGCTCAGTATCGTTTGAGAGGTCTGGCAAAACTGTCTTGTAGATTTTGGCACTCTTTTGTTCTTCAGTGCAGCTAGCCCTGAGTGCTTGCTGTCTGAAGATTTCGTCCAGGTTGCACATCTTATTTTCTTTTCTTTTGTTGAACGAGGTTTAATCCTTTGGACAGAAACTTAGTAATTTCGTTACACGAGTAATGAAATTCGGGCGTGCCCCTTGTTGGAAAAAAAAAGATGTCGCATCGAGCGCGCCAGATATGCATCCAAGGCCCGGCCCGACCGGATACGGAAAATGCATCCCCTCAGCAGCAGATACGAACATGCACTATACGGTACGGTTGGCCGTCCCGTTGGTGGCTTTACACGCGCGATGATAGAGATTGAAGACTGACACAGTCACACACATCCTCATGCTCGCAGTACGTCATAAAGAAAGCCTGATAGGCTGATACATATGCTAGATAGGTTATTTTGCTGACGGAAAAAAGGTTCGACAGATATTCTGCAGATTTGCATGCATGGAGATGCAGGGACCAGGCATGCAAATTGCTCACTCGATCTGTACGTGGGTATCTAGGATGGGAGTCATACAATTACATGCTTCCAATATGCAGCTACCACACCGGAAGCTGACATCTGAACCTGTGCCAGTGTGCCCTGAGCTGTGACGAGGATCAATCGTGTTGGCCTGGCCGATCTGTTTGTAGCTAACCTAGCTGTCTTTTTCCTTTTTAGCGACCGTGCCTTGCCATGTCTTCCTTTAGGAAGGAATAGCCACATATTGTCTGATATGTAACTCTCTGAAACAGTCAGCTTGCATGCTCTTAATGTGCTGTTTTTTTTCTTGTATAAAACTGGTGTGACAGTACTTCTCGTCATTGCCCTAAAAATTATTTACTTTTTAATTTCCTATCTGCTGCTCGTCCACACATGATCAACAATGCGAGGACTACGGCTGAAGAGCATAAGGAGGAAGACGAGAGCATGTACAACAGTTAGACAGGTGACTTGAAATAACCATACTTTTACCATATAGTCCACACATGTAGTTGTGACTTGAAACCATACTTTTACCATATAGTCAGAAGGGTGAAAATAAAACTTTTTCCTTGTCAAAATTGCTACCCCTCTACGTGGGATAGGACCGACAAGCAAGCATCTCTCTTTGCCCACCGCTCCGCCTCCGCGGCACCCAGCGTTGCTTCCCCTCTACGAGGGATAGGACCGGCAAGCATCTCTCGGCGCCCACCGCTCCGCGGCACCCAGCGTGTGCTCGCCCTGACCGCATGCAAGCAAGCTAAGCCAAGGTGACTGTTCCGTGTGCGGCAGCGCTAAGGGCTCGCTCGCGCGCCTGTCGAGATCGTGATGAGTCACGGCGCGTATATGCATATGCATGCATGCGCCGGCGCCATGGTTCCAAGTGTTTTTGGCATGTTGTTAGAAGAGGAACGACGTTAGACATCGATCGACAGTATGGTGCGGGGCAGTGGTGGAGCAAATTTCCATTAGTTAAACAGTAGTAGTTTTTTTAGCGCTGCTTATGGTGAGGCTGTTTTCAAATCTTAAAAATCCTCATACGATACGATTATTTTGGCCAGCACCTCGGGTCGATGCATATCAATAATTAATCTCACTCACAATTATTCCACCACTCCCACGCACAGAAAAATAAGAACGGATGGAGGAAATGAGATTGGCTAAAAACATTTTTGACCTGAGCTATGGTATTAATGTTGTGGCCACCAAAAAGTTCACTTTGGATGAGAGATAAGTATAATTATTTCGCTTGGTATTTGAGTCAAGATAAAATAGTCCCACTAGGCCACCCTCCGCCACTGGTGCGGGAGGCTACTATAATAATTAGCTTGGCCCTGGATGTAAGCCGTTACCATGGTGCCTGCGGCCGGCACCGGGACGTACGCTAGATCTCGCATCGTACGCGCTAAGGCCAGTCTCAGTGAGAGTTTCATGGAGACGGTTACTTAGATTCGAAACTAGGTAATTGTGCTAGCTAGTGGAGTTTTATGAGATGAAACTCCTCTCTCATCTCATAAAACTTTTTCTTTCTCTCTTCTGGTCACATCAGTAAAACTGACGATGACATGGCTTAGAATTTAGTGCCATAAAGCTCTTTATGAAATCTCATTGAGACCGGTCTAATGCGCCCAAGGCCCGGCCGGATACGAAAAATGCATCTTCTCAGCACCAGATATGAACATGCACTATACGCTACGGTTGGCCGTCCCGTTGCTGGCTTTACACGCGCGATGACAGAGATTGAAGACTGATACACATCCTCATGCTCGCAGTACGTCACAAAGACAGCCTGATAGGCTGATACACGCTAGATATGTTATTTTGCTGTCAGAAAAAAGGTTCGACAGGTATTGTGCAGGTTTTTGCATGCATGGAGAGATGCAGGAACCAGGCATGCAAATTGCTCACTCGATCTGTGGGTACCTAGGAATACTAGGATGGGAGTCATACAATTACATTCTTCCAATATGCAGGCACCACACGGGGAAATTAAGCTGACAACTGAACCTGTGCCAGTGTGCCTGAGCTGTGACGAGGATCAATTGTGTTGGCCTGGCCGGCCTGTTTGTAGCTGACCTGTCTTTTTCCCTTTTTAGCGACCGTGCCTTGCCATTTCTTTCTTTAGGAGGGAATAGCGCGCTACACATTGTCTGATATGTAACTTTGAACCCAGTCAACTTGCTCTTAATGTGCTGTTTTTTATATATAAATAAGCTGGTGTGACAGTATTACTTCTCGCCACTGCCCTCAAAATTATTTACTTTTTAATTTCCTATCTGCTGCTCGTCCACACATGATCAACAAGACGAGAGCATGTACGACAGTTAGATATCAACCATGCATCTATAAGTTTTTTTACATATATCACATAAATAAAGACAACAATGTAGACATAACTCTATATAATTAATATATAGTGATAACATATTAGACGATACTACGTACAATGGTTAGAGTGTTACCTATGAAACATTTATAAGGTGTACTGGCCATTGTACTTGTGTCAAAATTGTCTCTTTGTGAAATAACGGCTTTGCTCTATCTGACTAGCAGCTCCTTATCGCTACCCTCTATAGATGGCCATATAGCACGAGGCTCATGGGCTAGTATGAAGCACGAAATTTTACCCTGACACAAACGCGGCCCAACACGACCGGCTTTGGGCCCGTGCCGCCCCAACCCAATCATCGGGCTGGTGAAAGGGCCTCTAGCCTACCGGTTAGAGCACCTGAGTAGCACCCAGCAGACCCAGGTTCGACTCCCTGTGGAAGCGAATTTAATGGGTCTGAAATAAAATATATATAAAAAATAGGTTGGGGCTTCCCTTGCCGACTTCGGTAAAAAAAATCATCGGGTTGTGCTGGGTGGCGTCGCTAGCCCATAGTGTCGGCACAGCACGGCCCGAAGACAGCCGACCTGACGCAGCACGGTGAGCTGACACGCGGCCTAGCAACCCATCTAGCCCAACCGGCCCGAAGTAACCCTAAAAATCTCCCCCTCCCCTCTCTCACTCCCCACTTGCCCATCGATACCGTCACCGCCCCTCTCCTCTCTCCGGCTCTCCTACCTCGATCCCGTCGCTGCCCCTCCCTACCCACCGAACTTGTGCGTCGCCCGCCGCTCCTCCACTCCCACCCCCAGCCCAATCCCGTCGACGGCCACCGCACCTCCCCTCCAAGGCTCCAATTGACGGCGTTGCTGCTCCCTTCCCCTCCAATCAATGGTGCCGCCGCCGGCGAGAGCAAGCTGCGGACGGCGGCGACGAGCAACGGGAGCCGATGATGCCAGCAACGACGAGCTGCGGACGACAACAGCAAACAGCGGGAGCCACCAGCGACGGCGAGCAGCGGAAAGCGGTGTGCGACAACGACGTGCTACGGGCTGACGCGGGCACGACAGCACGCTGGGCTGTTGTCGTACCATCGTACCGCCACAGCACGCGGGCACGAAATGCGCGTTGTGCCGTGCTGTGTCGTACCCGTGCCGTGATGGGTTGGGCGGCCCATATGGCCATCTATACTCCCCTCCTTCTCCCTGTAGTCATCGTCGCCGTGCTACATGAAGTGCATCATGTCGCATGTGATTGAGGCCACACTTTGCTGGTCAAAGCTAAACCATGCACGCTCAACGGCTCAAGCCCGCTGCCCGCACCACCTGCACGCCCTCCCCAGTCCCCCCTAGCCACACCAGACAGCAACGTTGGCCTTGCGCCCAACGAGAGAAGGGGGAAACCCAGCTTGTGGCTGGGCTGAAACCGCCCAATATCCTCGTTAGATGCGCGTGATCGGACCAATTGTTTTTTTTTTTAGTGGAAAACCCCGATCGAAGTTTCGTCCGATCATCACCGCGATAGGCTGCGCGCCAGTTTTGTTTTCCATGCAGGACCACCGCAGGAAGGGACGAGGGAGACGACGTGACCTGCTCCAACTACCAACTTCTTCCCTTGCGTAGTAAGCAGGCCCAGTGTCAAAGTCGTGCCACAAAACTCTAGGACCGGCCCAAGCCAAGATACCCTTCAGAGTTCAGATTGGCGCGTACAGCCGGAGCACGCAACGCCACTTGCGTTCTGCACATGGCCGCTTCCAATCCATGCTCGGCGTTCCTTGTTTAGGCTTTAGATGGTGCATGCACATCTGGAGTAGCCTGTAGCCCTACCTGCTCGCGGGTTTCTATGGGCATGTTACTGTGTGTCGACTGAGACTAGACAACCGAAGAAAAAAAAGAAACTGGTCCAAGAAATTGAGAAGGTAGCGATCGGACTAATTTAGATGCGATTTAGGACAAATTTGTTAGAAGATGTCTTTTTCTTTTCTCAAGCACCTATGCATACATGTACATTATTTCAGTTGTCTATTTGATCATCATATGGGTGGCTCTAAAATCATACAGTAAAGTAAAAAAACACTATTGAATCAGTCAAAATCAGTCGGTTTTTTTACCAGTAAAACTGAGTGCAAATCCGTGTGGAGGACCTCAATCACACTCAATTTCCCATCATCTATCAAAAAAAATTTCTTAACAAACAAAAAAATGCGAATAAATTTTCCACATTATCTAAATAATGTTGTTCGTGACAGATGGAAGGGCCGACGATGGCGTGGCATGCATACCTTTTTATTCTAAGACCAACAATAGAATATCCCGGTACCTTCAGATTGATGCGTGTATGCAAACCTATCTTTTTTAGATCCAGCATATGACGCAACATCTTTTATTGTGCGCATGGAGCACTCGTACTTGTTCAGCAGGCTTCTTGCTTGTTATACGAAGCAATCATGCATCTGGATCGGGCGTACTCTCAATTTTCACTAGAAAGCCTAAAGCGCGGCGTTGCCGCGCCAGCTTGGTCTTCCCAGTGGAGGATTTGCAAAATGCAAACACTCATTCTCTATAAAATTCAGGAGACTTTTTTCCCTCATAATAATAACATTACAATAATGTTTCATCTGTAAGGGGACCAGAAAAAGTAATGCGTTGGAGATTACAATAATTTTTCATCTATATTGTGTGTTTTCTAGCCAGATGCTTCATCTTCATTTCCCTTCAATATTCTGATACCTTTTTCCCCTCGTTATACATGATACTGCAACATAAGGTTATCCATGTGTAAAGTTCTGTATTTTTTAAATATCTTTCTACATTTGATAGTGTTGACTGCTGAATTTTCCATGTATTTGCATCGATGGTCTGTCCTTCTAGGGACAGTTTTTGACACCTGCCTTGCTGTAGGTCACTTTGCCTGTAACATGCACAGAGTTTTCTCCCATTAGGAAGGGTAAATGTAGTAAGCCACAAGCTAATATTACGTGTCATGAACATGCCAAATGATACAGCTACTAATAGTGTCTGAGAAAGAATTAAGGAGCTGAAGGTTTATTAGAAAAGTCCAACATGCCGTGAGAGTAAAGCATTGGAATTAGGAGCCAGAGAAGAAAAATGCAATGATCTCTGTAATTAACTTTAACGTGTTGCACCTGCTAAAATGGAATAACATGAACATATACGTAAGCAGGGAGAATACCTCCAGGAAGATGGCGAGGAAGATCATAGTTGATGTGTTAACACATCACAAACTTGATGATTTTTATATATCTGTAATATGTATCAACAAGCTTCATGAGAAATTCAATGCAACTTATATATGCAATTTTTGTCCATTTAATTGTTGCTCTCTAAAACTTCTAGATGGTCATTCCATAAGTCATTCCATTCAGATATGAACAATTCAGTTAGATGTTACTGCTGAGACAAAGACAGGAACAAAGCTCACTCAAACACAATCAGATAAGGAATAGTTTAAGTGAAACATTCAATTCGTTATTGATGATTCAAACTGCGAGAGTGTAATCTGCTGACTCTTATTAGTTATTGAAGATTTGGTCTTTATGCAGGAAAGCACTTAGACTGTGACATCATTTGAAAGAAAAGTGGAATTGACTATTTTAGTAGATCAAATGCATTTGAACTGTAAACATTACATATAGATGAAATAAAGATGAATGACAGAACCTCTAAAGTATTGATTTCTGAAAGTCCAGTACTTGTTTTTTTAGGAACTATATCTAGTACTTGTGAGGTCTATAGCATATGATGTGGTCCGTATATTCTATCAACTTCTCCTAGCCTATATGACTATATATGTTATGATAACTCATCATCTGAAAATAATAAAAATGGAAAGATTTGAGATTAGTAAGTGACAGTTAGGGGGTCTAACTCTTGTTACTAACAAGTGCCTTATGAATGGATATTGCACATAATTATAAAAGGGTAATAAAATTACCAATCATTTGTTTTGGATGAGCATTCAGGATACAGAACCATGTTAAGATTGATAGGCATAATTTCTCACTGGTTAGCATATCTTTTGCCGTTTCTAACATCAAACTTATTAGAATCTCACAAACAATTAGGAATATGCATTGAGGCCTATAACTTGCTCCACCAGTATATTGCATATATATAAGCTGGACTTTGACTTTCACTTAGAAAAATTCTTATCTCCCTACGAGCGGCGACTCTTGGACGCGTGAAAAATAGACAACCCCAGTCTACTTTGGTAGTGATCATCATCAAGGCACCTGATGCTTACTAATACTTCATATGCAATCAAAGATATATCAGCACATTCACAACTAATAATATTGAGCTGCTTCAGTATCTCCATGTAACACAAAGGACAAGCAACTGACTTGTTCCCAAAATATTCAGTCGTTTTCTTTTTTACAAAATCAAGAAATAGAAAAGAGAATATAGCATGTGACAGTAATAAGGGAAAACAATAATACCTCGTCAGGGTGTAAACAGGCTATGGATAACTGTACTTGTAGCTTGAAGGCCTAATCAAGCATTCGACCTTGCTGCCTTTCATCAGAGTAGTGAAAATTACTGACAAAATGCGATGATGTCTGAGGAAGAAAGGATAGGTGATTGCTCATGCTCCATGCCTGCGCCGGCTTTTGCTGTGTTCCTGTTGTTGGCCCTGCTCCTTCTCCTAAGGACAATGTTAGAAATTCCTTAATTCCAGCAAAGGCAATAATTCTTTTTAAGGAAAACCAGCAAAGGATAGGCTTACCAATTGTATCTGCAATTAGTCCCAATGATTTGGTTCTCTCACTTGCACCTACAATGGACCGGAAAATATTAGGATTCATGTTATACGTACCTAGTACAAGAATATGCAGCTAGTATCATTGCTTATCGATAAACATGCGTGCCGAGGCATTTCATCGAACTGCTGGGAGGCATAGCGATTCAGTGCTAAAGAAAGGGACACGAGCAGCACAGAAGAAGAAGAGAAGAAGGATCATGGGAATGGAAGGGACCTGGACTTGAACCCGAGCTCATCCAGCTTGCTG
This sequence comes from Urochloa ruziziensis, assembly GCA_015476505.1. NCBI lineage: Eukaryota > Viridiplantae > Streptophyta > Magnoliopsida > Poales > Poaceae > Urochloa > Urochloa ruziziensis. The sequence goes on along the minus strand of CM027119.1, from coordinate 70,239,237 downwards.
CCTGAACCAGTTATAGCTCATCTGTCATGCGTGGCTGGCGCAGCCGGGAGCGCTCTGAGCTCTGGTGGGGAGGGAATGGCGAGGAAGAGGGCCGCGGGGCCACGCCCTTGCGGTGCAGCTTCCGCCGGGGCCGAACCTCGGCAGCCGCGGCCACGCCGGGGACCCGGCGTCAGCGCCTTCGCCGCGTGTGCTGCTGGCGCTGCAACTTCGTGCCGCCCCTCGCGGGGACGATGGCTGGGGAGGACGGCCATGGCGCCGGCGGCCTCATCCCCGCCGCTGCTGCATCCGCTGCCAGACGGACTTCGGCAGCCACGCCCCACGCCGTAGTCCTTGCGGCCGCCCTTGCAGCGGACCGCTGTCGCGGCGCCCCGTGCTCCCTGTTGTTGAGGGGCCGAAAACGGGGGCGCGCGACCGGAGGACCGCCGCCAGTCGCAACGCGCTTCGCATCTTCGTCGCTAAGGGGCCGCCTCCTTGTCCTATAGGGGGCCGACGCCGGGGGTGCGTCCCCCGCCATTGCCGCTGGACCGTTGCTGTCGCCGGTCGGGGCCCCGGCGCGCCGCCACCCCCGCCGGATCTGGTGGAGAGAGGGGGCGCGGGAGGAGAGCAGTCGGTCGGCGGAGCGGATCCTCAGGTTCGCGAGGATTCGCGACTCGCAAGCGCCCGGTTCGCTGCTTAAGGCGCAAGGGACCCGCTATCGGACGGTTCATGTCGCGAGCGGAGCTAATCGGACGGCTAGCAGACTAACGGGCGACGTGGATCCACAAGCAGAGCGGATTTCGTCCGGAATTCGTTCTTTAGAGATTGGGCATGTTAGTACGATAATTAAGACAAGAGGTGAAATAACTCGAATTAAAAACATCGGGTGTTTGCTTGAGCTGGTAGTTCAGGATGTAAAGTATTCGTTCAGGCTTGAGGATCCAATGATCTATGATCACGCTAATTTAGATGCAACTCTGAACTGCGAAGCCACAAATTTCTTAGAATGGTCATCAATTCACCATGATCCTAACATTTTTTTCTAAGAAAATTATGGTCCTATATAGCTACTTTATCTATTGGTGAGGTTTGGTAATTAGTAAAATATGTTTTTTTACACTCTAAACTGTGGAAAAGTTGCATAGATAGATGCCAGTGGGATTCCGACTTGCTATAACATGCATAATGATGGTTTCACGTATTCCTTGGCGGAAAGTTTTCCAAAACAAAAGGTTCTTCAGGTGAAGATTTGCAGCAATTGGAACAGAGACATCTGCTGCAGTGATGTATGTGCTTTTGCTGCCTTGGGAATGGTTATGAGTCCAAAGCAAACTTTGAATCAGTAATAAAAAAATTATGCAGTTTGGATATTGTTTGGCTAGCAGTTTTATGAGCTTTACGGAAAAGTAGAAATCACAATAATTTTCAGTATCGGTTGTACTGCATCAGGTGTCAAGTTATTTGAGAAGAATCATACAAAGGCTTATAAGTTGGCAACCAATATTCAAGGACTCCATGAAAATTAACCAAGATGGATCACTGACTTGTGTCAGAAGACATTATTGAAGGCATCTTTTACAAAGAGCAAATGAAAGACCTAAACATCGATGGAAGGCTGGCACTGTGGAAGCACTCATGGAGAAGATCGAATATTTTAATGGCCACGCAGCACTGATGTAAAGGGAAATGTTCCAATAGCAAATGTACTGCATCCTGAATGTTCTTATATGGGATAAGACTCTGTTCATTCTGTTTAACTGCTGTAGACAGTCCAACATATTTTACTTTTACACTAAGGCAAACTGCATTCTGAACCCAAGTCTCATTTTAATGGAACTGGAGCATCATTTTGTGGTGTCCAGTTAATGCAAAAAAATGTTTTCACCAACGGAGACACATTTGCAGCTAAAGAATTAGTATATACCTTTTTCCTTCCATGATTGAACCCATGATCTATGTAGTGCGACTCTCAGGCCCCAACTAAGTACTAACCCTTAAATGATGAGTCTTAGAATTTGGCAATATACTGAGAGTATTAAGCATGAATCTTTAAGCATATTTCTCCATCACGCTACCTAATAATAGAGCCATTAGATTCTCCTCGTTTTATTTTATTAGCACGTGAATTTGTAACCATTTTCTGCAATCAATTAGGCCAATTTTTCTAATTTCCATCTGTCAATAGGCACACGAAATTATATAGCACCTGACACTTAGATGTGTTTGCACTAAATCAGATCTGATCTCAACCGCTGCAAGCTAGCTAGAGATTCCTTGCTAAAAAAGATCCCTGGCCAAAAAGGTGACAATTGAAGGTCCTATCGCAAGATGGAACACAAACGGCAGGCAGGAACATGCAGCACGACCATGATCAGAGTAAACAAGTGCAGGCACGCAACAAGCTATACTGTACATAAATAAACTGGTCTCAGATCTGAAAGGGGAAGCGAACAAACAAACTGCGTCAAGATTGAAGAATATGGTTTTCTTACTCTCCTTCCATGTTCCTCACGGTGACAAGATCTAGTTTCCCATGCGTTGCTGATGGTAAGGCTGCTGCAGTGCTGCGTGCTCAAGACAGATCCGATCATCGCAGCAGCTGCACAGTCCACTTGCGCGGTTGCTCCAGAGAAAAAAACCGAAATGAGAGACAAATCGATCCCCCTTTTCCACCTTCGGATCGGCGATCGAGGAGACGGAGCCAGAAGCTGACTTTGACAGAATTCCCACAGGACACATCCAAGGCATTCAGCCACCGAACTTACTGTTCCAGTTAACTAACAAACCAGATCACAGCTGGGTTAACGAATATGCCTGACAGTCTGCAAAAGAAAAACTGCGCCTCGCTCATACCTCCATTTGCAGCTTTGATCTGAACCACGACGTGCTCGCCGTGCGCTCCCGTGAATTCCGGCCGTTGCGCAGCTGTCCGGTACACCGCCGTCGCACATGGACGGGGAGGTGAATGGTGAGGCATTCCCGGTCCACGTTTTCTGCATGGATGCTGCTAGTTTAGTTTGCGCACACCGCCGGATCGACCGATCCCATCGGCCGCAGATGGCAACAAATTGATCTGGATGCATTTCGCGGCAGGTGTGTGTACAACATGTGAACTGCCCGGCAACCCGGCCGGCACGCCCCACAGCTCCCCTCGTGCATCGACGCGGCCGTCGTGCCGCCTCCTATATAAGTGCAGCTCCTAGCTTCCTCCCGTCGTGTGCCACTGCACTAGCTTAAGTGTCAGTGCCCTCACCTTCCTCTGGTCTTTGCCAAAAGAGGAAAACGTCGTAGCTAGCTAGGCCTTGCCGGGTATGGCTTCGCCGGCGCCGGAAGCCGGTGCCGTCTACCCGGCCAATGGTGGTCTCACAGACCCGCTTTTAGCGAGCGCGAACGGCCATGGTGCCGCCGAGAAGAAGGCCGTCCATGGTGCCAAGGGCAAGTACTGGGTGGCCTCCGACAAGGCAGAGAGGCGGGCGGCGAAGGAGTCCGGCGGTGAGGACGGCCGCGCTCTGCTGTTCCGGAGGTACAAGGTCAAAGGCGCCCTCCTGCAGCCCTACAGGTAAAGCCAGCTCAGCTAATGTTTAATGTGCATCAGTACGTGCATGCCACGCATACGAATGGATACCTGCTTCCAGACATACGGAGTACTGCATTATTTATTTACAGCTTAATAGTTTGTATTTGCATTTGAGCTGTGCATTTCCTAGTTGCCTGTTAGATTTTGCCAGCATGGATCCTGCTGGCATAGCATATTCAACTGCAAAATTTTCTTTTAGTGAACAACCGTTGACCTGAGCCTCCCCATGGGGCTCATGTTCCAAGCACTAGTTTTGACACCAACAGAATTGACTGGATCCGAAGATTACTATTTCCTTTCTGTTCACATTGCATACACGAGAGCATAAACATTGCCTTGGATTTCTATGGCGAGACCTGACAATGTGTGCTCATGTTACAGGTTGCTGATCATCGTACGCTTGATCGCCGTCCTTCTCTTCTTCGCATGGCGCATCAGGCACAACAAGTCCGACATCATGTGGTTCTGGACCATGTCGATTGTCGGCGACGTTTGGTTCGGATTCTCGTGGCTCCTCAACCAGCTCCCGAAGTTCAACCCCATCAAGACCATCCCTGACCTCGCCGCCCTCAAGCGGCACTTTGACCTCCCCGATGGCACCTCCAGGCTCCCAGGCATCGATGTCTTTGTCACCACAGCTGACCCCATCGATGAGCCGATACTCTACACCATGAACTGTGTCCTCTCCATCCTTGCCGTCGACTATCCGGTTGACAGGCTTGCCTGCTACCTCTCGGATGATAGCGGGGCACTGGTGCTCTATGAAGCATTGGTCGAGGTTGGAAAGTTCGCGCCTCTTTGGGTTCCATTCTGCCGCAAGTACTGCATTGAGCCACGAGCACCAGAGAGCTACTTTGATATGGTGGCACCACCGCAAGCTGGAAGAGCATCACAGGAGTTCTTGAATGATTACAGGAGGGTGCAGATGGAGTATGATGAGTTCAAAGTGCGCCTGGAGAAGCTCCCTGATACCATCCGCAAGAGGTCTGATATGTACAACAGCATGACAACTGTGGAAGGAGATGCAAAGGCGACTTGGATGGCAAATGGGACACAATGGCCAGGCACATGGATTGATCCAACAGAAACCCACAGAAAAGGACACCATGATCCAATTGCTAAGGTACTAAAGTCCGGACTAGTTGTTGTATATGTTCTAATAAGTAAATAGCTGATACACTCATGCGATCCACTAACTTCAGTACAGGAATATTTAATCTTGGACAATGTAGTGCTGTTACCATAATTTGGCCACTAATGGTTTGATTCCTTCTTTAACAGGTTGTCCTGGATCATCCAAGCTGTGGGCATTCACAACCGAATGCTGAACGCAATCCCAGCATCGGTGCCACTAACGAGCGTCTCCCGATGCTTGTCTATGTCTCTCGTGAGAAGAACCCAGGCTATGATCACAACAAGAAGGCAGGTGCCCTGAATGCACAGTTGCGGGCCTCTGCTCTCCTGACTAATGCCCAACTCATCATCAACTTCGACTGTGACCACTACATCAACAATTCTCAAGCCCTTCGTTCGGCTGTCTGCTTCATGCTAGACCAGCGAGATGGTGATAACACTGCCTTCGTTCAGTTCCCACAGCGCTTTGACAATGTTGATCCAACAGACCGCTATGGCAACCACAATCGTGTCTTCTTTGATGGCACCATGCTTGCCCTCAATGGGTTGCAAGGGCCCTCATACCTTGGCACTGGTTGCATGTTCCGCCGCTTAGCACTCTATGGTATTGACCCACCACACTGCAGAGCAGAGAATGTCACAGCACAAGCTAGCAGGTTTGGTAACTCCACACTCTTCCTAGATTCAGTGTCAAAAGCTCTAAAACAAGAAAGATCAACCACACCACCACCACTTGATGACACGTTTCTCGCCGAGTTAGAGAGGGTAGTGACATGTTCTTCTGACAAAGGGACTGACTGGGGCAAGGGTACAGGGTATATCTATGACATTGCCACAGAAGACATAGTGACGGGATTTCGCATCCATGGGCAAGGGTGGCGCTCCATGTATTGTACAATGGAGCATGATGCATTCTGTGGCATTGCACCAATCAACCTAACTGAGCGTCTCCATCAAATTGTGCGTTGGTCTGGCGGGTCTCTAGAGATGTTCTTCTCCCACAACAACCCATTCATTGGTGGTCGCCGGATCCAACCACTTCAGCGTGTCTCCTACCTCAACATGACAATATACCCAGTTACATCAGTCTTCATCCTGATCTATTCTCTTAGCCCGGTGATGTGGCTTATCCCTGATGAAGTATACATTCAGAGACCATTCACTAGGTATGTCGTGTACCTTCTTGTGATCATTGTGATGATTCACATGATTGGCTGGCTCGAGATAAAGTGGGCGGGGGTTACATGGCTGGACTACTGGCGCAATGAGCAGTTCTTCATGATCGGCTCAACAAGCGCATACCCAGCGGCAGTGCTGCACATGGCAGTGAACCTCCTCACAAAGAAGGGCATACACTTCAGGGTCACTTCCAAGCAAACAACTGCTGACAACAATGACAAGTTCGCTGACTTGTATGATTTTCGATGGGTGCCAATGCTCATCCCAACTATGGCAGTTCTGATTTGCAATGTTGGTGCCATTGGTGTAGCTCTGGGCAAAACCGCAGTATACATTGGAACATGGACAGCGGCGAAGAAGATGCATGCAGCACTGGGTCTGTTGTTCAACATATGGATCATGTTTCTCCTCTACCCATTTGCACTAGCAGTCATGGGACGGTGGGCAAAGAGGCCGATCATCCTTGTAGTCTTGTTGCCGGTTCTCTTTCTACTTGTTGCCCTGATGTACGTAGGTGTCCATATCTTACTTTCTGGTGTTACTCCATTCTAGCTGGTACAGTAAAACAATGTAATTTCTTGTGTAGTTACCAAGGGACCAATTATGTCCCATTGTACCAAATAAATCACTGTATTCTTACTTGATAATGAAAAATGGTACTAACTGAATGCAGAGCATTTGACTTTCAGCCTCATACACTCCAATTCAACTGGGAAACATTGGCTGCAGGGAAAAAATACATTTGGCAGCTATTGTTAGCGCTTAGCAGTTGTTTTTACTTTTAACTGGCTTTAATTCATTTGCAACCACTGCAGCCAATTACTTCTTATTTAAATGGAAATGAACTATCTTACTGGTAACAATTTATCCCTACTATTGTACTACAATTTATCCCTGCTATTGTACTACTATCAAGCTATTAGTCACTCGCTTTTCTTCACAGCCTACCTAATTTAAGCCCTATATATCCAGACTTTCGGCCAAGCACAGACAGCAAGCCGGAGGGAACACATGGTTATCTAGCACCAGGTATCCAGAATGACTACCAAACTAGAGATTGATTTCGACAATAGAGAACTAGAGACTAACAAAAGTTTTGCAAAGATCTGTGACAATCTACGGGGGGAAAACACACGGCCAGTTCACACAAGCATTTGATCGAACACTTGGAGGATACAGCAGGGGCCAACAGGATATCGCTCAGACGACCAAACATTGATTCCATCACACTAAAGGCGGGGGATACGGAGGCTTACTTGTGGGAAGGAGAACACGAAGTTCGACGGAGACGTGGGGGGGGCAGGGAAGCGGACAGCGGCGGCGACATCCAGCGACGCTGCCGGAGACGAACGCCGCATCCACAAAGCCGCCGCATCTACGCGCGTAAGAAACTTTGAACGCGCTTTTGGCGTCGGACAGGACACCAGCTTCGTGGGCTTGATTTCTGAGAGAACTTGAGCCAACTTCTACGTTGATGGGCTTTTAGATCAGATGATCCGCCGCTTTTGGCTTCCACCACGTTAATGGGCCAAGTATTAGACATCTGAATGGCAGAGTGAGCTTGACGACCGGGCCCGGCTGGGCGCAAGACTGCAAGAGGATGAATTTCTGTTTTCCTTCTTCTCTTTTTTTTAAAAAAATAATTGAGTGGACATTTAGCTTTCCTTCGTTAAAAATAGCAGAATGGCACGTGCCGCAGGCACGTGTTTTAGAAAAAAATACTAATTTAGATGTATAATCTACATGAACTCTTTAGATTAATCTAGCGCGTTCGATCATCGTAAAATCCGACGGTGTAGTCTCAAAGGTGAGATGTAGTCAATATGGACTCTTAAAAATTAATTTACAGCGTTGGATCGTCATAAAATCCGATGGTGTGGGATATAGATGACGACGGACGAAACGAAAATTCCGTCATGCTTATAGATATAGATGTAATCGACTCAAGATGATAATGCAGGTTAATCCCTACATTATAGAAGTCCCTGAGTTTCCACGCTACTCAGAATATTCGATATGCAGGTTAAATAATTTTTAGATTAATTTCAGTAGCAATAAATCTCAAATATATTGTATAATGAAACCAACCAAGTATTCCCTCGGTTTCAAGATGTAGGACATTTCAGTATTTTTCTAAATCAAATATTAACATTTTACAATACCAAGTATTTTTCTAGTTCAGGGATTGTATGTTAACTCGTGGAGTACTAGTGACTAATAAATTTAAATTAAATTTTTACGAGCCTACATACTAACCAAATATATTTACATTTTACAGTGCCAAATAAATATATCGGGACTAATTTGTGATGGATTTACTGAAGCTAATTCAATGCCGTAAATGTTGATGCGTTTTTCAATAAATTTGGTCAATATCAAAGAAATTTGACCTAAGACAAAACTTAAACTTGTCATGTTTTGGAACAGAGGGTGTTGGTATGAAACCAAACAGAAAGAATTTTCTCATCCTATTGCAGGAAAAATACACGAAGAACAATATATGAGACGCCCCATCGCCGGATAAACTGGAATTTTGTAACAACGGTGAAACACTGATGCAGAATGGAGCTCCATGCAGAATTCAATGTCTGACAACTGACATCGAGTTCTGGACTAGTCCGAGCTAACTAATCAGACCAGATGGTCAATAATGCAGCTACTAGTATACTAGTTAACTTATACTATTCCCATAATCTGACACAAATGCAAAATAAACAGTGCATGTGGCTAGCTACACTACATACATGTCTCCGCACGACGCGCGACGACCGACGATCCCGTTCCCCGTTCCATCCCATCCCCGTTGCGTCGCGGTCAGCTCGTGGCACATGCTGCATCGATCCATGGCCCATGGGCGTGCAGGCCGGCGTCCAGGCCGTGGAGCAGGCTGCAGGCGCGCTCTCATGCACGTCGTTCCGTGCTGGTGGCAGCCGATCGATCGATCCGGCGATCCCGCAGGGAGATTTGCCTGGTTGCATTTTTCTGGACGACGACGTCGAACACGCCCACGACGCCTCCACGCCGCGTCTCTTTCTATATAGCTTGCTCTCCACGCAGTCACAACACTGCAGACTGCACGCACAGGCTCGAGCCAGTGTCGTCGCCTTCGTTCCTCCTCCTGTCTTGGGCTTGGCCAGATAGCCAGCTAGGCAGGAGACACATGGCTTGGCCGGCGCCGGCGGCCACCGGTGCGGACGTGCGTGCTGTCAGTACTGTGGGCGATGGCGGCCTCGCCGATCCACTTCTAGCGGTTGGCAATGGCGGCGCTGCCACGAAGCAGAAGTCCGCCGTCGAGGGCAAGTACTGGGTGCCCGCGGACGAGGCGGAGAGGCAGACGGCGACCGAGTGCGGCGGCGAGGACGCCCGGCCACTGCTGTTCCGGAAATACAAGCTCAGGGGCGCCATCCTTCACCCCTACAGGTACACCTGCGCAGCCAAACTGAACTTTTGTGAGCATGCATCCGAGAGTGAGGAACACGTACAGGTTTTATTGGAAGCTAGATAAGTAATAGCATATTCATAAATATGCCTAAACTAACTGTAATGTAAATATACAGTACATTTTACACCGTAACTCTGCATTTTTCCAAGTTTCTTGGAATTTGCCTGGATCGATCAGAGAAGCACTAATATATTCCTTGCAAATTTCTTTTACTGATCGACCGTTGACCTCACGCGGGCTCCTATGTGTGGCCTCTGGATGTCATTAACTAGCATATGCACGAGCGTTGTTCCTTACTTCCTTTCTGTTAACATATTTACATAAACATGCATGCATAGCACGCACTTGTATCTGCGTAAGAAGACTTTCACCAGTTATCAGCACATTTTGTATGACAGATACCTGATAGCGAATTTTGACTATGACAGGGCACTGATCTTCGTCCGCCTAATCGCCGTCTTACTGTTCTTCGTCTGGCGCATCAGGCACAACAAATCCAATGTCATGTGGTTCTGGACCTTGTCCGTTGCCGGGGACGCCTGGTTTGGCTTCTCATGGCTCCTCAACCAGCTCCCGAAATTCAACCCCATTAAAAGCATACCAGACCTCTGTGCCCTGAAGCTCCACTATGACCTCCCAGATGGCACCTCTAAGCTCCCTGGCATCGATGTCTTTATCACCACCGCCGATCCTATTAATGAGCCGATACTCTACACCATGAACTCTATCCTCTCTATCCTCGCCACCGACTACCCAGTTGACAGACTTGCATGCTATGTCTCTGATGATAGCGGGGCACTGATCCTTTACGAAGCATTGGTTGAGGTTGCAAAGTTTGCGACTCTCTGGGTTCCATTCTGCCACAAGCATTGCATTGAACCAAGAGCACCAGAAAGCTACTTTGAGCTTGTGGTGCCGCCACGGACTGGGAGAGCATCCGAGGAGTTCGTGAATGATTATAAGAGGCTGCAGATGGACTATGATGACTTCAAGATGCGCTTGAACAAACTTTCTGACACCATTCACAAGCGATCAGATGTTTACAACAGAACGAGAACTCCACAAGGAGATGCACAGGCGACTTGGATGGCAAATGGGATGCGATGGCCAGGAACATGGATTGATCCAACGGAGAATCATAGAAAAGGAGACCATACGGGAATTGTTAAGGTATTAAAGTTCAGACTACTGGTTGTTGATTTTCTTAATAAGTACTATATATTTGGGATACTTAAATAGCCCACTTGACCATCGTTATGGAACTTCAGTTTTAAACTATATAATTTTGGACAAGAAATTTGTACTGATACGTACTTTTGATTACTTTTAACAGGTTGTGAATGGTTCAGAAGTGGATGCTAACAGAAATCCTAGCTTCAATACCACTGATGTGTGCCTGCCAATGCTTGTCTACGTCTCTCGCGAAAAGAATCCAAACTACGACCACAATAAGAAGGCAGGTGCCTTGAATGCACTACTGCGAGTCTCTGCTCTACTATCCAATGCACAATTTATCATCAACTTCGATTGTGACCACTACATCAACAATTCTCAAGCTCTGCGTGCAGCTGTCTGCTTCATGCTAGATCAACGGGAAGGTGATTATACTGCCTTTGTTCAGTTCCCTCAGCGCTTCAACAATGTTGACCCAACAGACCGATATGGCAACCACAATCGAGTATTCTTTGATGGAACCATGCTTGCCCTGAATGGTTTGCAAGGGCCATCTTACCTTGGTACTGGCTGCATGTTCCGTCGTATAGCACTCTATGGCATTGATCCACCTCACTGCAGACCAGGCAACATCACAGCCGAATCTAACAAGTATGGCAACTCCACACCCTTAATAGACTCGGTATCAAAAGCCATAAAGCAAGAAAGGTCAACCACACCACCACCGCTTGATGACACATTTGTCACCGAGATGGAGATGGTTGTCACAGCTTCTTACGATAATGGGACTGATTGGGGCAAGGGTGTTGGCTACATCTATGACATAGCAACAGAAGATATAGTGACTGGATTTCGTATCCATGGGCAAGGGTGGCGAACCATGTACTGCACAATGGAGCATGATGCATTCTGTGGCACAGCACCAATAAACCTAACTGAACGCCTCCACCAAATTGTCCGTTGGTCTGGTGGATCCCTAGAGATGTTCTTCTCCCACAACAACCCACTTGTTGGTGGCCAGCGTCTGCAACTTCTTCAACGGGTATCCTACCTCAACATGACAGTCTACCCAGTAACATCACTCTTCATCCTGCTCTATGCTCTCTGTCCAGTAATGTGGCTCGTCCCTGATGAAATACACATCCAGAGGCCATTTACTAGGTATGTTGTGTACCTTCTCATAATCATCTTGATGATCCACATGATCGGCTGGCTCGAGATAAAGTGGGCAGGGGTCACATGGATGGACTATTGGCGCAATGAGCAGTTCTTCATGATCGGTTCGACAAGTGCATACCTGATAGCAGTGTTGCACATGGCAAAGAGACTCCTTACAAAGAAGGGTATACATTTCAGGGTCACTTCCAAGCAAACAAACTCCAACACTGATGACAAGTTTGCTGATTTGTATGAGATGCAATGGACACCAATGCTGATTCCCACAGTGTTTGTTTTGGTGGCCAATGTTGGCGCTATTGGCGTGGCCATGGGCAAGGCCGTGGTGTACATGGGAGTATGGACAGTGGCAAAGAAGGTACATGCCGCACTAGGCCTGCTGTTCAATGTTTGGATCATGGTGCTCCTTTACCCCTTTGCACTGGCGATCATGGGGCGGTGGGCGAAGAGACCAATCATCCTAGTGGTATTGCTTCCAGCAGTCTTTCTAGTTTTTGGTGTGATATATGTGGCTTTTCATATCTTACTTGGTAATATTATACCAATTTAGGTGAATGAAATAGTAAAAAGAAACAATGTGACTTTGGAACTAATTAAGTTCTGTTGTATCAAATAGAAATACTCTGTCCATACCTGGTGACACAGAATTGTTCCGATTCATGCTATTTGGAATTAGTTCAGTGCAATTTAACAGATTAATAATACATACTAAACCAACAGTCTGTGTACAATTTAAGAGTGGAATTCTAGATGAAATATTTATGCAAATAGGAGAAACATTTACCACTTTTGGTTTCTATAACAAATTAAATAATTAAATAATTATTAATCCGACGTTGTTTCGAAAACTAGAGAATATTGCGATACAAGGCCTCTGATCCATGTTCGATGGGGAAAAAACATAGAACCAACTCTCACTAGCATTTTATCGAACACTTAGAGCCTTAGAGCACACGGAAAAACATAAGGTCGCTCGTGAACCAGAAATTAAGCGCATCAACAAACTAGGGCAGAGGAAACTGAAGCTTACCTGTGGGCAGGTGAAGGTGAAGGTCGACGCCTCGGCAGAGACGAACCAGCCCCAGCCAAAGAAGAGCACGGCGGCGGTAGCGGCGGCGGCGGCTGCTGCTTTGCCCGGAGACGCACCGAGCATCACAAGGCCCGCATGGGCCTTTTTTTTCTGTCGGACACCAAACAGCTTGGTGGGCTTTGAGGTCCCGAGTGGGCTGTACGATGATGGGCTGTCTTTTATTAGATGCCTCCTTATTTAGGCCCAAGACGAAGCATATTCTCTCTTTACTTTTTCCTTTTTTTATTTTGTTAGGGGACGTGCGAACGCGTACCCCTCTACCACAAATTACAATGTCCACTCTCCTTTCTAAGCGGATGGCCAATGCTCCTCCAGAGTGCAATGGAGGCCACTAATCTAGGCCATAGCTCTTCTTTACTTTTTCCTTTTGAATGCCTATGACCACACTATTTAATAAGTTAATGTAGTCATAATTATGTCACAAGAAATATTTTAAAAAATAAAGAAAGTTAGAAATGGCAAAGGTAAATTCTGATGAACCTAATAAATAATAATAATAATACTATCAGATTTAGGTGATTGTGTAAAAGCTATTCGGGCCTCAAACCATAACACGCTATATGTATGCTAGGAAGGATTGTGCGCTAACACCACGCCTGTTATCGATTACGTATGTATAATCACTTGTCATTACTATGGGTGGTTTTGAATTCTCTATATTATTTAGTTTTGGTGATCAGTTGCAACATATATGAAAGAACCTCAGGCTACTGAATGTAGTAGGTAATGTGCACAGAAGGTAGACACAGAATAGCAATCATGGATACCGATGGTTCATTCTGGCATGACCCCTCGGTAAGTTCAGATGGCGGCAGATGTTCTCGACCATAGAGAGTGTGGCCTTATTGACACAAAGTGCATACCTATGAGGGCCTTCTCCTATTGTTGTGTTAGAGTTCCTGGGAATTGAGGACCGGAACAACGCGTTGTGACATTGGTGTCCTGCTAGCCGGTGACAACAAAGAGAACAGAGAGCACAACGTGAGAGGAGGAGCACGGTCTAGCAAACGGTGGCAGTAGGCTTCACACGTGAAGTTGATGAGCACGAGGAGGGTGGTGTCTACTTCAATGGTAACGACACCACATCTGATCCGAGCAGGGGCTCGAGCGGAGTATAGAGAAGGCAAGTTGACACGTGAGTGAGAAACTGGGTGAGTAGCTGAGGAGCGCAATGTTTGTGTCATGTTCTCGACTCCGTGGGGGAGGCAATGACGACTCTCTAATGCGCATGGTGCACCACGATTTTATTTGCTAATAATACAAAATATTAATATGTGGCGACCAAACAATTACGTAATAGCGCAATGCTATGAGCCTGGAACAACGTGGCAAGCGAGGACGTACTAACTCTCAGTGAGCTCACTTTCTTTCGGCGACATGGATGTACCTATTCTTGTGAAGACAATGCCGAGATACCAGCACACGTGACACTCGTATGCAAAACGTAACGTTGAAAGTCTGGAACCACGTGGCAAGTGAGGATGCACCGACACTAGGTAGCCACGCTTTCTTTTAGTGACATAGATGTACCTATTTTTTGTAGAGACAAAATCAATATGTTGAAAGTCTGAAACTACGTGGCAAGTGAGGATGCACAGACTATAGGTGGCCACGCTTTCTTTTAGTGACATAGATGTACATTTTTTGTAAAGACAAAATAAAAATAGTGCTCGTATGAAAAAAAGAAAAAATAATAATAAATAAAAGAAAAAAACCAAACTGTTGCAGTAGCCGAAACACTAGGAGACCACCAATCCTCCCAGCGATATAACTCTATGAAAAAAAGGAAAAAAAATTAAATAAACAAACGAAAAAAAGAAAAAAAACCAAGTTGCTACAGTAGCAGAGACTTGAGAGGCCACCGATCCTCCAAGCGATATAACTCTACTTATAGATTAAAATACATCAAATGTATAAAGTAGATTCATATTTCTGAAAGAATTATACCAAATTGAACAAAGAATAAGAAGAATGTTAGTATCTGCAATCTTACTCTCATCTCTCATCGAGAGAGGATGACACTAGGAGTTAAGGTAATTTTTTGGTTTTTTTCTCACGTAATGTCATGCCAACTCAAAGGGTTGGGGTTACATATTTATAACTAGTCCAGCGCCAGCTGAGCATATGCTAAGATGCTAAATGTTGAATATCCTGTTGGGCGGCAGCACCAGCACTACCATGGTGTCCTAAATGTCCTAAAGCTAGTCTAAGATGATGTCCTGGTTGAAGCAGCTAGACCATTATGTAGAGGACCACAAAGGCCAACAGTACAATGACTTATCCATCATTCTCCCTCTAAGTCATGTGCATCGTTTTGTGAGAAAGTTGGACCATCCCAGTCCTGGAGCAAAGCTCAAGGAACTTGATCCTCCCAAGGGGCATGCCTTCGCGCCCTTGTCGTCGTCAATCTCTGCTGCCGCTCACTCGCGCTCCTCTACCGCGGCTACCTCGGTCGGTGTCGCGCGCTCGAGACGACCGAGCGCTGAGCGTGTCCTGTGGACATGGCGCGGTGTGTGTGTGGAGGGGGGGGGGTGTTGCATGGGGAAGGAGCTACCTCAGACGAGCTGCTACTCGTCTATGCAGGAGAGGAAAATGAATAGGGGGCGAGGGATGTGTAGAAACAAGCTGTTGGTGGTGGCTGAGAACGAATAGAGAGGTGAGAAGGAGAAGACAAGAGACGTTTAGACCGCAGGAAAGAGTGGCTCTGATACCAGTTGTCAGTATCTGCAATTTTACTCTTTATCAAAAGAGGATGACACTAGAAATCATGGCAATTTCCTAGTTTTCTTCTCACATAATGTCATGCCAACAAGGGGTTGGGGTTACATATTTATAGCCAGCTGAGTGTATGTTACATGACAAGATGTTGGGGTTACATATTCATCAAGGAATCCCAGAGAAGCACACAGAGCATAATAACGACATAAGCACACAGAGCAGAATACCACCAGATAGTAAACAACTAATGTAAATGAAACGGAATGACGGCCTGCAAAGACTGAAAAGTCATTTACATGTCTTCATTATAAAAAGGACAGTATACAAATTTTGGATCTAGGTATACTGGGAAGGACGATCAAAGTGCAAGTTCAGAGGTTTGCCAAGATTACATACATTAGAATTCTTGTTTCGTGATTACCATCTGACCAACTTAAATTTTCAACAAATATGATTGGTCAAACGAAAAGGAAAGAGACTCGGGAGCTTTTTTCCTTGCGGCGACAGCGATCTGCCTTATTTTCAAACCAAAAGCACATCAATTTTCTAACCGCCTGGAGGGCCTAATTGTACTTTATTTTTAGGCAAACATTATTCAGAAAGGCTTCACAAGAAAAGGTACACTGAAATATACCAGTGGGTGGACTGATCGAGCTGGTGCTGGTGCTGGAAATATTGAGACCGTACGCGTTGGGTGGGCCGCTGATTTCACCATTTTCTATCGAGAGTTGGGCAGTCCGCCACTCCCAACAGTGCTCCGTCCCTCTGAAACCGATTCACCACTTCGCCTGACGTCGAAGTCCCGTGTGCTCTCTTCTCAAGCTCTCACACCCACAGCGAGCTCATGAACTGCAGCACAATAGACTGGGTAAAACAAGTCCAAAGAACTTGCTGTTCACCGTACAGATGAACGACACTCTGCGTTCTCCCGTGGCTTTCAGCTCAGCTGAGCTGGAGACATGTCGACGATCGAAACAGCTCGTTATTACCCCTAGGGTAGCGTGCACGTTTAAGTGAAGATGTCATCCATCCGTGTTGAAAAACCTAAAAGACGCAAGCCAAGAAACATTTATTTTAGCAAGAATGTGACTTTTGGCCTGTTGGTTTTGATGGGTCAGAAGCAGGCTGATTGCTGTACTGCACTTGGCTGGCCTGAGCCTCAAGGATGGAAAAGTATGAAGCAGTGGCGGCCTCTCAGTTGCTGTATTTTGACCATGCCGCAGAAAAAAAAAATGATTCCGAATAACGGTCCCTCTCCGCCTACCTCCTTTGTCCTTCTGCTTTCCCGCCCTATATAAACCCCAGGCGGCAAGCAACAACTTGACACGAACTAGGACCAGTTCACCGTTCAAGATCGATGGCTGCAGCAGTGAGTCGCCGGATCAATGCCGCCCTCCACGTCGAGGCAACCGGCGACGGCGAGAGCCGCCACGACATCGGCGTAGCTGACTCTCCCACGGCCAAGCGGATCAACGACGCCAAGGACAACGATGTCTGGGTGCCCGTCCAGGAGGGAGACGTGCCTGGCGACTCCAGCCGGCCCCTGCTGTTCCGGACCATGAAGGTCAAGGGCAGCATCCTGCATCCTTACAGGTTGATTTGGCCGTCCTACTAGACTGTCCCTGGCACTTAGTTTGCATCAATGAATCCTAATTCCTAACTCGGTAGCAATAAGCCCCTTGCCACCATTACATGCTCTTCTGAAACTGACTGCTACGGCCAAAGTTGTCTTTGAAACACTGACTTTGCCCATGGCTAATAATGTGCTTGCCCGTTATCTGTCAGGTTCGTGATTCTTCTGCGGTTGATCGCCGTCATCGCGTTCTTCATATGGCGCATTCAGCACAAGAACCGTGACGGCGTGTGGCTCTGGACCATGTCCATGGTTGGGGACGTCTGGTTCGGCTTCTCATGGGTCCTCAACCAGCTCCCGAAGCTCAACCCCATCAAGCGCGTTCCGGACATCGCCGCCATCAGAGATCAGTACGAATCCTCCGCCTCCGGCGAATCCAAGCTGCCTGGCATTGACGTCTTCGTCACCACCGTCGACCCGGTGGACGAGCCTATACTCTACACGGTGAACTCCATCCTCTCTATCCTTGCCACTGACTACCCAGTGGAGAAGCATGCCTGCTACCTTTCAGATGATGGTGGGACGTTAGTCCACTACGAGGCAATGTTTGAGGTTGCAAATTTTGCTAAACTATGGGTACCCTTTTGTCGGAAGCATTGCATAGAGCCAAGAGCCCCAGAGAACTACTTTGGGGTGAAGAGGCAACCATATATGGGAAGCATGCAAGAAGAGTTCATGAGTGATCACAGGCGTGTGCGCAGAGAATACGAAGAATTCAAGGTGAGGATAGACTCCCTCTTTAACACAATCTACCAGAGATCTGAGGCGTACAACAGAAAGAATACCAAAGAAGACGTTGTCAAGGCCACTTGGATGGCTGATGCCACGCAATGGCCTGGCACATGGATTGAGCAAGCTGAGAACCACAGAAAAGGACAACATGCTGGAATTGTTAAGGTATAATTCAGCAGCACCCTTTTATGATGATTTATTAAACAGATTCATCAACTATAGGTATTTTGGAAATTAATATGCTCTTTGACAGGTCGTACTAAACCATCCAAGCCATAAGCCGCAACTTGGATCGCCAGCAAGCATTGACAATCCATTTGACTTTAGCAACGTTGACACTCGCCTCCCCATGCTTGTCTACCTATCCCGCGAGAAGCGCCCTGGCTACAACCACCAGAAGAAGGCCGGCGCCATGAACGTGATGCTCCGTGTCTCCGCCTTGCTCTCCAACGCCCCCTTCCTCATCAACTTCGACTGCGATCACTACATCAATAACTCGCAATCTTTCCGAGCCGCCATGTGCTTCATGCTTGACCCCCGTGACGGCCAGAACACTGCCTTTGTCCAATTCCCTCAACGCTTTCGACGATGTCGACCCAACAGACCGGTATGCTAACCACAACCGTGTCTTCTTCGATGGCACCATGCTTTCCCTCAATGGCCTGCAAGGGCCTTCCTACCTCGGCACCGGAACCATGTTCCGCCGTGCTGCACTGTACGGCATGGAGCCGCCGCGCTGGAGAGCAGCAGGCACCATCAAGGCTATAAGCAAGACCAAAGAATTTGGTGAGTCAACATTGTTCATAGACTCCATGCTAGATGGCGCGAACCAAGAACACTCCATCACACCAACATTCCTTGAAGAGACGGTCAACGATGAGCTGACCACCCTGATGACGTGTGCCTATGAGGATGGGACTCCATGGGGAAGAGATGTTGGGTGGGTGTACAACATCGCGACGGAGGACGTAGTGACTGGGTTCCGCATGCACCGGCAGGGCTGGCGCTCCATCTACTGCTCCATAGAACCAGCTGCCTTCCGCGGTACTGCTCCGATCAACCTCACTGAGCGCCTCCTCCAAGTGTTGCGCTGGTCGGGTGGCTCACTTGAGATGTTCTTCTCCCATAGCAACGCGTTCCTTGCTGGCCCTCGGATGCACCCCTTGCAGCGCGTCGCGTACCTGAACATGTCGACCTATCCGATCGTCACCATCTTCATCCTGGCCTACAACCTGTTCCCCGTTATGTGGCTCATCTCCGAGCAATTCTACATCCAAAGGCCCTTCGGTTCATACATCTTATACCTTGTAGCAATCATTGCAATGATCCATGTGATTGGCATGTTTGAGGTGAAATGGGCGAGCATCACCTTGCTGGACTGGTGCCGCAACGAGCAGTTCTACATGATCGGCGCGACCGGCGTGTACCCGACAGCAGTGCTGTACATGGTGCTGAAGCTCATCACAGGGAAGGGGATTCACTTCAGGCTCACGTCGAAGCAGACAGAAGCTTGCTCCAATGACAAGTTCGCCGACTTGTACGTCGTGAGGTGGGTGCCATTGCTGATCCCAACCATTGCTGTGCTGGTTGTGAATGTTGCAGCCGTTGGAGTGGCGATAGGCAAGGCCGCGACCTGGGGGTTGTTCACGGAGCAGGCGCAGCACGCGGTGCTCGGAATGGTGTTCAACGCGTGGATCCTTGTGCTCCTCTACCCATTCGCACTCGGGATCATGGGACAGTGGGGGAAGAAACCTTCCATCCTGTTTGTTCTGCTGGTGATGTCCATTGGTACTGTTGCTGTCATGTATGTCACCTTCCGTGGCATATACCCTTCATCAGACTGGTCAGCAATTGCAGCTTCTCTTGGAAAAACAGAACCAGTCGTTGGGTCACCTGGGAAGACATAAATCATTATGACAATGCCATAGCACATTTAGTGCAAAAATTTGGAAGCTTGCAATGGTTTTAGCCCAATCAATAAGGGCTGTGGTATCCAGCGTTAGATGTTGACATGAAAACTTTCTGAGATTTTTGCTGTCTCTTACCTTGTGTTGCAATTAACTTATTTGTACGTGATATAAAATCAAACTAGACCTGTGAGGCAGCAAACGGCAAGGGTAAATGCATTGTGCGATGGTGTGTTTTTTTTCAGGAAAATATGCACAGAACTTAAGAGTAAAGAGCAGTTGCATGAACTTCGGAATCAACTTTACGGGGACAAAAATAATTCACTGAACTAAAGAACTCTACTTACCAGTTATGAAACGGGTACAGCAAAGAGCGGGAGCACATCTCCGGAGTGCTCCCATGATCCTAACCACTTCACCTCGGCAGCAGCAGCAGGAACCATACAGATACAGCTCTCAAGCTTCTTGCCTTTCCGCTCGTATCAGCCTTCTGTTAGGCAAAATAACAAACAGCACGCGCGCGTTGATAGCAAAGGAGAGGGTGGTCGTCGTACCGTCGCACCATGCGCTCGTGGCCGCCGAGAGTCAAAGTCAAGCAGCAGGCACCGGATCAGAGGTGCCATGGAAAACCAATCCGGAGTCTATACTGCACATCCTGATGCAGGCGCCTACGGCGTCGTATCTTACTGCTGCTGCAGACGGGGGCGGCGGCTGGCTACCGGCAAAGACCACGCGGCAGAGCGATCGCGTCGCAGGCGTGCGCTGCGACAACAACCTGGACGAACCCGCGGCGTGCTCTGAGGAGGCCGGCATTGGGGCGGCGCGCTGCGCGCGGCGACCGCCGAGGCGCCGGCCGTGCCTGCGTGCGCGGTCTGGACCGCGCGGACGACTGGCGAGCGAAGGTGGGGGGAAGGGAGGGGCCCCTTAATGCGATTGAACTCATCAATCCCAGCCGATCGAGCCGGATCTGACGGTTGATATAGAACCTGGGGTGGACGGTAAATGAAATACCGTCCACCCCGGACGGTATTTGATTTACCGTCCGCCCCTGGGTGGTCCGCCGCCCGCCCGGCCGCCATGGTCGCGAGCTCCAAGAACATGCGCATCGGCGAGAGGCCAATTCTGGCGCACGGCGCGTTCCTGACCTCCTTGGAGACGGCGCAGTCAGTGTTCTCCAGCTGAGAGGTAGCTCTTGGGTGTGACGGCAGGATGCGACTGTTCGACGCCGCCGACAGCGCATGCCGACGGACCTACATCGCCAGGCGCCATCGGAAGAAGCGTCGCGTGTTCCAGACATCCAGGCGTGCGTCGGCGGGGAAGGGGGACCTGGAGTCGCTGCAAGACGGACGTTCTTCCTCGCAGGGTCTCGGATGCGCTCTCCGCCTCGCCGGCGTGCTGTTCCGTGGGCGTCGGCTCGGCCCGTCCCTTCACGGAGACGCCAAGAGCTGATGCCTGATGGCAGGACGGTGGTGGAGCCGGCCCTGAGTCCCTGACGAGACTCGCGGGGGGTTCTGTCGTGCTGAGGTGGGAGACGGTAGTCGAGAGGAACAGAGGACAAGGAAGGTGGGCGCGAGAGGACTAGAGGCGGAGGGACGGACGCTCGCCGGGTCGGCGGGGGCGGGGGCGGCTTGAAGAGTTGGTTTCGAATGCGTCTCGGACGGGTTTGTTGATTGTGTTGCCATATTGTTCTTTCACGTTCAGGGCTTAAGGCGAATGAATCAGTCACCATTGTGTGTTGTCCGGATCAAATGAATCAGAGCTTGTCGCTAAGAAACATCGGTACATGTTGATGTTGCTCTTTGCTTTCATGTGATCAGTTTGATTTGTGATGATATTTCCAGTCCTGACTCCTCAAGCTAGAGACCGATCTGTACCCAGTTGGCACCTCATCGGCGTGCTACCTCGTCGGACGTGCGCCGAGAGGCCGAGCGCCATCCGATGAGTTGATGACGTCGATGGCTGGGATGCTAGTGCGAGGCACGAGCAGAAGGTCCTGGAGGCCGCCAGGCTGCCGCCAACGCGCTCGGAGCTCTTCGCACGCCGGCGTGGACGCTTGAGGCTCGACTGCTCGAGCGGCATCCACACCCCCGCCCTATGCGGCGCTCACCCGCGGCAACGGCGGCTACCCCGTCGACGAGCAACTCGGCGAGAGACTCACGCGCGATGGTGGTGAGCGACGACGTGGTCCGGCTCGCCTGCTGGGATACGCGTCCGCCGCAGAAGTGGACGCGCAGCATAAGCGGCTCATGTTCCAGGCGTCTCCGGGCGAACCCGCCGGCCGCCGACATCGCCGTGGCGTGCTTCGAGGCGGGCGGCGCGCGGCGGCCGCCGACCCGGTGCCCCGCACCGGACTAGGACGGGCGAGGAAAGGCGGGGAAGGGGCCAATCTTAAGATGCGCTCGTTAATCCTGGCCGGTCAAGACCGATCCGACGGTTGATATATAGCCTGGGGTGGACGGTAAATGAAATACCGTCCACCCCTGGGGTGACCCGCCGCCGCCACCGACGCCGGCAAACCCCACCGGCGCGAGCTCCGCAGCGTGAAAAGGCGAAGAAGCAGGAGGCCCGCGAGGCCGCCGAGATTCCGCCTGCCTGGAACGGGAGGACGGCCGACCATGCTCGCCAAGGGCCGTCGGCGGCGACGACTCGGCCGGATTCATCTGCGCCAGCGGCGTGGAGCCCGAGAAAAAACACCTCCGCTCGGGCGCACGGCGCGTTCCGGAGCTCCTTGGCGAATGGCGACGGCGCGGCCAATGGTCACCATCTGAGACTGAGAGGTGGAACGCACTCGGGATGCCGCGGTTGAACGCCGACGGCGAGGTACGTACGCCGATGGACCTGCTCGTCGGGCCCGTGCGGATGGGCCGGCGGAAGAAGCGCCTCGTGTTCCAGACTTCCAGGCGTGCACGGCGGGGGAACGTTGACCTGTGACCTGGAAGCACGGCAAGACGGACGTTCTGCGGCACGGGATCTCGGATGCGCTCGCCGCCGGCGTGCTGTCCCGTGTTTGTCGACTTCGGCCGGCCGTGTCCCTTTACGGAAGACGCCAAGAGCTGATGGTGTGACAGTATCCCTGACGAGCCTCGATCTAAAGGGTATCTGCGCTGCCCTGCACGCCGCAGAGCGCAAATGCGGAATGAGGTAGCAGCTGCTGCCGCCGTTTGTTTAGGAATTGGTGGTGCTCGATGTCGAGGGAGGGCTCGATCGGGGGTCGCTAGGTGTGCAGAGGATGCCCGGAGCCGCTGAGGTGAATGAAGGAGACGGACGCCGAGAGGACAAGAGACGGGCGGCGCGAGCGGCGGACGGGCGGCTGCCGGCGGCGGTCGCGGTCGTCAATATTGTGTGGGCTCTGCACGAGCGCAGCAACAGGCGTGCTAGGCCCGTCTGGAGCAAAAGCCCGATGAACGGCACGGACACGGGCCGTTACCGTAACAAGTAAGGCCCGCATGTAGCAAGACTCGCAGCCAGAATTTTTTTAATATTTTTTTACGATTTTTCAAAAATAAATGCTTGGACAAAAATTTAGCAGATTTGGTCTTATGTCGCCGACTGAATCGGCTATCGACGGTTGTTTTGGCGAGAAATAGTCAAGTCGCCGTTTCAAACGGCTATCGCCGTGTCAGCCGGCGATAAGCCTGACGGCGTGGGTCCCGAGCCGCTGTCGGTGCGGTCAAAGCGGGGAACAGAGGGTAAAAAAAACCGCCTTCTCAAACGGCGAAAAAAGGTGTCGGCACCATGGGGTCCACAAGTCTTTCGTTGTCTCATCCGGCGAGAGGGCTTTCGCCGTCTCGTTTGGCGAGATTTGAAAAAATCTCGCCGTTTAAACCGGCAATAGCGCCCACCACCATAAAAACTCGCTCGCCCATTTCACCGCACCGCAGCTTGGCCGGTCATTTTACAGCGCGCGCTGAGAGTGCAGGGAGGAGCGGCGCTGCCCTTGGAGGAGAGAAGAGGAGTGGGGAGGAGGGGTGGAGAGGGAAGGAGTGGGGAGGGGAAAGGAGGGGGGAGGGGAGGAAAGAAGAGAAGAAGCTGCAGCGAAGCTTTGTCAGATCTACGCTTTGCTTCATGTAAAATTTTTAACTCAGTTAATTGTTGCTAGTAGTTTGTAGTATATCTTGCTAGTTAGCACATGTATACGGTAGATAGTAATTTTTTAGTTAGCACTTACACTTAGAAAAAACATAGTTTTAACTAGATCTAGACTACTTTATATTTTTTTAGTTTGTAGTTTTTTTTTGTTAGTTAGCATCTGTCCATGTTAGGTAGTAAATTTTTAGATAGCCATATTGTAACACCCTGCTTTTTAAGGCATTTAGAAAAATAGGCTTTACAAAATTTTTCTCTAATTAAACATAACCCCTTTCCTAACAATAATACTCAAAATATAATTCTTAAATAAACTATGCATTAAATTAAACATGTGTGTTGCATTTGAATGTGTAGAAGTCCCTCTCTCCAACACTTGGAGTTTATATTTAAATCCAATTTAAATATTAATTCCTCGTCTCCAATCTTTCCAAAATATCTCCGAATAATATCCACCTCAAGCCTTCCACTCAAATCCCATTTAAATTTGAATCCCCCTTCAAATCTAACCCAAACCTATATTCAAAACCCTTTCTTCCCTTTGTTGGGCCGAACCTTGCTTCAGGCCCAGCCCACCCCATCTTTCCCTCTGCTGAAGTCCATTAACGCCCCCTGAACAATTCCCCCCCCATCAGCCTCCTCCCCTCTTCTCGGGTCGGCCCACCGCGTCGCGCCCTTCCCACCTGGCCAGCAGGACGTCGCGGCCCACCCGCGCGCGCTGTCCTTCCCTTTTCTCTCCCCCGTGGCCTAGCTCACTTCCCCGTCCCACGGCCCACGCGTACGCAGTCACGCGGCCCATTCCTTCTCTTCGGCCCGGCTCGCGCAGCCGACATCATCGTGACGTCACGCCCCTCTTCTTCCTTCCTCCCCCTTTCCTCTCAGCCGCTCCATCGCCGCTCACCACCGCACGATCCCCGGCCGCCGGCCGAGATTCTTCCCCAGGGCGCGTACACAACGCGTGGCAGCACCGCAGGCCGCCACCGCACCAGAGGTGCGGCGCCGACCACCTCCATCGGCCAGAGCCGAGGCCGCAGCCGCCGCCATGACGCCACCCTCCGGCGCCATGCGCCACCACCGCAGCGGTCGCCCTCGGCCTTCCGACGCGACGTGGCGACCTCCCCGAGCCCCCGGCCGCCTATAAAAAGGAAATGCCGCTCCTCACCGGAGCTCATCCCGCAGAGCTCGTGCTCCCCCTCCGCCCAGCCACGCACGCCACCACCGCCGGCGCACTTCGCCGCACGCCGCCACCCCAAGCTGGCACTGGCCCCGTGTGCACCATCATGCCTCACCACATTGCCTCGCGCCGCCGTGCCGTGCGCCTTATGCCGCCACCGGCGCTGACCGCCGACCACGCCACCGCCGCCACCGCCCGTCGCAACGTGCCGCCAGCTGCCCCCATCGCCGCGCCGGCATCCACGCACGGCCGTGCGCCATCACCGCACCACGCCGCGCGTGACCCGCTCCACCACCACCGCCGCGCACGCCGGCACAGGCGCCGGCGGTGCCCCGCCGCGCTCTGCCACCCTCAGCCGCGCGCCGGCCGCACCTCCACCCCGCCGCGCCATTGCGCGCCACACACCGCCGCGACACCCCCCATGCGGGCCCCCTCCACTCCTTACCAGAGCCGCGCCGCGCCGCAGCGCGCCGGCCGCCGCTCCTCCCCGGCCGCCGGCGTAATCCGCCCGGCGACTGGCCCCTCCCCCTCCCCTTTTCTCCTCTGCCCGGCGGATAAAGGCAGAAGAGCCAGAGGGAGATGAAGGTCGGGCGGCTGACGCCGTCCCCGCCTTCACCCGCTGCCAGGCGGGGCCGGGCTGACGCCGTCCGCCCGAGCGCCAACGCCGTCCCCCCTCCACCGTCACCACCTCGCCCGCTGGATCCGTGTGCCCGGTTCACGTGGACAGCCGACCCAACGGTCGCCTCGGCCCACGGCGTAGGAGCCGCGACGGCCGGCTGAACGCGGTCCACTGGACCAGTGGCCCATCAGCCACGGTCCACCGCGCCCCACCAAGCCGTCCTACGGAACAGTCCGCGTAGTGGGCCTCACCAGCCCACGCCAGCCAACCACCCCTCTGCGTCAGCCCTAGCGAAATTGCTAGGTACACCCCGGTGAGTACACACAAGACTTTAATCAGAGCACTTCTTCCACTCCAAAAATTCCCCAATTTCTCCAAAAATATTAGAAATATTTCTAAACCTATTAGAGCCATCTAAACATTTTAGGATATCTCTTAACCCCAAATCCTAAAAGTGTTCCCTCATCCAATAGAAAAGCCCCTTAAGTGTACCCCAAATCTAGCCAATCCAATTCCAAAGCTCCATAAAATCCCCAAATTTTTCCATACATACTAGGGATTATTCTAAGCATTTCCATATGCTTAGTGCCCTAGAATTTATATCCTAGCCTTAAATCTCAGTCGCGTTACTCCGAGACCCCACCGAAACCCCGTCTAAAACCCCGCGGGCATCGTTTCGCTGTCCGATCAAAACCCGGGGTTTTGGTAAAACCCGAACCGTTACGCTATCCAAATCCATTCCATGCCATTAATTATTTAGAAACTCATTTCTAAATAATTAATAGAATCGTCCATTAAGTATTCCGGGATTATTGCTTAGCAATCCAATAATCCCCGTACCCACTGTACCAAGCTCTTCCTAGAAGTCGCCGTCACCCGGGGGTTGTCTCTTAGAAATCCATATAACTCCCTGACCGTTCGATCATTTCCGGGGAAATTAATTATCGATTTCCTGGAAATTCCATTCCATTAAATCCATTAATTATTTACCATAATTGATGGATTATTCCCTAATAACCCTAGTCTCCCCATTTTATCCTTTATTTTCATTCTATAGGAATTGATTGATGTATTGTTATACTGAATGTTATTTACCATGTTTATTGATCGATAGGTCGTTGGCGTGACCAGGCCCCGCCCAAGATGTCGAAGCTCCCGAAGACCCAGAAGTCCAAGCCTGGTCAACGTCAAGCTTACGTACGCATTAGCGGACGTCCAAGTACCATTCGTGAAGGCAAGTCCTGACAACCAACTCCTTGGTCATGCCAGTCCCAGTTCCTGCATAATAAAATCAACCAAGTTAATAACATGGAATGCATAATTTATTAAAACCTAAGGAAAACCCTCTATATTCCACCTCCCCTTGATTTAGAGCTATTTCTATCCCAACAACCTATTAATAACCCCGGTCACGACCTGTCGCTGACCGAGCGTTATTTAGAAGTAGATTTCTTCGAAATTTCCGAACCATTTGATATTCAGAAGAGATTCCGAGAGGTGAGAGAGAGAATGTTGGAATTTAATATAAAATGAACTGACTAAGAATAGAACCCCTAAGGACGGACTTGCGAGTAAGGGAGGCAGCCTCGGAAGAGGATCCTGTCTCAAAGGCTTGCTCTGGTCGCATAAGGACCGGTTCACGGGAGAGTCTTTCTAATGCCAGTACCGCCATACGGGCCAAAAAGGACATAGCCTTCGGAAATGACCTGTAATGTGAGGCCTTGACCCACACCCCGCTAGCAGCTCCTAGTAAATCCATCCCAAGGAGCCGCATGATTGGTGCAGAGTGCCGACCGGCGAACTGGGTAGCGCTCGGTGCCGAGTCGGGCACGCACCAAGTCGAGAGACGGATGTACTAGAGACAGCCCCAGACAGAGGGCTGGGACTGGGCGGCACGGGTTGACTAGAGTACAAGGCGGGAGGCCCTGAAGGGCGACGGCCCTATTAATTGAGCTCATTGACCCGGGTCGATATCCGCGAGGCGGATGATTAGTAGCCCCTGTTTAGCCCCCAGTACCATCCGTGGCTGGACCTAGGAAAGGCTATCTGGTGACAGACTGCCGGCAGGTACGGGTCTCGTAGGTCGGTACCGCCTAAGTACACGGTATGGGCTGACCGACCGTATGGCATAGGGTACAACCTCTGCAGAGTAACCAATCTGTCGATAGCCGTGGCTCTCGGTTATGAGCCCATTTAGTCAAAGCCCCCGTTGATTAGCATACACCTGTAGAAATAAAGTATGAATGACGATACGGGCAGAGGCCCAGATGAGTGAGGCATAAGCCTGCCCAGAAGGACCCTGACAGGCTCTAGGAGAGAGAGAACTAAAATAAGGGTACTGGCAGGGATGAGAATGCCCCTCCAGGAGCAAACAACATAATACTTCTCCTTTCCCACCCCTGTTTACAAATGTATAACTTTACTTTGTATTTATATTTCCACCAAATGATAACGTCACTCCCCTGCATACAATATAATTTTACACAGGATTTGCTGAATACCAATCATAGATGTACTCAGCCCTGCTTTCAAATGATTACAGGTACACGCACATGTAGGGCATCCCGGCCCATCCCCTCCTTGAATGGGTCATAATGCCACTCCCCGCTAAGGCAAAGGCAGTTATTCTTTATCTACTGCGCGTTTATTGCTTCCAATACTAATCTTGTGTAAAACCTGTATCAGCGTACTGATCCAGGGACTGATACAGGTGGTTAAAGGACATCTAAAGGATGGTCGCTACACATATGTATATGATTGGTACATTTTTTTAGTTAGCATCTAGACGTAGAAAAAAGATATTTACTACTGTTTCGTAATTTTTTAGTTTGTAGTATTTGTTTACTAGCTATACGGTCCTATTTATATTTTAGGTAATATTTTTGTAGTTAGCTGTAGAGTGCGACATAATTTTTAGGTGTTTTATTGTTTCGATAGGTAATTATATTAGATGGTAGGTGTTTTTTTCGCTAGATATGTACCAGTACTAATTAGTTCGAAGAAATGCAGTAATTATGGCGTGCCAGAACTAGTGGTTGCACACAAAATATTTGTAGTCAGTAGTCACTGATATATATTTAGTTTTATTTAGAATTTTGATTTGAATTTGAAAGAAGTTTGCCTTTGTTGCCTTCTGTCTTCTTCCCTTTGGTAGTTTATTTCCAGCTGAGGAATTGGAATAAATAAGTAAGGCTAACTAAAAGAGAGAAGACGGTCTACAGTCATTCTATCTCAACACTGAAGAATAAGACGTCTATCCTTACTCTTGCATTAAATAGAATAATCAGAAAGGGAGGCGAGTATAGATAATATAATATAAGGAAGCGCCCAGGCAAACCCATAATAAGGCTGATGAAAGCGAAGCAGAATTGAAAACACATAAGGTACACTCTTAATCCTTACAGCACATCTTGACTAAAAGGAAAGGAACAAAAATCAAGCTTTCTTTATTTTCATTTATGGACAACCAATCCATTTTCCAATATAGTTGGGAGATTTTACCCAAGAAATGGGTACATAAAATGAAAAGATGAGAGGAATGGAAGTGATTGATACGGGAGCTCCTCTCAGTGTTCCAGTTGGTGGAACTACTCTCGGACGAATTTTTAACGTTCTGGGGGAGCCTATTGACAATTTTCATAAAATTGTGGCAGTAGCACGTAATATTGTTCAAACTAAAAGTTAGTTACTCACAGGTATCATCGTTGTGGTTAATATTGGCAGGCATGTCAGAGAGTTTATTTTTCCAAGTGTTTTATGGGCCGGGGGAGGTTAGGTATGGTCCTGAAGGGGTAGACTTGTCCGAATTTAAGTCGTTCAGTAAAGAAGTAGTTCGAGCAAGAGAGAGGAACTGGACCTCAGTGTGCAACTGGCTATTCAAGGCATTTGGACTTGATAGAGAGCAATTTGAGCTGTCAGTCATGGCTGTAGGAAGGTTTAGAATGGACACACTGTTTTGGGAGTTGATGCCCCTTGCTGGAACCCAAAACTGGAGGCAGTATGTCAAAATAGCTACCGAGCGTGGCTTACCACTAGTCTTGTATGTTCAAGTTTATCAGAAGATTAGGTCTAGCAGTCAGCACCAAGATGAAGACAATGCAATTACGGACGATCCTGCCCAAGAAGATACCGAACAAGAGGTAGGTAGACGGAGAACACGAAAAGGTAGACGGTAAAGACGCATGTAGCAGGCTCTCGCAAAGTTCCCAAAAGCAGCACATGTCGAGCTCAGCCCGTGGCCACCCAGCAAGTCCGGGGTCCCGGCGACGGCGAGGCGCCGGCCGTTGTCCATGCTCCGAGTAATAAACTCGCTAATCTTCAGAGGCCCGACTCGATGCGTGCGTGCGCTATCCACCATGGATGTTGTTGGCTAGTCAATCGCGTCCAGCTCGCCCGGTTGCCTCACCCGTAGGTCACGAACATGATTCGGGGGGCCCCATACCAAGCCCCCAGTCTCATTCGTCGGATACGCCTCACCGACGCTCTTCGCGACCTCGCCACTTGCAGCAAGCTGCTAGTGCCAGCGCGCAGGCTGTCTCGCACAAAAGAACAAGACTCCATCCCCATGGGGCTACTAGCACCCGCGGGTCACCAGTATGGTAGTGGACGCAATAATGGCGCAGCACGACGGAATCGAAGAGCGGCGCGGCAGCCTGATCCGAGTATCCGACCGATCAGCGGCCGTGGATAGATGATCTCGAGCGCGCACCCGCGGCGGGCGGGCGGGCGGGCGCACCGCGCACGCGAGCAAAGCTGGACGGGCATGGCTCAGCTGATACTCTATGCTGGTGCCTACTGATAGTATAATATGCTCGCGTTTTGGATCGTGCCGAGCTGTGTGCGCTTCAGAAACTCCACAAGCACAAGGGATGATCGGCGGGCGGATCGTGACGGGCCGTCTGCTCCGGAATTCGACCCCCATCGATACGGCGCCACAGCGACGACGGCGTGATGAGGCCAGGGTGACGACGAGGAGGAGGAGGAGGCCACGACGGCCAACTACCAAGCCGTGACGCTGATGGGCGGCCCGTCATATGCTGTTTCTGAGTTGGCCGAATGGCCGGGGAAATTAAAGGGCCTGTTTGGAAGTTTTAGAACGCATCGTTTTTTTTAATCTCTTGTTCGTTTTGAGTCGTATTAAGGAGATTGGATCGTATTGAAACGTATTAAATCCCTAATAAGTCAAAATACATGTCAATGCACTCTAAGGCCTTTTAATACCTCTGAAAAGTTTTAAACGAACAAGGCCATAATGGAACACAGAATATTCCACGAGCAGAGATGACTTTGTTCTAGCGCTCCTTATATTGTTTTGGCTCATTCTGCAGTGCAATCCGTGGTCGCAAAGCCTTTTGCCTGCGCACACCGTGCTAAGGTGTCCAAGCGTATAATCAAGGGCGTATTAAGTTATCCGAACAGGTTAATTAAGCTATTCCATGAGGCATTCCAGAGGCGGGGGTGCATTTCATAATTCGATCATAGCTTTAGTTGTTATCTATTCTAGCGCATGCCTCTGCCTGGTGGATCGTAAAGGTGGTTTAGTTCTATGCTAAAGCATCTTGGGTAGCATCAGTGCGCCTCTGCCTACACTACACAGGCGGACGCGTGGGTGCAAGTGCAATTGCCGTCAGATTTCTAAAACCATGTAGGGCCGCCAACAGGTACATACCATTTCCTATGTCAACTGAAATCTACGTGTTCATCTGTGTATGTACGTTACCAGCAGTCAGAAGGCACGGGAAACTAACATGATAGTAATTAAGAACAGAACGATACCCGGACAGCTACGTTTCCTCTTCAAGAAATATTCAGACCCTGTTGGCAACACCCTGGACGGTGAAGGTTAGCTTAACGGTCGATCCGGACAAGTTGTGTTTTGTTGATACCGTACCAAGAATATAAAAATGCAACCGACAGGTACCACACGTTGTTTTGGACTGTAAAAACACATCGCTGGGAACCACATGCGACGACTCACATCCTTGCACGTGCTGAAACTGAAGACTGAAGGTACAGTGCAAAGCATGGTCTGTGTACAGTAGTCTCTACACACACGCAGCAGGCAGCACGCGATTTTTCTCTGCATTTGCATGTGCTCAGTCCTAATGATGATATATCGAGGCGCGAGGTGTGTGAAATTCATTCAGCCTCGTATTACCTCTCGTGCTCGTGCTTGCATTCCCGGCCTGTCCGGTTTCGCTGCTGGAGCATGCATGTCCGTATGCGTGGTGACAGACTGACAGGTGACCGGCCAACCGCATCCGCATGCGGCACATGCGAGTTAAAGCTTCCGTTTGTACTTTGTAGGCAGCATGCATCCGTTAGAACGAATCAATCGGCCTCGTCCATGCATGCATACCCCCTTCGCGCCCACTATGCACTGTATCGCACTATGGCTATAAGCTAGTTTCGTTACTTTTTTAAAGAAAATATTGAAAAAAATAGTTCATAGCGTTGTTAGTTATTGAAAAAAGTCCATTTTACTCTCTTCATCTATTGACTTTGTCTGCTTAACCCTCGAATAAAATTTAGACTCACTTTGATAATTAGTCTTGTTATTTTTTTAAAAAAAAGAAAATTAGAAAGAAAAAAATGGTTTATAATTCAGAGAAATGCTTGATTTGTTGGCTTGTAGCGTTGTTAGTTTTTTTTACGGAAACTCAAGGCAATAATGATACGACCTATTGGTCCTCTGCCAACTGCCATGCTGTGTCGATCATCGCTGCAAATAATAATATGAGAATGAGACGCCGCTGGTCCATCCTGTAGGGAACGAACTGTAGCTTCACTCAATCGTACCCCCTTCTCCTCGACAGCTTCGATCTAGCAGTAAACCGACGCGCGCTAGCGATCGGTACTGTGTGAGTGTGTGACTGTGTGTATCGGCACACGACAAGGGCTCGCTCCACGCATTTCGCCGTCACTGCGGCTGTCAATCTTTCCGGCCGGTTCAGGATCCAAACACAAAAGCAATCCATCATGCGTCGGTCTGGAATCTGTGGATGATGCCATGCGGGAATAAGAATTGCATGCTTGATGGACAGATCCATGAGTGATTGATTGCTGGCTGATTATATATATACCTGGCATGCATTTTAATCAGGTCTGGATGAATCATTATTAATTGGGATCTTTTTTTGTGAAAAAAAATACAGATCGATCGACAAGAGATTTATATGTTCTGGCTGGCTTGTATGTTGAGCGAGACGGAACGCATGGCGATAATCTATAATGGTCCTGCCATGCATTCTAAACAAAGGTCCAGATCGATTACTTAATTGATCTGTGAATTATTATTTGGAACCCATATCTCTATATGTCGTATAGACAAAAAAAAAGGAGAGAGACAAAATTGAAGAGATTATTCCCGTTGGCTTATATGTTGAGCGGGACGGAACGCATGGCAATTATCTACGGGCCCTGCCATGTGTTTTAGATGCCATCGCTGCCTGCAAACAATAGTAATCAACCTGCTGGTCCACCCTGTAGAGCGAGGCAGAGCGAGCCCTGTACCCTTCCGTCCTTCATACCCCCCGTGATGCATGCCGGTACAAGTCGTCGTCGGCGAGGAGGCCGACCGACAGCCCGCGCGTACGTCCTTCCTCTTCGACGTGCTCTAGCGATCGGATTATTCCAAGATCAGCTGGCGTGTACGCGTATTTTTATACGCAGGTGCCTTCCACTGTTGGGCGAGCTGAGGGATGATCAGTGTATAAATCCGCACACCTCCCGTACCAACTACTACTCTCTCAGTGCGACGTGCACTGATAGAGTGAGCAACTAGCAACAAGTAGCTTCGGAAGCGAAGCAAAGCCGGCCCAGAGCTAGCTAGGTAGCTACACTCTGACTGGCCAGGAGGCGAGGCATGGCTCCTCCTCAGGCGCCGGCGGCGAACGGCGGCGCTGCTGGCCACGGAGGCATCGTCAACGTCAACGGTGGCGGCGTTGACGGCGGCGGCATGGCGCCGTCGGAGGTGGAGAGCAATGGCGCCGGCCGCGGCCATAACGGGGTCGGCAACAGTAACGGCGTTGACGGCGGCGCGGCGGCGCCGTCGGTGGCAGTGAACGGCAACGGCAAGAAGCGGGGCGAGAGGAGGACAAGGAAGACGAAGAAGAAGCCGGCGGTCAGCCCGAAGGACAAGTACTGGACGCCGATCGACGACGAGGAGGCGGCGAAGGCCGTGGAGGACGGCGGCGAGGACGGGCGGCGGCCGCTGCTGTTCCGGACGTACAGGGTCAAGGGCATCCTCCTGCATCCCTACAGGTGCGTGCGTGTGCACTGTGCAGTTTTTGTACTCGCCTGATCGATCGATCAACCTACTCGCGCGCACGCTTCGGTGTTGCTGCTTTTAGCAGAGCTCGTGGCTACCATTTTTGTGGAGGTCTTCTTCGGTGCTCCATACTACCCTATGGTAGTATGGAGTATGAAGGGATGGGCAATTTTGTATTTAGACTGTAATATAATTTTTTATTGAAGCTCCTAACCTAAATGAACATATGTGTAAAAAGAAATAAATATATCGGACCAAATGAGTATAAAAATAAAAATATTTTTTCTCATAATACCCCTATACCACTATATTACTCGATCTATACCACATTATATCACATGTTAAAAATATTTTTTTCCCATAATACCCCTATACTACTATACTACTCGACCTATACTACCTTATACTACAGGTGAAGGTCTAGTAGTATACAACTAATTTGGACCGTTAGATCCTTTTATACTGGTCCTTTTTTAACACTAGTATAAGGTAGTATGGAGCACCGAAGAAAACCTCTTTTTGTGAGCGTCAAGGATCAATTATGCACACCCATTCTCCCCACTCTAGTGAACTAATGGACCGTGTAGTCTAGCAGTTAAATTGCACCCTTTTAAAAAAGGCCTAGTAGCCCTCCTTTTTTAAAAAAAAATGGGCTAAGCCACTGCCAATAATAAATTTACTTGATTGATGGAACCATTTTTTGGTGGACTGAGGCTTATTTTGGAGAACACTGTTTTTGCGAAACTCACAAATACATAGCCACATAGGCGCCTAACATACACACTACAAAACATGTGCACCAACATTCTGCTCCTGTGAGGACATATGGGATAGCATTGTACGGTTTTTTAAAAGGAGATAACTTTGTTTTGAGGGAGCCGCCACTGCCTTGCTTGAATGATGAATCCTTCGAATGATTTAACCAAGGCTCCAGGCGGTGGTTGGGGTCTTGGGGATCCATCAAGGTGGGACACCTTGGCTAGATGTAAGCCTTCTCGTCAGTCGTCACAGAATCACTGGGCCACTAATCAACAGAATTACTTCCTTTCTTTTCTTTTCTTTTTTGGAGTCTTGTCGATTACTGGCCCGTTCGCTAAGCACAATAAAGTAATTCCTACAATAAAAGCACGTATTCTCTCCATGGGCCCGGCCCAACAGATTACCAGGAAAGATAGGGCGGAGCCCGCGACACACCAGTAGTTCCCGAACTCCTTCCTCCCCACCACCGTCGCGGTCTCGCCTTTCCTCGGGCCCAGCGATGATCGGCGGCGGCGAGCGAGCGAAGCTACCAACGCCGGTGGCGGGGCAGCGATGCTGCGCCGCCTGCGCGTCCTCCTCTAGGACCGCGGTTTCGAATCCCAGCTTCCGCCGTCCAGTCCGAGGGCAATCCTGGCTGACCCGCCTCGCACGGGTCGCCGGGGAGAGCGCTGGTCCGACGTGCTGTCTCCGTGGCGCATCCCGCGAGGTCTGTCGCTTTGTATTTTTCTGATTTCTGGATCTTCGATGCGATGTTGTGGCTGAGAATGTAGATGACCCTTGCGCACTGTGCAATCCGAACATGCG
The DNA here is from genome assembly GCA_015476505.1 of Urochloa ruziziensis. Classification (NCBI taxonomy): domain Eukaryota; kingdom Viridiplantae; phylum Streptophyta; class Magnoliopsida; order Poales; family Poaceae; genus Urochloa; species Urochloa ruziziensis. The sequence goes on along the minus strand of CM027119.1, from coordinate 70,203,789 downwards.
AGTGCCTAGCCGAATATTCCCATCTGGTGGGAGTTTTATGCACTGTAGCATACATGATGAATGGGTACAGTTCTGTAGTTGAGCTATATAAATCGTTTAGCGAAACTTTGTAACGGATTTACAACACTGTTGCCTTTAACTGGATATATCTGTGCTATGTGACAACATTTAGGTGCAGATTTGCAGTGACACTAGTCATTCCTAGTTTCATACTGTAATATTCCAGTCTAGTCAGTCTCATTTCAGTGCTAGGACTTTTAGCGGTTTTCCCTGTCTAGATGTTCTAATTTTTATCTGATTTTTTCTGCAACAGGTTGTTGACCTTGCTCAGGTTGATTGCTATCATCCTATTTTTCATATGGCGTATCAGGCACCCGCACGCCGATGGCATGTGGCTCTGGTGGATATCAATGGTTGGGGATTTCTGGTTTGGTGTCACCTGGTTGCTAAATCAAGTCGCAAAGCTCAACCCTATCAAACGCGTTCCGGACCTTGCCCTCTTGAAACAACAGTTTGATGATCTCCCTGATGGCAACTCCAATCTCCCTAGACTTGATGTTTTTATCAACACCGTTGATCCAATAAATGAGCCTATGATATACACTATGAACTCTATCCTATCCATTCTTGCCGTAGACTACCCAGTTGATAGGACTGCTACCTACCTCTCTGATGATGGCGGATCAATAATCCATTATGAAGGCTTGCTTGAGACTGCAAATTTTGCTGCGATGTGGGTTCCCTTTTGCAGAAAGCATACCATTGAACCAAGAGCTCCTGAGAGCTATTTTGCAGTTAAGTCACGCCCGTACATGGGAAATGCACCAGATGAGTTTGCTGATGATCATCGGCGCATGTCTAGGGAGTATGATGAGTTCAAGGTGCGTTTGGATGCGCTTTTTACTAAAATCCCCGAACGCTCAGATGCATACAATGCAGAGGCCAAAGATGGTGCAAAGGCAACCCTGGATGGCAGATGGAACACAGTGGCCAGGAACATGGTTTGACCCTGCTGAGAACCACAAGAAAGGACAGCATGCTGGAATTCTTAAGGTATACAATTTTACTCACTTTTCTTTGTGGAAAATGCTTAGTTTCTAATAGTGGCATCTTGTATTTGGCATAGTCATACATGAGTAACCTAAGAAAGTATATTCATCTATTTAACATGGTTGTTCAACAGGTTATGTTGAACCACCCAGGCGATGAACCTCAATTTGGTGCTCCAGCAAGTGCTGCAAACACTCTAGACTTCAGTGCTGTTGATGTGCGGCTCCCAATGCTTGTCTACATCTCCCGTGAGAAGAACTCAGGCTATGACCATCAGAAGAAAGCAGGTGCCATGAATGTGCAGCTGCGGGTCTCTGCGCTTCTCACTAATGCACCCTTCATCATCAACTTTGATGGCGACCACTACGTCAACAACTCGCTGGCCTTCCGTGCTGCAATGTGCTTCATGCTCGATCGGCGTGACGGCGACAATACTGCTTTTGTTCAGTTCCCACAGCGTTTTGATGATGTCGACCCAACAGACAGGTATTGCAATCATAACCGTGTCTTCTTCGATGCCACCTTACTTGGTCTAAATGGCATCCAGGGACCCTCCTATGTTGGCACTGGTTGCATGTTCCGCCGGATTGCTGTCTATGGTATTGATCCACCTCGTTGGAGATCTGATGACTTCAAGATAGTGGACAACACCGACAAGTTTGGCAAGTCAATGCCCTTCATCAACTCCATACCATCAGCTGCAAACCAAGAATGGTCCATGACATCACCACCTGCAGATGAGGAGTCAATCAAGGAAGAACTCGATAATGTCATGAAGTGTGCATATGAGGCTGGTACTGAATTTGGCAAAGAAATAGGCTGGGTGTACAACATTGCCACAGAGGATGTGGTGACTGGCTTCCGAGTGCACCGGACCGGGTGGCGTTCTATGTACTGCCGTATAGAACCAGATGCTTTCCGTGGCACTGCACCAATCAACCTCACTGAGCGCCTCTACCAGATTCTGCGCTGGTCAGGCGGTTCCCTTGAAATGTTCTTCTCACATTGCCCACTCCTTGCTGGCCGCCGACTTAACTTCATGCAGCGAATTGCCTACACCAACATGACAGCCTACCCAATCTCGTCGGTCTTCCTTGTTTTCTATCTCCTTTTTCCAGTCATATGGATCTTCCGCGGCGAGTTCTACATCCAGAAGCCATTCCCCACCTACGTGTTGTACCTTGTCATAGTGATAGTGATGACAGAACTGATCGGTATGGTGGAAATCAAGTGGGCAGGCCTCACGTTGCTGGATTGGATCCGCAATGAGCAGTTCTACATCATTGGGGCAACAGCTGTGTACCCATTAGCAACGCTGCACATAGTGCTGAAGCTAGTCTTTCGCGGGAAGGGTGTCTCATTCAAGCTGACTGCGAAGCAGGCTACAAGCACCGTGAACGAGAAATATGCTGAGATGTATATAGTACAATGGGCTCCGCTGCTGATCCCCACTATAGTGGTGATCACTGTGAACGTCGGTGCCATTGGGGCAGCGATTGGCAAGGCAATTGTTGGGGGATGGTCACTCCTGCAGATGGCGGACGCGTCCCTCGGCCTGGTGTTCAACGCATGGATCCTGCTGCTGATCTACCCCTTTGCGCTTGGGATCATGGGGCGGTGGAGCAAGAGGCCCTATCTCCTGTTCATCTTTTTCTTGATTGCGTTTGTTATAGTCGCTGGGGTGGTTGTTGCCATCCATGTTGCACGCACTGGTTCTGTTCGGTTCCACTTCAGACATTCAGGTGGTGCTAGTTTTCCTACAAGCTGGGGTTTTTAGCTTGCGTACTTGTGGTTAAGTAGTAGTACACGACCTGAGAGTTTTTTCTTCGTTGTGGAGTTTGCAATGATGTAAAGTTGTAAATCCTGCATCGATTGCTTGTACAAGATTGTTCAGTGAATGAAAAAGGAGCCATTTATATGGGGAAAAAAGTTGTTCAGAGTAAAAGATTCTTTTAGATTTTGACATGTACTGGCACGCAACATGCCATTGATTTCTTGGACAGAAGTAATAATTAGTTCCAAAATTCGGATATGGAGTAATCATAGGCCACTCTTAAGCATGTATCCTCGTATCATTCTTCAGAGCTTGAATCACTAAGGCTAATCATAGGCCACCCTTTTGGAGCCTGTAGCACCTTGTTGTACGATGTACGGTACCATTACCTTGCTCTTACTTCAGCTTGACGTATCGGGCACCGGAATCGCAGTCGGGATCGTCCTGAAATTCTTCCAGATTCTTTCGCTCTCACTGACACGGCACAGAGCACACTCTGCTCGGTTTGGAGTTCGGACGTGCGCGAGAGCGCGCGCCAAACCAACCGGTCGCAGCAGATCTTGGTGCTGGTGGTCTCATGCCAGTTGGCGTGACCTCGTACGATCTGCCGCTGGACCTGGACGGACGGTGGGCAGCCGCCCGGCGTCGCAGTCGACGACAGAGCCAATGGCATTATGGCAGCGCATATGCGCCGTTGCCCCCAGGGATCGAACAGTCAAGGACAGCGGATGCCCACTGATCGATCACGCATCTGAGCCTCTGAGGAGACTTTTCCGGCCGCCAACAACAATTAAGCCTCCAAATTAAGCAAGCGCATCAGAGCAAGTCTTATAAATCCGTCAGCTCGCCGGCGACTCGTGCAGCGCACAGCAGCAGCAGCGCACAGCTTATGGTGGCGGGCCCGCTAGCTTTTAATGCTATGCACATCTCTCCAGCAACGCCCAGCAAATAGGAGAGCAGGAAGGGCGTCTGCGCCGGCTGACGCCGGCGTCTCAGCGTACGCCCGCCTCGTTCTCTCTCTTCCCTTCTCTCTCTTCCAGCTAGACTTTTTTGCTGATCTGTCCAAGAAGTCGCCTGCCTACTCAGCCTTATAATACTTAGCTCTCATGTGGCGTGAGGTCGGCGACACAGCCCAACAGTCCGATTAGGCCAACAACTGATCTGAGTCTGAATGTCTGATACATCAAAAGTTGTAGTGCACTAGTGCCCATCTAACAAACAGTACAACCCATTAGCAGTGCTACACAACCTAATCGGACGACTAATCGATAACTCGACTAGGATAATCAGCTTTCTAGTCGTCCAAGTCAGGTCGTTGATCCTTATTGGCATGAGCTGAGTGATAAGGGCAGTCCCAACCCAGACTCTACCCATAGAGTCCATATGTTGAAGACTCTATTATAAGAAATCATAGCCTCCAATGCAGATTTTGTATCTTGAAGTCTACCCAATACCATGACCCACTTGCCTCTCTCACATACTCCCTCCGTTCCAAAATAGATGTCATTCTCGCTTCCCGAGAAGTCAACATTTTCAAAATACCGGTAATTATATATTAAAATATATAAATATTTATGCTAAGTAATTAGTATCATTGGAAAGATCTTTAAGTCTAGTTTTTTAACAAATTTATTTGGAGATGAAAATGTTGCACGTTTTTTCTACAAATCTAATCAAAGTTGAGAAAGTTTGACCGGCACGCATCCCATAACGTCATCTATTTTGGAACGGAGGGAGTATGGTCTTGATTTGTGTGAAGACTTGGTTTCTTAGTTAGACTTGGTTTCTTCAATTTTTTCTCCCTCTCTCTTCAATAAATGTTCTGTCACATCAGCATTTTGCTTACATGGCAGCATAATTAATGACTTTAGACTCTACGGTAGAGTCTGCATTGGGACTGCCCTAAGGCCAGTCTCAGTGGGAGTTTCATCAGCATTAAATAGGCTGCCATGTCAGCATTTTTGATGATGTGGCAGTGTATTAATGAAGAGAGATGTGAAATGAGTTTCATCCTCATGAAACTCTCTCTACACGGTACTCTAGACAGCTTGTGTCTTGCATGTTGTCTTGGAAACAACACGAGATGAAACTTTGCATTGAGGGGGGGTGTTTCATCATAGTTTCAAACTTCTTTTAGATGATGTGTCACTCTAGGTAAGTGTGTCGATGAAACCCCCACTGAGACTGGCCTAAAGGCAACTAATCACAATTAGTCACAATTAATTGGACGACTTGAAAACAAGCAATCAGGCACCGCAAGTTGCCGTTAAGAATGGCCATCATTCATCTCTCACTTTATCTGAAATTTTCTTCTGACCTCGGGCAGATGCGCCACCGCATGTATGGGCCCTACCCTAGCCCACGTTTCCTGCGTGGGAGATTGGTTCCCTGCATCGATCTCGATGTACTTGTCTACTGAACTACTCCGTACTCCGTATACCATAGCATAGCATAGCTCTCTTTCAAAAAAAAAAAAAAAGCATAGCATAGCATGGCCATCGAGCATTGGCTACACTCTCTCAACGCTCGTGAGACTCCCTGCCCCGACGCATGGCCGGATCCCAGTTCCATTTGCAGGGGCAGCACGTGACGGGAGCACGATGCACTTGGACATCTCGGTCTTTTCCTTTTTTCGACTGCGCCCCTCCAATCTGGGCTTCTCGCCTCACCACACACATACACACACACACCACGTCACCACTACAGTAGATCGGATTCCTCCAACCGTGGCCTTCCACTCGTGTGCCGCTCTGTATAAAAGACGCGCGCATCAATGCTTGCTCCCCTCCATAGCGGATAGCTTCAGCCTTCAGTCCCTCGTCAGGCTCAGGGCGGGCGGCTAGCGCGCTGGTGGGCGGCAGCCGCTGCCCTGGTCTTGGAAGCAGCAGGGCATGTCCTCACCGGCGGCCGGTAACGATGCCGGCCTCGCCGACCCGCTGCTGGCCAACGGCGACGGCACGGGGCGGGGCGGCGCCGGCAGCAAGGACAAGAAGAAGTACTGGGTGCCCGCCGACGAGGAGGAGATCCTGGCCGCCGAGGGACGCGGCGGCGAGGACGGCCGGCCGCTGCTGTACCGGACCTTCAAGGTGAAGGGCATCCTCCTGCATCCTTACAGGTACGTCGTCGGCGCAGTATTTTCTTGACAGGCCAAGCAGTGAAACAGTAGCATCTCGCCGTAGTGACCCCAAACAGTACTGTTTATTGCAGTAGAAAATTAGCAAGGGTGGTAGGTGCACAATGAAGAGACTTTGACAGAATCACAGTACCAAAGTGCGCACACAGTATAAAGTGTTGGAGAAAAGAGCAAAAGGACGCATTGCACGTGATGCCCGCTGGGGTTTGTGGACCGTGCGTTGGGGCTACTTGTTTATTTCAGCGCCTGTATTTTTTTTTAATCATATCCTGAATGGGATAGGGTTTGGAGTTGAATGCACCATGAGAGCAACTCCAAGAGAGCTCCCATCCGGCTTGCCAAGCCAAATTTGGCAAGTGAGGGAGCTCCAAGAGACTCTCTACTCGACTTTCCATCCTATCCCGCTCCCCAAATTGTTCCAGAGGCTTGCCAAACCTGGCAAGGCATGGAGGCTTGCCAAATTGGTTCCCAAGTGTGGGCTCCATTGGCGGCGGGCACGAGCGCAGGAGGAGAGGGAGGGGCTGACCGGGGAGGAGAGGCGGCGCTGGACGCCGAGTGCGTGCAGGAGGGGCCGGACCTCCTCGTGCCGCCGGGAGAGAGGGGCCAACGCGGGCGAGGCTGGCTCCCTCGCGCGCCCCGCCGCCCGCCTCCTTGCGCGGACGCCGGCCGGGGAGCGAGGGAGGGGCGTGGGCCGCCACCGCCGCCGGGAGTAAGGAAGAGGCACGGACGCCGGCCGAAGAGCGAGGGAGGGGCGCGGGCCACCGCCGCCACCGGGAGCAAGGAAGAGGCGCGAGACGACGACCGGGGAGCGAGGGAGGAGCGCGGGCCGCCGCCGTCGGGAGCGAGAGAGGGACGCGGAACGCCGGCTGGGGAGGAGAGTCTGAGGCGACGCCGGACGCGGGCGCGGGGAGGAGAGTCCGAGGCGACGCCGGGCGCGGGAGGAGAGGTGGTGGCGGACGGCGGGCGCAGGAGGAGAGGCGGCGGCGGACGTCAAGCGCGGCGAGGAGAGGTGGTGCTGGGGGTTGGGGGCGGGCGAGAGAGGAGAGGGAGGAAGATGATGCAGAGGGAAAGGCCGGATGGGTAAGAAGGGGAAGGAGCGGATGGCCGGACGGGGTCACGGGGAAGAAGGGGAAAGGAGGGAGGTGACGTGTGGGACCCACACGGCAGTGTGAGGGGAGGGAGAGTTGAAAGTAGCCGTTGGAATTTGGAGAGTGAAAAATGGAGAGTCTGTTGGAGTGATCAACTCAGTATGGAGAGGAATCTTTGTAGGGAGTCGAATAGAGAGTCGAATAGAGAGGGAAAAATGGCAACTCTCTTGGAGTTGCTCTAACCTCACCCGTAGACAAGAACTTTTTCATGGTTTTTTAAGCTTAAGGCTTGCTAGTTTTGAGAATGTTTTAAATAATTCAACAGTAAGCTAGTTTTCACTAGTTCCGTTTAGGCTCCAGCTACACACCTTTCTTTGTGGCATCGTCTGTCGGTTTGAGTTAGATGACAAGATTAAGTAGTTATTATTTTGTACAGTAGCCCATGTTGGAATTCTTTTTTATTACTACCCTATTTTCCACGCACTAGTGGCTCGAAAAAGTAAGAGGTTCTATTGAATAAATAAAGTGCGGAGACAAATTTGAATGCCACTAGAAAGAAAATATGCCCAATCTTGACATGACTAGCAAATCTAGACGAGGTTTTGTGTGTACCCCAGTTCTTATTATAACTAATGTTTTTAAGTTAATTACCAAATCAATTAACTTCCCATCTTAATTCGCATTGTATGATTTTTTATGAAATATGAATGAATTTAAACGTACAAGTAGAAAATTCTTATACTCGGCAAGATAGACATGGGTATGACCTTTTGTCATGCAATTCGATAAGAGCGCTCATGCAATGCGAGAAAAATGCGCACTGAAAGATTCTCAATTATATCACATGGGTGGATATAACTCTAAATAATGCTTTCAGTTTCTTGCTCACCTGAAATTATAACAACATATAGCTTCATCTATGAGAGTTGATGATCTGACCCTTTTTTTGGCGCAAACGTTGATCTCACCGTTAACAGTGACAAGATTTTAACTGCTGCACTTGCATTGCACACCTGAACATTCATTGTCTGTTAATTCCCGTGTAACAGGTTAATAAACCTGGCCAGATTGATTGTGATCATCCAGTTTTTCGTCTGGCGCATGAGGCACCGTGACACGGACAGCATGGTCCTGTGGTGGGTAACGGTGTTCGGCGACTTCTGGTTCGGCGTCAGCTGGCTCCTCAACCAAGCCTCCAAGCTCAACCCCATCCGCCGCGTCCCCAACCTCGCGCTCCTCAACCAACGCTTCGATCCTCCCGGAGATGGAAGCAGCAGCAGCTCCAGCCAGCTCCCGGCCGTCGACGTGTTCATCAACACCGTGGACCCCGTGGACGAGCCCGTGCTCTGCACCATGAACTCCGTCCTGTCCATCCTCGCCACCGACTACCCGGTGGGCCGGCACGCGACCTACTTCTCCGACGACGGCGGCTCGCTGGTCCACTACGAGGCGCTGCTCGAGGCCGCCAGGTTCGCCGCGGTGTGGGCCCCGTTCTGCCGGAAGCACCGCGTCGAGCCGAGGGCGCCCGAGAGCTACTTCGCCGCCAAGGCGGACGGACGCCGGGCCGTACGCCGGCGACGCGCCGGCGCAGTTCGTCGACGACCGCCGCCACGTGCGGCGGGAGTACGAGGAGTTCAAGGCGCGGTTGGCGGCGCTGTTCACCGTCATCCCCCAGAGGTCGGAGGCGCACGGGCCTGACAGTGCCAAAGGCGCGACGCCGACGTTCATGGCCGATGGAACGCATTGGCCTGGCACGTGGTTGGAGCCGGCTGCAAACCATAAGAAAGGACAGCACGCTGCGATTGTGGAGGTACGTGACGTGACAGATGAGATTAAAACTTGCAGTCGTGTACATATATTTTTGTGTTCGCTTTGAACTTTTGGCGATCGGTTCATCCAACAGATTAAAATCGAATGTCCTGCTCTGTTTCTTGTTAACACGCATACAGGTTGTGCTGAACCATCCGGGCGGCGAGCCCCAGCTGGGCGCGCCGGCGAGCTCCGAGAACCCCATGGACCTGAGCGCCGTCGACGTGCGGCTCCCGATGCTGGTGTACATCGCGCGGGAGAAGCGGCCGGGGTACGACCACCAGAAGAAGGCGGGCGCCATGAACGTTCAGCTCCGTGTGTCGGCGCTGCTCTCCAACGCGCCCTTCGTCATCAACTTGGACGGCGACCACTACATCAACAACTCGGCGGCGTTCCGCGCGGCCATGTGCTTCATGCTGGACCCGCGCCACGGCGAGGACACGGCGTTCGTCCAGTTCCCGCAGCGCTTCGACGACGTGGACCCCACGGACCGGTACTCCAACCACAACCGCGTCTTCTTCGACGCCACCTCCCTCGGCCTCAACGGCATCCAGGGCCCCTCCTACGTCGGCACCGGCTGCATGTTCCGCCGCGCCGCGCTCTACGGCGCCGACCCGCCACGGTGGCTGCCGCCCGACGGCTCCGTCTCCAAGCAGCTCTCCTCCTCCGACAACGACCCGTGCCACCACTTCGGCAACTCCATGCCCTTCATCAACTCCGTCCCCCTCGCCACGCACCACGAACGGCCCGTCGCGCCGCCGGCTTCGATCGACGGGGAGCTCGCCGCCGTCGCGACGTGCGCGTACGAGGACGGCACAGGGTGGGGCGACGGCGTCGGGTGGGTGTACAACATCGCGACGGAGGACGTGGTCACCGGGCTTCCGGATCCACCGCAAGGGTTGGCGCTCCATGTACTGCGCCACGGAGCCCGACGCGTTCCGGGGCACGGCGCCCATCAACCTGACGGAGCGGCTCTACCAGCTCCTCCGCTGGTCGGGTGGCTCCCTGGACATGTTCTTCTCCCGCAACTCCCCGCTCCTCGCCGGCCGGCGGCTCCACCCGTTGCAGCGCGTCGCGTACGCCAACATGACGGCGTACCCGATCTCGGCGGCGTTCATCTTCGTCTACGACCTCCTGCCGCTGATGTGGCTCTCGGGAAGCGAGTTCTACATCCAGAAGCCGTTCGCGACCTACGCGGCCTACCTGTTCGCTGGAATCGCCATGATGGAGGTGAGCGGCATGGTAGAGATCACGTGGGCCGGGATCACGCTGCTTGACTGGTGCCGGAACGAGCAGTTCTTCATGGTCGGCGCCACGGGGGTGTACCCGGCGGCGGTGCTGCACAGCCTGCTCCGGCTCGTCGGCCTCAAGGGCCTGCCGTTCAAGCTGACGGCGAAGCCGCAGTCCTCCGGCGCCGCCGCCGCCGCGAGGGAGAGGTTTGCGGAGGTGTACGAGGTGCAGTGGGCGCCGCTGCTCGTGCCGACCGTGGTGGTCATCGCCGTGAACGTCGCCGCCGTCGGCGCGGCGCTAGGGAGGGCGGCCGCCGGCGGGTGGTCGTTGCCGCAGCTCGCCGCCACCGCGGGAGGGATGCTGTTCAACGCCTGGGTGCTGCTGCTGCTGTACCCGTTCGCGCTCGGGATCATGGGGCGGTGGAGCAAGCGCCCGTACCTGCTCTTCGTCCTGCTCGTGGTCACGCTCGCCGCCATCGCGGCGGCCTACGTCGCGCTGCTCCCCGTGTTCGCTCCGCGTTTCGTGTCGCCGTTCTGGCTGGGATTCTGGTCACGCCTCGGCGGCTTCATCTCTCCGGCGAGCTGGCGGATTTAGCTGCTGATGTTACCATCATCTTTTTCTCTTTTTTTTCTTTTCTTGTTGCTAGCTTTTACTAATTTTTTAGAACTGTTGCTAGCTAATTAATGAGCCCGTGTTCCGTCCGGCTGCCGCCGTGGCCTGTGGGTCATATCGGGCTGGAGGACAGGTATGCTGTTCTGATTGCGGAATCGGCCCAGGTGGCCCATTTCACCACCTACATGGGTACCCAAACCTACACGAAATTTTGAATCCTACACGAAACTTTCCACGAATCTCTGAAGAACAAAGGATTGAGTTCCTACAAATCATTTTTTTTGTGAAATGGTTCGTTCCATAGAGATTTTGGAGAGATTGTACCAAGAGGTTCAACATCGTGGAAAGTTTTTCTGTGTCACATTCTCCTTCTGTTATTGCCTTCCTGTTTAGTCGTCTTTTCTGCATAATTTAGTCAGTTCATCGCCGGCTAAGCCGACAATGAAATATAATAAACTGAAATCAACAGCACCTTCTAGATCAAGCTAGATGATTCGGTACCCAAATGTTCGTTACAAGTGCTGCCTGAAGTCTGCATTAGACCTAACTGCAGGCAGTACTGGGTGCTCCTTGGCATGTGCACTTTTGACTCCAGAAAGGATCCCAAATCGTGGTCCTCTTGGTTACGTAATGATTGTTGGACCTTATCTTAACGGTCCTGCAAGTTGCAGATGATCAAGCGAAGGAAACGATGCCCTGCACGATAAGCAAATGATTTTCCCTTTGATGCGCACTGTTTAGCTCAAATTCCAGAACAAATCAGCATCATGATGGAGGTCTAAGCGCTCTAGAAGTTAGAGAGAACAGAGAACACGGCAGCAAAGGCTTGCTGTTTGTGGGTCATGTATGCAAGTTGTCAGCAATGCGTCACCTGTTTGCCATGTCGGTGCCACAAAGGTCATCAAATTCTGCACATCACTTGATGCAGAACAGAGAGGGTCCAAAAACTCAAAACTAGAAATAGTTTTGCCTGAATCTCTTTCAAACAATTTCAAAAAGGTCAAAATAGGCATTTTCCTCCCCAAATTCTGTATTGAAAGGGCTTAAAAATATTATAGAGGACTGGAGTATAAAAAGCCGAGACAATGAGCAGCGAGGGTCAAAGATTTGATCCCAGCCGTTGGATCTCAGAGCTCGGACCCGTCCAAAGGCTGTCCTTATCCATCATCCTCCCTGTGCAACCGTCCAAGTCCGAGCCTCGTCCAGCTCGTGACAAGTTTATCCTCTTGTTCAGACTTCAGCTTGACGCCTTCCAAGTCTTCCATTCCTTCCAGTACCTTCTCCCCTCCCTCTCCCTCCCCACTAAGCAACTCCCAAAGCGAGCTCTCATCTCCCCGTCCCCTTCCCCTTCCCCTTCCCGATCGCCGCAGGAGATCCCGCGATGCAGGCCCCAGCGACCCCCTCCTCCGTCGACCTGCCGCTGGCGGCGCCGCCGCCGGTGAAGGCGCCGACCCCGCGCCCGCCTCCGCCGGCCTCGCTCCAGCCCGAGTCCCCGGGGGTCTTCTTCTCCGCCGCGGCGGCCGCCCTGCCCTCGGGCTCCTCCCACCGCCGCATCGCCATCGCCGTCGACCTCTCCGACGAGTCCGCCTACGCCGTGCGCTGGTCCGTCGCCAACTACCTCCGCCCCGGGGACGCTGTCGTCCTGCTCCACGTGCGCCCCACCTCCGTGCTGTACGGCGCCGACTGGGGCGCCGTCGACGTCTCCCTCCCCAACCCTAGCAACGGCGCCTGAGGACGGCGACGACGACGACGAGGCCGCCGCGCGCAGGATGGAGGACGACTACGACGCCTTCACCGCCTCCAAGGCCGACGACCTCGCCAGGCCGCTCAAGGAAGCGGGCATCCCCTATAAGATCCACATCGTCAAGGACCACGACATGAAGGAGCGCCTCTGCCTCGAGGTCGAGAGGCTGGGCCTCAGCGCGGTCATCATGGGGAGCAAGGGCTTCGGCGCCGCGCGGAGGACCAGCAAGGGGAGGCTCGGGAGCGTCAGCGACTACTGCGTGCACCACTGTATCTGCCCCGTCGTCGTGGTGCGCTTTCCTGATGATGGCTCGGCAGAGGATGGGGAGGCCGGTGGCCTGTCTTCGGCGGTGGGTGCCGAGGATGTGCTGCACCCTGTGCCCGAGGAGGAAGCCGAGTACCATGATGCTACTGAGGAGCACAAGGGTAACTGATTTACATGATTTAGTTGTCCTGTTGTGCATCTGTTAGTGCTTGGCTTCACCATCTATGGAAATGCGCCAAAATTGACTCAACAATATAATGTGCACTAAGAATTTCCAATCAATCAATCAGAACTTGCAAACTCAACTAATCAGAACTTAACTGATTTACTACCTTTACTCGATTTAGTTGTCCTGTTGTGCATATGTTAGTGCTTGGCTTCGCCATCTGTAGGAAATGTGCCAAAGTTGACTCAACAGTATAATGAGCACTAAGAATTTACAATCAATTAATCAAAACTTGCAAATTCAATTATCAGAACATGCAAAATCTAGGTTATTCTGCATACAGCTAAGTAGTCGTTGCAAAGTGAATATACATGATTAGCATGATTTGTGGTGAATAGCTTTAGCACAGTACACTCGTCAATATGGACTGTATTTGGTTAGTTACCTTTAGCAGGTGCACTTTACGCGATAACACATAGAATTAGTTGTGTAACTTGAGTATTTGGTGGTTTAATTTAGTATCTGGGGAATAGGTTTGGTGGTTGTAGAGCTTGGCTTCACCATCTATGGAAATGCGCCAAAATTGACTCAACAATATAATGTGCACTAAGAATTTCCAATCAATCAATCAGAACTTGCAAACTCAACTAATCAGAACTTAACTGATTTACTACCTTTACTCGATTTAGTTGTCCTGTTGTGCATATGTTAGTGCTTGGCTTCGCCATCTGTAGGAAATGTGCCAAAGTTGACTCAACAGTATAATGAGCACTAAGAATTTACAATCAATTAATCAAAACTTGCAAATTCAATTATCAGAACATGCAAAATCTAGGTTATTCTGCATACAGCTAAGTAGTCGTTGCAAAGTGAATATACATGATTAGCATGATTTGTGGTGAATAGCTTTAGCACAGTACACTCGTCAATATGGACTGTATTTGGTTAGTTACCTTTAGCAGGTGCACTTTACGCGATAACACATAGAATTAGTTGTGTAACTTGAGTGTTTGGTGGTTTAATTTAGTATCTGGGGAATAGGTTTGGTGGTTGTAGAGCTTGTTCTGTCATGTATGTGCAATTTTACAATTAGGTTCACAGTACATCCATGTGTTCTTTTTGCTCCACATTTGCATTACATGGCTGCTCGCCTTACTTCACATTTTCTATTGATGGATCTAGAATATAGACCATTAATATTCTAGTTGTCTGTCAATAATCCCTTTGTCTTTCTTTTTAAGAATTCCAGAAGTTTAATTCTATCCTTTTAGGACATCTGGCTGGAAGGCCTAGAATCAAATTTTCATTTCTAGGTTAGCAGATCTCTTTCTGACATTCTTAAGTGTGCCATAAAGGTTAGCCTACTGGGATCACATGAAGTGATAAACCCAGAAAGAAGTAAGGGCATCGTTCTTATTGCTTCTCATTCACATCAATCGCTACATGTTATTTGTGTATCTGACCTTGTAATACGGATGCTAAAAGTTCTCCAGCAACCAAAACTAGATGTAACGTCTGTTATATACTAATAACCCAGAAGTTGTTATTGTCATAGACTGGAAACCTGCCACGTTAATTACGCAGCACAGCTATATGACCTCCCCTAACTTTGTCGACAAAGGGCGTGAGACTGGGCTCTTACCTTCTGGTTATCTGATCTTCTTTCTTGCTGCTGTATTAGCCTGAATGTGAGTGTCTTATGCTGTTATGCAGTCTGCAGATAATATCCTAAATACCAGATTTGGCCTGGCCAACCTGGGTGTCCCTACCTGGTATTATCTTTGGTCCACGATGGAGGGTAGGAGGCAACCAGACCCCACAACACCTGGTGACCTGACCACAACACAGTGCCTTATGTTTGGCTTGTGCATTCAATCGATCATTGAATGTAAATATATATTGTGTAAAGAAATTCATCTTGCCCTTATCCATCAAGTGAGCTATAATGATCCTGCCCTGCTTCTGATGCTATGCTAGCTCACCCTCTTCAGCCACTATCTATCCTTTGAAATAAAACCAAGGCATGGTTTCCTATCATTGTCAATGAAGGGCAGAAGGAGAATGTATTCATGTGCTAAGGCCCACCTTCATTATCTGTACGGAGTTCCCAAAAGTTTAACTCACAATAATATAACACACACCACATTTACAAACAATTAATAAGAACTAGAAAACGGTAGATTTTGCACATAAATAAGTAGTCATTCTGAATTGAATAGCTGCTCTTAGCAAGGATGATATTACTTAGTTTTTTTTAATTACTGCAAAATGCATTTCTCTTGAACCAACAATTTTTCAGTAGTCCATACATTAGGTCTCAGCTCCTAAAGGCAAAGGACAGGGGGGCATTTAGTCCAAGCATGCTATGACCATGCATGCACATTGAAGAACTAAAAAAAATTTCAGGCATATGCTCCTGAGATATTTTCAGCTTTTTAATTTCCATACATGGCCACATCATGCTTGGACCAAATGCCCCTGGTGTTTGCCTTGGGTGCTCATGGGAGTACCCTTTTCTTGATATGGATTGTAAATGGTTATATTACCATTTAGTACGCATGTTTCATATAGTAACAAATAAATAAGTTGTGGAACTTGACTGTTTGGTGGAGCAAACTGGTGTATGGCATATATTATAAGCAATATTTTCTTTGCTTCACATTTTTCTCTATTCATGGATCTAGTATTTAGACCATGAGCATTCTTACTCGGTATACTTTTCTTTGAGTATAGAAGCAATTAATTCAGGAGGTTTAGTTTTATCCTCTGCTTGAGGATAGTTTATCCTCAGTTAATGAACACTTATGTTTAATTCACCTGTTGGGCATTTAGCTGGAAGCACCTGAGTTAGATTCTCAGTGGTGTTACTAGAACTGTCATCCCATGCCTAGCCATGCTATATAGCTTAGTGGGACTAGGTAAAGTGATAAATCTAGAAAGAAGTTAGGTCATCATTCATATTAGTGGCAATTATATAGTTGGATGCTTTTGACCTCTTAATTCTGGGATACTAAAGTTCTCCAGTAAAAAAATGCATATCCCATCGAAGGCGATTCTAATATTTTGCAAACCTGCATCCTTTAATACCCAGCTTAGCAATGAAAGCAAGGTATGGCCTTCTCCCACAGTCAAGAATGGATGGAAGGAGACTGGGCTTGTGCCTTGTTGTGATCAACCTGTTCTTCTTTCTTGGTCACCATTAACATCCCGTGCAGTCTGTGGATCACACATTCACACCTGCGTGCCAGCTTTCATGTCCATCTATTCTGGATGTCCACACTTGGTCTTCCTTTGGTTCTAGATGAATCAGCACCTGAAACACAGCATGATGTTTTTTGTTTGGCTTGTGCAGCTAATCAATCATTGAGCTTAAATGTGCCTTGTGTGACGAAATTTATCTTCAACTTATCCATTAATTGAGTTGTAGGCCTACCCTAATATATCTAAAGCCGTGGTAATTCACCTGCTTCCTTCATATAGGTATGCAGCTTATGCCCGAAACTAGCTCCCCCGGTTTTTCTCTGGCTTCAGCTGAAATGGGAATAAGCCATAGCTGCAGACATGCAGTCCAGCTTGCCTGAACAAGTTAGTTACCCACAGGATTTTTGTTTATTTCCAAAGTAAATGTCATGAGGGTATGAGGGGATGGAAACGAGGCAGTAGGGTCCATCTAGGAATCCAAATCATGCTATATATTGAAAAGGAATGCATCAAACCTGCTTGGCAAGTTTTTGGGAATGAGCAGGTTGACAAACTTGCTTTAAACTTTTTCTTTTACCTTTTGTTTTGCTGTGCATGCAAAGCCAGTTAGAATCTGTACTAATTCGGCTCATGTTTTGCGGTTATGGCTCCAAAGATGTTTTCAGTTAATTACCATGTTGAAAAGGAGAATGAAAATAATTTCTTTTGAAAAGCTACCTGTGCCGACAGCATGATTTGGGAAAAAGACACTTAGGTTTAGGGTGATAGTCTGAGTTACTATTCAATTAGCATACTTCAACTGGTTTAGTTTTACAGAAACAGTGGTGTCGTGTCATTAAGTAATTGTATTAGCCAACTAGTACAAATAGTAGAAACAACCTTTAATGAGAAGTATGCCTGTGTGTTTGAGAAGAAAAAAAGAGAGAAGTATGTTCTGTGTGTTTGAGAAGAAAAAAAAGAGAAGTATGTTCCGTTTTACACATATTACGTGTTGTAGCATAGTTCCTCGTTTCCTTAATAGCTTCATGGAGTAATTGAGGCGTGAATCCATATTGCTATTCAAAATGAAGTAGTTCATGCCTGTAGCTTTGATTGGTGAAGAGACTAGTTAACATTTGGATTATTTTTGTGCAGAATTTTCATTATCTCTATGCTGTATATCTGTATCGAGCTGTGTGCTAATGCTAACTTTGAGTTACTGCCTGGGAACTTTAAACTGCTTATAGTTTTCTTGGTTCGAGCTTGCTTGTGTCAGCTATTACTTATTAGTAAATCAGTAGTGACCTTTATGATGGGTTCAATGTCGAAGTTCATTTGGATGTATCATGTCAAGATTGCTAATACCTTGAATTGATGTAATTTCTGCAGATACTTGACTATGCCGTTGAATTATGAAGTTAAAAGTGCTTCTGGATCCAGGTTAGCACTAAACAAAGAAAAATCTCCATATGGTTTGTATCATTTCTGTTTGTTAGGTTTCAACTTCGAAAAGTTGAGTTTCTATATTTGTTGTGTGATTGTGTCTGAAGTTCTTTCTTTTGTGAAGGCTTCAATGCTGCACATTTCTTTTGTATATGTTGCACTACAATATTACATGCTTTGGTTCAAAAAAAACAATATTACATGCTGTAATTTGATAGGTTTTAAACTAGATGTGATGGAAACTACTATATCTTTTTTAGCTTGAGGTGATGTTGGTAAGGTACATGCTAAATTATGCAGTTTAAATGAAGTATTCACTTTAACTTAAGAAGTTTGAGGATAGCTAACAATTGGACTCTGGGCAGCATGAATATGCCATTGATCCAAGCTACACTGTGCAAACTTGGATTTACTAAAGCAAATGTTATACTCACATATGCTAAACTTAATGCGAAGGGTCCTCCATAGCCCTGATACTTATATTAAAAACTTAACTTCCTTTGGTTTGACCATCTTCGTCTGATTTGAAGAGTGTTTCAATGTGATGATGCTTCTATAGTATCACAGCCCTCCAACCTGTCCCTGCTTATTCCATGGATAGTTATCTGGAACTTTTGGGGACTGCACTATTGAAGCAGACCTTTAGCTTTTACAAATCTCTCACATCTATATTGAAAACCAACAAAGTTCATGTTTGCCATATGCTCGCTTGAAATAATTTCCTTCATTTTTTGCTCTGCCTCTAATTCTTGTCCTTTCCTTCCACAGCTTGTAAAGGTTCTAGCAGCGACTGTTGGCTGGGTGGCTAGCTGGGAAGTGCATGTGATGTTTGTTAACTTTCATTGCCATATCTATCTGCGCTTTCGCATTGTTTGTATCTTCAGTTGCCGTCGTTCACATAGATTGTCTGACTATTTGACTGCCTGGTGAATATTTGTGGTTCAAAAGCTTTGTACTTTCTTCGCATCGCACTAGCACTTACCTATGAAAGTTACATTTTAACCACTTCTATAGAGCCAAGTAGCCATCGCTGCAGTTTTTCTTTTCTTATGCTATGCTTTATTTGAGTTGAAAGTAGCTCTGGTAGATTTAGGTGAATCCTTTGATGTGCTCATGCCGACATCATGCCCCAAGGAAATTTCTGTATTTTTTTCTCCAAATGTACTTCACATAAAGTTAGATATTTCTTTACTTGAGCCGGGTTAGTTGTACTATGTTCTCCAATCCTTTTCCTGCCGTGATTGGATTTGTCGGCCATTACCCATTAGGACCTAAGCTATGCCACGGAATCTTCTCTTATTCAGATTACCTTTCACATGGAACTAGTGGCAGACCCATCTAGAGTGGATTCGTGCTTGATTAATATTGTGCTTTCCTCATCAAGATGATGACCGGGAAGCAGTGGTTTTTTTTTGGCTGGTTTGGACTTCTTTGGTTTGTAAGTAGTGATTCCAATTGTTTGAAACATGAGTTTGGATGTGCTGTCATTGCACTTCGTTTTGAGGATCCTACCAAATCACATGCATGGCTTACCACAACACATAGGTGTAATTCCATATCCTTGTGTGCAGCTCAGGAAACTTATCTGCTGTGTAAAGGTCAGGTTGTAGAACTGTGCTTGGATAGGGGAGTTATCTTTACTCTGGTAGCTTGCCTGTTTTTCCTACCCGTTACAGTTACACGCACCGGAAAAGTGAATAAGTCTGAATATTTGGGTGAACAACTCAGTTCCCTTTAATTTTGAGACTTTTCTCTTATACGCGTTCATGCATCTAATCTGGCAAGCTGCTCGGTTTCCATCTCAACTTGTCACGAACCTTTAGTGACAAGATGATCGGTCTTTCGCTGCTCAGTGCTCACCACCCTTTTTAGCCGCTTTTGTTTTTTTCACTTGAGCGGTTGAGCAATATGCCGTGTACAGCCTAATCATCATCATTCGGGACACGTTGCCAGCATGGGTCCTTTACTCCTTTTTATTAGCCAGCATTTTGGGACGCATCTTGTACTTCACTCCATGTGCATTTGTACCGGCGCGGCTCCATTAAGAAATTCGCTTGTCACGAAGCATGCTTCAAGTCTCAATCCGTGTCGTCGTTTTCAATTCTTTGGACCTAATATGAGCTCGATTCTTTTTTGTTTGCTTCATTTCCTGTCGAGTTCCTAGGTATGGTAGGTCAATTCTTATTCCTCATAGTGCCCGTGTTTCTCCAGTGCACTATGTGTTTACTTTGACCTTTGCGTGGGTTGTTACGATCTTTGAGGGAGGCTGAGCTCATTGGCACTCCCGTGGCGGAATCAGAACGACAGATGAGTCACCAGTTTTAGCTCAGCGATTACATGGTGATGTTATGTTGTCTTGTGTTTTCTATGTGATCCGGCCGGCCATCAGGGGTTGTGAGGTGGTGACACAGGCGTGAGCTAACTCGTCGTTTTAGATCTGGCCTTCTGGGGTGGTTGGCCTGATCGGTCATCGGGTCCGCAGATGGTGGCTTCGGAAATGTTTATGCAGGGATAGTCTTTGAATAAACAAAAGGTTCTTGAACGTGATGGTCGCTGCCAATCCGACTACGGCAAGCAAATGCGACTATGATCTGACGCCTAGGAGACTCGCGGCTACTCTTGGCCGCAGACAGTGGCGTCCTACTCGACATCACACAAGGAAGTTTCCTGCTCAGATAGAAGGCACTGCTGGAGCTGGAAGCTGGAACAACACTCCGGTCTCCCACTGAGTGAGGCACTACTGACCATGTTCGTATGGAAATGCCAAAGAGAAATGGACGCTATTATTGAAACCAGTAACCAAAGAGAAATGGACGCTATTATTGAAACCAGTAACCTTTCCATGTCAGCAGAGGCGTACCGCTCACAGATCATTCCCTGGAACATGACTGCATGTCTGCATGAATGTGTGTACGTCGGTACAGCTAAAAACTATGCGTTCCGGCCATTAGGGTGGCCGGTACGAGCAGGTGGCCAGCGGAGACGAGGCCAAGGCCACCACCTTTTGTGCTGTTTGGAGGAGCCAGGATCACTTTGTTTTATGTCATGTTCCTGCACGGCAGGGCCCTTAAAACATGTTTCCGTATGCCTGTCTAGCAGCGATCATGCCTTTCACGTTATCAAGACTTGATGGCTTCACGTGCGCAAATCCTTGCTTACCTACCCCAACATACAATGAAAGCCTGACGCTTGGCTGAAGACATTTGTACAGTAATAGCGTCGCAACATCTGTACGTAGACTGTAGACATCGTTGAAGACCTCTTTTGCGCCGACACATAAATGTCCCCGTTCAGTTCTCTTTGTAGTACTAGTTGTAGCGTCCGCAAAACGAAATCTTTTCACCCATCACATCAAAGAAGAATCTTAAATGCATAGAGTATTAAATGTAGACGAAAAAAATGAAAAGTTGCATAGATAGGCTGTAAATCGCGAGACGAATCTAATGAGCCTACTTAATCCATGATTTGCAACAGTAATGCTACAGTAACCATATGCTAATTATGGATTAATTACTCTCTAATTACCATCGTTAGATTCGTCTCGAGATTTTCAACCTATCCATATAACTTCCCACCTTTTTCGTCTACATTTACTACTACTAAATCGGTAAAATCAAAACCTAAAATCTTTTCATCATCGTCTTCCTCAGCCCTCAGGCCTGTTTATTTTTCTCAACTTTGTAAAAAAATTTAACTAAAGAACCGTGTCAGTTCATTTCTTCTCTATATGCACGCAACTCAATGTAAAAAGTTTTTACCATTTTCCACTCGTTGCCCTTGCCTGTAGATTCTGGCACAGCCCTGCAGATACGGCGTACCAGTGTGCCTAGTGCCCTAGAGTGGGGCTCCAAGGATGGGGCGGCTGAGGTGGCATGGGCTGGTATCTCTCTATTTGAGACGTACCCTATGTGCTTTCTTTTCTATTTTTGCGGCTAGAAAAAGTAATTCGGTTGTCGCCAAACAGCATTAGGGCCTTCGTCGTTTTCAATTTTTTTTAGACCAACGACTAACGGGAGCTCGTTCTCGCATTGTGCCTGTCATTTTCAGGCCAAACTAAAGCGAGTGGACCACGGAGACGGAGGCGCCATCTTCCTTCTGCCGCCGTCAGGTTTCATCTCTCTCTTTTCAATCCCACGAACAGTTCGAAAAGTAACGCACACACTGCTCGCTCTTCCGGCCTTCCTCGTGCGTACCACGCACGTCGATGGTGTACACGCGACACGGTACGGGTCGTCGTCGAGGACGCCAGCGCAATCAGAGACGTCGATGGATCCATCCGCGGCTTCAGCTCATCAACGTGTGCTTTCGATATTTGAATCTGGTCGGTGCAATCTTGGGCTACGACCATACGATGCAAAGACGTGAACTAGATCTGGAGTTTGTTGCGATTGACACTATCATCCTTAACCTCCTCCAGTCGGCGGTCTTTGGTAATTATACGCAGTGGTCCTTCTTCCCAGGGACAGCCAGTGTACAGGTTCACAGAATGGAGCCCCTGCAGGTTGAGTGGAAGCGATAGAGCTAGCACATGAGTGGTAGGTGGTGCGAGCAGACTGTCACATACGCACATCGATCGAGCACATGCGCATTAGCGGGCAGCAAACCTGGTAGCATGTTGCTTCGGAGAGACGGAGACTCACAGTTTTTGCTTGCAGCCTGAAAACAAGAATAATCTTCCGGCTCACAATGGAGGCTTCTCTGATTCATTTAAAAAAAAAAACAATGGAGGCTTCTGAAGAAAGAAAAAGACCGAGAAGTTTTGGCCATCGAGTCAAAAAACCGTTTTCTTCAAAAAAAAAAGTCAAAAACCGTTGACCTTTCCAAGTCAGCAGACACAAGGGGCATATGCACACACATACCCTCTGAACTCTGATCATTCCTTGCAACATGCTCGAACTCTGTTTTGGCCATCGACTCAAAGAAGGTGGCCAGCCAAGTGCAAGGTTCCTAGGGGGTGTTTAGCCCGTGTTTAGTTCCCGAAAAGATTTCGGGTTTAGATTTTACCAATTTAGGAGTAGTAAATGTAGACGAAAAGGGTGGAAAGTTATATGAATAGGTTGGAAATCTCGAGACGAATCTAACGATGGTAATTAGAGGGTAATTAATCCATAATTAGCGGATGGTTATTGTAGCATCACTGTTGCAAATCATGGATTAAGTAGGCTCATTAGATTCGTCTCGCGATTTACAGCCTATCTATGCAACTTTTCATTTTTTTTCGTCTACATCTAATACTCCATTCATTTAAGATTCTCCTTCGATGTGATGGGTGAAAAGATTCATTTTGGAACTAAACAAGGGCTTAGTTGAAAAAGAGGATGAAAAATACTATTTCTATGAAAGTGTACACATAGATAGAAATGAACTGACACGGTTCTATAAAATGGAAAATTTTTGATGAAAATGGGGGAGGCCCCACTATTGGGAGGGCCCCTAAAACATGTGTCCGTGTGCATGTGCAGCGAGGCAGTTAGCGATTCCTCAGCACACCATACACGTTGTGACTTGTGAAAACTTGATGGTATCACACTTGCAAATTCTTGCACATTAGGGCATCAGGAGTGTGGAAATATGAGGGGTCTTAACCTTTTTGAGGCCGACCTCATACATACCAGGTCAGGTCTTAAGAAGGGTCGTAGCAGAAAGGTCGGGTCTCAACCTAAAGGCCGGGTCATAAGCAATAAAGAATCAAACCGAGGACACTTGCGGGGGCCACAGCGCGTTGGAGGCCGGAGTGCAGCTCGCGCGAGTGGAAGGATAGGAGAGAGAACGTGATTTTTTTTAATCCTGAAGCGGCCATACACATAACACGCTCGACCTCATTCTTTTGTGGGGCCCAGCTTTAAGACCGATTAGGCCTTGTACACTCCGGATGCCCTTATGGCGTCATTACTACCTTTGATGTTAACATTTCACGAAACACATATCACATGTACTAAAAATCCTGCGTGCCTGCTAGCCCCTTGTTGATTATATTATATTAATATAAAAAAGAGAGAAAATTATATCATTAAGAATTAAGGTAATAAGTCGTGCATTTGCTAACCCACATTGGCTTACCAAGTATTCCTTCATTATTTGACTTGCTTCTCCTTTGCACTAACATATACATTACGCACTAGCTAGTTCCCTTCTCTCTTTTTGTCTCTAGACAAAATAACTTTCGTCTACATTAGCTTGTCGACCCCTCATTTGACACTAGCCTCGTGTTGGGTGGGGCTGAGACGCACAGAAAGAACATGTCGTCATTTGCTCGTTGCATGAGCGCTTAAGAATTAGAGCAGCTCCAGCGTTGGAATCTAGAGGGCGCTTCAAAGAGAGAGAAAAAGATTCTCTGGGTGCAATACGCTGGAGCATGGGGCGCTAGCTAGCAACATCTAAGCCATAGCGCTGAGTTTTGCACCCGTTGGGTCTAGATAAAATATATTTTTTTCTGTACGTGGCTGGGTTGAACAGTAGTAGGAGAGAGCGAAGGAAAATTGGTTTGCTGATTTTTTTTATTTGGCTGGGTATCAGGGTAGGTGTCGCTTCACGCTGGATCAAAATGACCTGAACGCTATCTAAATGACATGTCTTTCAAGCTACTTGGTGGAATGAATACACGCTGATGCTGTTGCTGGAAGGATAGGGGTTAGCATCGTCGTCACATACCTGGAACAACCCCACCCCTTTTTTTTCCGCTGTACGTTGATTAATCAGCATCTCTTCTTTCAACGTTGGTTTTCATTTTCTTTAAGCACCATCGTTCTATCTTTCCACAGCATCCATCTACCACCTTGTCCATTGCTGTTGTAGATTTTGACATTCTATATGACCTATGCTCTATAGTCAAGATGTGCATCTTCCAAGTCGATATCAAGCTATGGGTTTTATTGTCTCCAACATAGAGCAAACAACGACGATGGCTAACATTGTGCCAAACACACACCATAATAATATGTGCAGTATAGAATCGTGACCAAAGGATTGCTTGACACGTACCAGTCATGCTGTGCCAACAAAATCGTATTGCAAATTTTATGAAAGGAGAAACCTAACCCCAAGAGGAACTAGCTTGGTTGTTGTTCCTAGTTTAAAAGAAACTAATCACCAAATTTGAGCCAATCGCCATGACTCCCAAAGATGATTTCAACGACAACAACACTTGTTTCTCTGGCCCTCCTAAAGTCTTCTTCGATGCATGCATGGTCTAAGAAACGGTTAAGCTGCTATATTTTGCACATTCCTTCGATCAGTGGCCAAATATCGTGTCACCCTCAAAATGTGAAGAGCCAAAGACGCTGGAGCCCACTGTTCCTAATCTTTTCCCTTTCGATGCCATTGAAAGCATCAGTACACGATCAACGTCGGCAATCAGTCCTGGCATCCATTCGGACCACATTCCATTCCTACCACAGTACACATGCTCGCGTCAACCGACGCGCTGGGCCCACTCGCCGGCCGACGGCCCGATGGAGCGGGCCGCCGGGCCGGGCCGGAGCGCGAGCCGGCCGCCCTTTCCGGCCTCTCCCCCGCCGCCACGCCACGCACTTAAGCTAAACCGAAAGCAAAGCCACATGCTTAACCGCACTAATTAAATTCACTCTCACACTCCCCACCTGCAGCGACACGCCCCCAGTAAACAAATCCACCACGCATTTCTCTTCATCACCTCACCATTAAAGGCACAGTCTTTCTCTCTCCTCGCTCGCTTTCTCTCTCTCTCTCTCTCTCAAAAGAGTGGAGTGGTTGGTTGCTCAGGGTGGCCTGCCAATAGGGGCGACACCGGGAGGCAGAGAGAGATGAGGGGCGGAGTGTTCCGTTTCTCCTCCATGGCCTCCTCCTCTCCTCGGCTCCTCGCCGTGCTCCTCGCGTGGCTGTGCGTCGCGGCGGCGGCGGAGGCGGCGGACACTCTGCGGCAGGGGAAGTCGCTGTCGGCCGCGGACACGCTGGTGTCCTCGCCGGACGGGGTGTTCGAGGTGGGCTTCTTCCCGCCGGACCTCAAGCAGCCGTCCCGCCTCTACCTCGGCGTCTGGTACCGCGGCATCACGCCGAGGACCGTCGTCTGGGTCGCCAACCGCGCCGCGCCGGCCACCTCGGCGGCGCCCTCGCTCGCGCTTACGGACGCCGGCGAGCTCCAGGTCCTCGACGGCGCGACGGCGGCCAACGGGACGGCCGCGCCGCCGCCGCTCTGGTCCTCCAACGTCTCGCGCGCCGCGCCGCGCGGGGGCTACTACTCCGCCGTCATCATGGACTCCGGCAGCCTCCAGGTGCGCAGCGACGACGGGGTGCTGTGGGACAGCTTCTGGCACCCGACGGACACCATCCTGTCCGGGATGCAGATCGCCGTGCGGTCGCCGGGGCCGCCCGGGAGGGGCACGGCGGAGCGGATGCTGTTCACGTCGTGGGCCAGCGAGACGGACCCGGCGCCGGGGCGCTACGCGCTCGGCCTCGACCCGAGCGGCTCCGGTCAGGCATACATCTGGAGAGACGGCAATGACATCTACTGGAGGTCCGCTTCTTGCTTCCTTTACTTCTCAGAAGAATACTTCCTTTTTTTTGGGGGGGGGGGGGGCTTTACTGGCTACACCGGAAGCTCATTGCAGTGTACGGTACTGGCTGTTTGTGGTTGTGTTCTTTCACCATCTTCCTCTGGAACTTCTGAATTCAGGAGGATATATGTGGTTCAAATTCATGTAATTCTGAATTCTGATTGGTCACTAGCCTAGTTTGCTTGGACTTTTGCTGCTAATCCGTGTGCTAGTTGCTTCAGTCTGCAGCAAGGCACCTTCAGCTGTCAGCTGTTCCCTGTTGGTGGTAGAATTTCATGGGTGATACCAAACATCGGCCATCGCTGTTGGAACTTTGTTTCATGACAATAGGATGGAGAGGACTGGAACTAGCTATATGGAGAAGGAAAACTTCAATTTGCCATTAGAAAGTTTCAGGATCCCTGAATTGCCACGGCAAATTTGACACTTCCTTCGCTGCCATGCTTTTAAAAACACACAAATTGGTGCCATAATTGGCCAAATTTTCAAACTAAGCTGTGCAAAACCCCTGGGCGCGTATAAAAGAAACAATGCCACCTAGATGAGTGTCTAGATGCAGTGGTGTTTCAGGAACCCACAAACTTCTTGATTGCAAACAAGTATATTTTCTTCAGAGAACTGTTACTTCTCACTTGTAGTCCCTTGCTAGTGAAGCTGGCTAGTCAGTCATGATTGCTTAGTCATTACAAAATGTTTAACCCTGTTTCTTGATAGATCCCTGAGTTTGCGATCCCCTCTTCCACTTTGGTCAGGAAGTTACCTGTGTTATACTGTAGCTAACTCCATAGATCGGAAGCAATGCTGTTTTATATGTTAGAAGGGCATTTTGACGACTCTGAAAGAACAATAAAGCGAAAATTTCCACATTATACGTTGTACTTGTCTCTCTGAGCCACGATACCTGTGTGTAGAATAGCATGATTGATATCCAAATGAATAGCTGCCATTGAAGATAAATACCCTGGAAGTAAGCAACATAAGCTAACAGAAGCTGGGAACTGAAATGAAGTGGAACAGACAACAGTTTCTAATAGCAGTGTAGCTACTTGAATATTGTCTCACAAGATATCTTTTCATGATATAGGCATATAGCATAACTTGATTTGAATCCTTTAACAGATCGGGACAAGTGGACTGGGGTGAATTTTATTGGCATTCCATGGAGACCACTCTACCTGAGTGGGTATACATATTCAAATGATCGAGACTTAGGACCACACTACACATACACTGCAACAAACTCATCTCTACAGAGGTTTGTTGTTCTGCCAAATGGCACAGACATCTGCTACATGGTTAAGAATTCATCACAACAGTGGGAGACTGTCTGGTTCCAACCATCAAATGAGTGTGAATACTATGCTGCATGCGGTCCAAATGCGCAATGTACCGCGGGGCAAGATGGCAAGGCAAAATGCACCTGCCTGAAAGGTTTGTCTTTGAAAACAATTAGAATACTAATGTAATTTTTGATAATTTCTTAAATATTTTCCGCAATCAAAATAGTTTTGCAGTTTCCAACTTTTAAGGTTTGGGAGACTAGAGCTTCAAGTGGAACACGGGAATCATATGGCAATCCTGCAAAAATTGCATTGGTTCTTACAAATTTCCTGTATGAAAACATTAGTTCCTTCTTGTTTGGAAGGTTCTAATCCAACTTCCAGTTGATTTAGCTACAATATTCCAACTTTTTAAAGACTGTTCATTCAGAATGGGTCCTTGACATGTGTGCTTTCATTTTTTTCCCCATTCACAACAATTTACAATACAAATAACTTCAGTTAGGAATACATGGAGTGCTATCTTTTCACCTTTACACCTTGATTCCCCCACCCCCCACCTACCCCCCCCCCCCCCCCCCCCACACACACACACACACACAAAAAGTACATGTTTACAAACTAAATTAGCTGCAGTCTGACTTCAACATTTTGTTTCATATCAATAGGTTTTCAACCGAAGTCGTGGGGCCAGTGGAATGCAGGAAATTGGAGTGAAGGCTGCACCAGGAACCCACCTCTCGGTTGCCAGGTCAACCAATCTGGAGATGGATTTCTTCCTATAGGAAACATAAAGTGGCCTGATTTATCATATTGGATGTCTACAGTGGCGGATGAACCCGGGTGCAAAAATGCCTGCCTGAACAATTGCTCATGTGGTGCCTATGTTCACACAACCACAACAGGGTGTCTAGTCTGGGGTAACGAACTAATTGACATGCATGAGTTGTCAACTGGGGCATATACCTTAAACCTGAAGCTTCCCGCTTCTGAGTTGCGTAAGTAGTGATGATTATCCAAAAAGAAACACTGAGTCTTTAAACATGTCTTGTGGTGCCATCTAGGTCCATATACTATTAAAATGCACATCTATGTCCAAAAACTTGTTAAGTGTGTCACTTGAGGTCCAAATCACCATAACTAGCAAGTAATTACACATGTGGCACTCTAGCATGAAGCCTTAGAAGTCTCCAGACTCTACTGAATGCTCATGGTTATTACCACTATCGTGTGTGCTGCATGTCAGGTGATCTTGTTTGCTAGCCACATAGACAAGTTTGTGCTGATTAGGGTGTTTTGGACTTCAGGTGGCACACTTAACAAATCTAGAGCTCCTGATGTGCATTAGGGACCTAGTTCACACCATGGGACAAATTTAAAGACTGCTTGTGTATTTTTCACTTTCTATATTCCATGCATGTAAAATAATTATGTTTATGCCAGTTTTGTTGTCCTTGATCAGCACGGGAACACCTTGCTGTTTGGAAAATAGCCACGATAATATCTGCCGTGGTTATTTTTATTTTGGTGGCTTGCCTTGTTCTGTGGTGGAAGCGTGGCAAAAATATTAAAGGTAAGGTTCCTTTTTATATACCATTCATGTGGAGAAATTCTTGTGGGCACTCACTACTGTTCACCTACAAATGTTTTAAATGTAGAAAAGACATGTTGGTTGGTTGGTTTTCACCAAATACATTAGAGGCTTTTGTGAAACCCCAAAACAAGCTAGTGGTTATAGCTGGGGGTCAGCCATCTCTTTCATTGTTGTTATTAATCATGATGAATACATGAATTTTGAATGTGATTTCTCTGGGAAAACACTACCATTGTAAGTTATTTGATGTATCCTGTAGCCAATGTCACAGATGTAGCTTTCGCCTGTAGGTTCGTTAAAATCCAGCACAGTAAAGCTTCTTTTTGTTACCATAATGGTCTTTATCGTTACACAAAGTTTCAAGTGGTGACTATTAGTCACTATCTGCAAAGTGTCACATTTAGATATGTGATTAGTCAGGCCTTGCAGAGATTAGAAAACTAAAACGCTTTGCTATAATGCTTTTGTAGTAACTTGCTAAAAGGGTGTGAGCAGACATTTCCAATATGAATGTTGTATGATGTGAATTATTGTTTTTGAGCAGATGCAGTGCACAGAAGTTGGAGGTCAAGGCATTCATCTACCTGGTCCCAGCAGAATAGTGCTATGCTGGATATCTCTCAGTCTATTCGTTTTGATGATGAAGTTGAGGATGGAAAAAGCCATGAACTCAAAGTATACTCCCTGGACCGCATAAAAGCTGCTACATGTAATTTTAGTGACTCCAACAAGCTTGGAGAAGGAGGATTTGGTCCTGTCTATATGGTATGTTAACTGTCACAGATAACAGTGACCTCTGTATTAATGCCTGGCATAATTATAATGAATACAACAAATCACTGCAGGGAACATTACCTGGCGGGGAAGAAGTAGCTGTGAAGAGGCTTTGTAGGAATTCAGGCCAAGGTCTTGAAGAATTCAAGAATGAGGTCATACTTATTGCAAAGTTGCAGCACCGCAATCTTGTAAGGCTACTAGGATGCTGCATACAGAGAGACGAGAAGATCTTGGTGTATGAGTACATGCCTAACAAAAGTCTAGATGCATTCCTGTTCAGTAAGTATCATCCCCACTTTCCACGTATCTGAATTCCCCCTCTGAACAACAAATATGCTGATTGTGTTGTAACAATTGGATGGACAGATCCTGAAAAGCAAGGACTTCTAGACTGGAGTAAACGGTTTGATATAATTGAAGGCATTGCTAGAGGGCTGCTATATCTCCACCGCGACTCAAGGTTACGTGTTGTCCATCGTGATCTCAAGGCCAGCAACATCCTCCTGGACGCAGATATGAACCCCAAGATATCAGATTTTGGGATGGCCCGGATGTTTGGCGGGGACCAAAACCAATTCAACACAAATCGTGTCGTCGGCACATTGTATGCACAATTCAAAATAGACCAGAACAGGAACCACATCACTGCCACTTAATTATGATAACTTGAATTTTTGTTTTGTAGTGGTTACATGTCTCCAGAATACGCGATGGAAGGCATTTTCTCGGTGAAGTCCGACGTCTACAGTTTTGGAGTCCTGATCTTGGAGATCATCACAGGAAAGAGGGCTGTGAGCTTCCACTATCATCAAGACTCCTTGAATATTGCAGGATATGTAAGAACGTGCCTGTACTATAACCATACTTTGAGGGAACTTACATTGCCAAACAGGCGGTGCCCTCATTCTGGTTTGCTGCTTGATGCCTGACTTTGAGGCTATTTTTCAGGCATGGCGGCAGTGGAACGAAGACAAGGCTACGGAGCTGATCGACCCACTGATAAGAACATCGTGCTCCGTTCGACAAGTCTTGAGATGCGTCCACATTGCACTACTATGCGTGCAAGATCACGCCGATGAGCGTCCTGACATTCCTACTGTAATTAAAATGCTGAGCAATGACAGCATGAGCCTCCCCAACCCAAGGCCGCCCACCCTGATGCTCCGTGGCCGTGAGATTGAGTCGAGCAGGTCAAGCGAGAAGGACCAGAGTCACTCCATTGGCACCGTGTCAATGACACAGCTGCATGGAAGATAGAATAGCAAGAAAAGTACTGAAATCATGACACCTCTTATCTTTTTTCGCCTTTCTGATGTTGATAATATGCCGTTTGGTGTAGATTAGTTTTTGTTTTCCCTTATTTTTATGGTGGCGGTGGTCAATTTGTATGGAAATTTTTATTTATACATGATGCGTAAAATGGCATTGATGAGTCCTGCGAATGTGTGTGTGTTATGTACGGATGATTGCGGTCGGTTGAGCGTAACCAGGAGCTATATTGCAGAGCTGAATGTAAAGTCTAACTAGTTCCTTGCAGTTGTTGTGATGTTCTCTGTTTCTTTTTTTTTCCCCCGTTTCATAGGACGAGCTGCGTTCTTGAACTATATTCCCCCCTTACCTATTGTGGTGTTGCATCTGTTGAATGTCATAACTCAATATTTCCTTCTGTTGATTGCATATACATGCATCTCTATCTAAATATGAACACCACCATAGTCATAACAATAGGTCTTAATTAGGAGTGATAATAGTAAGAGATAAACAAATGATACCTAATAATACAAACATCGCGACAGAGGCTCTCGTTCCCGTCGTCGTCGCATGCCGCGGGCGTCTTCCTCTTCCTCCAGGTCACCGAGCTCTCGGACCCATTTCACGCGGTTTCCGCGTGTTCCCCAGCGTTTCTCCGCCGCCGCTGGTTCAGTTTCACCATCCCGCACATGCCAACCCCTCCAGGCGGCAGCGCGTCGACGGGTCGCGTGGCGGCGGCCGCAGACCGGGAAATTAAACAACGCTGCTGCTTCGCTGACCGAGCCGCGACGGTCGGCGGATGTTCCAGAGTCCAGACCCCGGCGCGGCCAGGGCGCACGTGCCCGCGCGCGACCCTCCCTCCCGTGCCCTTGTTTTTTCTCCTCGGCGCAGCGACAGTCGCCGTTTGACGACCCCGGCCGCCTCACAGTCAGGTCTCGCCGTCTCAGAATAGTCAGCCAGCAAGCCCCCCCTGCTCCCATGTCCAGGTGGGGCCGGGGCCTGCTACTGTACGCAGGAATAATATATTGGATTTGATTTAAAATTCTCCATATTTTGATAGTCTCTTCAGATACATTTGGTGGAACTTGGAGCAGCATGCGTAATGCATGCAGTTAAGAGTTTTTGCGATTCTCGGATTTTTAGCTTTCGCCATTATTTTTTCTTATTAGAATATCATCACGATATTTAATTAGTATGAGATTATGAACATAAGACAAACCTACACATAAGACTTCTTTTTATATTTTCAAACTTGAATATTTTGAAAACTATTGATAGTCAAAAGCCTCAAAACTTTGACCAGATTTTGATCAGAGCATGCGATATTTTTTTATTTAAGGGAGTAATACAAGAGTATCTATGTAAACACGAATAAACACATGAAACTCGCCCGCCCTACCTAAATGCCAGATGTTTTAATTCGACGATGCAGGTTTGCTAGAAGTTAGAACAGCCCCGGTAATAATGTGTGGTCAATATGAACGGTGTCACCACAACAATAAATATCATCAACAGTCGTCCTTATTATTATTCTTGTTTGTTGATTGCGTGCATACATATGGTAGACGTACATCTCCATGTAATAAACATGAATAAACAAAACATGAAGCTCACCTCAAATGCAGAACTACTGGTTTTTTGTTTTCAAGTTTCTCCAAAAATAGCTGCCTCGCCCTCGCCAATTGACCAACGAACCGCTTGTGTACCGCGCAAAAGCAAAGCGGAGTACTATACGTTGGAGCACCAGTTTTCTACTGAGCTTCCAGATCCCAAGCTCCCCACCCGCTAGTTCAATGGTCGCGTCATCGCAGGAAAGACACGCACACTGCACACACTACAGCGCGGCTTCTTGCTGACATTGTGCGGATGCCAACCCAGCGACGTCTCTAGCCCCGTCACTTTCAAGGATTAGTACTACACACAGACAAGGAAACCTAGTACGATAAACCATTGCGTGCTCATTTTAGTCATTATGATTTCGATGTCATTACTAGAATCTAGATAAATCCAAGCGGGAAATGACGGGAAGAACTGAGCTGATACGACGCACACTACATGGGCATAATACTAATCCAACTGTCCCTATCTCAACATGAACGAAACGTGTAACGACTGTAGACTGTCCCCCAAAACTAAACGTCTTTTCCTTTGAAAAAAGAAGAAGAAGGAGATTTCAGAATGAGGTGCACAAGTGCAGGACGCACCAGGCTCCACCACATCCTGAGTTCCTGACGCGCCACTAATTAAATTAAACGGCAAGTAGCGTAAGAAACAGCATGTGGCACACAACGCAACAGTGCCGGGTTCGCGCGGAGATGGCCATTTGCCCCCGAAGCGTATGGGCCAGCCCAAAGCACGAGCTTTTAGCCTGACACGAGCACGGCATCCGGATGTGTTCACTTGGCATGCAGCTGGCAGCCGTCAGGGATAGAAAATAGTCGCTGGAACGGGAAGCGACGGTAGCAGATGCGTCGCAGGTTATAACCGCCGGCCACGATAGAACGAATCATTCGAGCACAACGCGGGCAGTAGTTGAGCAGCTGGTTGTCGTACTTGACATTTTTCTTTCCGAGGGAGAACCAAAGAATCTCACCAGCTAAACTGTACGTACTTCACTAGTGTTAGGCTCATTGTAAATGGATCGCGGCAGAAGCTTCTCCCGTCGTCGCAAGCCGCGGGCGTCCAGAACTGAACTCCAGATGCCGATCGAGCTTCGGCGACGGATCCGCGGACGGGACGGATTCCTTGCGGGAGCACGTGACCGCCCCGTGGATTCTTCTCGATCGGCGGCGACTAACTACTGTCGCTCTCTTTTGTCCGAGCCGAGTCAGTTGTTGCTTTTCGGTCCCTTGACAGAGTCGTTGTTGTTTTTCTTTTCAGTTGGTTTCAATTGTTTTTTATTTCATAGTTTTTTGAGTCGCGTTTCTTTTTTACCCTTCTAATAAAAATCACGCCAAATCTTTTGCCGTTCGGTTAAAAAAAACTATTGCCGCTCTCTAGGTACCTGTCGCCGACGCACTCCGCTCGACGCTTCACCCTACAAGTGGTAGCAATGGCAAGTGGCAACTTCACTATCCAGCCTTCTTCCCCGAGCAAAACTCATACGTTGTGCGTTGTTGTTGGTGTGAGTGTGACATGATATCTGAACAGCCCCGGTCCTCTCTCTTGTCGCAGATATGGGCTATAGCCCATGGTCGGGTCGTCGTTACCTAACTAAGGGTCAGTTTGGATCCATGGTGTTAAAGTTTAGTACTATTTTTTTCTCTAAACTTTAGCACTTGGAGAAACAAACAATAGAGCTAAAAGCAACTCCAAAATACTCGATAAATCCTTTCTAATTGCTAGTTTTAGAGATTTTGATTAAAATGATACCTTCCAACAACCTCTCTATTTGGTTATTCAAACATAGTCACTCTTTATTCTAGATTTCTCGCTAACAAAATATAGAAAAGAGAATAGCTCTTTAGAGTGCATGCAAGATATAGAAAAGTTGTTGGAAAACAGGAAGATATAGAAAACGATTTTTATGTAAATGACTTTCTAAATGATGATTTAGAGAGTGAGTTTTAGAGAGACCTTTGGAGATGCTCTAAAAGTGCTACTCCCTCTGTCTCAGAATATAGCTACGTTTTAGGTTTTCCAAAAGTCAAACATTTTTAATTTTGACCAATAATATCTCTAAAAATAATTTATTTTAAATATAGAGGATTTATTATAATAGTTGGTTTCACAATAAATCTACTAACATAATTTTTATGTTCTTACTCTTTATGATTATTTTACAATGCATGGTCAAATTTGAAAAGTTTGACTTTGAAAATTCTAAATGTAGCTATATCTTGAGACGGAGGTAGTAAATTTTTGTCGGTGCCGGAACCGCGCGGAGGTCCAAGCACCTGCAGAAAAGTGCGCTGTGTCCCGTCTCTCGATGGTCGATGCAAGGGCAATACGGTGACACGAGGTTTATCCTGGTTCCGATCTTCCGATCGTACGTCCAGCAGGGTGTGCTTGCGCACTTGTATTGCCTCGCACCAGGGGTGCTCGCAGTAGGGGGCTACAAGCTTGGCGGGAGAGGAAGATAAGCCTCCAGGTCCCTTAGAACGAGTGAGAGTCGTGTTCTTGGGTGAACTAAGTAGTGAGTGTGTGAATAAGTGTCCCTTCTCGATCCGTGGGGCTGCCTCCTCCTTTTATAGTTCAAAGAGGGGCAGTTACAAATAGTAAAAGGACAGTACTTAGTACTGTGACGGCGTACGACGGGGCGTGACCTCGGGCGTGACTTTTGTCTTGGCTTGTGTTGTCGGATTAGGTGACTCCCTGGCGTATGGCGTCCTGGCGCAAGACGCGACGTTCCCTGTACATGACGTGCGCTCCTTGTGCTCCTGATTTTATGGGCTGGCGTGAGTCGTCATCATCAAGTACATCAGGCCACGGGCCCGTTCGAGGGTTCCCCCTGTTCGTTCGAGGGGTCCCGTACCGGAGTTGGTAGAACGGGGGAGCGTGACAGTACAGGGCTGTCACATCGCTCGGGCCTGTGACGCCACACAGGTTCATCACGCTGCACGACGTAGAGGATGACCGCAGGGGGTCAGGTGATGACCGCACGGTGTCGGAAATGACCGCACGGTGTCAGGGGTTGGCGGAGATGACCGGGGATGGGCTAATGACTCGCTGCTTGACTTCCTTGCCCCAGGCCGCGCAGAGCCATTTAATGCTCTTGTCCGTGGGTAGGTGAGCCGTCGGCGGGCCCTCGAGCGAGGGATCTCGAGCGAGGCGGAGTTGGGCATCGAGAGCGGCCTCCGGGCCTCGAGCGAGGAGTCTCGAGCGAGGCGGAGTTCCGCCTCGCTCGAGGGGTGCAGGACACCCTCGAGCTCGACAGTGGATCAAGACTCCCACACTTGTTTTTCGCCCGGTTAATTGGTTCCGGCGGTTTAGTTGGTGATTATCGTTGTTTTAGGGCCCCTCCCAGGATTGGCACCGACAGTAGCCCCCGAGGCCATGCAGTGATGGGTGTCAGACCTGCATGGGTTAGAGTTCTTACTGAAGTTTTGGGTGCTTTGAGGTCCCCTCGCAGAACTTTCCGTGGGGGCGCGCTAGCGCACCCGCGGGTGTAGCCCCCGAGGCCTTGGAGGAGTGAGTTGCATCGTCCAAGGTCTTGTTCTCGCTCTTAGACTCTAGGTTGTCTTGTCTCGAGCCATCATGGGTCGTCCCTTATGGACCGAACCCTGACCCGGCCAATTTCGCGAGGCCTTTGATCATGAGTTTCGACCCTCGTCGCCCCGTCACGGGGGGAGGGGGGACACAGTTCCATGCTACCCATGAGCGGGCCGCGAGTCATGGACGTGTCGGTGAGCTGTTAGCGGGTGGTTCAAGTGGACGTCCGTGCCCTGTTCGTTTAGGGTCGGCTTGCGGTCCGGAGACACGTCTTATACAGAACAAGCTTATAAAGGTACGCCAGGCAAGGCTCGGTCCCATTCGTTAGGACCGAGGGCTCGATGCGCTCCCTCGTTGGGATCCTTCAACTGGCCTCCTTTGTTTAGCCTTGAACGCGGATCAGGGCATCCTCGAGACCTTAAGGCCTTTGTTCGAGGTTGAGCGTGTTCGTGCATGCCCCGTTCGCCCCTGACTCTGTTTAATCTGGAGAGCCTGTCGAAACTCTCGACGAGAGCCAGGCTTCGACCCCCTGATCAGTAAAGCTCGAGCGACGTATGCCTTGCCTGTGCTGGCGCGGAGCGAGGGAATATTCGCTGGCGGTTTGGCTGGGGCGGGGTCCGAGGCGTCCGGTCAGGCAATCATGGCCAACGTGGCGCGGCCAGTTCGCAGTGGCGCGCCTTTTCAGGCGAGAGCGGCGCTGGCGGGGCGGTTGGATTAGACGTGCTACATGACTCCGCGACGCCTCGGGCGGCCACAGTCATAATTGTGCCTTTAAGTTGGCCCACCACGTTTGCGGGGTCCGCTTGTCAGCGACAGGGTTGAGTGCGGAGTTAACGCGTGCCCGCAGCCGCGCTTTGCCCGCGCCCCGGTAAAATTTCGTCGATAAATGCGGGGAGAGGAGGGGTCAGCTTCCCTTACCTTAGCTCAAACCTTTGTTCCCTCCGTCTCTTCGTTCCCTTCATCTCTTCGCGCCTGCTAGCCCTCGAGAGCTTAGATCCAATCCGTCTCCACCCCTCCTTCTCAGCCATGGTGACCTTGAGGGAAGCTGCCCCATGGAGCCCGTCCACCGCCGACAAAAACTACCTGGAGTCGCTCGCTGCGAGAGGCCTGCTTCCCAAGATCACTTCCGCTGACCAGCCGGAGTGGATGGCGCCGCCATCCTCGCACAGGGTGCCGGCTCCACCCCAGGGCTACATCGTGAGCCTAGCTCGCCTGCACGAGCGCGGGTTTGGATCTCCTCCCGGGGATTTCATCCGCGCTCTGTGCACGTACTATGGGGTGGAGCTCCACAACTTTGCCCCGAACGCCATCTCCCAGGCGGCGGTGTTCGTCGCGGTATGCGAGGGATACCTGGGGGTCCCGGTGCACTGGGAGTTGTGGATTCACCTGTTCCGGGCCGAGCTCCACACCGTCGCCGCCGGGGCCACTGGGGTGCGGAGGCTCGTCCGCGCCGGCAGCGTCATGTTCCAGCTGCGGGAAGGGAGAAAAGATCTCTACATCCCCACCACCATGCGT